>BSBN01000155.1:4949810-6187263 GCA_027924645.1 Cunninghamia lanceolata
CCTATAGTAAGGCTAGATTTTCTCTAACTTTCATTGATGGCTTTTCTCAATATACTTGGGTGTACTTTCTCAAACAAAAGTTTGAGATATTTGATCACTTTTAGGACTTCAAAAATTTTGTAGAGAAACAATCTGGGAAAGCCATCAAAGTTTTGCACACTAACAATGGTGGTGAATATGTCAATCATCATTTTGAGTGGTTTTGCTCTTCAGAACGGATTGATTTGTAGCATTTAGTTACATGTAATCCTCAGAAGAATAGTGTTGCAGAATGAAATAATAGGTAGGGTTTAGAGTTTTAGACTCAAGGATAAGATTTTTCAATATTTTGGACATTAAAACCCTAGCAAAGGACTTTTAGATGGGGCATAAAATAGGGCAAGATTAAGGGTCTAGGGAAAATAATTTCTAGAGTCCTACCAGTGGCTCTAGTTGGGGATGTTTGTTCTATCAAAACAAAGCAAGAAAACAGAAGATCTCAAGAGAAGTAGACCACATAACACAATCAAGCACAAACCTTAACAGCATGATGGTCCAAAGCCATCTCAAAAGGGAAAGTGAGACCTACCTCTATCAAAGATTTTATTTTCTAATGTTTGCATTAAGCCAAAATTGGAAGTAGCACCATCATTTCTCTAGTTGCTAACATGAATACCCACAAAGCTTTTGGACCTGTTATTTCCAACTTGTCTTATGCCTCTCTGATTTTGATAGCCAAACACTGATTCAAAAATTTCTTCACAAATTCTTAGAGCAACATATGAATCCATCATATCAAGGCAACTATAATAATTTAAATAATTATTTTCCTAGTCACCATCAAGCCTATCAGGCAGAATTGGGAAGTGGAAACACTCATAATCCACTGAATGATTTGCATTGGCATCATCACATTCACCTACCACACTTAAATCAAACTTAAAACATTCATAAGCAATGCCTTCTTGGACTTCCCCAATGTGTTATTTCCTTGGCCTTAAGGTCATATTCTAGCTTTTTGTCTGATGAATCACACTGATCAGTGGTAAAAAATTGAAATGTATCAATTGAAGGATCATCTAAGTTTTGCCTTTCATATAAAAACTGCTTACCCATAGGCATCACCTTAGACTGAAGTGGCACTGACTTATGTTTATCTAGTCTCGATAAATCACCGATTCCATCATATGCTCTAGTGCCAGATAATGGATGCTCATCTTTAGACATAACAAGGTCCCTCTTCAAGCTAGAACCATTTATTTGAGCAACTTTGATAGTATTCATGTATTTGTCAGACTCTAGGGAATCTTCTTCGGACTCTTCAAATCCTGCATCCTCAAGGTTCTCTACAAAGATTAGATTATCTATGCACCAGTAAGGATCACTATTTCTTACCTTTAGGTGATCTAGAGGTTCATCATAAAGCGGATTGTGCCTTATGTTTATTATTGTTCCAAATACTTATTCCTCATGATCTTGAAAACCTATATTCTTGATGAACTCAAAATCATCATAATTCTGAGAAGAATACATAGATAAGTGACTGTCACTATCTATGTCTCCAGTAGCTAATGATTCTACTTCATACTTATGTTCATGTCCAGCTGACTCATTAGGATATGTAATCTACTTGTCTATAATTAGGTTTGATCCTTCACAATTATCCAAACCCATAGGAAACTCCACTTTTTCTTCAAAGGAATAGTCATGATCACTAGAATGGAAATCATTGTCTTACTTATATGACTGATAAAAGAAACAAATCTATTCACTGTTGGGGCATGATATGTCCCTTCATCAAGCATCACCACACAATCTCCATAATTCTAAACATTATATACTTATCTGGCTGTCATATTAGGTTGGGAACTCGAACACCTCCCCACTTCTTGATTAGGAGGATAATAATAGGAAGTAGTCTCATACAAGCCCCCATTTCCATCACATTCATTGTTCAAAATATTGCAGGTAACATTCATAACTTCATTACTCAGATGCTGAGTTTTGTCCTTGGGTTAATATGTGGCAATCAAACCATTGTTTCTCAAATGATCAATTGAAACCCCAACTGAAGAATTTGGTTTTTTGAAATCCTGGAAATAATAGTGTCACTTGATCCATATCTACTATTAAGGGAAGTTATTTCAGCAAAATTCATAGTTATAGATCCATATTCTCTCACTCTCATATGCTTTAAATTATTCTCAATATCCATAGCCATAGAATATGCTTGTCTGATAGTGGTGGGATTCCTATCTCTCAAAAGATAACTGACTTCTTCATTCAATCTGATAGTGGTGGGATTCCTATCTCAAAAGATAACTGACTTCTTCATTCAATGTGCCTACATATATAACTAGACACATAGCATCATTTGGTCTAGTATTTTCAGGGATATCCCTTACCACCTTTGCAAATCTTAGATTAAAAGTTGGAATTGATTCCTCCTTATCCTTTTCAATATGAATAATCTTACTAATCAATAGGCCAACATCAACCCTTTCACCAAACTATTCCATAAAAGCCATTTTGAGATCTTGCCATGAATAAATGCAATGGGTAGGTAGATCTGTAAACCAATCTCTAGAATCTTCTTTTAGGGACTTAACAAACAATTTTACGACCACATCCTCTGTATCTATTTCGTAATCTCCCATTAAGTCACAAAAATCATGCAAATGGCTACTAGCTGATTTGGATTTGTCACTACTAAACTTTGGTATTTGATCTCAGATTTCATGGGGTATATGATTCAGAAAACCATATATATTACTAAAATTTATGGCCCTATATCTTTCCATGGCAAAGCCTCTTTGACAACATAGATGGGGCTGCACCCTGTGCATTTCTACACTTGGATCCATATAGGGATACAAAGGTTGATGACACAATTTCTTATACCTTTACAAGATTTCATAATAACTTTGTAGTTACATATGACAAACTCAATTTTAGTTTACAACATGATCTTAAACCTTTGCAATGCATATTCCTATCTCAGCTTGCTTAAGATTTTTAATGAGTTTCTTTACATGCATGTATTTCTCTTTCAAAAACACAGACTGCAATCTAGTAAAATAGAAGTATACAAACTCATCACCACCCTTTTTATTCCTTTCTATCGGTGGTTAATCTTCACTTAATAAGGAACCATATTTTCTCAAGGTTTTTCATAAACAACCTTCAATATAAAACTATCCTTCATAGAGACAGGAATATGTAAAGTACCTAGAAGTTTGTTACTTCTGTTGCAAACTCTTTTTCTGACTAGAAACTTATGAGTGTTGAAATATTCTTCACACATTTATCAAGTTCTTTCTCACATAGTCACCACCTCTTTTCATAGAGGACCAAGCTTTGAACAGTACAAAACTCTTTAGAGCTTACTTTTATTCTTGGTTTTCTCCAACAGTAGAGCCACACAAAACTTCCTCAAACATACAAGTTTCACACATAGTATGCTTTTTGTTTCATCAACTAGCAAGAAGAACATTAAAGTTGCCACCCTTTTTAAGGAATAATAATAACAATGCACTCATGCAAACTCTAAATACCCATGACAAACTACTGAACTAATTTTGATACTTATAAACAATGTTCCCCAGTAAAGTTGCCAATTTGTTGGTTGTTTTAAATTCTCAACCTAATCTCAAAAGGGCAATCTATAGAATAGCCGATTCTAGTGATGGATTTGCCTTGAGGGATTGGCCAACGAACAAGAAAGTGGAATAAATCCCCTTTTCCTTTGTACTTTAGGCTTTGCAAGACCTGGGTGGGTGTACCCTTCGAAATAAACCAGTACTTATTTCAAATTTGATACTACTTATCTTAAATACTATTTCCTGAAACAGATATGTTCTATCTAAAATAGGCCAAAAGAATTACTAATATGCTGAAATAATGGGCTAGATTCTCAAGCTTTAACACAACTCTCTTGTAGGAGAACAGTGGAAAAACATTACAAACTTAATACAGAAATGGAACTTTACTTTGATTTTTAATACGATTGATCAAGGAGCTATATCAAGATAATAGTTCCAAGAGATCAGTGTCTAGATCCTAGGTTACAAAGTCAAAATAGATATAAATGAAACTAAATATAATAGTATATTTCCAACTCATGTAAACACTACAATAATGTATTACACTATCACACTTTAAATAGTTCAAAACTAATTTTACTTAGGAATCCCTGCATACATTTACTACATTCAATATCATCTTTAAAGCATTAAATTTACTCTTTGAGTAAAAGTTATTAAGAAGGATATTCTTATACAGGAAAGACTGTGAAGATGAAAAAAATTGGTCCTCAATCAATTTATATTCATAAATTTAATAAAGAACACAACTGTAGGAGACAATATAGTTTCAACTTTGACAATATATTCTAACTTATGAACTGGTACGGTCATACAAATAGCTGTAAGTACATCAAAGTCTATTGTCAAATAACACCTAAAATAGGAAAACCTAGTCTACAACTATGTGTACTGTGATACAAAAATTCTCCAAGATGCTTGATTGATCCCCATACTTTAGACCCTATCTGGAAAGTATGTACTAGAACCAACAAATTGTAACAGGCCCCGAATTCCCTTTTACAGAAATAAGGGAGCACACAAGCTTCAAGCTTTTATGACAAATGTCATATTTTCATTTGACAAACTTCTACTAATCAGGAAGGTACTAAAATAACCGTCATTAACCCACTAGGCATGCTACTGCAACAACTCATCTTTTCTAGCAGATAGGAATAACTTTCTTGGTCTTGTATGCTTTCTTACTCTTGGCATGGAGGCAGACCATGATGTTGACAGGTGGTAGTTTACTAGATGCTCTTGCAGCTCAGCTACCCTTCACACCCAGATTCTTGTTCATAAAACAAGAATCCTCTGCTTCACCTTTCCAATCATGCATGAAGACGTAAGAATACCTGCAAGGAACAACAAAATAAGGGACCCCCAAAGACCAAAGTCCCCCTCATTATGCCCAGCTCCAAGCATAGGGATGTGATCCCTCAACTTATGAGAGGAGGTGTCACGTCTCATTTTTATGGACAATATAATTATTCTATATTAGTGAACAATTACTGTGATTGACTTTTACTTTAAGAAATTTTTATGTGTGAAGGTTATTTGGTAAAAATTAGAAAATTGATTTAAATAATATCGATATGATTATGAGGTTTTTCTTTGGCTATGTTTTTGGGAACTAACCTATTGACGTTAAGTTGAGTGTAAATGAATGCAGGTACTCATCAAAGACGAGAACATGGTTGAGGTAGAGGTGCTCTAGCCACTTGGCAATAACTAATGGGATGGTTTACCCTGATGCAATCACACACTCACGTAGTTGCATATGCATTTTTCGAATGGCTTATTTTATGCATTGATGTGTGATTATTAATCATGATTGATGATTAGATGTTAGAAAATTAGTGTGTTAAAAATCATTTTCGAATGCATGATGTGATTACTTAAATTTAAATGTCTTTTTGAATTATATTTAAATAGTGTATTGTATTTTAAATAAGGAAATCTATATGTTTGTAATTTATTAAATAAATAATAAATAATGATTTCTATTTACATGATTATAGATGTTTGGAAGACAATATGTAAAATAGATTTAAATAATTATATTAAATTATAATAGATATATATGTATTATTGTATTATTTTTACTTCTTGATTTATTTAAAGTAATTGTGTTTTAGTAAAAATAGTTAACTTATGTTAATAAAAAGGATATTATTATTATTATCATTATCATTATTATTATCACATCTTGAGTTGATTGGAGTGCTTATGTTTATTTAAAATAGATAAATAGAATAGTTATATTTAGAGAGCTAAAATAAAGAGAATTAAATAAATTACTATCATGCAAGTGACAGAAAGATAAATTAAGTTATTTTGTTTTAATTTAAATAAAAAATTGATTCTTTTAAATTGAAATTCTCATGCAAACAAAGAAAATATTGAGTTGAAATGAGTTAAAAACCTAAACTTTGGATGCCAAAAACAAGATGAAGGAGAATTGTTAAAAAAAAAAAAAAAGGCGTTTTTCAAAGGAGAGAAAAAACTAGTCAAGAACAGCGATAGTAAAACAGCAATAACTTTGTCATATCAAAACAAAATTTGAAAATATAAAGTGTTACGAAAAGATGGGGAAGAGTAAAACAAAACCCAGAAATACTTTGAAGAAATTCTCAAATTTTAGTGAGATTTTTTGCAAGGGAAGAGGACATGTTTTTATGGCAGCAACAGGAAGGTAGTCGACCATTCTGGACAGCGAACATCAGCAAGAAAATCGACCTTTGTTTTCAGCCAATCATTTTGGGTATTTTCTTTTATGTTTACATTTATTAAAAATCTATTTAAATGGTAGTAGAACTTATGAAAATCAGCTTGTATGTGTGTATACTTTGTTGGCCTGCGTTTGATTGTCAATTGGCCTGTGAGTTTATTCCTTTCGGCCTGCTATAACAAACTTGATGTAGACTTCTCTTGGCCGCTTAATGAAAGAATGCCTGTGTGCTATTTTATTTTTTTTATTATTTCTTTATCTCTTTTGGCATTGATCCACCTTTATTCTACCCTATCGCCAATTTGCTAAGAAATTGACTTCTCCTATTCTAGTTCTTGTTTCTTGTTTAACTGTTTAGGCCTTTGTTCTGACCGTTGACTTAAACCATAGTCTAAGCCATTACAAACCACAGATGCTGATAAATTTATTTCTTGACAGACATTTATGACTTTATTTTCTCATGTTGTTTTGGAATCTTTTCATGTTATAAATCAACCTTTCTATGGGTGAAATTCGAACTCCTAAAATAGATAAAACTATTATTATTCCTATAGACATGTTCCTTTAATGTTTTTTGTTTTAAAACATTATTTGAACCATCATCTTGGGATGACTGAAATCAGATTAAACTCTGTTCTTTAATTATTTTCAATTCTACCATAGCTCATGTCACTGAAATGATAGGAAGGTTACTAAATGTTACATATAAACTTATTGAAAAAACTGAGTAGTTCCTATCACAGAAAAGATAGTAGGTTTGGATGAAACTAAGAATGAATTTTATGCAGTGAATTATGACTGAAAATGGATTAGAAATTTATATAAATTTGACAAACTTATGGACACAACTGTATGAACAAAAGATGGATTATTGCTTGGAAAGTGTGTTTCCTTGATTGGAGTTTTGGAAAAGGAATTTGAAATGACTTATAGAATAATATTAATTGTTTTATTCTAATATTCAATTTATTTGATCTTGAGGAAAGATAGAAATAATATTCAACATAAGTATGCATGAAACCTCATTTGTATGAGAGTGGAGTGGTCAAACATCATCATTTGATTTTAATGCTTGAATTATGAAACAATATTTGGCTATGAAGTAAAAATATTAGTTTCTACAATCTATTTAAAACCATGTAATTACGAATTGAGAATATAGTCAGATGACAAAATCTATATTGCTTATGATGTTCATCATTAATGCATGATTGAAAAGTGTGCTTTCTTCATTGATGCATGGGAAAGGGATTAGAAGTGGTCATAAGTGATTTTGATTTATTCATTATTTTATTTGTTTATTGACTTATTTACTTATTTACTTCTTGGGGAAAGAAGGAAGATTTGTATCTAGGAATGTTATTGGGTTACTTTCTGGGCTAGGATGTCGAATGTGGATTTTCAAAGATGGCTTTTCCTCTTTTCAGGAATTGAACTAGGTTACTATTTAAAGGTTTAGATCTAATCGAGATGACATTGAAATAGATGTTTAATTGTCTAGCAAAAATTATATATATGATCTAAACGAGATGACATTGAAATAGATGTTTAATTGTCTAGCAAAACTTATATATATATATATATATATATATATATATATATATATATATATATATATATATATATATATATATATATACCACATCTTGTTGTGAGACAATCTGCATTTCATTATTTAGAATTGCACATTCAGACATCAGGGTTGCATCAGGTGTTCCCTCCTGCCAGTTGTTTCCAGGTAGCTAGACATTTCGTGTAGGGCTGGGTTTCCTTCATTTCATGAAGGGATCCAGGAAAGTGTAATTACTTCATGGTTGGGTGGAAAAGCACCTAGGCCATGTTCCTGTCTCTCGGATTGCAGGTGATGGACCACTTGGTTCATGCGACTGATGAGCGTATTGATTTATTTATTCATATGGTTCATGATTATTGGATGTATTATGGCATGGTTGTCAAAGGACTTTGTATAGGATTTTATAGTGCTTTTACCTGGAATGAGCACACGAGTTGTAAGATTTTATGACTTTATTGTTTTATATTGATGAGATTATCTTTTGCAAGATTTATTAAATCTTATGGATTCTTATTTATGAGGATTTCCTTTGTGAAGATTTATTGACTCTATTGAATCTTATTGATGAAATTATCATTTATCTTTTATCTTGATATTATAATTAAGCAGATTAATTACACTCCTTTTTATTTTTTGGAAGTTGTATTTAAGCGGATTATTTACATCTTTTTACTTTTGATAATGTGATGTTGTATTTAAGTGGATTATTTACTTCATTTTACTTTATTTACTTTTGTGATGGTTTGAGGGCTTTTACATTTGGTATCTGTTGGGTGAATATTTTGTCGTTTAGCTAACTAATGACAAAATGGTTATATCACCATAGCTATGATGAGACTGAGTCTCTCCTCTCAGCAAGGGGAGGTTCCCTCTAGATAATGAGCTCTTTCTAACAAACAGCTTTTAATACTTAAATAAACTAAAACTATTCTTGGGGTGTTTTCATAGCATCCTATTCTCTTTTTTCAGAATAGATGTTTCTCTCTTACAAAATAACAACTTCACAATAGATGATATTTGATAACTCTTGAACCGAAACAAACCATAGAAACACAAAGTCTTCTATTGTTTGGTTTATTTCTCACAAACAAACTTAATTGAATTCAAATGTAGCCCAACGTCTCCACTTTCACCCAATATGATATAATTAACTTGAACACAACAGTTTAAAGCACAAAGTCTCTAAACAATTCCATTCTCACAAATGAACACAAACTCCCGCAATGATAAAAATAGCACAAAGTCTATTCAACCAAAACAAGAACACTCCTCTCAAATTTCAATAAACTCCATGATTCCAACAATGATTCAATATAATATAACACCAATGACATAAGAAAACTAATATCATAAAACAATATGATTCAACTCAAAGTTTGATATTCAAATTGCCTGCTTATATTGATACTCACTTGAAAATTATGATAAACATAAAAAGCTCAAAGTCTTAAAATGCTTTCCAATATGGTAGAGTTTCTTTTCAATAGAAAAAAGATAATAATTACAAAGGGGGTCCTCTCTATTTATAAGAGAAACTGAGAGCAAAAATAGGAAAATCCTAACTACTTTGAATTATTCAAACAGAAGAGTCCTATTTGACTTAGGACTTCCTTTGCCTCACATGTAATTACATTTGAGAAAATTACATATGACTATTTCCACAACAAAATTCAAATTACATATACAAGAATAAAATAAACTAAGGTATCAGCTTCCTCCATCATTCTTCTTTAGGAAATTCTAGTACATGGCCTGTATAGCTGCCATTTCACATGCATCTGGTTTAGCCGTATTTTCTGAGATAGTGCAGGCCCGAAGAATTACATCTTTTACTGCCTTTATTGCCTTCTCATGTTTGTCAAGATTGTCCTTCAGGTTCTCAAAAGTCAAATGCTGATCATAAAGATTATCCATGGAAAGTACTGAGGGCACTTCATCTTCAAATTTCCTTTGAACCATCTTTTCGAAGGAACTTATCATCTCATCTGCTGAAAGAAACTTATGACCTTCACCTGTGAGGGTACATGGGAGTTCTCCCAACCTATGTAGAAGCGTGACATCGATGTCTTCACTAGCTTCATGAGCTTGACATAGATCTTCAAGTAAACCTTTTATTATATGGATATGATGAACCAGAGACTCCTTAGTTTTAAGATATGATTCCCTATTCGCAATGATCCCGATGGTGATTAGATTCTTTATCTTAATCTTTTTCATCTCTATCCACTCCTCCAAGCTCTCTTCCTGATCCTGCAGTTCCTGGGAAAGTAAGTCAACCATGTTATCAAGCTCGGCTTTGGCTTTATCCATTTTTTTCTTTTCTTTCTACAGTGTTCTTCAGTAGAATTCACCCTTGAGCTAGCAAATGTTCCACAATATCTCCTACCACTCTCCCTCTAGCCTGAGCATTTTCAACCTTCTGGATTAGAGGATCTTCTATAGTTACTGACATGGGTTCCATAATTTTAGATGACTTTACTATTTTTTGAAGAACTGCAGCAAGTTGTTCTGCTTTAGCCTTATACTGTTCTTTTTCCTTTTTGACTTCATCATATTTTTCAAGCAAGGTGCTGGCAATAGTTTGAAAATCTTCTTTTATGCCTTCATGAGTTAGCTTGCCTAACTCAACACTTGAAATGACATAATCATTCATGTCAAAATTGTCAACAGTAGCATCTTCTGCTGGCTTAGCAATCTCTGTATATCTGATTCATTTTTCATTGATGAGCCTAGAAACAATCTTAGGCTTCTTCTTCAGAGTCTTTGATTTTGCAAGTAACAACTTCTCAATATCAATTTCATCCGGCGAAATAGCTTGCTTCTTTCTCTTGGGAGTATATGCAAACAACCATGGGGGAAGCACAGAAGCACTAGTATTCAGAGATGAGTCCACTACTTGTTTTGTCGGATCCATATTTACACCTGTTATGGTCACAATAGGACTGGTGTTGGTAAAAACTACATCTGTGTCAACAACCTTCTCTGAACCATCCAAAAGATTTTCTAAAATAGATTGTTCACCAATGTCAAAAGATGGAGAAGATAAACTTGGGATAGAACTGGAAGAATCAAAAATGGTCCCAAAACTGGTTCTTACAGAAGTAGGGGTATTATCAGAAGAAACAATGAAAATAGGTGAAAGAGGAACACTTGAAACTACTAGAAAACTACCAGAAACCAGACCATGAGGAAGGGGTGTAGAAACTTGTGATTCAGTGGGAAGATCTTTCTCAGGGGACTGATGTGGATCGCCAATTTGTTCCTTTTCTCCATCCTCATCCTTGCCTTGTTCAGTTTCATCTTCCTCGTCAGATTTTTCAGACACTTCTGTTTGTTGGGCATCCTTAGACTTCTAAATATTTTTCTCTTCAGTCTCAACATCTTCAACCTGCATTTGCTCAACATTTGTATCTTCAACACCTGATTCAGTGACATTAGAGGTTTCTGCAACTTCTTTCTTCTACCCTCCCTTGGATACAAACTTAATTTTTGGTTTTCATATTTTGGAGGAAGAAGGGCTGTCACTCTTATTCTTGGTCCTATTTTCTACTTTCTTACATGTTTGTTCATGTGCTTCAGTCTCTGACCTTGTGAGAAATTCCTTCAATTTGATCCCTTTGCTTTCCAGCCATATATTTGTGTTAGCCAGGATCGGCTAAAATCTTTTCCTTATGGATGTTTCCTCTTTAACTGATCATTTCACTTTTGGAAGAGGTGAGACTTCAACATTCTTAGTGTTATATTTGGGATCTAGAACATCCCCCTCATCCTCCATTCCGTCTGGAATATCAGCAAGGCCCAGCTCTTCTATCTGACTCAGATGAAGTCTACAGTAGTCTAACTTCCTAATCTCATTTTGTGTCCTAAGATCAGCCCAAATATCTTCCACCATAGGCACATGGAAAGTTGACTTTCTTTTGATCTTATCTTGTACTGTCTTGAAGTCAAAATAGTCCCTTTTCTTGAAAGTTTTCATAGTGACCAGCTGTAATTCAGAATCAACTATTTTTGCCTTGTTAGCTGATTGAACTAAATACCTTCCAAGTTCAACAGGAAACTTTATCCCTGACTTCTTCAGCTCCATTTGTTTATTATGCACTACAATCAGTTGTCTACATAATTCCATGAGGACAATACAGTCACTGGGATAGCATGGAAGAATATAAGGGTAGCTGGGATAATACCCTATTCTGAAATATGTGAAAGTAGGGAATTGTAAGAACAAGCAGCCAAAAGAATTCACAACTTCCCAAGCTTCATCTGAGACCCTCTTCTAAACAAGTTCATCATCCCATAAACACATAAGTACTGAAAAGAAAGCATCATTACCCTTTGGAAATGATGGATTGATCCCTTCAGAGTAATTTGAGGATAATACTCATATACAGGAACCAATCTCCTCTCACCAACCTGAGTCAAACCAAGAAAGCTTCTCATGCTAGCAGTAGCATATACAAGATATGAGGTCATATAGAATATGAATGTTGTGTTGACCTTTACCAATTGTTCATGAAATGCATTACTGATATGCTCTCCCCAGAATATTCTTTGTGTGCCTCGAAGGATCACCTTGATGTATGTGTACATCCATTCTTGAAACTTGGAGGAAGAAGGGAGTCCTCTAATATGACTCAAAAGAGTGATCAAATCACAAACTTCCTCTACAAAGTCACTCCTAGGGAGATCCTTCGGCCATCTACTCAGATTACTTCGAGGGATTTTCAACCATTTATTATTTATATACCTTCTTGCAGCTTCCACATCTGTATCATAGTCCTTTTGCCCTTGAGCAAAATTAATCTATCCAATGTTTTCAATAGGTGGACACATGAAGATTTTATCAAGGAATTCTGCATCCAACCTCATAATCACATTTCCTTGGGAATCTATCACAACCCTAGTGTCCTTGTTGTAATGGCTAGCGACCTGAAGAATGAACTCGAGATTATGGGCAGAAATTGGAAATGAGGCAACCAAGTGAATGTTGTTGTCAATGATCTTTTGCATATGTCTAGAAGGATTTGTCTGTTTAATTTTGTCTACAAATTCTGCCATATCCACATGTCCTATCTCTTTATCCCTGATCTCGTCAACATTTGACTGCACTAAAGTGACAAGGAAGACCCCTTGGTATTTGTACTTCATGATTTTATCTTTGGATGGAGACGACTCTGACATCAGCTCTGGAGAGAACTCTGGAAGAGATATCTACCACAGACGCTTGTTGAGAACTGCAAAAGGGCATGATCTTGCAGTTAGGGGAAAAAATGGATAAACTCGGAAACTGCATGTCGATGATCATGAATAGGAAAGCATGAGTTGAAGGGCTTGAGTGTGTGCAAATCGAGGCAAAGGGTGAAAGCGGGTTAACAAGTCTTGAAAGGCGAATTTTCCCAGTGTTAGGAAAAATGTAGGAAAATGTGCATGAGCGATCAAAATGACCGCTCCTGCATGAGGGACTTATCCACATATGTAATGTCAGTTAATTTGACTGCTATTACATATTAATAGGAAGTGTTTACAACTCTCATGCAAAGTCGGTGAAAAATACGGCCTTTACATGTGTTTTTGGAAAAATATAAGTTTTATATGTAGGGGCGGTCAAAATAACCGCCCTTACATATAGGTAACATTTGAGTATTTGAAACACATGCGAATTCGGTGGAATGGACTGCCCATGCATGTTGACTGAGAAAATTTGATGTATAGTCGATGAAATGGACCGCCACTACATCTATTTTGGAGATTCTGAGTTATGTGTGAAGAAACGAGAGTTTTGACCTCTATCGCACGTTGGAAGGTTTGCATAAGGGTTATGTAAGGGCGGTCGTTTTAACCGCCCTTACATGTGGGAAAGACTTAAAAAATATGTAAGGATGCGATGACAAGGGAAAGCCCTGTCAATGCATGAAGGTTGAAACATATTAGGTTCACGTGAGTAGCAAGAGATACCACCAATGCATGTAGGAAAATACAACTAAAGTTTTAACAATACAGTGAAGTAGGGCATGACGATTCTACCGCTACTTGAACAAAGAAAGGATGAGAACACACAAACATTCAATGTAGAGTTTCAAGCTACATTCAAACATATGAAACGATGACCCAAAGAAAAAACATTTACGTAAATCTCAACTAAAAAACGGTAAATAAACCCTAACAGAAAAGCAAGAAAAAATGAAATGAAGACTTACCTTTAAACAAGAAACCAAAACCTAAATGTCAGCTGAATGAGTGAAGTCCACGATAAATCCAAATCTATGATTTTTCGTGGGAGGAGAGATCTCAAGGAGGTTTCAGCAACTTGTTTAAGGTTTCAACAATGGAAAATAACTAATCAAAATGACTAAAACATGTTTAAAAAGGTTAAAATAGGAAGCCATTAATGCCAACACGAGTGGCATTAATTGCACCATAGTTCCAAGATTTGAAAAAGCCTGCTCATACATGTGAAGGTTTGATGTGCATAAGCGATAAGAACAACCGCCTCTACAGGTTGAACTTTGTCAGGGAATGTGCACGGGCAGCGGTTAGGACCGCTTATGCAGGTTAAAAAGAAACTTTGTAAAAGTGGCCAAAAGAGCCATCATTACATATAAAACAACAAAACACATGTAATAGCGGTTATTTGGACCGCTTTTGCATGTGAACACAAACTTTTCTAACACCTCAAAATATTCAATAATTGATATTTTGGTGAGCTTACGACCAAAACAAATTTCATAATTTTTGAGGAATCATCATAAGGAAACGTTGCAAACTCTTCTAGCATGTTAGATGACTTCGCATGAGATCAAGAGTACTTGTCTCATTTTGTGAACTTAGAGTGTAGGCTACGAGACAGACAAGTTTCATAGGGGTTGTCTACAAAAATGAGTGTAGCTGATTTTGAGAACATTATCAGAGTGTGGTGTCAGCATTGGGAGCTCTAGGTGTGTGTGTGTTGCTCAGTTGATTGAGCATGTGTGGGTCCTTGTGTATTGGCTTATTGTGGATAGCATGTGCCTCTTCTTTTATAGGATTAGATAGACCCTATTGATTGTTCTTGAGTATGAAGGACTATGTTCTTTTCG
This sequence comes from Cunninghamia lanceolata, assembly GCA_027924645.1. Taxonomy (NCBI): domain Eukaryota; kingdom Viridiplantae; phylum Streptophyta; class Pinopsida; order Cupressales; family Cupressaceae; genus Cunninghamia; species Cunninghamia lanceolata. The sequence goes on from BSBN01000155.1 coordinate 4,964,748, forward strand.
TCTTTTAGGGTTATGCATTAGTATGTGAAAGAGGATGTTGGATCATATGGTTGACTTATTTTATTTTGCCTTCTAGTGAATGCTTGCTTGAAATGCATATTGCATTATTTAATTGAGAGTATGATCATGAATATGAATTCATTTATGTGGGTATAAGAAAGATACTATAACATTTGTCGTACTGAAGTTTAAGGAAAGAAATGATAACCTCTGCTTGTAGGAAAGAATGGTGTGTTGTGATATCTTGGTTTGTGAACCTGATTTGTCCTAACTTAAAATCTTGGTTATTGAATGTTTGCAAGTATAGAATTGTATGAATGTTTTATTTTGCCATAAATTTATGTTTGAAAGGAGAATGGCTATTTTACTTTCTATGTTTCTAGGAAGTTGCCTTCTAGGATGGGTGCCAAATATCAGGAAAACAAGGAGGTAGGTTTACTTTTCAAAAACCCACCCACTGTTAATTGGTTTTATTTATTTAAATCCCTGCCATATTCTATTAATGAGATGTTGCATTCAAGTTGGGGATGCATGTAGGTTAACAGGGATGCACTAGGTTTGGTCAGGCATTCTTCAGTTTGATTGTGATTTCCTGGATCAGAATGCAATCTTTGTTGCTAGGTATCTTGAGTGGTGTTGTGTGGAAATGATCTTATTATATAGAGGTGTTTGGAATCTTAGAGGACTAGGTTGCTTGTGTGATTGAGTGTGTTCTCTTAACTCGCCCCAATTTTGGTACTAGGTGTTAGTAGAAATATTGTCAACAATATTAAACTACTAATAATCCAATAATCTTAATGAAATATGATGCAAATCAAATAAACAAAGAAATATTACCTTGAAGACTGATTTACCTCGAAACCTTCCATTGTTTGCCTATCTTGTATTGATCTTGTTTATGAATAGAGCTCTCAGAAGCGTGCCTCCTTGTTGTTTGAAGATGACAATACTTGAATGGCTGTATGTGGATAAAATGCAACGAAGATTACCTACAATGCAACTATTGTGACGATGAGGAATGGATGATTGAAGCCATGGTTGTATGGATATGAGGATAATGGATATAAAATGCAATGAACAATATGGATGCTTTGCCAAAGGCACACTAGAATTTCTGCAGAGTAACTTTGCTATAGCTTGTGTGTTGTAGAATGAGGGAATGAGCTTCCTTTTATATGCCAAGTAGGGGGCAAATCCATGTGTCAAGATCTTAACAGTGGAGACTTTGTCTTGAGAGGTGTATGGTGAGGATTGAATTGGTTGAGATGAGGGAGAGAAAGAGGGGAGATGTTCCTCTCACCTTGACATGGTGGAGAGAAAGGTGTGACATAAGTCCACATGTCACAAGGCTCACAATGACCAAAGAGAGAAGGTCAAACAAGGAGATCATGTTTGTAGGGAGGTTGGAAAGATTATAGGGACTATGGAACAAGTGTCACAAAGTGCCCCTTTGACCATGGTGACATGGAGAGACCATGCCCTTTGAAATAGGGATGGTTGGAGAAAGAATAGGCCATGTGGGTGAGAAAAAATGGATTAATTAAATATTAAAATATTTAATTACATGTGCAAGATGATGAGGTGGATGTGTGAGGTGGATTAGATGACGTGGAATTATGAATGAAGACTTTGGAATTGGATGATTTGCAATTAAATAATTTGATTATTATTTAATTAAGGGATGACATTAGAAGAATAGGTTTAATTGACTTAATTAAATAAATTGATATTTATTTAATAGTTGGACTATTAATGATGAACGTGAATCAAATAGATAAATTGATGAATTTATTAAATGATAGAAGAATGGGAATTAAATAAATAATAAATATTTAGTTAATTTGTCTTTGCCATTTTTAGGTGTATACATTTTGCCCCTCTTTGAGACAATGTGTTTTGACACGTTGTTTCAAAGAATAAAATTTTTTTACGATTGATACATGCCCCAGTTTGCCCTTGGTACAGGTTTTATGACAATAGGATGCCCCCTCGGGAGATTGGACGGGAAGAAATTGACGACAGGATGACGAACAATCTCATGATGAGATGGGTTGAATAACAGGTTGACTAGATAGATAGGTGAATAAATTGGTTGACGCGGAAGAAAAATTAGGTGAAAATCATGCCTCAGCATGGACAAGGTCAAGCACCTCCCATTAGGGTTCCATGCGCTATATATAGGAGTGTGGGGTCACATTCCTAGTCATATGCACACTTGTCTTTGAGAGAGAGATTTTAGGAGATCAGAGTCTTTTGAGCACAGAGTAGCCAATGAAGATGCAGCAGTTTCCTATTGAGCTTCATTGATTCAAGCGGATATGACGGTTGAACTGTCCAGTAGACTACGGGTCGCTGGTAAGTACCCCTTCATTTCTAGATTAGGTGCATTTATGATTGCATTAAATGCATGTCAAAGTTTGAGGTTTTATATGTGCTGAAATCTAGAAGCACGCATATGACACGCGATACCATGCATATGTTGCGATTCCATGCATATGACATCAGAATCAGCGCATATGCATAAATTTCACAATTGAAGTGTATTTTGGCGCAAGCAAAATCTTGTTGCGCATTAGTTAGGGATGCTGTGCATGTAATATATTATAGCACATTTGATATTCTATTGCACAAGCAAGTTTATGCTATGCAAACAAGTTACAGTCCTACGCTTTTGAAATAAAGTGGCACATTCAAGATATTTCTAGGCATTCAATGTAAAGCTGCGCATACGAGCTAAAGTTGCGCATCTGACAATCAAAACTACGCATCTGACTTAGGTTTAGCAAAACACTTAGAAATTTGATGAAGTTGACCATGCGATGGATGCTGATCAACTAATAGGTCATCTCTGAGGTTGATAGAATCTCCGTAGAGATGATAGGATTGCTTTCTTGTTGAAATAACTAAGTTTTTGATGTTGGATAGATAAAATTGTAGTTTAGTTGGTTTTGGTTGATTAACATGTGCTTGTTTGATTGTAGGAGGAGTTAGATGATGTTCTCATGTCGAGAGAGCATTACCCAGTTACTTAGATGCTGAGACCATATCTCACGGAGACTGATCTTCTTGTTCTTAGATCAGCAGGATTATCATACATTTGCTTCTCGCTTGAGATTAGGGTGAATCTTGGCATGCTGACTGCTCTGGTTGAGAGATTCCATAGTGAGGACGAGACCTTTCACCTTCCCACTAGAGAGATTATAGTAACCTTAGAGGATGTTCATAGGATTTTGCATGTACCTATTGATGGAGAGCTCGTGGAGTACAAGTCACAGACTGGGGTAGGATTAGACGAGTACAGACGGGTCTTTGATGACAATGATATCGAGGGCACTGAGATTAGTTGGGCTGACATGTTGCCATACTATGAGCTGCTTCCTATAGTTGTGGCTGGGTTGATTGGAGGTATTGTGTGCCCCAACAGACGGTCACGTGGTTTTGTAGTTGGATGGGGACAGGTGTTAAAGCGGATCACTACAGAGGGTACTAGATATGCTTGGGGAGTTTGCATACTTGCTCACCTATATCACGATTTGTACTAGTTTTTCTATGATGGCTCCTCGAGTTTGGCTTGTAGGGTTTCACTATTGTAGATATGGTCATGGACTCATATAGCTATCACCCATCCTATTGGCATTGGCACTCGGGGTAGGGGTCAACCCTACTCCTACATGTTTTAGGATAGCCTTTCTCAGCCCAAGCTGGGAAAGTTGGAGTATTGGAGACATGCCTTTGACAATGTAGATTCTGTTGTGTGTCGACCATACCTGGACTGTGAGGTATGGGATGATGATGCATCTGAGCTTCCCTTATGTTTCCAGACTAGATGGCTTATAGGGAGGACAACCTATATACTAGAGCAACTTGTATCACATGTGTACAAACAGTTTGGTAGAATCCAGGGGATGCCCCAAGGTAATGTCCTATTTGCCCGTACACATAAGGAGCAGGGATGATGGGGACCCATCCCATCTATGAGACAGATCGGGATGAGTTTCTACACATTCCATATCATCCATGGTCGATGCATAGAATAGTGGCAGATGCAGTACTACACAAGATTTATTTGATTGGTTTACTGCACACTCGTTTCTGCACTACTCTAGACTAAGAGAGCGAGCCCTGATTCTAGATGATCAAGAGGATGAGGACGAGGGGCCCCATAGGTGACATAGGAGGAGATGTAGAGGATGGGGAGGCAGAGGTGGCTGAGGTGGAGATGATGGTGGTGGCAGAGGAGGAGGAGGTCATGAAGGTAGTGGTGGTGGCGATCATGATAGCGGTGGTGGAGGAGGAGGCCATGATGCAAGTGGTGGTGGTAGAGGATTTGGTCATGATAGTGGGCATGATGGAAGTGATGGGGATGATGGCAGAGATAGATATGGGAGGAGAGTTCACTGATAGATTGATCCCACCCAGCATGCTCAGCTACTCTTACAGGCATAGGTGCAGCCACAAGGGCAAGGGCCAGATAATGGGGTTATAGCAAGGTTACGAGCCCAGTTGGCTCAGGCTTAGTCTTTGTTACAATAGTAACAGGGATAGATTGGGCAGATGCAGGCCCAGAATACACAGTTGTAGTGTGACCTACAAACTACCCGATTAGAGAGAGATACAGCCATCCAGAGGTATGGTAGGGCAGAGACACTCTTGGAGCAGGTGCAGCAGACTGCAGCACAAGGTGGCACTGGCCAGATGGTTGTAGAGATGGTCAAAGTAGGTCAGGAGATCTTCTACTGGCGGTCCTTATATGAGCAGGTGGTGCCCCCAGAGTGCAGGGTAGGCAACTATAGACCTAGCTACCGTAGCAGATTGCAAAGGACACCTGTAGAGAGTGGCAGGGTGATGGAACCGATGGAGCCACCTCGTGGGCCATCAGGAGGGGGTGGACCAGGGACAGGGTCATCAGGTAGAGGAGGAGGAGGAGGAGGAGGAGTAGAAGGTACCCAACCACCACAACTAGCACCATCAGGAGGGAGTCACTCCTAGCTGTCTCTTGACATGTACCAGTTTTTAGTAGTTTTATTTGGACATGTATACACCACTTTGGTTTAGACACTTTGAGATGTATTATTATTTTGACATCATTGTATACTTGGACATTTTTATACTTTTTTGATGATGATGATGATATGATATCATGAGTTGATAGACTATGCTATGACTTACTATAATGGACACGACTTCCATTATGATGCTATGATGTTATGATGTCTTATACTTATAGATGACTTACATGGTTTATGATTTCTGATGCATATGTTTATGTTATGTGATGGACCTGATGTGATATATGATAACTTATATGATGCAGTACTATGATGATTATGTTGATGCTTCTATAGATTTTTTATTTACTAGACATGATGCCTCCACATGCTTATGATGTTTGACCTAATGCTAGATGCAAGATGTACCTATATGTGTTGATTTGCACAATGCAAAATGTAATGATATGACTCATGTATGCATGCACTAAGATGGTTTAATTTGATGATCATGTTATCTATGTTTTTGTATTTTTTTGTTTTCTATCATGATATACATATAACACTCAAATGGATGAATGCTGTGAGTATATGACTCTTGCTATGGATAAATTGTGGTTTACATGTGTTTATGCATCTTAATGGACAAAATGATATGCATCTATGATGATGGACCTAAATATGACACATAATGATTTTTTTTGCTAATGCCAAGTATACTCAATCGTAATAACAATACACCTTTTAGGAAGAAAATGAATTGGATAAATGATAATGAAAGATAAGAAAATGTGATAATGAATGACAATGGTTAACGAAAGATAAGAAATTGGAAAGACACATGGATTTTGGTAAAATGATAACATGCTTATAATGTAGTGGAATGCAACAGGATAAGTATGGATATAAATTCTTGTCATCTTTGATTGTGTGAGTTTTTGAAGTACATTGTTTCATCATTGAGCTTTTAAAATGTTGTAAGAAAATACAAGCATCTAGGTATAATTAAGCCATGATGACCTCAGTATTACTTACATGGATTTTGATTTAGCAAGTTAGTATAAGCATCTAAGTATAATTGAACCAAGATTACTTGAGTACTGCTTGTGTATCAACAGACAAGGATTAAACATGTTTCGTGTTTAGACCTTTGATGTCCTCGATGATCATTTTTGTTGATCATGCCGTTAGACAAGGCTTTCACATTACTAAAGATAAATCCACAAACAACAGACAAATAAAATAATTATGCCCCCATCATAGCTTCTCTAGTTTGATACATCCTTGAGTAGTGTAGAAAGACATAATAAAAAAAATCATGATATAAGACTTTGAAAACAACCATTGAAAAACTTTCTTGCCCAAAAGATGTTTCCTTGCAATAACTTGATAGAATCAATTTGATGTCTTAGGTCAAAAGGGATTTGTCAAGTGTAGTTTTTGTTGTCTTTTGTGTCAAGATGATGTTGAAGGCTTGGTTTTCATGTTACTTGTTGTCTAGTGATAAAATCATGATCCGTTTGCTTACCCTCTAAAGTTATAGCATTCAAGAATCATATTCCCTGACTAGGTCAAGGATTTGCCCCCAGTCAAGTAAAGGATTGACTTATTATGGGTGAACTGACAATGAACAATGTGACAGACCCTAATGGACTGACCTAGTGCCTCGGGGGCTCATTGCTAAATGGCCTTCCCTATGTGACAACGTAGTGGCAACGTAGTTTGGGGTGGACCTATGTGGACCTAAAGACATAGGCAATGAGACTTGAATGGACCAAAGGTTGATTGACATGGGATGGAATGGATGGAAAAGGAGCCTCAGGGGCGCATTGATGATGGCCTTACCTACGTGATAACTCAGAGGTGACATAGTTTGGAATGGCTGATACTGACAATAGACTTGTGATTGGATGAACGATAGGATAATGTGATTAGATGACCTTATTAGATAAGGTGATGGGGCTGACAAAACACCAGGCTATGGTAAGTCATTCCGAGGTAGATGCGAAATAGATGCGGTTACTAGATGAATACGATAGGAAAGATGGATGCAGGTTGGGTTGTACTAATAGATGGAGGCAGCGGTTAGTTGCAAATAGTGCCTATTTCTAGGTTTTCACCACTTGTTTCTACTTGTACCAATTTTTTTATTTTTTATTTTTTGTCCCTTACATTGGGGTTATTAGGTATAGAACCTTTGAAGATGCATATTGTTGATGGGATCATCAAACAGTTCACCTTCTAATGTTGAGAGTTGATACGCACCTTATCTGTAGGCAGCGATTATGATATAGGGACCCAACTAATTGGGTTCAAACTTCCCTTTCTTCTCTCTATCATGTTGATTGCGTGGGTTCTCTCTTAGGACCAGATCACCTACCTGAAAGACTCTTGGCTTAACCTTGTGATTGTAGCTCCTTGACATTCTCTACTAGTATGCCTTGAGATGGTTAAAGGCATGTTGTCTTCATTCTTCTAGCAATTCTAGTTGTTGAAGCCTTGATACCCTATATTCCTCATCAGTTATGAGTCCCTTTTGACAGGTTGTCACTGTACCTCATCATTTAATCTGTTTTCAGATGTCAAAGAACCAGGGCTGTGTCCAAGGCTGTCTGCAACTAGGGATTCTAAGTGACCAGTTTATAGCTAACCCTAATGCTTAAAAAATTGACTAATCTATCTGCTTGTTGAATAAATGTAATGAATGCTGTAAAATAGAATAAAACAGGAAATGTACTCAAAGAAAAGAAACAATAACATGCATCTATCTATTAAAACAGGAAACACCTTTATAAAAGTGTTGGGTGAATATTTTGTCGTTAACTCGCTAACGACAAAATGGGTATATCAGCCACAGCTATGATGAGACAAAGTCTCTCCTCTCAGCAAGGGGAGGTTCCCTCTAATTACTTAACTTTTGCAAATCAAACAACTTATCAAATTTATGTACACTAATAACTATGTTTGTGGTGGTTCCATCTCATCTCATTCTCTTTTTTCAGAATAGATGTTTATATTTCAAACTCTTGATATAAGACTTGTAGATTATCACAATATCACAGAAACACAAAGTTTTCTGTCACCTTACTTACTACTTGTAAACAGAGCTATTTGAAGTAGAATGCAACCCAAAGTCTTCACTCCTCTTCAAGATGATAAAAGTAAATTGAATATAACAACTTGCAGCACAAAGTCTCCAAACTATTGTATTCTCACAAACATGAACATATAACTCACAACCGATTTGATAACACAAAGTTTACCAGAATCAAATTAAGAGCGCTCTTCAATCACTTGTAACAAACTCCACACTTCAATTATTATCAAATAAGATTATGATAGCAAGACGTAAGAACAAAACTATCACAACACAAATAATCCCAAGACAAAGATTGGAATTGAACTTGCTTTCTTGTTTTGATAAATATTTGAATATTGATTTTCACAAAAAGCACAAAGTCTTGATTTGCTTCTCAATTCACCAGAGTTTTCTTGCAATAGACAAAAGATAGATATTTACAAAAGAGGTCCCCTTTATTTATAGGGAAAGACCTTGAGAAAATCTGGGAAATCTACAACTAATTTGACTTATTCAACAAGAGAGTCCTATTTGACTTATGACTTATCTTGTTTCACATGTAATTACATTTTGGAAAATTACATGTGTAGATGTCCAAAACAAAATTCCATTTACATAATATCTAAGAAAAATAAGCTAAGGCATTAGCTTCCTCCATCCTTTTTCCTTAGGAAGTTCTGATACATGGTTTGAACAACTGACATCTCGCATGCATCTGGTTTTGCTGTGTTTTCAGAGATGGTGCGAGCTCGGAGGATTGAATCTTTCACTGCCTTTATTGCCTTTTCATGCTTTTCTAAATTATCCTTCAGGTTCTCCAGAGTCGAATGTTGATCATACAGGTTGTCCATTGAGAGCACAGAGGGAGCTTCCTCTTCAAATTTCTTCTGTACCATTTCTTCAAAAGAACTTATCATTTCTTGTGCTGTGAGGAAGCTATGATCTTCCCTTGTCAAGGTGCAAGGAAGTTCTTCCAGCTGATGTAGGAGTGTGACATCACTATCTTCGTTGGCTTCTTGAGCTTGGCACAGATCTTCAAGTAGACTCTTTATTATGAAAATACGATGAGCTAGAGTCTCCTTGGTCTTGAGATATGATTCCCTGTTGGTGACGACCCCAATGGTGATCAAATTCTTTATCTTGATCTTCTTCATATCTGTCCACTCTTCTAGACTCTCTTCTTGATCTTGCAACTCTTGTGAAAGTAGATCCACCAGATTATCTAGCTCAGCTTTAGCTTTGTCTATTTTCTTCTTTCTTTCCACAGCGGTTTTCAACAGAACTCGTCCTTGTGCCAACAACCACTCCACCACATCCCCCACAATCTTGCCTCTAGCTTGGGCTTTTTCAACCTTCTGTATCAGGGGATCTTCCACTGTCACTGCCATTGGTTCTACTATCTCTGATGACTTTACTATTTTCTGAAGGACAGTGGCTAGTTGTTATGCTTTTGCTTTGTATTGCTCTTTTTCCCTTTTGGCTTCATCATACTTTTCAAGTAGAGTAGTGGCAGTGGTTTGGAAATCTGCTTTGACACCCTCATGAGTCACTTTACCAAGTTCAACCCTTGAAATGACATAACTGCTCATGTCAAAAGTATCAATTGTGGCATCTTCAGGAGGTTTGGCAATTTCAGCGTATCTGATTCCCTTTTCGGTGACTAGCCTAGAAACAGTCTTAGGCTTCTTCTTTTGGTTCTTAGCTTTTACGGGCAATAGCTTTTCAATGTCAATCTCATCAAGTGAGATGGCTTGTTTCTTCCTCTTTGGAGTATAGGCAGATAACCATGGAGGAAGTATAGATGCATCGACAGCTGGAGGGGGATCCACTACTTGCTTGGTTGGCTCCGTGCTTATACCCGTGATGGTGACAATTGGACTTGTGTTGGTAAACACAACACCTGTATCAATAACCTTTTGTGAAGCATCAAGAAGGTTCTCCAGAACAGTCTGTTCCCTGATATCAAAAGAAGGGGAAGATAAGCTTGGAATGGAACCAGAAGAATCAAAAATGGTTCCAAGACTAGCCCTCATGGATTGAGGAGTATTGTCAGAAGAAAAAACAAAAATGGGAGAAAGAGAAACATTTGAAATTACTAGCAAACCATCAGAAAACGGAACATGAGGAGGAGGTGTAAGAACTTGTGTATCAGAAGGAAGGTCTTTCACAGGAGTCTGCGAGGAACCATCAAGTCGCTCTACCTCTGTATCTTCATCTTCACCTTGTTCAACTTCATCAGATACCTTAGTTTTAGACCTTTGAACATTTTGTTCTTCAGTCTCAACATCCTCAATTTCCATATGGTCATCATTGATGTCTTCAACATCTGACTTAGTGGCATCAGAAGCCTCTGTGGTTTCCTTCTTCTTTCCTCCCTTGGATAAAAATTTGATCTTTGGTTTGTGTACCTTGGAGGAAGAAGGGGTATCACTCTTGTTCTTGGTTCGGTTCTCAACCTTCTTACCTTTTTGCTCATGTGTCCCCTCTTCGGACCCTGTAAGGAACTCTTTCAACTTGATCCCTTTACTTTCCAACCACAAATTGGTGTTTGCCAATATAGGTTGGAATCTTTTCCTGATGGATGTCTCCTCCTTGACTGACCATTTCACCTCTGGGAGAGGTGAAGCTTCAACATTCTTTGCCTCATATTCATGATCTAGGACATCTCCATCATCCTCCATTCCATCTGGAATATCAGCTAGTCCTAGTTCTTCAATTTGGCTCAGATGAAGCCTACAAAAATCTAGTTTTCTGATCTCATTTTGGGTCCTGAGATCTGCCCATATGTCTTCGACCATTGGCTCATGAAAATTTGACTTCCTCTTGATTTTATCTTGAACCCTTCTGAAGTTGAAATGATTTCTCTTCTTGTAGGTCTTCATGGTGACTAACTGCAACTCGGAGTCATTTATTTTAGCTTTGTTGGCAGACTAAACTGAATACCTCCCAATTTCAATCGGAAACTTTATTCTTGACTTCTTAAGCTCCATCTGTTTGTTATGAACCACAATGAGTTGTCTGCAAAGCTCCATAAGAACAATGCGATCACTGGGATACTGTGGCAGCATGTAAGGGTAACCAGGATAGTATCCTACCCGAAGATAAGTGAAGGTGGGGAATTGTAGGAACAAACAACCAAAAGAATTTACAACCTGCCATGCTTCATCAGAAACTCTTCTCTGAACCAGTTCACCATTCCACAAGCACATGAAAATTGAGAAGAAAGCATCATTGACTCTTCTAAAATGATGAATCGACCCCTTCAGAGTGATTTGGGGGTAGTATTCATATACTGAGACCAATCTCCTATCCCCTACTTGGGTCAAACCTGGAAAGTTCCTCATACTTGCAGCAACGTAGACAAGGTAAGAGGTCATGTAAAATTTGAAGGTAGTATTGACCCTTACCAGTTGCTCGTGCAAAGCATTACTGATCTGTTCACCCCAGAATATCTTCTGGTTACCCCGAAGAATTACCTTGATGTAAGTGTACATCCAGTCTTGGAATTTAGAAGCAGAAGGGAGTCCTCTGATGTGACTCAAGAGTGTAATCAAGTCACACACTTTCTCCACAAAATCACTCCTGTGAAGATCCTTTGGCCACCTGGTCAAAGTTGCCCTATGAATTTTTAACCATTTGTTGTTTATGTGTCTTCTAGCAGCTTCCAAATCATTGTCATAGTCTTGTTGACTCTGAGCAAAATCAATCTGCCTGACATTTTCAATTGGTGGACACATGAAGATTTTGTCCATGAACTCCGTGTCCAATCTCATGATAACATTTCCCTGTGAGTCTGTCACGGCTCTAGTGTCCCTATTGTAGTGGTTGGCCACTTGTAGAACAAATTCAGGATTATGTGCACTGACAGGAAATGATGCAACCAAATGAATATTGCTATCAATGATTTTCTGCATATGCCGGGAGGGATTTGCTTGTTTAGTTCTATCTACGAATTCAGCCATATCTACGTGTCCAATTTTAGTGTCTCTGATTTCATCAACATTTGACTGAACTGCTATTATCGAAAAGACACCCTAGTACTTGTACTTCATGGCTCTGGACTTTGGAGGAGATGATTCTGACATGAGCCCTGGAGAAAACTATGAATTCGAACACCACCACGAACGCTGACTGAGAACTGCAAAAGGCCATGATCTCGCAGTTAGGGGAAAATTGGATAAACTAGGTCAACTATGTTTTGATGATCATGGATGGGAAAGCATGCGTTAAAAGGGCTTGAGCACGTAAATCGAGGCGAGTGTGAAAGTGGGCTTTCAGCTTTGAAAAGTGAATTTTCCAGTATTAGGGAAAAATCAGGGAAATGTGCTTGGGCGGGTGTATTGACCACTCTCGCAAGTTGGAAGGACTTGATTTGTCATGGTCGAGTGGTCGAAATCACCGCTTTTACATGTGTAAAAACTCTGAATGTTTGGGCGGGGAATTTGGCCGCTCTTGCGAGTTGGAAGCGATTTTGGGTTTCGGTGTAAGGACGGATGAAAACACCGCTCATGCATTTGGGAGATTCATCGATAATCATGTTCGAGCGGTCAGAATGACCACTACTACAGGTTAACGGGAAAATGTTTAACCGATGTTCGAGCGGCATGAATCGCCGCTCATGCAAGTGGGAGTGATTGAGTTTTGGTGTCGAGGCGGAAAAACCTGCCGTCTTTGCACACAATGGGAGTTGGTAGTTTTGGTTTAAGGGTTTAATGGCGAATGTGGCTGTTGTTGCATACAATGGGAAGGTTGGTAAATGATGAAGGTCTGACTGACAAAAGACACAAAGTCTTCAAAATAAAAACAAAAACCCTAATCCGAAATATGAATCACAAACAACAGAAAAACCTAACAAAACTTCATAAACTAACAATACTAGCAGTTAATGAGTAACAACGGGGAAGAGAAACGAAAGAAACTTACCCATAACAACTTGAAACCCTAGGCTCAAACTGCAACGCGAGATCCGTCACGGCTCCGGAGTATACAATCGAGCGGTCGGAGAGAACGTTGGCAGGTCAATTAGGGTTTAGTATAAGAAATGACAACAATGGGAGTGAAAAACACATTTAAAAGGTTTGAGATTAGAGTTTAAATGCCTGGCACGAGTGGCCATTAATGGCACTCGACATCCAAATCCCGAAGATCTCGCGTGAGCGGTGATTTCGGCCGCTACGACACCACAATAGATAAATATGTAAAGTCAGCGAAAAATGCCGCTCAAACATATATGACAGAAAACACATGCGATGGCGGCGAATTTAGCCGCCCAAGCGCATTAAACTTAAAAACGATGCAATAGCGGCGAAAAAGGCCGCTTCTACATCAAACAAAAACAAGTCTAAAAATAATATGTAGGAGCGGCATTTTTTGCCGCTCTTGCATTTTAAGAGTTAAATATTTACTAACTCCAAAATAACATTTTTACTAGTTTACGACTTTAAAAGATCCTCACGAAAACTGAGAAATCAATTCAAGGGAATGTCGCAGACGAGTTTAGAATGTCAAATGACCTCGCACGAGACTAAGAAAATCTTTCCTCAATTTACGATCTTAGAGTGTAGGTTCACGAAACGGACAAGTTTCGTGGGGTTGTCTACAAAAACGAGCATAGCTGATTTTGAGCACAACAAAAAGAAAACTTGGAAAAATAAAACAGAGATACTAGCCTCCTGCCTGAATGGTGAGAGTGGGCCCTTGCTCCACACCTTTGAGGCTGAAGGCTATTGCAGGAAATCAGCACAAAAGATGATCTAAACTAAATTCACTCCAACTCATTCATTTCTATATTCATGAAAATATATGGCTATAACAGAACTGAGATCTCTGAAAATTAGAATAATTTTACCATTGTTGTTCTATTACTATTTCTGAGAGTATATATAAAAAGAGTGATGATATACCACTGAACTTATCTATCAGTCTTTCTAGGAGATGACACCATCTCTTATTTGTACTTAACTGTCTAACTTATGAAAGATCACCATGCAAGAAAGGTAGACTTGAGTGGAACAGAAGTCCACTCAGAGGTCTAAGTTTAAGTTTTAATACACTTGGGCATCAAAGCCCTGAAAATAAGAATATTGGATTAGTTCAATTCATAACTCATGCAAAATCTTTGGAAAGATAAAACTTCAGCAGTTTAACTGATAGTTGACCCTTCACCACTCAGGTGATGATTTGAGTGAAGTGAGGGGGGTATTTAGGATCGCTGCTGAAGTGTCTGGTCGGCAACTCTGTCTGGAAACATGCCCTATTCTTAGGAGGCGCCGAAGATAGTTGTTCCTGTCTGCAGCTCCGGAGAGTCATTCCCCATATCTTCAAAACACCAGGTGTCACTGTTCTTTGTTATTGTCTCCAGAGATCATTAAAGATGATCTCCGGAGATGCACAAAATTGTTGTTTCTGGCATCTACACCTGCTGATTCAAAAAGAAAGAGAAATTTTGTATTTTTTCCATTAATCCCACGCACATTAGTCACCTAATCAAAAATTCTAATCTCAAGTAATCTATCTTAATTAATCACAAAATAGAACAATCTTGCTAACTTATTTGAGTGCAGACACAAGAAAGATGAACTGAATAGGGAAAAAAGAGAGGCAAAAAGGGGTGTATTTTATGAGTGCTATTTAGCACTCATCATCCCCTCCATACCTAAGGTTTAGCAGGTCCTCCTGCTTTTCACATCCTGGATTTATTTTGACGAAGTAATCTGTCAGTCAGACTATACTCCTGGAGATAGGTTGTCCAAGTGGTTTTGTTGGTGTCACCATTTCCTCTATACTTGTCAACTTGCTTCATCCAGTCTTGCAATTTTTCATCTTCTAGCTGTTCTATCCATATAGGGAGTGGTTCAATTATTAGAGGAGGTTTGAAATGCCCACCTATCCATTCCTATTTATGTTTATCCATCATTTTGGATATCATCTTTGCCTTCCTCATGAATAGTCTCAGGTTTGCAGGGGTGACCACCTCTCTAAGTTTTTGCTCTGGGGTCAAAATACTCCATCTCCTCTTTGCTACAACAAGTACAGAATTTGCTGAATTAATCATAAAAAGACCAAAGTCAATGGAGCATTCCTGCAAACTTTTCAAGTATAATGGCAATATGCTGGTTGCACTTGCAGGATGATAGATAAAGGACCTGAATTGGGTCTGAAAAGCAAAAGGATTGGGACATTCTTTTCTGATGAGGAGATCTGTTTTTGAATCCTTTTGAAGATGATCTTCCATCCTTTTGTTCCAGACCTAGTGGTTTCTCATGAGGGACATGAATGCCTTAAGCTGGCATTCTCCCACAAAGTGATTAATCATGAAGGCTATATCATTAATGCAGAACCCATGTAAGTATAATTCACATAGGAAGTTGTTGTCTTCATCATTGCTTCTGGTGTAAGCTGCCATGAAACCTTTTGCTGTTTCGGTATCCTCATTTATGTTAGATAGGACTAAGGAGAGTTTCCTTTGCAGTACCCTTTCCTATAGGAACATTGAATAGCTGGCACTTGGAGGCCTGCAAGATAGAATTTCTGAGGAAAGGGAGGCCATTTGAATGATTTTGCTTTCTAAAGTTGCTATCCTTTCTGCTCTGGTAGTGACTGCCCTTTGTAATTGCAACATTGGCTTGGAGGCCTCAAATTCCCTACACCTTTCCTCCCAATGAAACAGGGATTTGGGAATGTCAATGGGAATTGGACCCACATAGGCATCTGTTTGAATTTCCTGTTCATTGGTTGCCCTTGGGCCAGACAGTTCTTGAATATATTCTTCTTGGTCATCCAGTCTATTATTGGCCCAAGTTAATTGTTTATCCTAGCTTTGTACCTTTTCAATCAGTGCTGCCATTACTGTGAGGCCATTGTCTCTGGCCATGGTGAGCTCAGAAACCTTTTGTGCTGCTTCTTTTTCTTTTTCTTCCATTACTTTTACTGCCTCACATTTCTGTGTTTCTAACTCTGCCTCCTTCTCCTGGATGATTCTATCCTTGTTTTGGAGGTCTGTTTGGATATTTGCAATAGTTTGCTTTAGTTCCATCTCCATCTCTACTCTGACCTTCTTGAGGTCAGTAATAATCAAATTCTTTCCCTAGAGCATTCTTTTTAAATTTTCAATTTCTTCCATTAATTGTTGCTCTGTTGAGATTTCTATATCCTCTTGGTCAGAGGGATGAGATAGAGTTTCTGCCTCTGTTTCTGTGGCTGTTGGTTAATTATTAATATTATCCATGGCCACCTGCCCTGCTTCCCCCAATGTATCCATGTGCCCTGTTTCTCCTTCTGCAGTGTTCCTATCTTGAGGATCCTCTGTTGTTGCTGGCATTGATGAGGGTCCTGCTTTGTCCTCACATGTGCTCAATTCCAGGAGTGCCTCAGCGAGCAGGGCAGTATCCTTCTCAGCTTGTGAGAGCTGCCTCTTCCTTTTGCTTCTCCGGAGCACAGGTGGAACTGGTGCCTCCGGAGTAGGTCTCCCTTCCTCAGAATCTGAGGAGATAGTAACAGTTGGTAAGCTTCCTATCTCCGGAGCACATGGTGGTGTTGAAACTGGACTTGACTCCATATGAACAGATGGTGCTAGAGAATTTTCACTTTGCTTCCTCTTCCTGACCAGAGGTACCTCATCTGAATCATGGCATGGTTCTTCAACCCACCATCTCCCCTCAATTCCCTATCCTGACTTTTCCTTTGTTAATTCCTTAGGCCTAGATTCCTCAGGTAAAGTCATTTTTCACCTGACTGACCGAGTCATGTATAGAGTCGTGTAAGAACAGGCTCTACAATATGTTTGTCTTTCCCCTTCTTGTCAGGAACAGGGGTTACAGATGATGTAGCCTCTTGTGAGGGTGATGTCCCTTTGTGAAAAGCTGTAGAGGAGGTTGTAGGCTCAGTTTCTTCATTCTGGTGAGAGGGAGAACTCTCATCCTCTGTTTGTGTTATCTCTAGTTCTCTGACCTGAGGGTTATGCTTAAGGAAGTTCTGCAATAGTTCTTCTCCATTGGCCTGAGATAGGAAGTGGTGCTTGACTATCAGGAAGATGAGGCCATGATGTTTCATGGGTCCCTTACCCTGTTGGTATATCTCTGCAGTTGCCCTGATGGCAGAATACAGGAAATTGGGGATATTTATGTTATATTCAGGGTGCCTATTTCCATGTCTGAGAAAAATCAGCATTTTCATTATGGGCCCTAAAACTATGGAGAATTGGCCATCACAGGTAAAGTACTTCATTAACCAGGTAGCAACAGTTGCCCAAGGGTTTGGGAGAGTGGACCTCAAAATTCCTTTGACCTCATTCTTATTCATATGCAATTGAATAGCAGGTTCACCACGAACAGAAAAATTTCTAATTAAATCAGTATACAAGGTTTTCAGGTGGTAGAACCTCTCACCTTGTTCGGGGAGTCCGGAGATGTGGCTGATAATTATGGAGGAGAGACTGATTTGGTTTCCTCTCACAGTGGTCTAGTTGTCTCTTAAATTCCTAAGGAATTCATCCACAATATCCTCCTGAAACCTTCGAACTTGTCTAGGAAATCTAACCATCCAGTAGCCCTTAAAATGTTTGTTGCAGCTGCATCCTTCAGAAGACCCGCAGTACTTTCTGGCTCAGACTTTTTCTTGACCCCCATTGCTGAATTGATGGCAGTTTCTATGTTTTATTCTTTTACTTCTGCAATCCGCAGTCTATCTGTCCCTCTTATCTCTGTGGACTCCGGAGTATTGTTCAAATTGCTCTGTAGACTCCGGAGAGTTGTTTAATTTATCTTATGCTTCAGTCTATTCCAGAGGTTTGAATGAGGGATGCTATTATTTTCAGACTGGGCTTGTGCAGATGGGTTAAGGGACCAAAGCAGCCATAATTGTGACAGACTGACAGGGCGCTCCGGAGGTAAGGTGGCATTAAGGCACAGATGGCGGCATGCTTGGATGTGAAGAAGGAAATGACAGCAGAAGGACGTGTCATCTCGATAGCACCCAAAATAGAAAGATAGGATAGTTACTGATTAATGATTAATTAAAAGTAGATTTACCTGGATCAGTTTTAATGATGAGGTGACGTACACGGGAGAATGCTGCGCCGTTTTGGAAACTGCATGCGTCATGGCATGTAAGCAGCGGCCTGAAATGACATCCACTTCCTACTTGCATGCGACTTGCAATCATTGCACTGAGTGGCACTAAAATCTACGCCCATGGGTGGTGTCAGCGCCGGCTTGTGGACACTCCTGCAATTATTATTATTCTAATTTTAATTATGATGTGTGATGAAGTAGAAGATGAGTCATGATGACCTCATCATATGAGTTGTCTACTTTACCACCTGACGAGGTAGGTCCCGCCCTTATTATGGAAACTGTCAACGTTATTAACAGAGCGCCGGAGGTGCTCCTAATTGGAAAGCACTGGAGGTGCTCCTTATTGGAAAGCGCCGGAGATGCATTGGGCCAATTTCTACTAACTGATCATATCCAGAGCTCAATTATTACAACTGTCCTGAAGAAGGGAATTAGTGATCACTCCCTTTGGAACAGCTACTGACTGATTAGCAAGTTGAAGAATTGTAGTCGTGGATTGGATAGCTGACAAAGCTAACTTATCCATTGTATGAACTGTCATCACATTAATTGTTGCTCCTAAATCAACCAGAATATTTGAAATTTCTACTCCCAAGATGAAAACAGTTATGACAGGATTTCCAGGGTCTCCATATTTTGGGAGGAGAATTTCTCCCATCAATAGATCCACTAATTTTCCTTCCACCTGTATTGTGGAAGGAAAACTTTTCTTTCTGCCCTGTGTTTTGATGCAATACTATTTGATGAATTGATTTAGTTTCAGTACATCTCTGATGGCCTGGAGAAGAGGAATTTCAATGTTTAGATGTCAAAGAACCAGGGCTGTGTCCAAGGCTATCTGCAACTAGGGATTCTAAGTGACCAGTTTATAGCTAACCCTAATGCTTAAAAAATTGACTAATCTATCTGCTTGTTGAATAAATGTAATGAATGTTGTAAAACAGAATAAAATAGGAAATGTACTCAAAGAAAAGAAACAATAACATGCATCTATCTATTAAAATAGGAAACACCTTTATAAAAGAAAACTTAGAACAATAAAATAGAGATACTAGCCTCCTGCCTAAATGGTGAGAGTGGGCCCTTGCTCCACACCTTTGAGGCTAAAGGCTATTGCAAGAAATCAACACAAAAGATGATCTAAACTAAATTCAGTCCAACTCATTCATTTCTATATTCATGAAAATATATGGCTATAATAGAACTAAGATCTCCAAAAATTAGAATAATTTTACCATCGTTGTTCTATTACTATTTCTGAGAGTATATATAAAAAGAGTGATGATATACCACTGAACTTATCTATCAGTCTTTCTAGGAGATGACACCATCTCTTATTTGTACTTAACTGTCTAACTTATGAAAGATCACCATGCAAGAAAGGTAGACTTGAGTGGAACAGAAGTCCACTCAGAGGTCTAAGTTTAAGTTTTAATACACTTGGGCATCAAAGCCCTGAAAATAAGAATATTGGATTAGTTCAATTCGTAACTCATGCAAAATCTTTGGAAAGATAAGACTTCAACAGTTTAACTGATAGTTGACCCTTCACCACTCAGGTGATGATTTGAGTGAAGTGAGGGGGGTATTTAGGATCGTTGCTGAAGTGTCTGGTCAGCAACTCTGTCTGGAAACATGCCCTGTTCTCAGGAGGTGCCGGAGATAGCTGTTCCTGTCTGCAGCTCCAGAGATATTCTAGACATTCGCAGAGCTCCAAAGAGTCATTCCCCATATCTTCAAAACACCAGGTGTCACTGTTCTTTGTTATTATCTCTGAAGATCATTGAAGACGATCTCCGGAGATGCACAAAATCACTGTTTCTGGCATCTACACCTGCTGATTCAAAAAGAAAGAGAAATTTTGCATTTTTTCCATTAATCCCACGCACATTAGTCACCTAATCAGAAATTCTAATCTCAAGTAATCTATCTTAATTAATCACAAAATAGAACAATCTTGCTAACTTATTTGAGTGGAGACACAAGGAAGATGAACTGAATAGGGAAAAAAGAGAGGCAAAAAGGGGTATATTTTATGAGTGTTATTTGGCACTCATCACCTTTAATGACACCCTGAGGGAAGGAATTTCAACTTTGATAGGCAATATGGCTTCAAAGCCATAGACAAGGGAGTATGGTGTCACACCTATGGGTGTACGTATATTGGTTTTGTAGGCTCACAGAGTGGGGTTCAATTGCATATGCTAGTCCCAGCCAGCGTGATCGATAGTCTTTTTGAGTATCTTTAGAATGGTTTTATTTGATACCTCAACTTGGTCGTTACCTTGCGGGTAGTATAGGGTGGAGAAATGATGTTGGATATGGAATTTACTACAGAGTTCCTATACATCCTGATTCTTGAAGGGTCTTCCATTAACTGGGACAATGGATAATGGAATACCATATCTACATATGATATAGTTAAGGATGAAGGATGAAATCAGTTTCCTTGTGACAGTGGTTAGTGGAACAACCTCAATCCACTTCGTAAAATACTCTGTGGTTGTGATAATAAACTTGTGGCTGTTGGAGGAGGAAGGTTGAATCTTGCCTACTAGATCCAGTCCCCATTGATAGAAGGGCCAATGTGTTGTAATTCCTGAGCAGATGCATGTATCAGATTACCATGAATCTAGCATTTCTTACACCACTTGACAAACTAATAGGAATCTTTTTCCATGCTCATCTAGTAATATCCTAAATGCATGAGTTTCTTCAGCAGAGTAGGACCACTAGAGTGCGTCTGGCAAATGCCTTCATGAACTTCCCTTAGAGCGGTCTGATATTCATCACTATCTAAACACCTAAGGATAGTACCATCTAAACCTCATCTATACAGGGTGTCAAAAACAATGGTATATTTGGATGATTGGCGTATGAATGTACATTTTTGGTTGTTTGACAGGTCAGGAGGTAGGATATTCTCTTTAAGATAGGTATAAATCTTGCCATATAAAGGAGAATCAAATCTTACAATATGGTAAATGGTGTTATCTTCTGGGCTTTCATAGGCTGGATGGGAGATTGGCTCCACCAAAATCTCATAACGCATTTGATTCTTAGGGATATCTAGAAGGGATGCAATAATGGCCATTGCATCTGCTACTTTGTTTTCCAACCTAGGTATTTGTTTGAAGGAGGTCACAATGAAATATTCCTTGAAGTCATCCACCATACGCTTGTATGGTATCAACTTCTCATCCTTTGTTTGGTATTCATCATTTATTTGATTAATGACAAGTTGTGAATCCCCATACTCATGGAGCTCTTTGATCTTCCACTCAACTGCCATTTTTATGCTAATAACTAGAGCTTCATACTCAGCCACGTTATTGGTGCATGGGAACAAAAGTTTGTATGATTTAGGGATTTTATCCCCCTGCGGTGTTACTAGCAAGATGCCTGCTCCAGAACCATGTTGCATGTATGACCCATCAAAATAGAGCTTCCAAGCCATTGTTGTGATGTTGAAGATAGATTCATCAGGAAACTCAAATTGTAAGGGGTTGTTATCAATTAAAGGTGCATCCACCAACTGATCTGCAATGACCTGTCCCTTTATGACTCTTCTATCCATGTACTCAATGTCAAACTCACTAAGAATCATAACCCATTGGATATTCTACCTGTTAGGGTAGCTTTGCTGAGGAGGTACTTTAATGGGTTGATCTTTGCTACTAGGTTTATGGAGTGAGAGAGCATGTAGCGTCTCCACTTCTGTGAAGCAAAGATGACTACAAGGCATGCCTTTTCAATTGGTGTGTACTGAAGCTCATAACCTACTAAAGTCCTGCTGATATAGTAGATTGCCTGCTCCTTTCCTTCATGGTTTTCTTGTGCTAGCAATTCTCCCAAAGCTGTGGGTATAGCTGAGATATATAACAGTAGACATTTGCCTTGAATTAGTGGCATTAGGACTAATGGATTCATCAGATATTATTTTAAACACTGAAATGCTTGCTCACAGTTATCATCCCATTTGAATGGAACATATTTATGCAGCAGATGTGAAAATGGGTGGCACTTGTCTGCTAGTTGGGAGATGAACCTTCTAATTGACTACAACTTTCCCTGTAAAGACCATAGCTGACTCAGATTCTTTGGTGGCAGCATTTCTATAATTGCTTTGACCTTTGTCGGGTCCACCTCTATTCCGTTTCCTGATATGATGTATCCAAGTAGTTTTCTGGATGTTACTCTTAAAACACACTTTTTAGGATTCAACCTACATTGAATTGTTCATCTTGTGAAAATTTTGCCTAAGACTTCAAGATGTCCCTCTCTGGTGATTTATTTCACTAAGATATCATCAACATAATCCTCCATGATGGTATGCATCATATCATGGAAGATCATTGTCATTTCTCGCTGGTATGTTGCTCCTACATTCTTCAGACTGAATGGCATAATGCACCAACAATAGGTGCCCCATGGACAAGTGAATGTTGTTTTATGTTGATCATCCAGTGCTATCTTGATTTGGTTATATCCAAAGAAACCATCCATTAAGGACAACATGGTGTGACCTACTATGAGGTCGACGATGATATCAATGTTTGGTAAAGGAAAATCATCCTTCAGACAAGCTTTATTTAAATCCCTAAATTCGTTGCATATTCTGATTCTCTTGTCAGTCTTTATAACAAGTACAATATTACAGACCCACTCTAGATAGTCAATGGCTCTAATGAACCCCACATCTAGTAACTTCTTGAGCTCTTCTTTTACCATTAAAGCTATGTGGGGGTGCATTTTCCTCAGCTTCTTTTTAACCAGCTTAGCCCCTGGGGCTAGTGACAGATGATGCATGATTAGATCAGGGTCAATACCTGGCATATTGGCGTAAGACCAAGCAAAGTTTATATGCATTCTTCTATAGAATTCAGTAAGCTCTATTCTTTCTTGTGCAGTTAATGACTCTACTTGATAAAGGAGTTTTGGATATGCCTCTATGTCGATGTTGACTAATTCTGCTGGTTCAATCAATACTAAAGATCTTTCTAGATATGCATAAAGGGGGAGAGGGTCAAGCCTTTCATCTTTCAGTGCCTCAAAGAGGTTTTCACCTTTAGATGTGTCTTTTCTTTTTCTCTTTTCATGATCTAATACTGCCGCAGAGCGGTTTTCACCATTAGATCTCATTTTTATTTTGAAATTTTTACGACTGAAAGGATTGGCACTCTCTCTGTAGTATGCCCTATCGTTAAGGTTGATGGGGAAGCCATCCTTACAATCTCCTGTAGGTAAGTGTTCTCTAAGCTCTAGGTAGTCGATGATGGCATCATCATTTTCAAAGGTATCAAGCTTAGGTGATGTTTCTGATAGATCCCAATCTATTAATTCAGGGTGAACAAGAGGTAAGGGATCATCAGGTTGATCAGACTCAAGGGTAGTTATAGTTAGGATGGAGAATTCATTTGAATGGGATGAGGTATTAACAAGGTCTATTATGGTACTCTCCTTAAGTTGGTTCATCAAGCTTGATATCATACTCTCTTCATAAAATTCACTCTCGTCATGTTGCAATCCAAACTCTAGCGGTCTAGCCCTAGAGATTTGTCCCTCATGCATTGTTGGAGTATTAATATATCATTGGACCACATTAATCCCTTTGTCATCACAAGACATCTCAGAGAGGCTATCCCACTCATACTCATTTGAATCAGTTTCACTAGTCTCTTGCAAACGGTGAATTTGCTCCAATAGGTTGGTGGTAGCTACTTGTCTATCTTCAACCTTTTGTTTGCCTTTTCCTTTGTTCTTCTGTTGACCTTGGTATCCTAACCCAATAGTGTCTCAGGCCATTTGCATAGGGGGTTTAATAGGTTCTATGATACCATCCTTTCTTAGTCCTATGGGACCATGACCATTGTATCCCATCCTTTGCAACATGGAAAAACCTTGACCATATTGTTCTATAGGAAGCTTAGGTTGTTGATCTTCTGGTATGGTTTGACTATCTTCATCTTTGAAGAGTCATTGTAAGACATCTTTCTCGTCACTTTCATCGGATAGGCTTCCCCATTTATTGAAAGCACCCACGGGAGTCTCAAGTGACTTAGCTTTGTTTGGGGATGGTCTCCCATAAGACTTTGGTGATAGCAGTAAATGTGTTAGAGAGAAGGATTGTTCAATGACATACTCCCCGATGACTTTGTCTTTGACTTTGATCTTGAGATCTGATTTTTTTTTAGGTGGAAGCTAAGGAACTTAGATCTACTTGGTTGGAGGAAGAAGAAGCTACTCTATTGGTGGGTATCACAACATCTGGTTTAGACTATATGATATTGCAGTACTAAAAAGGATTGGGGTTTCTTGACCATTATACGGGAACTTGATACATTGGTGATACATTGATGGGACAACCTTCATTACATGGATCCAAGGTCTACCTAGAAGAATGTTATACATAAGCTCCATGTCGAGAACTTGGCACACTACATCTTTTTCCACCAGTCCCACTGGTATTAGCAAAACCACTATTCCTTTGGAGGTCCTTTCTTCCTCATCATATGCCTTGATGGTTATCTTTTTCTTAGGATCAACAACATTTTTAGAAAACCACAATGCAAGGATTAACTTTAGTGTACAAATGTTCAAACCAGCCCCTCCATCTATTAGGACCTTTTTTATTCTGTGCTTATGTATTAGGGACTCAATGTGTAGGGATGCATTGTGTAGTTGATTTATTGACATGTCATCCTTCTCAGTGAAGGATAGGAAATGCGGTGTGGTGAGATGGCCTACCATAGTCTGAAATTGATCTTGGGCAAGGTTCGTAGGAACCATTGTCTCCAAGAGAGATTTTTCTAAAATGGCTTTATGGGAAGGTGATAAACGCAATAACTCCAAGATGGAAATATGCGCAGGTGTTTTGTGAATTTGGTCGATAATGTTGTACTGATTTGAGGTGGAAGACGACTTGGATGTGGAAGATAGTTTCAGTTGAGCTCCTTGTAGAGTTATGTTTCCACAACGTGTGGTCATATTACAATCATGTTGGTCATTGATGGTGATCACATTAATATGTGAATCACGTTGGGAGATATGATTGATGGTGTAATCAAAAGAAGCATTGTTATAGCTTACTTTCTCAGTGCCATTTTTGTTGTTTTGGTTTGAAGGTCCTCCCTTCTCATAATGAGGAAGAGGATTCTTGAATGCTATATGTTCATCATTGGTAGTATGTCCTTCATTAATGGATATCCGATTTTGGTCAAGAAGGTCTTGAATGACATGCTTGAGTTTCATACAATCATTGGTTTTATGACCTTTTCTCCTATGGTATTTGTAAAAGTCATTTTCATTCCCCCAAGGAGATTTGAACTTGGGTTTGTATTCACACACTGATGGGAGTGTGATCATGTTGCCTCCAATCAACTTTCTAAGTGCGGATTCAAGTGATTCACCAAGTTGTGTGAACTTTCTTCTTGGAGGGAAGCTGTTTTGTTTTTGTTTAGTTCCTTGAGGTTTGGTAGATGGTGTGTTATTCTACAAATTGGTAGATGTCACATGTTTTGCATCTACCACACCATCATTCACTATAGGTTTGTTTTTAGTCCAAAACCTTGACTTATTCGCATTGTTGTTAGAGCTTGGGGTGTCTTTGTATATCTTTACTTGCCCCTTCGCTATCAAGGCTTTCTCAATGAGAAGCCCCATCTCAATGACCTTACTAAAAGTTTATGGACATTAAATTTGTATTTGGTAGCTTAGCTCAGTGGATAAATTATGCACAAACATTTCTATCATTTGTTTTCTAGGTATGTGATAGGGACACTTGCTCACAAGTTGTCTCCATCTTTGTAGGAAAGATGCAAATGATTCTCCTCCTTTTTGTTTAGTGTTACAAAGGTCTAGCATGGAGATTTCATGTTCTATGTTCTAAGAGAAATGTGCAATGGATTTGTCCACTAATTCATTAAAGGTGCAGATGTAGGGGGTAGACATGAAAACCACTCCATAGCTTGTCCTCCTAGGCTTCTAGGGAATAGTCGCATTAGATAAGTTTCATTGTGGGTGACTTCAAGACAAGTGGCACTAAATTCCCTAATGTGATCTCTAGGATCTCCTTTTCCTCTATACTTGTCAAATTTTGGCACTTCAAATCTTATAGGAAAAGGTATCATATTCAAGGATTTGTCAAATGGGTAAGGTGAGATATCTTCAAGCCAATAATGTTTCATTGTGGTTCCACTTTGGATATCTATCAATTCTTGTTGTAAGGCTTGGATTTGGGTTGTCAATGCATCCAAGGGATTAAGTGTATCCTTAGCCTTTTCTATTTTTGGAGTCTCTTTTTCAGTTTTGGAACCATCTTTCAATGACTCAGATTCGTTTGAGGCATTATTCTCTTGTAGATTAGAGATATCAAAGTCTGTGGGTAGCTTTGCTCCTTATTAAGCAAGCATGAGGAAATACTTTTGGGGATCGGTAGCAACAACTCTCCATTATCTTTTGGAACTTAGGGTCTTGGAGTTGTTGGAGGATTTCCTCTTGAGTGACTTCCTCGTAATCTAGATTAGGTATATTATTGTTAAGGTTTTCCATATTTTTCTTTTGTTTTGATTGAGATCTAGTTTGCACCATGCAAGATTTTGGGATGGGATGAAATGAGATTTGTGAGCATTTTTTGGATTTTGATTTTGATTTGATTGGAGGTGTGATATGGTAGAAGGTGAGTTTGATTGGAATTGATTTTGCTAAGGTTTTTGTTGATTCTATGTTTGTCTCAAACAAGGTAAATCTTGAGCTATAATGTCTAATAGCTATCAGAGTGATGATACAAGTAGTAGTCCTAAATAGGGATAGATTGACACCACTATTTGATGAGGACTATTTTCTTGTCAAGGTTACACTAGAATAGTTTTGTTGAGAAGGATGATTTGAAATCATATTATAAAACTAACTAGCTCTTGTTTGGGTTGGTAGAGTATCAACTGATTCCTAGAAGCAAGTTGCGGTTTTGATTTTTGAGGTGTTTGGTTTGATTTTGAGGTGTTTTGATACCAAGGCAATGATGTGAAAATAAGATGTTTGTGAAAATGATATGGAAAGGTATTTGCATGGTATAACTAATTTTTTAGGGTGAAACTATAGCAAAATGGGTACCTAAAACTAATAATGTTTTTATCCCACATTGTACAGAATATGCCTTTGTTTTGGATGCACAACTTCAAAAGCGCGGAATAATGGGTCAAATGTGCAGCTCTATGGGTTAAATGCATAGGTCTGCTTGTTTTTATATGCACGGTACTATGTGTTATATGCATCGCTCTATGCGTCAGATGCGCAGAAAGATTATAAGCGCAGCAAAAAGATTCAAATGCGCAGCAGAATTGGTTATATGCGCAGTAGGATTAAATGCACATTAAAATGTGTTGTATGCATAGTAGAATGTTTTAAATGTGTAGAACTGCATGTACTTGGTTTTATGTTTTAGTTTGACAATTTGATTTGCTTGGAATATTTTCCTAAGTTAATCTAAGGTTTGAAATGCTGATTTTGGTTCAAGTTATTGCAGGAAAGCACAGAGAACAAAAAGTTTTCATGA
The DNA here is from genome assembly GCA_027924645.1 of Cunninghamia lanceolata. Lineage (NCBI taxonomy): Eukaryota > Viridiplantae > Streptophyta > Pinopsida > Cupressales > Cupressaceae > Cunninghamia > Cunninghamia lanceolata. The sequence goes on from BSBN01000155.1 coordinate 4,992,441, forward strand.
TTATTTAACAAAATTAAAAATAAACAATCGCAATCCTAGGATGGCAAGGATAATATTTGATGAGTTCTAACTTGGTTTTTACACCAGCCACTTGCATAAAGGAGGGTAGCTAATAACTTGGTAGCACCGGCTCCCCTCCACGGCACTCACTTCTCACGCATACCAAGTTATAGTTCCTTCGAAGAGTTGAACTTTTTTGTCTCTACACTAAATGAGCGTATGACGTTAGACAGCTCTAGAGGCTCCTCCTCCTATGTCACCAAATAGGGTATTTTGGCTTACTATAACAAAAGGATTTTAGTCAAGGCATCTGTTTGGGTGATTACACATGCGGCCATTCGCTTCGATAAGAAGGCTTCCCAGCCTGCAGAGGTTACGCACCACAGGTTTTTGGGGGAAACATTGGTCGGTGTAATACAATAGTACCTGTCTCTTGCAACTCTCATCACAAACACAATTTATTTATAGTGACTTGGAGGAGCTTGTCTGTAGCCCATTATCACTTAAGGTCATTCCCACTTGGAAGGAAGAATTTCTAAGGGCAGGCCTCTCTAAAGGTAAAACATGCAAAACGATAAGTTTGGCATTTTGGTCACCCAGTTAAGGGGAGAGCATAGTCCTATTATCATTCTAAAAACATGGAGAACATTGGTTCTTTAACTCCCTAGTTAAAAGAAAAATAACTAAATGTGTTAACTCTACCAAGCATAGAAATTTGTAACAAGATAGCAATAACTTGGAAAAGATTTTGTTAATTTTATCCCTCTAACAAATCAGGTGTAGATTATTGTTTGAAGAAATAAGATAGGTATTACTTTCCCCTATTATGCTATGTGAAGATTGTAGTGCAAGATAATAAAAACATAAAGAAATTGTTTAGTTTTATCCCCTAAGTTGGGACTAGATGAAAGTTGTGATGCAACAAATCAATTTACTTTCCTCCTAGTTAAGTCTATGTGATGATTTGCATGAACATATCAAGTTACTCCTTCCTAATTAGTTCTAGGTGGCTTAATAATGTAGCTAAAATGACTAAATCCAGCTCCTAACACCTGTAAATGAAAGTTAGTACGAAAAACCTTATAAAACTTTTACAACTCCTTGATACAATTTGAATGCGCAAGACTGCAAGTCATATGCCCAGCACTGTGTAGTACATGCACGGATTCACAAATGAGCAACAAAATGACTCAGATGCGCGAGACTATGTGGTATATGTGCAGGATTAGCAAATGTGTGGCCAAATGCATCATATGTGCAATGGAACAAGTTGAATGCGCCGAAAGGTAAAAGTGCTATAGGAAATGTTGGATGTGTAGAACTAGAAATTATATGCACAAAAGTGACCTATCGTGACAGAACCTTCACAAAACACTCAAATGGAAGTTAAAAATGGGGCAGGGCCCCACGGTGGGCACCAAAAATGTTAGTGGAAATATTGTCAACAGTATTAAACTACTAATAATCCAATAATCTCAATGAAATATGATGCAAATTAAATAAACAAAGCAATATTACCTTGAAGATTGATTTACCTCAAAACCTTCCATTGTTCGCCTATCTTGTATTGACCTTGTTGATAAATAGAGCTCTCAGAAGCGTGCTTCCTCGCTGTTTGAAGATAACAATACTTGAATGGTTGTATGTGGATAAAATGCAATGAAGATTACCTACAATGCAACTATTGTGAGGATGAGGGATGGATGATTGAAGCCATGGTTGTATGGATATGAGGATAATGGATATAAAATGCAATGAACAATATTGATGCTTTGCCAAAGGCACGTTGGAATTTCTACAGAGTAACTTTGCTATAGCTTGTGTGTTGTAGAATGAGGGAATGAGCTTCCTTTTATATGCCAAGGAGCAGGCAAATCCATGTGTCAAGATCTTAACAGTGGAGACTTTGTCTTGAGAGGTGTATGGTGAGGATTGAATTGGTTGAGATGAGGGAGAGAAAGATGGGAGACGTTCCTCTCACCTTGACATGGTGGAGAGAAAGGTATGACATGAGTCCACATGTCACAAGGCTCACAATGACCAAAGAGAGAAGGTCAAACAAGGAGATCATGTTTGTAGGGAGGTTGGAAAGATTCTAGGGACTTTGGAACAAGTGTTACAAAGTGCCCCTTTGACCATGGTGACATGAAGAGACTGTGCCCTTTGAAATAGGGATGGTTGGAGAAAGAATAGGCCATGTGGGTGAGAGAAAATGGATTAATTAAATATTAAAATATTTAATTACATGTGCAAGATGATGAGGTGGATATGTGAGGTGAATTAGATGATGTGGAATTATGAATGAAGACTGTGGAATAGGACAATTTGCAATTAAATAATTTGATTATTATTTAATTAAGAAATGACATTAGAAGAATGGGTTTAATTGACTTAATTAAATAAATTGATATTTATTTAATATTTGGACTATTAATGATGAATGTGAATCAAATAGATAAATTGATGAATTTATTAAATGATAGAAGAATGGGAATTAAATAAATAATAAATATTTATTTAATTTGTCTTTGCCATTTTTAGGTGTATACACCAGGCGTAGTGTAGCATCGTACTCCCTCTCTAGTGGCTAGAATTAGTCACATAGTTCATGTAATGTGAAAATTTTTGAATTTGATATTTATCTTTTTGATTTGATAAATTCTCTAAATGTTGTAAAGACCAACATTGAAAATTTTATTCTTATTTATGAAAAGTATAGCCATCAAAATTTGATATTTACTTATTTTGCGACCTTGATGGTCATGTTTTATTTATTGTTAAAATTGAGCTCATTTTATAACTTATTGTTGGAATTGAATTTCTCTGTTCTTCAGAATTTATTTATTTATTTATTTATTATTGGTGGATATGCTTGAATGTTTTAAAACTATTGATCATGTATTATGTTATGTTTTCTATCATGTCCATGACGGGCCTCTGATAGGTTGTGTAAGGGAGTAGGATACGGAGAATGTGTTCTTTCGTAGCAAGAGTAGATTGAGTTCATTAATTGTTGTTAGATGTATTTAACATTGTTGAAGTGTTGAGGAAGTTCTGAATTGGATTTTGGGTGTCACTTTGGATCACTTGAAGTAAGATGAAATTTTGTAGGAAGTTGAAGGTTTATGGGGTGAAAGGGAAATTTTCATAGAAGAATTGGAAAAAAAAAATTGATGAATGTTAAAAGGAGTAATATAGAATATATGGAAAGAATAAAGGAGTTAGGAAAGGAAAGGTATGAAAAGTTTTGTAAAAATGACCTTTTGGAAAAATAATTGGTGAAAGAAGAGTTGAAGTTGTTTAAGGAATGAATAATTGCAAGGAAAATTGAAGAACCTAGAAGGAGAAAATTCAAATAGAAAGATCAAAATGATGAGTTAAAATAATTGTTTGTAGTATGCCAAAAAGAAAATGAATGTTGGAAATCATGTTGCAAGTATGGGCCTAACCGGTGTTGTCATTGATGTCAAGGATTGGATGAGCTATGTGCTAAGGATATTGAGAAAATTAGTCCTATCTAGAACAGAGAAGAATAGTGAAGATAGTGGAGCTCTATGAAGTGAAGATCCCAACTAGATGAAGATCAGAGAATGTGCATCAAAGGGTTTGTAGATATGTGTCTAAAGATGATCATGTCAAGATTTGAGAGATACGCATGAAGACTTGGAGAAGTTATGGCCATATGAGTAAAACTAGTTTTGGCAGTTGTTTAGAGGTGACAGAGTGACACAAATAGGTCTGGTAAGATCCAGAAATGCAATATCTTGTTCTACGGATTTGGTGGCATGTTTAGAAAGCTAATGTGAATTGACAACTCAATTGGTTCATGGTCTGGAGCTCCACAAGTATTTATTCTAATGACACGGTGATGACTGACTTGTTCTTAAGGTTCTGAATGGAGATGTGAATGATTTCAATAAGCAAAACTGGTGTGGATGTTCTTGGTGATTTAGGCAAGCTTGTGAGGGTCTCTAGGTTGTGTCCAACTCGTGTTGACAGTCCGCATTGAAGATTGAGCTCAAAATTGAAGACTTGCTTTCAGGTAAAGGTGTTCTTCCTAATCTTGGTCGACTAGATGTTTTATACCTCTTGTGGATGATCTTGAAGATGTTCTATGAAGCATGGCATGTTCCCAAAGGAAGATTGAAGTCCCAGACATGTGTGGCTGACAATGTGGTGATACGCATGAAATCTTTGTAACAAATAAAGTTGTATTTTTATAACTGCTCTGTAATAAAATAAAGTATGTTGTGCTGACTTTGATGATCATTCCAAAGTTGATGTCATGTATAAATAAGAATTGCAAAATCATATCAAAGTATCTTGGTTGAGATGAGAGAGTAGTAGAGAGGAGAAGAACAAAAAGCAGAGCAAAAGTGTTGAGCTTAAATGGAACTATCTCAAGCATGGTGAAGATGCTAATCTACAATTCAAGTATGTAATATTTATATTATTCTATAGACAATATGTCTCCTGCAGGCAGTGGGCCTCTTGTGAGTAGTGTGCTCAGGTAGTGAGCCCTAATTGGCAAGTGCCATCTTTTATTCTTATTCTCTTAAAAAATAATACATCTTGGGTTAGTCACCCCGTGTTTTTCCCTTAATCAGGTTTTCCACGTTAAAATCTTGGTGTTATATGTGTTGAATATGTTTCTGCTCTTAAATTATTGTATTGTGCTTCCATGATTGAATCATTATTATGCTGTAGAAATATAAGAAGGCTTTAAGTGTCTAAAGAATAGAAATTCTGGTAACAATTGATTCACCCCCCCCTAAGTTGTTTGTCCTAAAACCAACAATTAGTATTAGAGCCAAGTTCCTCAAGAGAGATTAACTGCTTGAGGAGATCCAGGATGTTTTCCTATAAGAAGGATAGTCTGAGGTTTGATTGAACAAATTACACTCTTTGGAAAAGCCACATGGAATGTCACTTGTAATGTATGGGAATGCAATATTGGACCATGACTACAAAGAAGTATGTTCCTCCAAAGAATGGTCTGACAACTACAGATGAAATCAGAGATGCTGAAGATAATCTTTGAGCTAAAGAAGCCTTACTAAGTGCCTTGTCTAATTCAGAGCTGACAAATGTTATGGATTTAAAAACTACATATGAAATTTGGTCAAAACTCGCACTTCTACATGAAGGAGACAAATATGTTAAATGTGCCAAGATACAAAGCTTGAAAGGAAAATTTGAAAATCTGAAGATTAATGAAGATGAGAATATCACTACATTTATGCCAAAAGTAAATGAGCTTGTTTGTGGCATTAGATGTGTTGGTGGAACCTTGGATGAAGATGAGATTGTTGCCAAAGTCCTCAAATCCTTACCTCCTGCTTACAAACACAAGGTTTCTGCTATTGAGGAATTTAGATCTTTATCAAATATCACAAGAGATCAATTGGTTGGAAAATTAGCTGCATTTGAATTGGCTGAGTTTGGAGATGCGCCCCCCCCCCCAAGACTAAATTTGCATTCAAAGCTAGTGCCTCTGTAAAAGGCAAACAAAGATATGATCTAGGAGAAAACTCCTCAAAGAAACTATCCTGGTATGAAAAAGTAAGAAAAGATCTAGAAGAAGATGAGGCAGAAGCTGCTCAACTTGAAGCCCTTATTGCAAAAAGACTACCAAGAGGATCTGGTAAGTATGAAGGAAAATTGCCCTTCAAATGTTTCAACTGCAACAAGATTGGTCATTTTGCCTCAAGGTGTCTAAAAAGATTTTCAAGGACAAATCCAAATAGATCAATATTCCAAAAGAAATGTTACTATGTTCATGAAGATGATGATGATGAAGGAGTAACATATGATGAATCAGAGATAGGAAACAAATCTGGAAGTGACTAGGTGTTTGCTGTCATCAAGGAAGAAGATCCAATGCCCATTGAATCTATCAATCATAAACAGGTAGAAAGAGCTCTAGCTGCTTCAATTGAAGAAAATGATGAATGGGTCATTGACAGTGGATGCTCCCACCATATGAATGGTGACAAAAATAAGTTCATAGATCTGGAAAGATATGAAGGAGGAGTTGTAAAATTTGGTGACAATCCTGCTGGCAGAATTAGGGGCAAAGGAACTATTTCATTTGATGGAAAGAACAAAACCAGTGATGTACTGTATGTTGAAGGTCTGAAGTACAATCTTCTCAGTGTTGGGTAGTTGGTGGACAAAGGTTATGATTTCTAATTCAAAAATGGAAAATGTAAGATCTTTGAAAGTTCTAGAACAGAGATTGCATCCAATACTCAAACAAAAGGTAACATCTTCCACTTGGTTGGTACTGCCAAAAGTTGTTTATTTGTTCAAATTGATCAAAGTTGGTTGTGGCATAGGAGAATGTGTCATGTAAATTTTGATAATATCATTAAGATAAGTAACACTCAGGCTGTAAGAGATCTTCCAAGATTGGTGAAACCTACTAATAGTCTATGCAAGGAATGTTAGTTGGGTAAGAAGAACAGAGTCACATTCAAAAGTAAGGAACAATCTTCTACCAGACTGTTGGACTTAATACATACTAATCTATGTGGACCAGCAAGAATTAGGAGTTTGTAAGGTGATAAATATTTCATGTTACTGATTGATGACCATTCCCAGATGATGTGGGTGACTTTTTTGAAAGAGAAATCTGAGGCTCTTGAGAAGTTCAAAATATTCAAGGCTATGGTAGAAAATGAAACTAGGTTAAACATAAAATGTTTTAAGTCTGATAGAGGTCGTGAATTCACATCCAAAGAGTTCATAGAATTCTATGAGAAACATGGGATAAAGAGATAGTTATCTGCTCCAAGGAATCCATAGCAGAATGGAGTAGTGAAGAGAAAGAACTAGACCATCTAGGAAGCATCTAGAACCATGATGATGGAAGCAAATGTGATGCAAGAGTATCCAGTGGTGTAAGGGCAATCTTGCATCACCCAAAAAGAAGATAATTCAAAATCATTGTATTTGTTTTCATTTATTTCCATAATAAGTGTTTTTATTTCCATAATATCCAGAATAATGATGTAGGACTTTCAGTTTTTCTAAAACTGCTAAAACTAGCAACCTGCCTGTTTTGGAAAGTGTACCTGCTATTTTTGGAAAGCTTGCATTTGGGCACAGATTGAAGTGAAAACTTACAAAAAATTACATAATTGAAATATAAGACCTTTGGCGAAGGAATCAGGCAAAGATCATTTGTGAGCTGAAAGATATTAAAGTTTTTGTTTTCTGAAAAGCCCCTAAAAATTTCTGACACAAGATATGAGGCACTAAAACATCCCATAATGTCCCAAAAAGTTGATAAAAATCCATCTTGGGATCTCTGGAGTGATATCTCACATTGTGAGCTTTTCAGTGCTTAAAACGGTTCATCAATCGGACACCCGGATCAAAAGTTATGCTTCCCGGAAGTTGACCTACTTTTGGAGGGAGTTGCAAATTTTGAAATTTAGCTAGAGGCCACCAAAAAGTGCTATTTATGACCATTTTGGGAACCCTAGGCAGTAGTAGAGTTAAGGGGGCAAGTGTAGAGTCAAGAATAGGTGGTAAAATAGAAACCCTAGCTGATTTGGGGTTACAGAAGGCTGAAGGTTCTAGAGTCTTGAGGTTGGGAAAGCTGTAATGTGTTGCAACCAGTAGGGGATTCATCCTCTAATTGTAATTGAGATTCTGTAATGTAATGAGTTGCCTAGATCAATAAAAGAAAGTTCTATTTTCTGTGTTCAATTTCTGTTGTTGTGGGTTTTATGATTTACCCCCTTCATCAAAATGTCCCTCAGATCTACTGGAGAGAAGCTGTAAGCACTGCTGTCTATACTCTTAATTGAATACAAATCAAAAGCAATATAGGTAAGACCCCTTATGAACTCTGGTTTGGCATCACTCCTACTATGAAATATTTTAGAGTCTTTGGTAGCAAATGCTACATTAAAAGAGATGAAGACCTTGGCAAATTTGATGCTAGAAGTGATGAAGGAATATTCTTGGGTTACTCTACTCAAAGCAAAGCATACTGGTGTTATAACAAGAGATTAAGAAAGATTGTAGAAAGTACAAATGTGAAGGTTGATGAAGGCATTGAAAATCCATCAAGGTTTTATGAGTATGAAGTAGATGATCAGAGTGATGTTTTGGTCCAAGAAGTTCAAGCCCCTTCTAAAGTTCAGATCCAGACTGATCCAGAGAATCCTGAAATACAGGAAGAAGAGATAAGTTTGAATGAACCTGTCCAAGAATTAGTAGTGCAAGAAATTCTCAAAACTCCCAGGTATGTAAGACTAAATCATTCTGAAGACCAGATCATAGGTGATAGAAGCAAAGGTGTTCAAACAAGAAGAATGATTGCTCAAGATTCAGAAAAGTATTGTCTGATTTTAAAGATTGAACCAAAAACAGTAAATGAAGCATGCAATGATGAAAGCTGTGCTAAAGCAATGGAGAAAGAGCTGATGCAGATTGAGAAAAATCACACTTGGGATCTTGTTCCTAGACCTAAAGACAAAAATATGATTGGGACTAAGTGGGTCTTCTGGAATAAATTGAATGAAGATGGTGAAGTAGTCAGAAACAAAGCCAGATTGGTCTGTAAGGGTTATTCTCAAGTAGAAGGAGTTGACTTTGAAGAAACTTTTGCTCTGGTGGAAAGAATTGAAGTAATCAGATTATTTCTTGCTTTTGCTACCTTCAAGGATTTCAAAGTATATCAGATAGATGTCAAGTCTGCCTTCCTGAATGGTGACTTGGAAGAAGAAGTATACATTGAGCAACTGGATGGATTTCAATTGTTTGATCATGGTGATATGGTCTGCAAGTTGAAGAAAGCATTGTATGGACTCAAACAAGCCCCAAGGGCTTGGTATGAAAGATTGGACAAACATCTTTTGAAGATTGGTTTCAACAAAGGTGTTGCTGACAGTAACTTGTACTTCAAGGTTGATCATGAAAATATCTTGATTGTTGAAGTATGTGTTGATGATATCATTTTTGGGGGAAGAGATAGTATGTGCAAGACTTTTGCAAATCAAATGAAAAGTGGATTGGACATGTCTATGTTTGGGGAAATGAATTTCTTCTTGGGTCTACAAATCACTCAAACAAAGAAAGGAATCTTCATATCTCAGACCAAATATGTGAAAGAATTATTGAAGAAATTTGGGATGGAAGATTCAAAGCCAATGAATATTCCCATGGCAACCGGATGTAAACTAAGTAAAGATGATGAATCCCCTAAGGCTGATCAGAAAAAGTACAGGTCAATGATTGGAGGACTATTGTATCTTACTCAAACTAGACCTGACATTATGAATGTTGTTGGTCTTGTTGCTAGATTCCAAGCTGATCCTAGAGAATCACATGTCATGGCAATCAAGAGAATTCTCAGATATCTAAAGGGAATAGTTGAGTATGGTTTATGGTATCCTAGGGATCATGATTTCTCTCTTCATGCATATACAGATGCTGATTGGGCAGGAGATGTGGATGACTAGAACAGTACTAGTGGTGGTGCATTCTTTTTGGGGAAAAGATTGGTTTCTTAGCTGAGCAAAAAATAAGAGGCAATATCTCTGTCCACTGCAGAAGCATAATATATTGTAGCAGCAGGTAGTTGCACTCAAGTATTGTGGATGAAGCAAATGCTGAGAGACATCAGAGTGGAGTATGAGGAACCTATCACAATCTTCTGTGCTAACTCAAGTGCAATAAATATATCAAAAAATCCGGTGTTACATTCAAAGACAAAACATATATCCATCAAGTTTCACTTTTTGAGAGAGCAGGTGAACAAGAATGAAGTCAGATTGGAGTTTGTGCCCTCAAAGGATCAGATTGCAGACATTTTTACTCAACCTCTACCTAAGGACTCTTTTGAGTATCTCAGGGAGAAGTTAGGGGTTATTACCCCTCCAGCTCTGAATTAAGGTGCACTGATGTGCATCAGTCCAGTGGATCTCACAGTCATATCTTGTGGTCTAAATTGATGATAGGGAGCTGCCACTCAGGGGAAACAGTCTGTATGATTTTGAAGTATTGATGCAAGTATGTGCCCTTTGCCATTGATGTCAAAGGGGGAGAGAAGACATGTGAAAAATAAAAGTGGTTACTGATCAAAGGGGGAGGAGAAAAGAAAGAGAAGACATATGAATGATTGTTGTTGATAGAGGGAGCTATGTCAATTAGTGAGGAGAAGTTCTTATCTGGATGGTTAAAATAATTTTTCACATCATATGTTGCCATCAATGACAAAGGGGGAGATTGTTGTAAGTATGGGCCTAACCGGTGTTGTCATTGATATCAACATACTCCTGTTGCATTGATGTCAAGGATTGGATGAGCTATGTGCTGAGGATGTTGAGAAAATTAGTCCTATCAGGAATAGAGAAGAACAGTGAAGACAGTGGAGCTCTATGAAGTGAAGATCCCAGCTAGATGAAGATCAAAGAATGTGCATCAAAGGGTTTGTAGATATGTTTCTAAAGATGATCTAGTCAAGATTTGAGAGATCGCCATGAAGACTTGGAGAAGTTATGGCCATATGAGTAAAACTAGTTCTGGCAGCTATTTAGAGGTGACAGAGTGCAGCAAATAGGTCCGGTAAGATCTAGAAATGCAATATCTTGTTCTGCGGATCTGGTGGCATGTTTAGGAAGCTAATGTGAATTCACAACTCAATTGGTTCATGGTCTAGAGGTCCGCAAGCATTTATTCTAATGAGACAGTGATGACTGACTCTGTTCTTAAGGTTCCAGATGGAGATGTGAATGATTTCAGTAAGAAGAAGTGGTGTGGATGTTCTTGGTGATTTAGGCAAGCTTGTGAGGGTCTCTAGGTTGTGTCCAGCTCGTGTTGGTGGTCTGCATTGAAGATTGAGCTCAAAATTGAAGACTTGCTTTCAAGTGATGGTGTTGTTCCTCATCTTGGCCAACCAAATGTTTTATACCTCTTGTGGATGATCTTGAAGATGTTCTGTGAAGCATGGCATGTTCATCAAGGAAGATTGAAGTCCCAGACATGTGTGGCTGACAGTGTGGTGATACGCATGAAATCTTTGTAACAAATAAAGTTGTATTTTTGTAACTGCTCTGTAATAAAATAAAGTATGTTGTGCCAGATTTTATTATCATTCCAAAGTTGATGTCATGTATAAATAAGAATTGCGAAGTCATTTCAAAGATCTTGGTCGAGATGAGAGAGTAGTAGAGAGGAGAAGAATGAAAAGAATAGCAGAAGTGTTGAGCTTAAATGGAACTGTCTCAAGCATGATGAAGATGCTAATCTCCAATTCGAGTATGTAATATTTATATTATTCTATAGATAGTGTGTCTCCTATAGGCAGTGGGCCTCTTGTGAGAAGTGTGCTCAGGCAATGAGCCCTAATTGGCAAGTGCCATCTTTTCTTCTTATACTTTTAGTAGAGAATACATCTTGGGTTAGTCACCCCGTGGTGTTTCCCTTAATCTGGTTTTCCACGTTAAAATCTTGGTGTTATATGTGTTGAATATGTTTATTCTCTTAAATTATTGTATTGTGCTTCCATGATTGAATCATTATTATGTTGTAGAAATATAAGAAGTCTTTAAGTGTTTAAAGAACAAAAATTCTGGTAACAACTAATTCACCCCCCCCTCTCAATTGTCTATCCTAAAACCAACAAATCAAGCCATTAGTTTGTGAAGTCTCATGTGACATAGATGATTTAGGATCTTTTTATCAATCACTTGGTAGTTTGATGAAGAATGTAAAGGATGAAAATGATGATGAATCTACTATCATAGCTAGTTGTCTGGATGAGAATGTGGTTTGAAAATCTTGAAGAAAATTGAATATATAGGCAAAGGTTTAGGTAAGCATGGGCAAGGAATCAAAGAGCCCATTGAGTCAATTGTGGGGACTAAGTATGAAAGTCTCGGGTATCAAGGTAAAGGAAAAGAAAAGACATATTTTTGCAAGTACTGAGAAGTCATTTCAAGAAAAGAAGATTTTACATTGTTCACATTGTGATAGAGAAGGACATAGAAGAGAAAATTGTTGGAATTTACATCGTTAAAAAAATTGTGGTTGAAAAGAAATCATAGTGTTGGAATAGAGAGTTAAAAATGAATCTATGACAAGCAATGTGAAGATGATTGTGGTTGGATAAATGCATTGGCAAAAGAAAAAGGAAAAATGATTGAACAACGGAAACAAAACAACTGAATATAATGAATAGCCAAGAGTAGAGAATAGTAAAGAAAATGAAGAAGTTGAATTATTTTAGCATTGTGCAAAAGCACGAGAAAGACAAGAAAAAGTTTTCTGAGAATTTTGAATTGTAGATCATATTGACAATAAAGTTTGGTTACGAGTAATGAAAGAGGAAATGGATTCCATTGGTAGGAATGATATGAGAGGTATAGTTTTAGAGGAGTTGTTTGCACAATCGTTGGATATAACCTAGTGGTGTACCTTTGGAGTTTTGTCTCGATGTTGGAGATCTTAACCAATGTTTGTTTGGGAGGATTGATCTTTTGATATTATATTATTTTACCATGCGATTGCATGTGCATTGTGATGATTAATTTGTGTTTATGATAAATTGATTTATGCCTTCTTGGTGTACATTAAAGATGTGATGGTTACTCTTATGCTAGAATAAATGTTATTGAGTGGTAGTTGTACCATGTGATCGATTATATACATTGAATTGGCAATTATGCCATGTGAATTGATTGATTGATTATACTTAGATTTATTTGATAGATGTAATGTTAAATGGGAAATTGAGATATTGTTTTGTATAAGCTTGAGTAGAACCTATACTTTGGTGGATGGTGCCACATGGGAGGATGTAAAAGGACATTAATATGCTTTGTTAGAATTGATGATATCTTAATGATACTTTGAGTTATTGTTATTGTTTTAAGATACTTTGATACTTTATTTTTGATAATATTAAGCTACAAACCCAGGTGCAGATCCTGATAACAAAAGCCAACAGGCAACAAAATAGGGACAGAGCCTCAAATAGTCACAGAACAATAGACCAACAACAATTTATTAGCATAACCAAAAAAAATAGAGTTTGAGAAATAAAACATAAGCTAATGAAAAAGCTAGCTAAGGAGATCCTTCCAGTCCTCATTGAGCAAATTAAACAAATTTTCCTTATTGTCTAGTAGAGAATCCTCTCCCTTGACCTGATCCTCGTGCAGCACCAAAAAAGTAGCAGCAGCCCTGTGTGAAGTCTTCAATAGTAGATTGATTAAAATCTTCACTTTGGTCTCCATGGCAGCAATTCAAGCCTTGACCTCAGACAGCTCCTTCTCCAGCCTCCTGTTGTCCAACTCCATCCTGGTGCTCATAACTGTTGATGATTGTTTTGATGCAATCATAACAATAAGTTAAAATTCACATATAATGAACTGAAACTATACTTGAAAGATAAGAAGGAATCATTTGAGATTCAACTAATCCCAAGTCTACAATGGTTTGGTTGGTCAAGTTCAGTTGGTCAATGTGAAGCTGTAATGTTCAAGGGGCCTTACGTAGTTTAGGTTTGTTTGGTGGTTTACTGGACTAAGAATATGCAAAAAGGTCATGAGATATGTCAATACTTTTCATTCCTTTGCATAAAAGTGATACTGTGCTACAAGTTTTAGATGGTTTTCTTGAATTTTTGTAGCTTTCTACTTTATCTATTTATGAAAACTGTCTACTTATAGCTCTGTTATGCATGCTTCTTCAAATTTGAGACAATTTCCTTTAGATTTCTACGTTTTCAGCTAAATATTTCAGATGGGTTGGGAAAAGTTAGAAAGATCTAATCTATACCTCATTTCATCTACCGAAGGATCTAATTGTTTCTGTTATGCACTATGTAAATACCACAGTAGTTTGATCAAATCCACAGTAAAAACCTTAAATGCAAGTTCTAAGCATTTTCACAAACATACATTTAAAATTGCAAGCTCTCAAAGAAAATATTTCAAAATACAAAGAAGAGCAGGAGAACACTCAGAAGACAGATGCAGAACTCCAGATTCTATTGTATTAGAAACGAATAGTCATACATGATTTACAATGTAGGAATGACTCTTAGTTTCATTGATCATACTACAGAGAACTTACAAGATTTACAGATACAGTAAGGCAGCCAGACATTCCACGCGCACCTTACTGCAGACAAACAGGCGACCTCCTTCTTCTACTTCTAAACTATGCTAACTTGCTGTGTGCTTCTTAAAAAAAATCCTGTTGTAGCCCTGTTGTTTTCCTAGAATCCCTGTTGTAAAGTATTACAGTGTAGAGAGGCACAATATAAAGACATTCTGATTGTCCTCACTACAGCAAAAACCTAACTGAACCCCTGGTTCAAACCCCTGGTTACAGCAATAAATACAGGTGAACCAGCTCTTCAAAATATCTCTGAGCAGTGTCAAATCTGGGCGAAATATTGCCCCTTCTAAGAAGTTCCGGCAACTTGGCAATAACTTTTGTTTGTCTATTGTAGTAATATTCTCAGCTGCAACTTTGTCCTTTATTTGAATGGCCTTGACTTCTTCGCACTTTATCTTTATCTTCCTGCTCCTGAGATCAGATTTCCTTCCTCCATGAGGTCACTGTGTTGACTTTCCAGCTGCTTCCTCAACTGCAAGCCTGCAAGACAAGACAAGCAATAAGTATTTCATTTATCACATAAACAGTAGGAAATTAAAATAATCGTTTAAATCCAGGTGACTGTGCAAAATCATGGAAATCGGGTCCAAAATACTCTTAAAACGTGTTCAAAACACATTCAGACCGCTCAAAACCCATCGGGTCAACCATCGCTGACCGAAAAAATGCCACGGGCGCCAAAAAATGGTTTAAAACCCCACCGCTTCATTTCCCGCCCATCGGCGTGACTATCGCCATCGGCGTGTCAAAAAATCGCATGGCCGATATTCACTTCATCCGCATGATGTTCTGGAAATATGATGCTCTCCCTTTTGAAGGTCCAGATGACATCATCAGGATGTTTTGCTTCTGTATATTGGGGAAAAGAATGACATCATCATCATATTCATGTCGAAGGGAAATATAGGAGGATACGAAATATGATCCTGTTGTTGAGGAAAGGAATATCATGGTGACGTCATCATCATATTCGGGCTTCGTTAAAATGCAAAAGATGACGTCACCGTCATGTTTAGTTAAGATCAGGGGATAAATGTAAAATCGGGTCATCTAAGGAGCATGATCAGGATGATGATTGTAATATGACCCCTTTGTGGCCAAGGTAACCCTCTCGAAAGATCAGGATGATGATGATCATCAGGATATTCGGGGTCTTTGTCGAACTTAGAATAAGACGTCATCATCATATTTGCGAACCGGATCATGCTTTGGAAAATATCCTGCCGAAGGGAAATGTGATGATGATGATCATCAGGATATTTGCAAAAGGTCATATTTCTCGGCAGGAGGACTTCACGAAATATCGGGTAGACAAACAAGATCATGATGATCTTGACAATATGACAGGATAAAAAATATGATGATCCTCCTCAGTGAATTATCATGATGACGTAACCATCATATTTCGTCTTCGAAGCATGAGGATGAGTTGAGGTCATCATCAGGTTAGCGCTAGGGTGATATTTAAAATATGATCATGCTGTAGGAGATCAGGAGGATATGAAGACGTTATCATCATCTTAGCGAATTTCAGCAAATATCAGGATGATGACCCTCCGATAGGATTTTAACATGCGCATGCAAATATGCCGATGGTGGATTTTCTAAGTCAGGGTGATATTGTAATATCAGCATGATATTATAAAATCAGGTAATGTTAAAATATCATGATGCTCGCGATACAAAAGACCGCTCGACGGGGAAAACTTACTATGACTTAAAGTTGACGTCCGAATATTTGAACCTCAGGATATTATCGGGGGGGCGTTTCAAATATGATGATGACGTTCTTCATTCAGCAAAACCGAGTTTATAAAATGTGACCCTCCTAAAATCATGATGCTCACGATGCGCATAAGGCCATTTGACGGGTAAAGGGCACTACCACCTAAGATTGACGTCCGGATATTACGACTGCATGATTTTATTAGGTGATAGACTAAGATCATGATGACCTTGACGACATGACTGAGGATATAAAAAATATGATGATCACTTGCGATTATCAGGTTTGACCAAAACTTTGACTGCTCATAACTCCCTCATATGGACGAATTTTCAGGTGATGTAAAAGGCAAACCTGCATGGAATTTCAAGCTCTTTCTAAATATGAGGTCACAAAAACAAAATATGAACTTTGACAAACTGACCTCATGATGATGACCAATCTCATCCAATATCATTATGATGATGCACCTGACTCATTTTTACCAAACCGCCAGAAAGCAGACAAACACAAGCAGAAGCAAAAAGCAAAGCGACAGCAGGGGTCCTCGTTTTGCTAAGGAGCAAAATGGGGCGTGTTGTGAACATCACAACAATAACCTCTTTGTCCGGTGTCTCCAGAATCTCCGTGTCTTCATCATCTGTGTCATAGTAGGAATTATTCATGGATTCAAAGTGGCTGGTACCTTCATTATCCTGAACCAGGACAAACTCCTCATTTTTAGTTTCCACCTTCTTCACCAAGACCTCTTGGTCCGAGTTAGAGGAGTAATCCACAATCTTCACAAATTAGAGTTTATTCATTGCTAGTCTGGAGGATTCTTATGCTCGGTTTCCTGGTAGTGCCTTGTTTTCCAATGGCCCTTTCCTTCTCCACCTTGGCCTCCTCTTTGACCTACTTCTCCTCTCTATCCAGCATCTCTTGAGTTGGCCGCTCAACCTTCCCACTCTTCATGCCACTTTTGCTGTGAATTTTCCCAACGCCCTTGCTCGGCTCAGGAGTCCCTCTTTTGCATTTATTGCTTCCATGTTTGGGGGAGTTACTCTTTAAATTGCATAGGCCCTCCGTCACTTCCACTCTGGACCCCCCATGGGAACCCTCCCCACCAACCTGAACAAGGGCCCACAGAGTGCAACTCCCAGAAAGGGACTTAGACTGAGAAATGCCCTTGGAAACCTGAGGGCTCGGGACTAGGGCCGAAGAGCTCAAAGGCATATTAGTGGGAGAATTAGGCGACAAGGGCACAGAGGTATTTTTCTTATCTGGTCTACCTAGTCTCACACTAAGGGGGACTTTATCTTCTAGGTCATTAGTAGAACTATCTTCAACCAGCTAGGCAGAAGGGGGTTTTGAGGGGCAGAGAGCAAGGTGGTACTGGTAGAGACATAAAATGAGCCCATGATGCAGAGGCAAGGAATGGATCACAAGGTTACTTTTGCAAGAATTTTTAGCTTGAATCACCGAAGCCTCTAGACTAGATAGCAAGAATGAGGGAAAATTGACTTCAAATTTGTGACGAAAGTGGTTCAAGAAGGCAAAATGGTAGTGATAGAAAACCTTATATCTCCCCTCTAAAGTAAAGTATTTCATAACCAAGAAGCAAACCCATTTCCAAGGACTTACCAGGCATTCCTTTTGAAAACCTCCTTGTAGTCTTATCTGCTTCTCTCCCTCTCTGAATAAAAGCTTCATTCTTTCATTGTCTTGAACCCTCGTCTACTTCTTAAGTCTGTTTCCTGAACAATGCAACCCTGCAGCCTTGGCAATGGCATCCTTTGAAACTTTGAACTAGACACCACCCACTTTCACCACCCTGTTATTATCCCATGAGGCAACAAACTAAATCAACAAATGTTTGTCATATCCATTAAGGCATTCGATAAATGGAGTAACTCCTCCTTCATACACAATACTCCAAACCTTCACATCCTCCCTAAATTCGCCATAGTTCATGGGCTTAGTTCTCACCTTATCACTACCCATCTTTCTAACCTAGCCAAACTCAAGACCAAAAATATAGTTACAGAGCCAAGGTGAGAGCCGGTCAAATAATCTAGAAAGGAGATTAAAAAATATTATTTATAATTCCTTGCTCATATTTCAAAGCTTTTCCTTCTCCTCTCTACGCACGTTTGAGTCATTAATGCCTTTCAAGGTTCGCTCGTGTGTGCCATTCAAAATCATCATTCCAGCAGGTGACTGAAAAGACATTCTAAATCCATCAGGTCACCTAACTTGCTCACAACTAAGTTTGTCATCATCCACGTGGGCATTCGACTTCTATGTCACCCTATAGGGATTGGTGGGGTTCTCAACTTTAACACATAAGTCACATCTCCCCTCAAAGAGAGAGCCAAATGAAATATAGCAGTACCAAGCAATACTTATAATCATTATTGTCATGATAAATTAGAGGGACGCTTCTTTCTGTATACTAGAAATAATGCTTAGAGGTAGATTATCTATATTTTTCCAGCACCTTAGGGGGTTAATGTTAATCCCTAAGTTAGCTAAAAGCTTAACTGATTTGTTACCCTCTTTGTAAATATGTCTCACTTCCCTTCCTTCGAAGTTAAGGAGGGTTTTGATATCCTGCACTTTATCCTCCATCTACCACCCCACTTTGGCCCTTCCTTTGATAGCGTCTATAACAATATTAGAATCACCTTCAACAATGATGTTTTTTATACCAGAAGCCAAGGAAAATTTAATTCCCCAAAGAAGAGCATAGGCCTCCGCCATATTATTGGTATTTTCACCCAGGCATCCTGCAAATGCAACACAGAGGGTACCATTCTCCAATCTTATTAATCCTCCTCCACTGGCCAACCCTAGATTACCTTTAGCGGCACCATCAAAGTTGAACAAAAACCATCCCGGTGGAGGAGGAGACCATTTAGTACCAACCCTAGTTTTTTTCCAGCTATCATCCACCCTACGAATTCTCATTGGGATAGCCCATTAATTCATCAAATGTGATTCCTTAGCATTTGGAGGAGTTTCTGCAACTCTTATTGTGCTATTGTTGATGTTGTCTTGCAGTAGTTTAACACCGATTCTAACACTTCTTTAGGCTCCCTAAAATTTTCCCTAAAAAGCCTATTGTTCCTTTCTTTCCACAAACACCAGGAGATGATAGGGGGTATCAAGGCCCATATTTCTCTACAAATAGGATTAGTGAAAGGGGGGGCCAAGCTCTAATGCAATCCTCTAAGCCCTCATTCCAACACCATGGAACATCTAGCATGATCAAAGATGTTCTCCAAACCTCCCAGGAAAAATCGCAATGCAAGAGGATATGAGGGACATTCTCCTCTTCTTTCATATAAAGGGTGCATCTATTTGGAAACCTCTAATCCGGAGGTTGTCAGTCATAAGGATTTTATTTTGCACCTCTATCCACCAAAAGTGGTTAATCTTTGGGATTAGATTATGATTCCAGATTCTTCTCCAAAAGGTATCAATATTTTGAGGGAGGGAAAGATTATAAGTAGATTTGACTATAAACCTCCCTGAGTTTTCAAGGGCCCAAAGGATTTTATCATTTTGAGGAAACGGAGGAATTCTACACTCTTT
Source organism: Cunninghamia lanceolata (assembly GCA_027924645.1). Taxonomy (NCBI): domain Eukaryota; kingdom Viridiplantae; phylum Streptophyta; class Pinopsida; order Cupressales; family Cupressaceae; genus Cunninghamia; species Cunninghamia lanceolata. The sequence continues at coordinate 5,011,885 of BSBN01000155.1, forward strand.
TAAAGAGAGTTGGATCTCTTCAGCAGCCCTAATAAGATTGACCCTTCCTTGACAGTAGTCAGACAGCTGCTTCCACCCCTTTTGTCTGAAAGAAAATAATCTCGAACCAAACCACTAAAATGGTACACATCAATGTTAGCCAATTCCAAAATATTCTGCAAATTTTTTAACAACCCTCCCTTGATCCAATTGTCTTCCCAAAACCTTATGTTTCCTCCATCTCCCAATTTCCATTTAACACCTCTTAAAAGAATTAACCTATATTTTAAGACATTGCTCCATATCACTGACCCTTTGGGGAATTCAAAAGTTATTAAAATATCCTCAGGGTTTTGATTCCCAAAGTACTTAGCACACATAAATTTTCCCCAATCCTTGTCTCCAGTTAAAAGATTCCATCCCACCTTAGTTATCATGGCTTTGTTAAGCAGATTCAGCTTCTTTAGACATAAACCTCCCTAAAGTTTCAGTCTACAGACTTTATCCCATCCAACGAGGGCCAGTCTTTTCTTATCTTCCATGCATGTCCATAAAAAGTTCCTCTATATTTTCTCCAATCTCTCTATTATATATTTAGGAATTTTAAAAAGAGATGAGAAGTAAACTGGTATCCCTTGTAGAGAGGCCTTAAGTAATTGAAACTTACCTACTTGGTTCAGAAGTTTCCCCTTCCAACTAGCTAACTTCCTCTGCGTCCTTTCAATTATGGAGTTCCAGTATTCTGGAGGAGCATCTTTCACTAAAAAGGGGAGCCCTAGATAGACCCCAGGCAACTCACCCCTCGAGCACCCAAGGATCCCCATAACTTTATATTGTAAGACAAAAGGGATGTTAAAGAAGTAGACCTAGCTTTTGTCATAGTTAATGCATTAGCCTGCTGAGGTAGCATAATTTTGAAACACCATTTTCCACTTTCTAGCCTCAATCACCGAAGCTGAGCCAAAAATAATTGTGTCATCCATGAATTGTTGAATCATTGCAGGAGTTCCTATTGAAGCTGGTTTAACACATTTAATTTCTCTGGAGTGAAGTAAATTGAGGAAACTTCTACTCAGGGATTCAGCCAGCAAGATAAATAGGTAGGGAGACAGGGGGTCCCTTGTCTAAGACCCCTACCCGCATTGAAAAACCCACTGGGGATTCCATTAACAAGCATAGAATATCTAACTAAAGTGACACTGGCCTCTATAATTTGCAAAGGTTTACTTTTAAAGCCTAATTTTCTCAGCATAGTGAACAGGAACTCCCAGTTAACTCTGTCATAGGCTTTAGAGATGTCTAATTTGAATGTCATTCCCAGATTTTTACTTATTTCCATAGAGTGAATTATTTCATGGGTAGAAATGGCCACATAAGTTATATGTCTGCCTGGCACAAAACCTTTTTGACAGCTGCTTATAAGTTTATCAAGAGGTTGCAACCTGAACACTAAGATTTTGGAGAAAATCTTAAAAACAGTGTTGCAAAGGCTGATAGGTCTAAAATCCCCCATACTAATTAGGTCTTCTTTTATGGGAATAAGAACAATGAAAGTATGATTCAGTTGCTTCAGGATCTTACCCCCTTAAAAAGTCTATGGCTGCCTCAGTGACATCTTTTCCCAAAATATCCCAATACTTCTGAAAGAAAGCTAGGGGAAAACCATTAGGTCTAGGGGCTTTAAAAGATTCCATAGAAAAAAGGCTAGCCCGAACCTCTTCCTCAGAAATTATCCTACTAAGCTGTTCATTATCTTCATCATCTAATAGAGTAGGGATGATATCTATGAGGTTCTAGTTAATACAATTGTCTTGGGCTCTGAGAAAATTCTAAAAGTAGGAAGTAGACACTTGCCCAATCTAAAAATCTAACTCAACCATAATGCCTCTATCATCCATCAATTTAGATATGTTGTTTCTTTTCCTATGCTTCATTGTTGATTGATGGAAAAAAGTTATGTTCATGTCCCCCTCTTTTATCCATTGCACTCTTGATTTCTATTTCCAAAAGACCTCCTCCTTCAGCAGCAAATCCTACCATTCCTTCCTCATAGACTCTTCTTCTTTACCCATTTCTTCTGAAGTGTCTCCCTCCTCCATCTTCTTTTGGAGCTCTTCAAGCTTGATATTAATTCTCCTTTTTTCTTCAAAGATGTTCCCAAAGCTAAATTTGTTCCATCCTTTCACCTTTTTCTTCACCCTCAAAAGCTTCTGAGCCAGTCTGTACTATGTGTACCTTGGACATCTTCACTCAACCAGCTCAAAAGCTTGTCTCTGAAATTAGGGTGTTTAGTCCACATAATCTCGAATCTGAAGGGATAAGGGCCTTTTCCATTTACTTCTCTCCATGAAAGAAGCAGGGGATTGTGATCCGAAGTAGTTCTTGGCAGCGCTTCTAGAGAATATGAGCTTAAGAATTTCCAATTGGGTGAGACTAGGACTCTGTCAAGCTTAACTTGTATCAGGCTCCTTCCTTTTCTCTAATTAGTCCACATGAATTTGTTCCCTTGCATATCCAGATCCAACAGCCCTTCATTATTTAGAAAATCATTTAAGTCCATCATGTTGTCAGTATAGTCCATGATCCCTCCACTCTTCTCAGAGGGGAAGAGTGGAGTGTTGAAATGCCCAGCTAACATCCAGCAGCTAGAAGAGTCACTAGTGATCAATGAAGAGAGCAGATCCCACACCTCCCTCCTTGGGCCCCTCTGATTAAGGGTATATATATTAATCAGATTCCAAGTATGGTTGTTCAACTCCATTCTGACCGCGAGAAAGTTTTTGTTGCTTTCTATTATCCTCCCCTTAATTGTGTTGTTATTCCATAGGGTCGCAATTCCCCCTAATGCCCCCCAAGCATCACAACTCAAGTGCTCTACATTAGGCCAAATATTTCTAGCCAAAGAATGGAAGCTTTCACTTTTCATCTTAACCTCCTGAAGAAGCAGAGTATCAACTTTATTGTCGAAGATATAGTTCTTGACTAAGAACTATTTGTGGGAGTTGTTAAACCCCTGAATATTCCATGATAGGATTCTCATTTGATAGTGGGCCTCTTGGAGCCTAGCTCCAAGGTCCTCTACTTCCCCATAGTAATATCTTTGTTGATCACCGTTTGCCTAGTCTCCCTTTGAGATGGTCTTCCTTTCTTAGAATCAGCTCCAACATCTAGGATTTTCTTCCTTGGACCTTTACCTTTTCTCTTTGTTGTAGTCCACCCTTCTAGATCAGATACACTGGAGCTAGCCCCAGGGCTAAGGCCTATTGATTTGTTGTTAGGAGAGGAAATCCCTTGATTAATCTCATTCCCCCATGCTATGCACCCCATACCCGGGGGGCTACATACGCCAACAGGAACCGATTTCTCCCCTGAAACTTCTAATTCTAGTATCTCTCCCTGATGCAATTCACCTTCCTCCAGCCCCTCGAGCTGCAAAGAGGGAACCCCATCTCCTCTAGCGGGGGAAAAGGTTAACGAATTCTCAGGGCCAGATTTGGAAGGGGCTAACGAGGCTTCACCAACTGCCTTGTCCTTTCCTGAATAGTCTTCTACCGGAGAATCAACCATGTTTAGTAACTCTTCCCTAAAAGGATACTCATTATCATCACTCTTGGCATGGTCATTCGAGGCTGGAGTAGCCTTCTTGGCTTTACATTGGGAAGCTAGGTGTCCCTTTTTGTTGCAGATTTGGCAGAAGGTTGTTGAATTTTTATATAGTATAGATTGGGTCCATTTATCATATTTAGATTCTAGAGTAATATTATTAGGGAGAACCTTGTTAATATTAACATTAACACAGAATCTAGCAAAGACTAACCTTGATTTGTTCCTGGTGGTGCTGTCAAGATCAATGAAGTGCCCAAAAGAGTTGGCAATCCATCTGAAGATATCTTCATCCCAATACTCCAGTGGGAGACCTGGGATTCTAACCTAGACCGGAGCTGATTTGTTGAGGTCCGCAACACTATCAAAACCTAGTTTCCATTTACACAGGGACAAATTGTGTTTCCCATGAAAGGAAGCAAGGTATGCAAAAAATGCTTCCTACACTAATCTAATGAGGAAAGATTTATGCAAATTTTTCTTTTACAATTATAGATTAAGATGCACATTAACAGAAAGATAATAACAACTTCCAAATGCAAACACAAAAAACCCTTTCAGGTAACAAACCCCACTCCAAAGCTGCCCAATATATTATTCAGGAATCATGAAGATTACAATATACTTGCAGAGCAAGCTTGTACAGGAGTATATCCAACCAGAGATCCAACAGGTAACTCAACATCTATATGATTCTTACATACAACCTCCATCTCAAGTTCCTGATATATAGGAGATACAATACAGTACACCACCAACGGTAATTACAAAACCATGAGCTAAAACCACCCAAAAGTGGCACCCAAATTATCTCCAATCAAATATACCTTGTGATGTGCCAAACCACACACAAACACATGTAATTCTCCCCTTTATAGCTCTTTTATGTGTCCAACACATTTTTACATTTCCTAAAATAGAAGGTCTAACTTCCGGAGGTCATAACTTTTGATTCAGGTGTCTGATTGACAAACTGTTTAATGCGTCGGAAAGCTTGTGAAGAGATCTATCACCCTATAACCCGCTTCACTGATTATCACCATTTTTGGGACATTTAGAGAAGTTTTGATTCTGGTAATTGAGTTCAAAGACTTTTTCCAACAATTTCAAAAAATAGAAACTTTAATATCTCGCAATCCTGATACGATCTTGAGATGAAACTCACCCAAGATGTTCACTTAATTGTTCCACACCTTCTGGGAAAAATTTTAGGTCAATCTGAGCTCAATCGAAGGACTTACTAAAAATAGTAAGTCTCGCTATTTTTAGGTTGTTTGGAAACTTTTGGAAACTTTGAAGGTTCCAAACCATTCTCTATGATAAAGGGTATTCGAAAAGACCAAAACTGGGAAGAATAGTAATCTTTCGAAGTTGCAAGGTTGAGACACTTTTCTTAACATTCTCCCACTTGTTGAACACCTTGCAAGAGCAAAGGGAGTATCAACACCATGATTTAATTGTTAGGGACCATGAGGCCCATAGACTCTGGACTTCTCTGTGCTCACAGGTTTTGTCAAGGAAGCTGCAATATTCATCAAAATTTTAACTTTTTCCAAGTTTACCTTCCCATCCTCTACCATGTCATGACCAAAATGGTACTAGACATCAATATGCTTAGTCCTTGCATGGAAAGTAGGATTCTTCACCAAACATATGGCACTCTGACTATCATAACAAATAGTAATCTTCCCTACATCAAACCCAACATCAAAACATAATCTCTTAAGCCAAACGGCATTTTTACAAGCATGAGTTGCTTCCATGTACTCAGCTTTAGTAGTGGACAAAGTGACCACAGGTTGCCTCTTACTCATTCAACTAATAGCACCACCAAACATACTAAACACATACGCACTGGTGGATCTCCTGCTGTTAATGTCACCTGCCCAATCTAAATCCACAAATCCATGAATACAAAGTGAATGCTAAGGTCCTATAGGATAACCATGATAACATAAGGAATACTTAGAAGTATCCCGCAAATATCTGAACACTCTCTTAACTGCATCCTAATGTACCCATCCAGGATTAGCCATAAATCGACTAAGGACTCCCACTGCTTGGGCAATGTCTGGTCTTGTGCAGACCATCGCATACATCAAACTACCAACCTCACTAGCATAAGGAACTCTGCTCATATCCTCTGTCTTAGAAGGAGACTTTGGACAATCTTCAACAGATAACTTTGTCCCCATTGTAACAAGAACAGTCAAAGGTCTGCAATCCATCATGCTGAATCTCTCCAACACAATGTTAACATACTTACTCTGGCCTAACCAAAGTTTTTTGTTTGCTCTGTCTCTTCTAATCTCCACCCCTAGAATGTACTGAGCTACCCCTAGATTTTTCATCTCAAACTTTTACCATTCCCAATGAGTAACATATCATCAACATATAATGCAATAATGAGAATGTGATCATTGTCAAACTTGTAATAAACACAATGATTTAATTTTGATCTCTGAAATCTAATACTCAACACAAAGGCATCAAACTTCTGGTACCACATCCTAGGAGACTGTTTCAAACCATACAAAGACTTTTTTAACTTGTGAAATAGATTTTATTTACCTTTCACCACGTAGTGCTCTGGCTGTGACATATAGATTTCCTCCTCCAAGTCACCATGAAGGAATGTTGTCTTCACATCCATCTGTTCCACTTCTAGATCATACGTTGCTGCAAGAGATAATAGGAACTGAATAGATGTTACCTTTGCAATGGGAGAGAAAATCTCACCATAGTCAATTCCCTCCACCTGAGAATACCCCTTCGTGACCAATCTAGCCTTATATTTCTCAACATTGCCATCTACACCAAATTTATTTTTGAACACCCATTTGCATCCAACAAGTTTTCATCCTTCAGGAAAGGGTACCAAGTCCCAAGTATTATTCTTTTCCAAAGAAGCCATCTCCTCCTCCATGGCCTCCTTCTAGGAACCTGCATCTTTCATACCCATAGCCTCTTTCACAGTTCTAGGATCATCAGTGTTAGAAATCAAAGCAAAAATACAACTAGAATCATGCAATGAATAACCAAACTTATCAGGTTACTGCCTTATCTGCATGGACCTCCTCAAAGGTTGAGGTTGAGGTTCTTCATCTTCTTCTGAACTTTTAGAGCTACTAGAGCTCTCCTCAGGGGTGGAAGGAAGCTAAACCACATCATCTTTCTTCTCTTCTTTCTCTGGTTGCAAGACAACAGAAGAAGGATTGAGCTCTCTAAAGATCACGCTTCTTCTATACAAAACTCTCTCAGCTATTGGATCCCAAAGCTTGTACCCTTTCACACCGATGCCATAACCGATGAAGATACACTTTACAACCTTGTTCTCTAACTTAGACCTCTTCTCCGTAGGCACATGTGCATATGCCTCACAACCAAATACTCAAATTTGTCTTAATGAAGGCTTTTTACCAGACCATACCTCCATAGGTTTCTTATCAACAAGCGTTGATGTTGGTGACCTGTTAACCAAGTAACAAGTGGTAGCAACAGCTTCAGCCTAGAACTTTTGTTCAAGACCAGCTCCACTTAGCATACTCCTTGCCCTCTCCATCAACGTTCTATTCATCCTCTTTGCAACTCCATTCTATTGAGGAGTATACGAAGTTGTCTTGTGCCTCTCAATCCCCTGTTCTTTACAGAACTTGTCAAAATCTGTTGAATAGAACTCACCACCATTATCAGTCCTCAAACACTTAATCTTTCTATCCTTCTAATTCTCTACAAGAGCTTTGAATTCCTTGAATCTATTAAAGAGTTCAGATTTACTTCTAAGGAAATACACCCATGTCCTTCTACTATAATCATCAATGAATGAAACAAAGTAAATAGATTTTAAAATCAAAGGAACATTAATAGGACCAAACACATCAAAATGAATCAAGTCCAACACCTCAGAAGATTTGTGAGAATTGGAATAAAACTAAACACGGTTTTATTTTCCATAAATGCAATGTTCACAGAAATTGAACTCAAGGTTACAATCATTCATGCCCTCATCAAGATTTTTATTCTTTAGGTTACTCAAACCCTTTTCACCAATGTGACCAAGCCTTTGGTTGGATAACATTGTCTTCTCAGCTGAAAGTTTCATCTCCATAGAATGAGCACCCTTAGGTACCCAGAAAGCTCAACCATCAGAAGTAGACGCAACAGTCTTTTTCGCTGTTGGTTCCAATGGTGAGGATGAAGACTCTGAAGCTCTCTTCTTCGAAACAAAGGCACTATTGCACTAAACTGTGCATGCATCAAGCTAAAATAGAGTGCCAATCCGAACACCCTTAGCCAACACCATAGATCCTCTAGTCATCTTGCATCCTCCATTCGAGAAAACAACCTACACACCCACATCATTCAATTTACTTATAGAAAGAAGGTTCCATGTCAAACCAAGGATATGCAGAACGCCATTGATTTCCATTACTCGTCCATCAGGGAATCGAATCAAGACTCTTCCACAGCCAACAATATCCAGGTGAGAATCATCACCCAAGTGCACCTTTCCACCATCATATTCTTCATACTTGAAAACCAGCCACGATGCGAGGTCATGTGAAAAGATGCACCAGAGTCAATAAGCCACATGTCCTCAGATGCATGTGTTGCCAAGGCAGAGACAAATGCTTCTTCTTCATCTTGAGAGGACTTGTCAAAATCTGAATCATAATTCTTCTTCTTTTTCTTTTTCTTTTTCTTTTTCTTTTTCTTTTTCTTTTTCTCCTCCTTGCACTCCTTGCGAAAGTGACCAGGTTTTCTGTAATTCCAACATAGGGCCTTGGAATTTTCGGGAGACTTAGATCTACCACAGGATTTGGATCTTCCTTTTTCTTCCTTCTTCTTATCCTTTTTCTTTCCCTTCTCTTTAAATCTACCATGAACTGCAAGAGCCTCCTTAGCTGATTCGGAAGACTTTCTCCACATCTCTTCAGACAATAGCGAAGAAACCACTTCATCCATCTTGAAGGTGGTATTGGTACTCCCAATGGCCATAACAAGGTGGTCCCATGAATCTAGTAAGGAACACATTAATGTCATACATCGATCCTCCTCCTCCATATTCACACCAACAGAAGTCAACTGGGCAATAAGCATATTGAATGTATTCAGGTGATCAGAGACAGATCCTCCATCTTCCATCCTCAAAGAATATAATTTATTTCACAGGAATACCTTGTTCACCAGGGATTTAGCCTGATAAACATATCCAAGCTTCTTCCAAAGTTCCTTTGTAGTATTCTCTTCATGGATATTCAAGAGCACTAAATCATCCAAACAGAGTCTTATGAAACTATTAGATTTTTGATCTTTGAGATCCCAGTCTTCTTGAGACATTGTCGTTGGTTTTGTACCAAATACAGCTTCCCATAAATCTTGATCTACAAGCATGTCCTCCATTTTGAGTTTCCACAACTCAAAATTACTGCCATTAAACTTCTCTATCTCAAACCTCCTAGATGTGCTCGGCATCTCTTACCTACAAAAAAGATTTCAAAATCCTCTACACAAGCTCCCACTCAAACGAAGATCAGCTCAAAAAACCCTCTACCCAACAATTAGAACCAAAGGTGATCAGCCTCTAATACCAACTGAAAGGAAGCAAGGTATGCGGAAAATGCTTCCTACACTGATCTAATGAGGAAAGATTTATGCAATTTTTTCTTTTACAATTACATATCAAGATGCACATTAACAGAAAGATAATAACAACTTCCAAATGCAAACACAAAACTCACAACACAAGATATACGTGGGGAAAACACTTTAAGCTAAAAAACCCCACACTCTAAAGTTGCCCAATATATTATTCAAGAATCACGAAGATTACAATATACTTGCAGAGCATTCTTTTATAGGAGTATATCCAACTAGAGATCCAAGAGGTAACTCGACATCTATAAGATTCTTACATACAACCTCCATCTCAAGTTCCTGATATATAGGAGATACAATACAGTACACCGCCAACAGTAATTACAAAACCATGAGCTAAAACCACCCAAAAGTGGTGCCCAAATTATCTCCAATCAAAGATGCCTTGTGATGTGCCAAACCACACACCAACACGTGTAACTCTCCCCTTTACAACTCTTTTAAGCTCTTTTATGTGTCCAACATGTTTTTACATTTCCCAAAACAGAAGGTCCAACTTCTGGAGGTCATAACTTTTGATCTGGGTGTCCGATTGACAAACTGTTTAATGCGTCGAAAAGATCATGAAGAGATCTATCACCCTATACAAGCTTCCTCGGTTATCACCATTTTCAGTATGTTTAGAGAAGTTTCAATTCCAGTGATTGAGTTCAAAGACTTTTTATGGTAGTTTCAAAAAATAGAAACTTTAATATCTCGCAATCATGATATGATCTTGAGATGAAACTCACCCGAGATGTTCACTTAGCTGTTCCACACCTTCTGGGAAAAATTTTAGGTCAATCAAAGATCAATCATAGGACTTACTAAAAATAGTAAGTCTCGCTATTTTTAGCTCGTTGGGAAACTTTTGGAAACTTTAAAGGTTCCAAACCATTCTCTATGATAAATGGTATTTGAAAAGACCAAAACGGGGAAGAATAGTAATTTTTTGAAGTTGCAAGGTTGAGAAACTTTTCTTAACATCACATACATCCATGGTCCCCCCACTAGCACCAAGGTAAGATCATCTCTGGCTATAAATCTAAAGAGGAATGTCTCCCCAGTCATAGCAGTCACCAAAACTCTCCCCTTCACTTTCCATTTTGCATTCACCCACTTCCTAACAGCATCTATGTTAGGTCTGAAAGAGAAAAACTTTCCTACCAGAGTGTTGTCCATGGTAGATACCACTATGTCCACCGCAAGGTCTGGGAGCACTAATATTGCCCCATTGGCCATTTCACAAACACATGGAGTAACACGACTACCCTTGAAATCACCCTGTAAAAGGGCGTACTTCCAGGCCCTGGGCCCTAACACATTTTCTTGCAGTGCATGACCAGAGGACTCCAAATCCTTGTCACCCTGCACGTGACCATCCATGCAGCAGTTCGTCTTGCCAGGAGAGGATACTTTCCCCGTAGCAGACCCCGGACACCCCAGAACTGGTGGGTCCGGGGGGTCGCCCGGAACCCCAGCAACCATTGAAATTCAAATTCAAAATGAGCAACGAGTAGGAATTTACAGAGCAGCGAGCGGGAAATCCTTGCATGTCATCCACTTAATTCTTCATTATTACTTTGATACATTGTTGATCATATATTGATTCATTATTATTTTGATGTGTAATAAGACATCGGAACGATGTCTCTTCCAAGTGGGAAAGGATGTCACGTCTCATTTTTATGGACAATATAATTATTCTAGATTAGTGAACAATTACTGTGATTGACTTTTACTTCAAGAAATTTTTGTGTGAAGGTTATTTGGTAAAAATTGGAAAATTGATTTAAATATTATCAATATGATTATGAGCTTTTGCTTCAGCTATGTTTTTGGGAACTAACCTATTGACATCGAGTTGAGTGCCAATGAATGCAGGTACTCATCGAAGACGAGAACATAGTTGAGGTAGAGGTGCTCTAGCCACTTGGCAAGAACTGATGGGATGGTTTACCCTGATGCAATCACACACTCATGTAGTTGCATATGCATTTTTTGAATGGCTTATTTTATGCATTGATGTGTGATTATTAATCATGATTGATGATTAGATGTTAGAAAATTAGTGTGTTAAAAATTATTTTCGAATGCATGATGTGATTACTTAAATTTAAATGTCTTTTCGAATTATATTTAAATAGTGTATTATATTTTAAATAAGAAAATATATATGTTTGTAATTTATTAAATAAATAATAAATAATGTTTTCTATTTACATGATTATAGATGTTTGGAAGACAATATGTAAAATAGATTTAAATGATTATATTAAATTATAATAGATATATATGTATTATTGTATTATTTTTACTTCTTGATTTATTTAAAGTAATTGTGTTTTAGTAAATATAGTTAACTTATGTTAATAATAATATTATTATATTTAGAATTTTAAATATAAAGAATTAAAATCAACTTACTATCATGCATGCGACAGTTAGCTAATTAAAATATATTATTATTATTATCATTATCATTATCATTATTATTATTATTATCACATCTTGAGTTGATTGGAGTGCTTATGTTTATTTAAAATAGATAAATAGTATTATTATATTTAGAGAGCTAAAATAAAGAGAATTAAATAAATTACTGTCATGCAAGTGACAGAAAGATAAATTAATTTATTTTGTTTTAATTTAAATAGAAAATTGAGTCTTTCAAATTGAAATTCTCATGAAAACAAAGAAAATCTTGAGTTGAAATGAGTTAAAAATCTAAACTTTGAAAGCCAAAAACAAGATGAAGGAGAATTGTTAAAAAAAAAAAAGGCATTTTTTAAAGGAGAGAAAAAATGAGTCAAGAACAACAATAGTAAAACGACAATTACTTTGTCATATCAAAATGAAATTTGAAACCATAAAGTGTTCCAGAAAGCTGGGGAAGAGTACAACAAAATAGAAATACTTTGAAGAAATTCATAAATTTTAGTGGGTGTTTTTGTAAAGGAAGAGGACGTGTTTTTATGGTAGCAGTAGGAAGGTAGTCAACCATTTTGGATAGCGAACATCAGCAAGCAAATCAACCTTTGTTTTTAGCCAATCATTCTGAGTATTTTCTTTTTTGTTTGCATTTATTAAAAAATTATTAAATGGTAGTAGAACTTATGAAAATCAGCCTGTATGTGTGTATCCTTTGCTAGCCTGCGTTTGATTATCAATCAGCCTGTGAGTTTATTCCTTTCGGCCTGCTATAACAAACTTGTTGTAGACTTCTCTTGGCCGCTTAATGAAAGAATGGACCTACATGGTATTTTATTGTTTTCTATTATTTCTTTCTCTTTTGGCATTGACCCACCTTTATTCTATCCTATCACCAATTTTCTAAGAAATCGACTTCTCCTATTCTGGTTCTTGTTTCTTGTTTAACTGTTTAGATCAGCCTTTGTTCTTACCGTTGACTTAAACCATAGTCTGAGCCATTACAAACCACAAATACTGATAAATTTATTTCCTGACAGACATTTATGACTGTATTTTCACATGTTGTTTTGGAATCTTTTCGTGTTATAAATCAACCTTTCTATGGGTGAAATTAGAACTCTTAAATAGATAAAACTATTATTATTCTTGTAGACATGTTCCTTTAATGTTTGTTGTTTTAAAACATTATTTGAACCATTATCTTGGGATGACTAAAATCAGATTAAACTTTGTTCTTTAATTATTTTCAATTCTACCATAGCTCATGTCACTGAAATGGCAGGAAGGTTACTGAATGTTACATATAAACTTATTGAATAAACTAAGTAGTTCCTGTCACAGAAAAGATAGTAGGTTTGGATGAAACTAAGAATGACTATTATACAGTGAATTATGATTCAAAATGGATTAGAAATTTATATAAATTTGATAAACTTATGGACACAACTGTATGAACAAAAGATGGATTATTGCTTGGAAAGTGTGTTTCCTTGATTGGAGTTTTGGAAAAGGAATTTGAAATGACTTATAGAATAATATTAATTGTTTTATTCTAATATTCAATTTATTTGATCTTGAGGAAAGATAGAAATAATATTTGACATAAGTATCCATGAAACCTCATTTGTATGAGAGTGGAGTGGTCAAACATCATCATTTGATTTTAATGCTTGAATTATGAAACAGTATTTGGCTATGAAGTAAAAACATTAGTTTCTACAATCTATTTAAAACCATGTAATTACGAATTGAGAATATAGTCAGATGACAAAATCTATATTGCTTATGATGTTCATCATTAATGCATGATTGAAAAGTGTGCTTTCTTCATTGATGCATGGGAAAGGGATTAGAAGTGGTCATAAGTGATTTTGATTTATTCATTATTTTATTTGTTTATTGACTTATTTACTTATTTACTTCTTGGGGAAAGAAGGTAGATTTTTATCTAGGAATGTTATTAGGTTACTTTCTGGGCTAGGATGCTGAATGTATATTTTCAAAGATGGCTTTTCCTCTTTTCAGGAATTGAACCAGGTTACTATTTAAAGGACTAGATCTAATAGAGATGACATTGAAATAGATGTTTAATTGTCTAGCAAAACTTATTAGCTGATAGGATTTTAGTTGTGAGCATTATAGTGCTCAGATTTGTCTCACACCGTAAAAGAAATTCATGCCGACAAATTTGTTAGGTATATGTGAGCATTATAGTGCTCAAAAAATTGCTTGACGCCATTTTTCCTTGCCAATTAAGAAAATGATGCTCGTAAATTTTATATACTTTATTTTTACGTCAGAAAAAATTGTGCCAAAAAAAGTCTCGTGTCATTTAAATGTCTGCCATAATTTTTGTTTTTTTTTCAAAGGAAAAGGAAAGGGAAAATAGTTGAAAGAAAAAACTCAGGCGAGCATATCAAATTGCAAGATTTGAGGTGAGCTGAAGGGAGCGCGAATTAATAGAGAATTTGTTATTAGATCTTTTTTATATTGATTTGCATTAATTTTTGGGACGTCCGGCCTCCATCCTCCTCTCCACTAACACAACTGCCACACACCATTCCCACGCATATAATTTCTCTATAGGTAAATTTCATTTTTTAATGTCTCAAGCTGGAAACTAGAAAATATCACCTGAAAACAGGTCATGACATGTCATTTCATTTCAATTGGATTTGGCCGCTTGATGCATTTAAGTGGATTAAAGGGAAGTTTGAGGCCATCCATCCATCACACATGTATAAGATGAAATCTCTAAATCATATCTCCTTAAGCATTTTATTTCCCTTTCACATGATATGAATCTAGAATGCAATGCATAATCTGCCATAAGATGTTGAGCAGATAAATAGTCTTCAATCACAACTGGGCCACAAGTATCCATATCTGGAGTCAAAACTTGTGCCTATTTTTACTAGTCTTAAACCTGTAAATCAGGCATTTACTGTGTATAAACCCACTATTATACCCTAGCAAGGTGTGTTGGTTATAACATACTGAAACTGTAGCAGAAGGAGGACTGAACAATGGTTGTCGTTGCTCATTCTAATGTGAAGCTTTTTAATCGCTAGTCTTTCCAAGATATCCAGGTTATTCAATATCATTCTATGTAATACTTGTATTGTTATCTTCAATTAGGCTTTAATTTTTATCTTTTATTATTTTTAAAAATAAAATCTTGTCCTTTTGTCATCATGTACTGAAATTTCTGTGGTTTTCTAGGTGAGTGATCTTGCACTTCAAGATTACATCGCAGTGTTGCCAGGTAAACATGCCACATTTATCCCTCATACAGTGAGGCATTACTCTATTAAATGTTCCACAAGGCCCAGTGCCCCATCGTTGAAAGGTAAGGATGCTCCCCATCTAGGGTATTTAGGGTTCTCAGTCTAGGGTTTCTAAGGTTTACATTTTAGGGTTTCTAGGATTTCCAATATAGGAAATTTGAATTTTCTTGTTGTTAGGGTTTGTAGTTAAGGCATTTTTAAGGTTTGTAATTAGATCTAGATACAGGTATTTTTTTTCATACCGTCATTGATTGAATTTGAGTCTCTTCAATTAGATAATTGTAAAGTCTATATGCCTACTTTATTTGCCACAAATCACAACTTGAACATGCTGTTCATCCTCTACTTCTGCAAATGACAAGGATCTAATGCTTTTGATTTTCCTCAGAATGTTTTGAGCAGCCTTGATAAATTGATGTCTTATGTTCAGAAATGCTTGGGGAAACTCCCTGCCACTCACAAGGTGTGTGGAATTTATTTTTCACTTATCTAATGCTTTAGTTTTTTTTTTTTAATGTAATGTTAAATACAATAAAAATGTTTTTCTTTTCCAGGCGCAAGAGAACATGTATGGAGTAGATGGTAGTGCTTCAGGTCAGGTGACCTCTTCAATCAAATATGGAAAAAAGTTGTTGAAGAATGTACTCAAACGTTGTAAAAAAATGCTTCCAAGGTACTAACGTTGATTTCAATAGATTATTCAAGGCATTGACTTAAAAAAAAATCCCTTTTACATCTGCAGATTATGAGTGGCAAAACAAGGAAAGTAGTGATAGATGATTTGAAAGAAATAGCTCAAATCATGGTAGGGACAGTGATTTGTCCTTTTAGAGCAAAAGAGGTGAAGGGGAAGTCTAATACTGTCAAAACAGAGACTTGTAAGTCTGAGATAAGAGGAAAAAATGAAGTGAGTAAGAGTGAAGTGGTTATTGAAAGGCAAGATTGGGAAAAGAGGCCTAGTGAGGTCATGAGGGGAAAGATATTTTGTCCACTGATTGGATAGGAGGTTGGTAGGTAGTAAGAATCTGTCAGTAAAGAGGTGTGTAAGTTTGATAACAAAGAGGTTTATGAATCTGGTAAGATAGAGGTCTTAGGGGCAGGAAAATTAAGGATAGTGGTGTCTAAACCTGACAGGACAGTGACAGTAAGGGCAAAGAACCTAATGACTGAGATAAGAGAGAAAGGTGTAGTGATTAAAGGTATTTGGCAAGGTCATATGACTGAGTTCAAGCATGAAACAAAGATGGAAAGGAAGATAAGTTAGGGTACATATGGTAAGGGATTGTTTGTAGGTGTTAAAGCAAGTGCAACATTAGGTTATGATGATGAAAAGGTCAGAAGGCACTCCACAGATAAGTTTGTCAGGATGGAGCAGTATGTAGGTGGTAAACAGCTCAAGAGTAGAAAGGATGATGCAAGGTTTCAATACTTGACCTAGTGGAAGGGACCACCAAGTGAAGGAGATTTGAAGATCAAGAAGATGCAATGTTCAAAGGTGGATAAGCTGCAACACAATTTCCAAGGGACTTGGAAACTTTTTTAGCCTGGTTGTATGGTGCAGGGGTACCAAGTTTATCTCTTACAAAGTTTGGTCCAATGAGGTCTTCAGTTAATTTTAGTTGTTTTTGAGTTTAGTAGACATTGAATAAGGTCTTATTAGACCACTTAGCATGTATTAGAGGTTCATTTTGAGTAAGGTTGTCATATTTTGTAATTTTGTCAATTGGTGTCATTGCAAAAAAAAGTGCAAAAATTGCTAAATGGTGGAATACCAACAGTCAATAGTTTAAAATTCAGTTGGAGGATGTTGTGTTTGGAGGGAAACAAGTTTAAATATGCCTTGAAGAGACTCAAATGAAGGTAGGTGAAGTTCCATTGAAGATTGAAAGGGAGTTTGTTTTGAAAATCATAAATAAAACTTTGTTTTCTCATAAATTTCTGGTATTTCAATGTTACAGACCACTGTATGGCCCCGTACAAGTGGTTTATGATCTAAAAGTTATTGAAATCAATAAAGTCATGAGGTATAATCTATTTACACCTGGTTTTATTGAATTTTACAAAGATTTGAGGTTTTTATTGAGATTTTGCTGAAAATCGTTTGTAACCCTGAGTTGTAGAGTTTGTAAACAAAATGATGGTTTCAAGTTGAAAATGGCATAAAAGGCACAAGTTAGGGTTGTTTAAAGTATTGTGAGGCATGTGTAGGCTAATTGAAACATGTTTGAAGCATTGGTAAAGTATGACATCAAGAACATAGATTTTCAATAAACCCCTTTATAACTTGTTAAAAATGAGGGTTTTATGGTTTGTTGAATTAGAGGACATTTCTCTAGTTAAAAATTGTGGATTCTAAGGTTTTATAAGTTGGAAAAGTACTATCCATAGGAATTTTGGGTTGGCAAAGAGTTTAAGATGGGGTTGCTTTGTTAAAGTGGCCTAATTAGCCTAGTGGAGCAGCGTAGCAGCACTGCTTTGGTGATGTTGGTCTAAAGTGACCTAATATGATTTTGAGATATGTTTTAGAACTCAATAATGGGTATCTAAAAGTGTCAAGGATTTTGTGTTACAGAGCGTTTTTGGAGAAATAATGAGTGACAGTCCATTTTAGAGACCTACTAAGATTATGGCAGCTTGGAAGCAAAGTGCCTTGGGTGAAGAGTGAAGACTTAAATGAGGGTTTGGAATGGTTGTGTATGAGTACCTGAGGGGTAAGAAGACCTTTGGTAACCTTGTTTGGTTTTGTAGTGTTGAAAAACCCTGATTGTGCCTTTGTAGAGAGATTATTTGAGGGAAAAGCCTATGAAATTTGAAGAATTAGTTGGTATGAGCCCATTGTTGTGAAATAAACCTCCATTTGAGTAAAGTGAACCCCTGCACTACATCAACATATCATCAAGCTTTGCAATAGTTGAACAGTCAAGGAAAGTTGAGTTAGAGGCATATGAGATGGGTAGAGTTCATGCAAAGTTATACTTTTGTATTGAAGCATAGGAGTGGAAAATCAAACAAAGTTGAAAATGCCTTAAGTAGGAGAAGAAATTTGTTAAGAAAGATAAGAGTTGAAGTATTGGTATTTGATGAATTGAAGAACATGTAAGAGGAAGATCTTGATTTTGTAGAACCTTGGAAAGCATGTAAGGACCCTGTTGTGACATATAGGAGTAAGTGGTTGGACTATTTCATTCAAGAAGATATGTTGTTCAGAGGAAATTAGTTATGCATACCTAGAAGTTCAATGAGAGATAATTTGATCAAAGAGAAACACAGTGGTGGATTGGCAAGACATTTTGGCATTGATAAAATAGTGGCTTTGGTGAGTGAAAACTACTTTTGGCCTCAGATACTTAAGGATGCTAGGAAATTTGTGCAGAGTTGCAGAGTTTGTCAAGTTGCAAAAGTAAGTAGTTAGAATACTGGATTGTATAAACCTTTGACAGTACCGGAGAGACCTTGGGAAGACATAACTATGGATTTTGTATTGGGATTGCCTAAGACACAAAGAGGACATGATTCTATATTTGTAGTGGTGGACAAATTTTCAAAGATGGCACATTCCATACCTTGTAAGAAGACAACTAATGCAGTGTATGTAGCTAACCTATTTTTTAAGGAGATTGTGAGATTGCATGGATTACCTAAGAGCATAATTTTAGACAGAGATACAAGATTTCTTGGATACTTTTGGAAGACACTTTGGAAGAAGATGAAGACAAATTTGAAATTTAGTTCAGCATTTCATCCACAGACTAATGGACAGACAGAGGTAGTGAATAGGAGTTTGGGAAACTTGATGAGATGTTTGGTTGGAGAGAAAATAGGAAGTTGGGATATAATTCTTCCACAAGTAGAGTTTGCATACAATAATTCAATAAATAGGAGTACTAGAAGAACACCTTTTGAGATTGTTATCAGAGTAAACCCTGGAGGAGTAACAGTGTTGAGAGATATAGTATGAAGGAAAAGAGAAGTGTAGAAGTAGAAGAATTTGCAGAACATATGGAGGCAGTGCATAATCAGGTGAAGAAGCATTTGGAGGATATGAATAGCAAGTATAAGGAGTGAGCAGATGAGAAGAGGAGACACAAGAAATTTGTAGTTGGTGATGAAGTGATGGTGTAATTAAAAAAAGAAAGATTTCCAGTTGGGACATATAACAAGTTGAAGATGAACAAGTTTGGACCTTGTAGGATACTCAGAAAATTTGATTCAGGAAATGCCTATGAAGTGGAGTTACCAGAGACATTGGGTATTTCACCTATATTCAACATTGCAGGCCTATACCAGTATTATGAATCAGAGTTCTGTGACGGCATGGAAGAAGACTTGAAGAAGTGATTACCACAAAAAGCACTAGAGTAGATTGAAGACATTTTGGATAGCAGAATTGGACATAGCACCAGAGGAAGATAGTACAAAGAATAGCTTGTGAAGTGGAAAGGAAGACTAGAAGAAGACTCATCTTAGATTTCTCAGGCTGAGGTGGACCATTTTGGTTTTCCTCTAGCCCCAGCAAAGTGAGGGACTCACTTTTTCAAAAACCCCAGATGTCTGATGTAGGAGCATCCAAGGTTCAAGAGTAATATTGCATCAACCAAAAACATTTGCATTTCAGTTTGTTTGCAGTTCAGTTTGTTTCCTTTCATTTTCTAGTTCAGTTCAGTCAGTAGTAGTTTCTGTATTTTGGTCCACATTCTACCATAGTTGTATTTCACACCTTGCAGAGCTGGAATTAGCATCTAGATTCATTCATCTACATCATATCCAATTTTCAGAGCATTTGGATCAAGTACTGGAAAGTTATCACTATCAAAAGATCGACTATTTTCTCATAACAGAGCATCCTAGCAGTCTCAGAAAATCATCTAAAGGAGAAGACCTGCGGAGCATTTCAGAACCTTTGAAGTTTAATGACACATCATTCAATGTTGTTTGGTTCATGACTAACCTTTCCTGAGATCTGCACATCATTCCATTCATTTGCGGATGAGTTCAATTCATTTAGGTCGGACCTATCCGTGTACACACGTTACAGCTCTTAATTGGAGTTTGTGATCTTCCTTAGCCAACGCGGGGTAATCTTTGGTTCTGGAGATGATATATATTGATGTAATAGATGCCTAGGAAAGTAGTGATGATCATTAGAATAAGTTCATAGTTTAGATTTTGTTCAAAAGAGCTTCAAAGCTATATCTTGTGCATATTCTGATATTTTGTAATTAGGCCTATGAGCCCTAATTGTAAGCCCTCATGTTGCCAGCAAATTTGTATTTGAATCCCATGATATACTGAATTACTAAATCTGCATTTGTTCCATATCTTTGAGTTGTTTCTATTGTGTTTACTCTTGCTACACAGTCTGGACAGTTCATTCTATGAACCCTCCTACCGTGATTGCACCACAAGAGCACTTCCACTCATTTCCTTCAACATTTTTTTGCATTTCTAAAAATTCTGCAACAATCTAGTAAAGCACGGACCCAAATCATCCTATCAAGCCTCTAACACCCTTTAGCTCTCATGAGTGGAAACTCAATATTCAACTTATGATAAAAGATAAATAGTTGTATAAAGTGACTATGGGTACCAAAAAAGAGCCAAATATTGTCAAAGATAAAGAAAAATGGTTTAATAAGTGTGATAAACCCTTTGGGTTCTTATGTCTAAATCTATCTCATGAGCTTTTATTTCATGTTGAAGCCTTGAAAACACCCAATGAAGTATGAGAAACCTTAGAAAAACTCTTTGGGAAGGTTGATGAACTAAAAAGTCATGAGTTAGAAAATGAGCTCATTAGTTTGAGCCCTAGAGATTTTGATACCTTAGAAGATTATTTCACAAAATTGAAATCATTGAGATTGTAATTAATGGAATGTGGGATAGAAAAAAAAGGATCAACTCATACTTTTTATACTTTCCAAACTAGGTCCCGAATACTCTGTATTTGTATCTTCTTTTTATACTAGATCAAAAGGGATTTTGGTGCCACATGGAAAATGCCTACTTTAGATGAATTCATCATGGACTTAACAAGGGAACAAGATAAGTTCATGCAAATGGGAACCATGAAGACTTATAAACCTCATGCTCTTATTGTTGGAAATGGGAAAAACAATAAAGGAGAAAAACAAAAGGACAAAGAAATCAAGGAAGATAATAAAGCTAAATCCTCAAAATCAAACATTCAAAGCTTTTCAGATTAAGGTACCCCTATGAAAGAAAAATCTAAGTTTACATTTTGTAAGAAAACTAGGCATAGTGAGTAGAAATTTTTGAAGAAAAAGATTAATCATCTCACAAATCTTCTTGAGAAGCATAATGTAAGGGATCATGAATCTAACCAAGAGTTCTCATCAGCACCAAAAACATTTAAGGGTAATGCTCTTGTTGCATCTTCAGTCTCATATTCTAGCTGATGGATCCTTGATTCTGGAGCATCCCATGACATGACTTCTTCACCACTTCTATTCTCAAAATTAGGCCCTACAAACACATTAAAAATATTGGTGGCAAACAACACATATATGGATGTTTGTGGGAAAGGAACTGTTGACATAAGCATAGGACAATTTACTAATATCCTTCTCATTCCACAATTGTCACATAATCTTCTTTCCATCTATTAGATTGCCAAAAGTGGGATAGGGAAGACAGTTGAGTTCACTTCAGAATCGGTCATTATATGAGATTTGTAGAGTAGAGAGGTTATTGTAGTTGGAAAAGTTGACAACTTCTCTCATGTTTACACATTCTCATATTTTTCTTTTGATGATTCCTTCTCTATGATTCACACTCCTACATATAGTGTGGATAGTTCATTAGAGGCTCAACTTGGTCCATCATCACCTCCACCATCACTTATTGCTACATCAAAGTTTTGAGTTTCTTCATAGTGGGCTTCTAAAGATTCTTTACAGTAGGACTTCATGTGGGATCTTGTAATACCCTCCCAAAATAAACTATTAATTTAACTAAAATTTATGAAATGAATAATATAAATATGTTCATAAATGTCCCCTTGGGGTCTTTTCCCTCTTAAGGTTTAGCTCCCGGGTCCTTAGAATGCATTTAGAGCATATTGCATGTTAATTTTGACTCCCAATGAGAAAACCCTGAAGTCTTATGGCAAATAGGACCTAGGGGGTGCTATTGAGATGACTCCTACCTAAAATAGGGAGGGAGGACTTGGGTTCTCGTGCCCTAGTCCTACCCTATTTTGGGTCGGGCCCTAAATCTAAGTGTCATTTATATGACCATTGTTAGGTCCTATGCCAACACCAAAAGTTTGAATTATGAAATTCTTGGTAGGAAAGTGTGTTGTTGCATATATAAGCATGTTTAGGTTTTCATTTGTAAACTAGAAGCTAGCTAGAAGATGATTATGAATTTTATGCATACTTGTGATTTTAGAGCATCCATGATATTCATTGTTGCAGAGGAGAGCATTGTTATTGTGTTTGTGATTGTAGATTTGGCTTCATCTTCTCATGTGATTGAAGAGCCTTCATTTGTGTGAGATCTACACTTCTAAGGTGACATTTTGTTTATGTTTGAATCATTTATCATTTGGATTTTGCCTCTATCTCGCAAGGATGCGCACTCTTATCTAATAACGGTGTTCGAAAGAATCGAATGGCTCTCTGGGGCTTGACAGAGGCAAGCCTCTAAACACCACAACCCCCAACCACATTCCTTTGTGATTACAGGTTATAGGTACCAAGTTTCACAGAGTGGAGTGTCAGAGGAAGGTTGCAGACAACAAGAATTTAGGATCTAGAAAAAAAGGGACAAAATTGAACATTTTGGGACATGGGCACCTAGGGTAATGTCCTCTAGAGTTTCAGACATGGGAATCAATGTTACAGTGACATTCTACATTTGAAGAAGCCCCGACATCCTAAAAATCAACCTGCCTTAGACAAGGGCACCTAGGGCAATGTCCTCCGCTTTTCCAGTGACGAAAACATATGGAACAATGATCATCAGTGTCAGAACGAGTTTTGCATTCCGTGAAGAAAAAAATACCTTGGATTTGGGTGCCCAGGGCATTGTCCTTGAATATTCTGAATTCCAAACTTCAAAAAATGGTCTGTTATTAATCTATGTCCTCTTCCTTAATTTGTAAGCATTTGTCTGAATTTACCAGTTTATTCGTTGTTTTGCATAATTAGGGTTTCATGCATATTTAAGGATTAAATTGAGATATTAATTAGCAATTTCTAAGTTTCCATATTGTTCTAAGTGACAACCCAACCTGTTAGGTGAATGCTCTCACTTAGTACAGATTCAACTGGTTGGTATGTCCTTGAATATTTGTAGTGAAAGAAGGATCTAAACCCATCAACACTAAAACATCCAATCAACCCTATTCCTCCTTTTTCATACAAAAAATTTTGGTGAACCCGTGTTTTTGAATTTTTGCACCTTGTTGAGTGTTGTGTGATATATTTGCATTCATTTTATTGCATTTGAAAAATTACAAAAAAATTAAAAAATTTGGCATTTTAGGCTTGCATTTTCAAATAATTTGAATTAATTTGCATTTAATTTCATTTGATTTCTATTATTTTCATTAGATTTGATTTAAATTACATAAATTCATCATTAATCATTCATTTGCATTGCATTTTCATGCTTAAATTGTTGAAAATTGTTTGAAATTGTGCGTTTTTCATATAACCTAGTTTTTGCATTAGCTAGGGTTTGTAGTTGAAATCTTGTTTCAGAGTTTACTACTGTTTTAAGCACTCATTTAGGACTAGTTTCTAACTATAGTGTTTCATCATAGTGCATTTTTGCATTCAAAATTCACATCTAGGGTTTGAAATGTTGCATTTTTGCATATAGAATTGCATCATAGGCATGTTTTGAAGGATATTGTTGCATTTTTGGATTGATATTAGGCATATTATTTGCTTCCCCTTATCAATTTCCTTACAACTCCTTTCCTTTCACTCATTTGCATTGAAAAAAGTTGAAAATTCAAGCATTTTAGGTCATATTAATACATAGTTTTGCATTCATTTTCTTGCATATATCATGGATTCTTCTCATCACTCATCCTTGGAAGATTTATTTGAGTACATTTTGAATGTTGATAACTTTTTCAAATTCATTGATAAGTATCCTCAAGTCTTGCACCAAATCGCATACATCTATGCAATTGACATGTCCGTAAGCACTACCTATGATATTCTTCAAACAATAGCCTATTTTGAAAGCTTTGTCACTATTGTCGGTGTTTTCCCTTTAATCATGGAGAATATCACTAATTTCATTTTTGAAAATAACCATGGGGAAAGTAGTGGTGAAAACATCATTCCCTCTATCCCTTTGTTTCATGACGACATAATGGACATTCTTTCCAAGACCTATGAGACCGATATAGCGTTGGGTGATTCATCTATTAAAGAGACTTGTCCCAACATAACCCCACTTGGTGAGGATATTTTGGCACAAGAAGAAAACATCATTGACACATTCCTTAACACTACTCTATCATCCCTTCCTACTCTCCCTGGCCAGGATGAAGCATTGGATTAAGTAAATTCCATTTGTGAACATTTGCTTCAACCTGTTGAAACTAAAACTTTACCAACTGATGTTCACTGCACTTCTCAACTACATCTTAAAAAAAGAAACAAATCATGCACCTTTACCTAAACCCTCACATACCTTGGAAAACAACGAAAACTCACAAAACATTGAAGAACAAACTATTCCTCACAACCAAGGTATTCCAACACGCTATATACGAACTGAAATGGGCACTTTTCAGGTTCCTCCACAACCTCACTCAACTAGAATGGGTATTATTAAAGCTCCTACATCACCGAATTTAATTGACACATAAAACCATAATATGCCCTCTCTACCATCATTAATAGACACCTTTCCTACAAGGATAACCCCACAAGCTCATGAAAATGTGGAAGAGAGAAGAACAGATAAAGCTTTGACCATTAAAGTAAAGATCAAGATCCATGATGACCAATAGTTCAGTTGTGCCTACAGGTAAGTATTTCTAACCCTTTACCTCTGTGATGTGTTCCCCCCCATGATGTGTTATGTGTTGTTTAGGCCTCCTAGGATGACACTTGATTCTCTTGTAAGGTCAATGATACCAGGAGACTGCCTCTATTGTGACCCTTCTTCTATTTGTGCCATCATTCTTCTATATTGCTTCTCCTCTATTTTCATTGTTTTGTGTTGTGTCTTAAGGACATAGTGTTGTGGTTGGTGACTTGGGGGCACCCTCCTACGTGATTGTCCCTAATGCACTTGTTCTCCTCTCTTGATTTATTATTTACCTTCTTCTAGTGGTTCTATCTAGCTGGTGGATGATGAAAAACAAATAATACCGATACGGACCACGTGTCCCTTCAGCGAGTAAGCAAAAATGGACCTTGTCCATACATGACGATGGGGTTGATATATATTATTCGACGCCTGGCTAGTAGAATCACTCCGTGTGATATTTTGATGATATATTGTCGCACTAAAAAACCATAACAATATTGCTACTCCATGCACTTTGTTTATCTTGGATCTAACCTTGCTTAAACTTAGTTCTGAGATCTTTGCAGTATAGCCCCATGGTTATACTTGATTTCCAAATCTGTAGTGTAACCTTGGCTTTTTGATGTGATTGTTTATGCATTACTTTTTGATCATGTGATGTGGTTATTATCTTATGGAAAGATTTCTAACCTCATTTCTTGTAGGATATTATGTGTTTGTGGGAACATTTGGTGATCGTAAAGTGCATGTCACCTGTCGGGTCTCAAAAATGCATGTTGTAGATTCTAAGAGGATGCCAAGCTCTATGATCAAATCTACAATGTTTCTGAACCAATGAACAGAGTTAACCCTAATAGATGATTACTCCCTACGCTTCAGGCTCTGTTAAACCAAGGTGGGTGAACCTTAATTAATAAAATAGATTAAATCAATGTACAACTTTGATTAATGCTAATTTATCTATTCACAGTGGCATAAATTGTGAAATAGATGAAAAATCACTAACTACTTCTTTAAAGCAAATAATTTGGTATAAACTATAATGTTAAAGGAAATTAAAGATTTACTAATGAATAAATGAAATAATTTTTTTAGACTAGTGCCTCATTGGGTAACGGAGTCAAAAGAGATTCAGAAACAAATAACTTATGCTTAGCAATAACTTGAATTGTTTGGCACAGAGAAATGGTTTACAACTTGTGTAACCATGCAAGGAAATAATTATTAATCCATACTTAAATATCCAAAGGACAAAATCAGATTAATTACAAAATATTCAAACGGATTTAATCCTTCCTTGAAGGAACCAATTAAAAATTATGCAGAAATAACAAATTGCATCAACTTTGGAGACAGAATAATAATTCTAGTTAAATGATTCTACTTATAAATCAAAACAGCATTTCAAGATTACTGTAATTAATCAAAAGGATTTAATTCTTTTCAAAGAAACCAGTTAATCTAATTACACAGTTACAGCAAATGTGTTCTGAAAAAATGAATATATGCTTGATATATCAAATTGAGTAACCAAAAAATACTGAAATGGAGACAATCAAATAACTAAAATAAATCAACAAATAACTGATACCATCATGAAGTCATTGAATCTGAAATCTTCCATTAACTGCTTCAGGATATTGCATGCAACATAGTCATTCTAAAAATGAATATAGATATTCTATTCCCCTATGTGTAATGTTGTGATTCAAATCTAAAAATATTTTCTCTAACCTAAAGTTATCCCTAAAATTTATGCTCCATCCCCCCCTCTTCTTTCAGGTCATGGTCATCTCTTATAAAGAGAGGCAAACAAGCTTCAAACCCGTTACAAAAGTTGTGATGGTTGATAACTGATTGGACCTAACTATGAAATGAAACAACATTATTTATTACATAAATTAAATAATTTGATTGGAAACATTAATGATCATTTAAGGCTAGAATAAAATATTTGATCTTCCGATATGATGAAATCATTTAACTGTCGGCTGAGAACTACTTCATTGCACTCAATGTAACCATAATCCTACAAAGAAAACAAATCGTCATCAAATAAATAATATATAAACATATATGCTTTGCATTGATGTGATCCTTAGGAAAAATTCTCCTCCACCGATGCCTTTGACATGGTTCTATTAGCATGTCCTTTGAAATCAATATGTTATTTCCTTCATTCCGATGTTTATTTTCTCACTGATGTGTATTTAGGGTTTTTATCACAGCGGATAATGTATTTCATTTTATCATCAAATGTCATTTTATCACACCAAAATGTTTAATAATAATTTTCTTCGATATCTTTTTAGGATTTCCAATAGTTTTTTAAAAAATCCTTTAGTATGACTTCATATAGTTAGGGAAATATGAATAGTTCATTCTGATATTCCTCCTCGCAATATTATTTACTATAGTGAAAATGATTTCCCCTTCCAACTTCTTTGGTGAAAACATTTTACCAGATTTCATAAAATCTTCACCTTTTGGTTAATTTCGTAAAAACACCTTATCCTTATTTACAAAATCTTCTCATGGATAAAATGATAACCAATCTCATCGTTCCTTTGGTAAAAATATTTCTTATTTTGCAAAATTTATTTCTTCTCAAGATAATTTTTAACGTGATGACTTTAATATATTTCCCCAAAAGTGTTTTATATTTCTCCATGATACGCTTTCAAACAAATCATTTATTCTTCTTGGGTGATCAAAGAGACTTACCATTTACGTACCAATATGTCAAAATTCCACTTATAGGTTTTTATTTGTAGTACTGTGTCATTTTAGGGTTTCACATATCAAAGCTTGGCTATGAGGATTCTAGTGAAGGTTGTGGAGTCTGGTTTCACACACGCCATGTGTATTTGCTTAAGAGCTTCTCGTTCGTACTCTCTTATTTCCCAGAGCCTGCAATATTGCGTATGAAAAATGACTCTCCCTTGCTGTCATTCATCACTGCAATTGTCATGATTTTCATTGTGACCCTCGTCGTTGTCATCGTCATACCATGCAATTGAAATTTGGCTTACCATTTGGTGTGAAAGCTAGTGATGCTAATTTTTTAAATTTGGTAAGCATATGGTTTTCATCTCGATGGCGTAATGTATAAGGTGAGATAGTATCTTAATATATATGAATTTGTGATGGAGTCGTGGACCATTCTTGTCAATGCATATTCTTCGAGCACTCTATTTAAATATCATCCATTTCAATGGCCAAACGATCAATAGCAATTTTACACCTCATTAACGATAAAAAGTGTTAAATATTTATCCTATTTTTATGGGCTAAAATTAACATTTGACTGTTGAAATGGATGATATTTAAGAACAACCTTCTTCGAGTTGTTTGAGATCTATGAAAATAATGTCAACTTCATCAGAGCAGTCACAGGTATTGTTTCCCAAGCAGATCGTAGCATTTTCCACAATGTTGAAAAGCAAATCACCACTTCCATAGTACTGGTCACTCTATAGCACCGCCTTGAGTGCCTCTTCTCAAGTCTACCCTTTAAATACAATTTTGCACACAATGTCATTGTAGACAAACTCAAGGCTCTTTAGTAGAAGGTCCTCAAATTGTTATTCTATGTAATATCCTGCAATCATTATATTCTAAGAAATGATATCATTTTGAGACATTCTGTCAAACATTTCATGTACCTTGTTTGTGTTTCTCAATTGAGCCTTTAATGCCATTTTTATTATTGTTTCATGGAGTCTCAAGTTTCAACCGAGAGTTATTAGGATGATGCTTCTTCCTTTTTCTTTCCTTCTCTGATGCTGTGTGAACAAAACCTGCAGTTGAAGTCATCCTAGTATTTCATTTGCTTTAATTTAGAGTTCATTCATGCTTTGAGTGTGGCATGGCATGTTGCAGATCAACTCAACTTGTCCAAAATTGCAAGGGTAATTGTGGGACATGCTACAACTTAGAGTAGATCATTGTCCATTTTCACATCTCTCTTAAATCATTCTTGACTCTGTTGTAACCAACCAATGCTTTCTCAATCAAGAAAACAACACAAGTACAACCTGTGGCCTTTGCATGATGCATATGACTAAAGAAATCTACATATGGCTGATATTTAATTTTAGTCCAACAAGAGCACCAGATTTATGAAATTTTTTGGGTACTACAATCAAGTCAATCATCATGGGACCCTAAAAATTTTGAAAAAATTGACTCGAAATTTCCAGTTCCAACATAGGCTCCATCTGGGGATGTATGTCCCTTGTGGGCATAGCAAGATCCCAAATCTTTGGGGAGCAGGCTAGTGTTTTATTCATTGGGAGAAGGGTGAACTATGATGGGTGGTGGTGATCCTATATTATCATTTATGAAAATCTTTTATTTCTTGATAAGGGAGATCTAGGCAAGTTATTTGATTTTCCTAAACTACCATGCATGGAAAAAGGCCATTTTGAGAGTTTTAACCAGAATTGTCCATGCACTGGCAATTCTTTTTTTCTCTAGTTCTCTTTTAAGAGAAAAAATGTTTCAAAAATTGCTCATGTACTGGCAATTCTTTCTCCTCACCTGACATGTTCTGTAAGCGGTAGGAATCCTCCCCTCCTTTGCCACTGATAACAAAGGGTCTGATCCACAAAGCCTCAAACTTCCCATGTTTGCCCTTTTCTTGATTTCTAGCATTCCACATAAGCACTATGTCACCTACCTCAAATTTTTTGACTTTAGCTTTTTTATCATATAGGTACTTCATCTGCATTTGTATTTTCTTATTCTATTGCATTATCTGATCCCTTATTTCGTCCAATTCCATTACTTGTTCTAGACTCTCCTCCATCAATTCTAGGACATCCCAATCCTCTTGCAGGATAAACTTACACACTGGCAATAGGTTGTGTATAGGGAGTCTAGCATGAGTTCCATATACTATCTCAAATGGTCATTTGCAAATTTCTTTCTTTACTGTGATCCTATTAGCCCATAGTGCTAATCTCAACTTAGAATCCCAAGCTGTCTTGTTATTATCCAGCATTCTTTTTATAATCTTCGGGATACTTTTATTGCTGGACTCAGCTTGCCCATTACCCTGTGGGTGGTATGGAGAAGAATATGAGACCATAATGCCATAAGATTTACAAAAAAATTTAAACTCATCAGATCTAAAGCACATTGCATTATCAGTTATGAGCCTCACAGGTACCCCAAATCTAGTTATAATATTTTCCAATGGAAAACTTATCACAACCCTGTTGGCTGCTTGTTTAGTGGGTACTTCTTCCACCCATTTCATAAAATAATCGATGGCTACTAATATCCATTTGTGGCTGCCACTTGATTTTTCCATAATTTCTCCTATAAAGTCAATTCCCCATTGGGGAAATGGGGCATCAACTTGCATAGGTCTCAAGGGTAATGCCCCTTGATACTTTAACTTCCCTGAGAATATCTGACAGTCTTCACATTTCTTGGTAAAGCTATAAGCATCATTGAAGACCTTGGGCCAATAGTAGCTAGCCCTTAATATCTTGTGTGCTATGGTTTTGGCTGAGAAGTGGCCACCACATACTCCCTAATGCATCTCTTTTAAGGCAAATTCTGCTTGTTTTTCATCTAAACAAAACAATAAGATACCATCCTTATTTTTCCAATAAAGATCTCCCTCTAATAACACATATTTTGAAGCATGCAATTTTAGTGTTCTTTTCTTATTATCGTCAAATCCTTTAGGGCATTTCATGTATTTGAGGTAGTACACTTTGTCAATATACCAAGGAGTTTTCTCAATACTTGTTACCATGTCCTCTTCGTTTTCAATATTACATACTTGGGCATCCTCAAGATTTGTTTCGGTCATTAATTTTTCTAGCCCTTGTCCCCTTACCAGTTTTGTGATTTAAATTTCTATATCAAATTCTTGGAGTCAATTTATCCACCTACATCTCTTCCCAGTTACTTCATTTTGCATAAACACATCTTTGACTGCTGCATTTGGGACATAATCTATCACCTTAGCCCCAACCAGGTAAGGTCTGCATGCCTTGACTGCTTTCACCAACGCATAGGCTTGTTTTTTAGTGAGATCATAGTTAAGTTCTGCATGCTAGAGTGATTTACTGAAAAAGGAAATAGGTTGCTCATAACCCTCACTATTCTTTTGTAGCATTAGTACTGCTACTGTATGAAAAGACACAAATGAGAAGATCTGAAAAGGTTTACTAAAGTTAGGAGACTCTAGCACTGGAGCTTCTTTAATTGCTCTTTTTATGGATGCAAAAGCTTCTATATATTCATTTGTCCAATCAACCTTTGCATTTTTATTCAACATTCTAGATATAGGGTTAATTATTTCCTCAAAGTTTGGTATAAACCTTCTCACAAAGTTTATTTGTTCAAAGAATGATTGTATGGCCTTAACTGTCTTTGAAATAGGAACTTTATCTATTGTGTCTACTCTTTTAGGATCAATCCTAACTCCATCTTTGGATACTATGTGCCCAAGCAATTTCCCCTCTGTGACTGCAAATTTGCATTTCTTGGGGTTCAAGGAAACACCATATTCTAGTGCTCTGATAAATATTTTCTCAAGATGATTCACATGATCTTTTTCCCTTTTCGAGTATGCAGCGAGGTCATCCTGATATATAGCCATGATCTCATTTATTAAACCTACAAAGGCAATGTCTATTACCCTCTGGAATGTAGCTCCAACATTTGTAAGGCCGAATGGCATCCTTACATATACATACGTTCCCCATGGGGTTGTAAATGTTGTTTTGTACTGTTCAGATTCTTTAACCTTCACCTGGTTATAACCAAAGAAACCATCCATCATGGATAACAATTCACAGCCAATAACCCTCTGCAACAAGATTTCCATATTAGGCAAGGGATAATTATCTTTGAGGGAGGACATGTTTAAGTTTCTAAAGTCTACACAAAGTCTAATATCCCCATTCTTCTTCCTAATAGGCACTAAATTTGAAACCCATGAAGAATGCCTAATTGGTTTTATGATGCCAGCCTCCCTGAGTTTCATGAGTTCTTCGTGCATCTTCAGCTCTAACATAGGGTTAATAGGTCTTTGCTTTTGTCTATAAGGCTTAGCATCTAGCTTCAGTGGGATTTCATGCTGGAACAAATCTTCCCTATAAGCTTTAAGATCATCATAGGACTAGGCGAATACATGTTTATATTTTCTCAATAATGTAATCAACATGCTTCTAATTGCAAGGGTTATCTTTTTTCCAATGTAGACCTTTTTAGGTGATAATTTAGTTCCCAAATTCATTTCTTTCACATCATCCTCTTTTACTGTTGCTTTTTTGGTAATGGATTGATCATTCACATCAAAAACTCTCTCTAATACTACTAAGCCCTTTGGAATTTTATTGGTTTTAAGTTGGATAATTTCCTTCCCAAAAAAGTCTCTTTGCCATCAATCTCCTCAACAAAAGCATTAAGATCAATCTCTTGATTCTCATACTGATCTATACAATGCAAAAAATTGAGTAAATCAGCATCACTATCAAAAACCTGCCAGTTATATATGTTGTTTGGGATAGTCGGTCTAGTCTTGAACTCAACTTCTGAAATACCTACCAGGGTAATATCATCCCTTTTCAAAGCTATGTTTGCAAGGAAGTCAGCCATTATATTTTTTGACATGTCTATCCAACTTATTGAAAAAGCATCAAATAATTCTATATCATCCAGAACTGCATTCTTGTATTGTTTTAATCTTCTATTTTTTAGGAATATTTGCCCTTGATTTGTGAAATTATCAACTCAGAGTCTCCATATACAGCTAACAGTTTGATCTTGTGTTTCCTAGCAATGCTTAACCCAGTCAAGAGTGCTTCATATTCGGCTATATTGTTTGTACATTCAAAGGCCAAGAAAAATGAGTATTTGAATGTCTTTCCTGATGGTGATATAAAAAGTATCCCAGCTCCATTCCTAGCCTTGCTGCACACACCATCAAAATACATGGTCCATACACCATTTTCATCAAGTTGTGCTTCATGGTGAATTGGGTCAGTGTTGTGTAGTTCTGGATTATTTTCTTCTATCCTAAATGTGCCAAGATCTATGTCACAGAAGTAGGTCATTTGGTTTGGATCAATCTTTTCTATAATATTTTCAAATCGTGGCTCCCTATAAAGTTTAACTACCTGTGTTCCTACAAGGATAGTGGCATAAGATAAATCTAATTGCACATTTCCCCCTACCATAGCAGTCCATTGTCTTGACATCAACATTCCATAATAGGGTGGAATATCTACCACAGTGATATCAATTTTATAAGCAGCTTCAGGGTGAGATGCCAATTTTATTTCAACATCCTTCATGACTCCTACAACTGGCATGGATCTATTATCCATCGCATAACATTTGCCAAATGTAGTATCTACCCACATTCCAAGCTCTCTCATGACAGCCATAGGCATTATGTTCATTGCTGCTCTTGAATCAAGCATGCAGTTCCTAAACAATTTGTTTCTTATCAGCAAAGTGATATAAAATAGATCTATTTGAGATGGTGACAAGGGGTCATTGTACCTCATCATTTAATCATATTTCAGATATCAAAATCCAGGGTTGTGTCTTCGGCTATCTGTAATTAGGGATTCTACAGTTACCAGTTTTCTCTAGCTAATTCTAATGGCTTTTACTAATTTAAAGAGATTGATCTATCTGCTTACTAAATGAATTCAAAGAATGTTGAAAACATAATTGAACAATAAATTGCTCAAAGCAAATCTATAAACTGCAACATGCATCTATCTATCAAAATCAGTAAGTATTCTATAAAGCAAAATTTGAAACAACAAAATAGTGGTACTAGCCTTCTGCCTTGGTGGTGAGAGTGAACCCTTACTCCACACCCTTAGGGATGAAGGCTACAGTAAGGAATCAACACAAAAGAATAAGATCACAACTAAATTCGGTCCAATTCCATTCGCTTTGCATTCAGAGAAATATTGATATCCCAATTGATATTTCAGAATAATAAGTCTCTCTTTTTTTCTGTTGCTTCTGTAAGTATATATAAAATGAGTGATGACATATCACTTATCTACCAGTTCTTCTATGAGATGACATCCATCTCTTTATTATACTAGTTGTCTAACTACAAAAAATAACCATGCAATAAAAATAGATTGAGTGGAACAGAAGTCCACTTTGAATCTAAGTTTGAGTCTTAATACATTTGGGCAGTGAGGCCCTAAAAATATGGATATTAAATCAATTTCATCAGTAACTCATGCAAAAACTTAAAAAGAGATAAAAACTCCTAGCAGTTAACTAAAGATGGCCCTTAATCACTCAGGTGATGATTTGAGTAATATGAGGGGTATCACGATCATCACTAAAAGTCCTTGACCGATAGCTGTGCTGGAAATCTACTCTGTTCTAAAGAGGTGCCAGAAATGTATGTCTCTGTCTGCAGCTCTAGAGATATGTTTGTAGCTCCAGAGATATAATTGCGGCCTTCTTGCTCAGCTCCGGAGATGCTCCAGACTTCAGTCCAGCTCTGGGGAGGCTCTTCCTCTTTACTTCAAAACTTCTGATGTCATGGTATTCTAGTATTGTCTCCAAAGATCATTTAGGACTACCTCCGAAGATGCACAAAATTTCCATCCTAAACATCTACACCTGTTGATTCAAAAAGAGAATTTTTTCTGCATATTTCCATCAATTCCATGCACATTAGTCCTTTAATCAGAAATCATGATCTTAAGTAATTTATCTTCAATTAATCATTATTTAGAACAATCTTGCTAGCCTATTCGGGGGTAGACATCAAGAAAGATGGGATTAGAAAGGAGAAAAAGAGAGGTAAAAAGATGTATTTTATTGGTGCTACTTGGCACTCATGATCCCCCATACCTAAGGTTTAGCAAGTCCTCCTGCTTCTCACAATCTAGATTTATTCTGGTGGAGTAGCATATCAGTCAAGTGGTAGTCTTTTGCATAGGTAGACCAAGTGGTGTGGTTGGTATTACCATTTCCCCTATACTGATCAACCTGCTTTAACCACTCTTGCAATTTCTCATCTTCCATCTGCTCAGCCCAGACATGGAGTGGTTCAATTATGAGAGGGGGCGTAAAACACCCACCTATCTACTCCTGTTTATGCTTATCCATCATTTTGGATATTAACCTTACCTTCCTCATAAATAACCTTAAGTTTGCAGGGGTGACCACCTCTCTCAGTTTTTTCTCTGAGGTCAGAATATTCCACCTTTTCTTTTCTATTGCAAGCACTGGATTAGCTAAATTGTTCATAAAAAGACCAAAATCAATGGAACACTCTTGCAAATTTTTTAGGTATAATGGAAAAATTTTGTTCTAACTTTCAGGGTGATAGACATATGCCTTGAATTGGATCTCAAAAGCTTGAGGGTTGAGACACTCTTTTCTAATGAAAGGATTTGTTTCTGTATCCTTCTTGAGGTGAGCCTCCATTCACTCATTCCAAATCTAATGATTCCTCATCATTGACATGAATGCTTTGAGCTAGCAATCTCCTACAAAATAATTAAGAAGGAAGGTCATATTGTCAACACATAATCCATGCAGATATAATTCACACAAAAAAAATTTATCTTCATCAAAGCTCCTTGTATAGGCTTCCATGAACCCCTTTGTTGTTTTTGTGTTCTTTGGCAGATTAGATAGAACTGAAGCTAGCTTTCTTTGTAGGACCCTTTCTTGTAAAAACGTTGCATAACTAGCACTTGGAGGTCTGCAAGATAAAATCTCAGAAGAAATGGAGGCTATCTGAATGACTATGTCCTCCAGGGTTTCCACTCTTTTGGTCATGGCAGTAACTGCCCTCTGTAGTTACAGCATAGGCTTAGAAGCCTCATATTCTCTACATCTCCTTTCCCAATAAAATAGGGCCTTAGGAATATCAATGAGGATTGGACCCACACATGGATCTGTTTGTACCTCTTATTCACCGGTTGCCCTTGGGCTAGCCAACTCTTGAATATACTCCTCTTGATCATCTATTTTGTTGTTGGCCCAGTTCAATTGTTTATCTTGGCTCTGTACTCTCTCAATTAATGCTACAATTACTATGAGACCATTGTCTCTAGCCTTGGTAAGATCAGAGATACTTTGTAATGCCTCTATCTCCTTTTCCTTCATGATTTTAGCTATCTCTATCTTGTGGGCTTCCAGTTCCACTTCCCTCTCTTGAATTATTTGGTCTTTAGTCTAGAGCTTTATTTGTAGTTTTTCAATTATTTGTTTTTTCTCCATCTCTATTTCCATTCTAACCTTCTTGAGGTTAGTGATAATCTAATTTTTCCCCCAAAGTAATCTTTTTAGATTATCAATTTCTTCCAACAGTTGCTACTCTTTTGGAATCTCAATATCCTCTTGATTAGAGGGATGAGAGAAAGTTTTTGTTTCTTCTTCTATTTGCTGCACATCAGGGTCTTCCATAGCCATCTATCCTGCACTGTCAACTACATCTAGCTCTATTTCATCTTTTCCTCTAGCCTCCCTAGCCTGAGGTTCTTCTAGGGTTTCCTCTGTTTGTGCTAGAACTGATGAAGGCCCAACTTTCTCCTCAGAAGTTCTGAAACCCAGAAGCACTTCAGCTAGGAGAGCAATATCTTTCTTAGTTTGGGAGAGCTTCTTTTTTATTTTGCTTCTTCGTAGCATAGGTGGGGTAGGTGCCTCCAGAGCAAGTGTCTCATCCTCAAAATCTGAGGAAATAGTAAAAGTTTGCCTGTGTTCTGTCTCCGGAGCGAGAGATTGTTTTGAAGTTGGACTTGAACCCAGATGGACAAATAGTTCTGGGGAAACTTCTCTCAGTCTTTTCTTTCTCACTAGAGGGATCTCATCAAAATCATGGGATGCTTCTTCAGCCCAATAGTGTATTCTAGAGTCAACTTTCTTTGGGGTTTTCTTTGCTTTGTGCTTTACCCTCTTCCCTGTTAGTTCCTTAGGGAAAGATTCCTCAGCTAGAGTCATCTTCCTCCTGGCTGAGCGAGTCATGTATGGAGTTTTCTCAAGAGCAAGTTCTTTAATTTTTTGCCTTTCTTCTTTTTATCTGAAACAGGGGTTGTAGATGAAGTTGCCTCTAGTGAGGACTTCTTTCCTTTTTGAACAGTTGTAGAGGAGGTTGAAGGTTCTGTCTCTTCTTCTTGCTGGGTAGAGGAACCCTCACCCTCTTCTTGTGCCCTCTCTATCTCTCTGCCCTAGGGATTTTGTTCAAGAAATGTTTGCCATAATTCTTCCCCATTAGCTTGAGATAGAAAGTGGTGTTTCACTATCAGAAAAATGAGGCTGTGATGTTTCATAGAACTCTTGTTTCACTAATATTTTTCTGCAATTGCCCTAATGGCAGAGTACAGTAAGTTGGGAATGTTTATGTTGAATTCAGGGTGTCCATTCCCATACCTCAGAAAAATCAACATTTTCATTATTGGTCCTAAAACTAAAGCAAATTGACCATCACATGTGAAATATTTCATCAGCCATATAGCTACAGATTGCCAAGGGTTTGGAAGTGAGGACCTAAGAATTCCTTTAACCTCATTTTTATTTAAATGCAATTGTATTGTAGTTTCACCTTCAACAGAGAAATTCCTAATCAAATCAGCATATAAGGTTTTCAGATGATAGAACCTCTCACCTTGTTCGGGCAACCTAGAAATATGATTGATAGTGGTTGCAGAGAGATTGATTTGGACTCCCCTTATAGTTGTTTGATTGTCCCTCAGGTTTCTTAGGAACTCATCAACAATATCTTCTTGAAACCCTTCAAATTTTTCCAGAAATTCCAACCATCCTGCATTCCTCAGAATGTCTACTGCAGCTTCATCCTGCAAAAGGCCTATAGCATTTTCTAGTTCTAATTTCTTCTTAACCCCTATTTCTAAATTTTTTTCCTATTCTCTGTGCTTACAATCCTTTCTCACTCTGAAGGCTCTGGAGAACTATTTCAGCTGACTCTATTCTTCAAGGTATGTTACAGTTTAAATGAGGATTATTTTATCAATTCGCTTAATGGCTTAGGATGATGGAGAAAGAACTGAAAATCAGTTAGAGTGTTTATGTGATCATAAATGAAGCAGAGTGGTGGAACACTCCGTAGGCATGGTGACAGTACAATAAAGATGGCGACTTGCATAAATTTGGAAAGGAAAATGATGGCAAGAGGATGTGTCATAATGACAGCACCCAAAAATAAAAACATAAGACAGTTGCTATTTAATGCTTAATTAAGATAAAATTACCTGAACCATTTTTAATGATGAGGCGCGATGTACTTGGCTGAGATGCTGTGGTGTTGATGAGACTGGACGCGACATGGCACCTGAGCAATTTTTTGTGCTTGAGATTATGTCAATCACCTTCATTATCACGCAACCTGCAATCTTTCCCACTGAGTGGTTCGAGAATCTATGTATCCTAGGTGACGTCAACGCAGTCTTTGCAAGTACCTATGCAAACAAGAGTAATGATTTCTCACGAGATGCATGTTGATTTGATTTTATGTCTGCCATAAAGTAGAGGATGAGTCATGATGACCTCATCAATTGACATTTCTACTTTATTGCCTGGAGAGGTGGGTCCCCTCCCACTTATTATGCTTGTAAATAACTCTTTATTGGTGGAGCACCGGAGATGCTCCTAGTTTGTGAAGCGCCAGAGGTGTGTTTGAGTAACTCCTGACACCTAATCACCTCCGTAGCTTGACTCAAGTGGCATGAAGAAGGGAACCGTCATTTTCTAGTTTTTAATTCCCTTGGTCGAGAAAGACAGTCATTTACAGGTTTTCCATCTTCCTCTATTTTTTTTTTGTTTGTTTTTTTTTTTTTTCAGAAGGCTGCCATTTGTTGGTTTTCAACCTTCTTCTTTTTTTTCTAGAAGGCTACCATTTGCTGGTTTTCAACCTTTTTTTTTTACTAGTCCAAAACTATGACAGAGGAGGTATCCCCTGTATCAAAGCACAAATTGTTGAGGAACTCTTCTTTAGTGCATGACCTTTTATAGAGTCTAATTCAGTGGCCATTCACTAAGAATGTGTCTATGTTTCCATCAATAGGCTCCAACAGTACTGTTCCATTTTCAAAAACTTCCTTTATCTGATAAGGACTCATCCAATGAGTTTGTAATTTCCCTTTGAACTCCTTGAATTTAGAATCATAAAGAAGAACCCAATCACCTTGTTGAAATTTCCTCCTATTGATATGTTGGTCATGGCACTGCTTTCTTTGATACTGAACCTGTTCTGTTTGTTGAATGGCCTCTGTCTAAGTTTCATCCAACTCATTGAGCTGAAGAATTCTGTTCTATTGGGCTATAGACAATAGTAGACCAATATCCAAAGCAGTTTTAAGTGTCTGGAGTTCAAATTCTATAGATAGAATAGGCTTTTTCCCATAAACTAATTCATATGGTGAGAGCTTTGTTGTAGATTTTCAAGTGGTATTGTAAGCCCAAACTGCTTCAAGTAATCTGTTAGCCCAATCTTTTCTATTCATTGCTACTGTCCTTGTTAGAATATTTTTAAGTTCCCTATTAGTTACCTCTACCTGCCCATTGGCTTGAGGATGGTAAGGTGAAGATTTTATGTGCTTGACCTGATATAAATATGTGAGTGCTCTAATTACCTGTGAAGTAAACTAAGGTCCTCTGTCTGAAACTATGGATCTTGGGGCTCCAAACCTCAAGAAAATCTTATTATAAAAGAAATCAGCAACTTTTTTTCCTCATGCAAATTGCAATGCTTGAACCTCAGCCCATTTAGTAACATAGTCTGTGCATACTAGAATATAATCCTTGCCTAATGATGGTGGATAAATTGGTCCCACAAAGTCTAAACCCCACTGTTCAAATGGTTCCATCATGACTTGAGGATGCAGTAACATCTCTTGGGTGAAGATTGGTTGTCCCATCCTTTGGCACTGGCCACACTACTGCATATACTTCTTAGTATCCTTATGAAAAGAGGGCCAGTAGTAACCAGCTCCCAAGATCTTGTGGATAGTTCTGTGGGAAGAGTAATGCCCACCAGATGGATCATCATGACATGCTCTTAATACATCAAAAATTTCATCAATTTTCAAACACCTACATAAAATGAAATTAGGACCACATTTAAACAGCAATCCATTTAACCATTTGTAAGATAAGCTTTCCTTAACTAAACATTTTTTTCTGTTTTGAGGTAAAATGGGATGGATACAAGCCTGTAGCTAAAATATTAGCTATATCAGTGAACCAAGGTACAGTAGAGGAGATAGAAAAAAGATGTTCATCTGGGAACCTATCCTCCACTAGCTGGTTTTCTCCTCATGTATGCAATCTTGACAGAAAATCAGTAACCAAATTAAACTTGCCTAGATTATCAACTATGGTAATATCAAATTCCTGCAATAGCAATAACCAGCTAATGATCCTTCCACCTACTACTGGCTTATTCATTAGGTACTTGATGGCTACATGATCAGTGTGCACAAATATTTTATATCTAGTGATATAATGCCTGAATTTGTTTATAGCATAGATGACTGCAAAGAATTATTTTTCAATTGTGGTGTAATTTATTTCTACAAAGGTAAGGTTTTTGCTAATGTAATAAATGGCATGCATACTCTCTCCTTCCTCCTTTTGTCCTAAAACTGCCCCAATTGACTCATTTGAAGCATCAGTTTGTATGTGAAATGGTAAAGGCCAATTAGGTCCTCTCAAAATTGGTGTGACAGTAAGCTTCTCTTTCAAGGTTTCAAATGTTGATT
Source organism: Cunninghamia lanceolata (assembly GCA_027924645.1). Taxonomy (NCBI): domain Eukaryota; kingdom Viridiplantae; phylum Streptophyta; class Pinopsida; order Cupressales; family Cupressaceae; genus Cunninghamia; species Cunninghamia lanceolata. The sequence continues at coordinate 5,052,584 of BSBN01000155.1, forward strand.
GACAGTCTTATGTCCATAGAAATTTTGTGTCTTTGTTAAGCAGGGTAAATAGGGGGGTAGCTATTCTGCTAAAATTTTCTATGAATCTCCTTTAGTAGCCTGCATGACCCAGAAAACTTCTAACATCTGTCTGATTTTTGGGTGAAGGCAACTGTGTGATCACTTCTATCTTTTTTTATCCACTTTGATCCCATTTGCTGAAATGTGGTGTCCCAATACAATTCCTTCCTCTACCATCATGAAGCACTTTTCATGGCTAAGGGATAATTAATTTTTCTCACAGCATTTCAATACTTTCTCAAAATTTGTGAGAGCTTCTTCAAAATTATCCCCATACACAGTAAATCATCCATATAGACCTCCATGCATTCATTAGCTAGTTCAGCAAAAATGGCTAAAACAAGTCTCTGAAATATAGATGAGGCATTACACAGTCCAAATGGAAGAACTTTATAAGAAAAAGTTGCCCAAGAGCAGGTGAAAGTGGTTTTGTCCTAGTCTTTAGGTGCTACTTGAATTTGGTTATACCCACTGAACCCATCTAGAAAAGAAAAATACTTTCTCCCAGCAAGGTTGTCCAGTACTTGGTCAATGCATGGTAAGGGAAAGTAGTCCTTTTTTGTAGCTTTGTTTAGCTCCATATAGTCAATACACACCCTCCATTTCCCATTCTTTTTAGGCACTATTACTAGGGGTGAGACCCATTGACTGTCTGAGATTGGATATATAAACCCTGCTTGCAGTAATTTTTCTATTTCAATCTTAACAATGCCTTTTAAAGCAGGATTCAATCTTCTCTGGAGTTGTCTGACATGTTTAATATCCTCAGTGTATATATGATGGGTACAAATCTCAGGAGGTATGCCCTTGATATCTTGGTATTCCCAAGCAAAAGCTGTTGAATGGGAAATTAGAAGTTGGATAAGTTTTTCTTCCTGATTTGTTGTTAACTAAGTATTGATATTAAGTGTTTTCCCTGGTAAAATCATGGCCTCTTTTGTGATTTGATCCATAGATGTAGTTAATCCAAACACTGGAGTAATGGTATTGAGGGGGCAAGAATGTGGAAGCAACATGTGGAACGTGGCTAAGTCTCTGTAAAAGGTCTCCCCACAAGGAATGATATTTTCTAAGGTACAATGAGAAGAAGTAAGAAGTTCTCTCCTAGAATATTGGGCAAGCTCCATCACATCCTCATTGATTAGGATGTGGGTAATGTCTTCTGTTGTATCATAGTAGATTTCTTCTTCCAACTCTCCCAGATGTTCCTTGATGGTTACCATAGCTAATGAGGCACTTTTGTCATTGTTCTCTGGTTCATCCACCCATACTCTTCATGTATAATGTATTGATGCTTTAACTGGAGGATACAGAGATATTTTCTTCAAATCTATCCCATTAGAAATGACCATATCCCCAGTTCAACAATCAATAGATGCTACTGCTGTAGCCAGCTATGGTCTTCCTAAAATTAGTGAATAAGCATTTCTCTAGTTTCTTGATTCTAATATTAGGAAGTCTACTACAAATTCCCATGATTCTATCACAACTGGTACATTAGTGATTACTCCTTTTGGAACAGCTACTGACTGGTCAGTAAGTTGAAGGATTGTAGTTGTGGATTAGACACCTGATAGAGCTAATTTGTCCATTGTATGAACCGTCATCACATTAATTGCTGCTCCCAAATCAACCAAAACATTTGAAATTTCTACCCCTGAGATGAAAACAGTTATGACAGGATTTCCAGCATCTCCATATTTTGGGAGGAGCATTTCTCCCATCAATAGATCTACTACTTTCCCTTCCACCTGTATTGTAGAAGGCAAGTTTTTCTTCCTGCCCTGGGTTTTGACACAATGTTGTTTAATGAATTGATTTAGTTCTGGTACATCTCTGATTGCTTGGAGGAGAGGAATTTCAATGTTCAGATGTCTGATTTCTTGTAAACGTTTTGATTCCAAGTTGGGTTGGACTTGTTTTTGTAAGATCTTTTTATGGGGACATGTTGTTTGAGTCATTCTAGGTACGGTGCTAGTTTTTCCATCTCCAGAGCTTTTATCAGAATTGTGTCTAGGAATGTTCTTCAAAGTCAGTCTTTTAGGAGCAACTCCAAAGTTATCCAGGGATGATTCTTTTAGCACTTTTTCGGTAGTAATCTCCTCTGGGAGTTGAGTGGATGAATTTTTAGGTTCCTCATCATTGGTTACTTCAACTATAGTTGGAGGAGATGGTCTTGGGAATGTTTTCCCAGAATGCAACTGGAGATTATTTGAATTTATAGCATTAATACCATCCATGTTTTCTTGCTCTATCATGTAAACAGTTGCTCCCTGTTTATTTCATGGGTTTGGTATAGGCTGAGCTGGTAAGGGTGTTTGGCTAACTGGATCATTTTGTGATTGACCTTGTGTGTTGGAGGGTCCAGTTAGCAAAGCTTGTTGTTGAGGTTGGAAACATCTAGGTTGTCCCTGGTATTGTTGATTATATCCCTGTTGAGGACCCCATTGAGGTTGCATGTTTTGTGATCCAAACTATGGTGGCCACTATTGATTTCCCTAGTGCTGATTTTGCCAATTTTGGTTTTGCCAATGTTATTTTGGCCAATCCTGCTGTCCCCAAGGAGGATTATTCTGAGGCCCATGCCAAGTTGGATTTCATTGACTATTTCCCCAATTAGAAGGACCCATGTAAGAAGGCTGGTTTGGATACTGATTATAAGGGAAATTCCCAGCCTGTTTTTGTCCCACATAGTTTAATTCTTCTATTATGGCATTCTTCTTACTCAACCTTTTCAAGGCTGGGAGTTGACTACATTGACTAGTAGGATGTTCCTTGTCACGGATCTGACAAATCTCTGATTTGTCTAAATGGAATTCTCTCAACAAATGCTTGTTTCTACACCTAGGACAATAGATGGAGAGTGGTTTAGTTGTTCTATTTTGATCAGCTATTCTAGTTTTTGCCTGAATCTCATCCAATGTGGTATTTAATTAGACCAAAATATCTATTTTTAGATTTGTGATCTCTTCCATTAATTGTCCTATTTCATTCTTCCTATTGAAATTTTTGGATGATCTCACTCCATCTTGGGTTCTAGAATAGTTCCTGCAGAGTTCTTCTATAGCAAGTATATCCATTTTGTTGATATTTCCTTTTCCCATTAGATCCAGTGCATGTTTTGATTCTTTATCCAATCCTTTTACAAATAGGGTTCTTGCCAAAGAATGATTTGCTAGGTTGCCATACCTTCTCAAGGTGAAATTAAACCTATCCACATAGTCCTCTAAGGTCTCTTCCTCTCCTTGTCTAATTTTAAATAATTCCTCATTTTTATTACTGACTCTACAGTAATCTTGGTACTTTCCTAAAAACTCTATTTCCATATGATCCCAAGAATGAATAGAGTTCTAGGGTAAACCCATAAACCATCTCATCAAAAAATCTTTCAAGGTTGAAGGGAACAGTTTGAGTTTTTGGTTATCTGATCCATAATCATAAGTTTGGCATACTACTTTGAATTCAACAGAAACTGATTTGGATCCTTAGAAGAAAGACCTCTGAAATTTGGCAAGTGTGCTGGTGAGATATTTTTCATAGGAGCATTCTCTCTAGCAGCCAGAACAATGGGATATGAGAAGGTTCTTGGAGCCTAATTTTCCTCCTCTTCATGATTATCATTATTATCATCCATGTTTAGTACTGGTTCTTCTCCCTAAGGTTCTAGGAAATTAGGTTCTATCAAAGGATCTGCCTGAAACTTTTGTTGTAATTATTGGATATAATCAACAAGTGGAAGATTTGGAGGATCTAAGGGATTATTGATTTGAGGTGCAGCTTCCAAGGTAGGTTTTAGATTTCTTTCTTCAACAAGATCTTGTACCACCCCACTGCTTTCTCCTATAGTTTGTCCATGGGGTGTCTATTTTATGTATCTTCCTTTTGAATCTCTAGCTCTAACCATTCAGATCTAACCTAAAAATTATTTAGCTAAGTTTCCCTAATTAACATAATTATCCTTAGCAACAGAACCAAAAATGACAAGAGGTCATTGTACCTCATCATTTAATCATATTTCAGATGTCAAAATCTAGGGTTGTGTCCTCAGCTATCTGCAATTAGGGATTCTACAGTTACCAGTTTTCTCTAGCTAATTCTTATGGCTTTTACTAATTTAAAGAGATTGATCTTTCTGCTTACTAAATGAATTCAAAGAATGCTGAAAATAAAATTGAATAGTAAATTACTCAAAGCAAATATATAAACTGCAACATGCATCTATTTATCAAAATTAGTAAGTATTCTATAAAGCAAAATTTGAAACAACAAAATAGTGGTACTAGCTTTCTACCTTGGTGGTGAGAGTGGACCCTTGCTCCACACCCCTAGGGCTGAAGGCTACAGTAAGGAATCAACACAGAAGAATAATATCACAACTAAATTTGGCCCAATTCCATTCGCTTTACATTCAGAGAAATATTGATATCCCAATTGAGATTACAGAAAATTAGAATAATAAAAGTCTCTCCTTTTTTCTGCTGCTTCTATAAGTATATATAAAATGAGTGATGACATATCACTTATCTTATCTACCATTTTTTCTATGAGATGGCATCCATCTCTTTATTATACTAGCTGTCTAACTACGAAAAATAACCATGCAATAAAAATAGATTGAGTGGAACAGAAGTCCACTCTGACTTTAAGTTTGAGTCTTAATACATTTGGGCAACAAGGCCCTAAAAATATGGATATTAAATCAGTTTCATCAGTAACTCATGCAAAAACTTAAAAAGATATAAAAACTCCCAGCAGTTAACTAAAGATGGCCCTTAATCACTCAGGTGATGATTTGAGTAATATGAGGGGTATCACGATCACCACTGAAAGTGCCTAACTGACAATTGTGCTGGAAATCTACTCTATTCTAAAGAGATGCTAGAAATGTATGTCTCTGTCTGCAGCTCCGAAGATATGTCTGTAGCTCCGGAGATATAATTGCAACCTTCTTGCTTAGCTCCAGAGATGCTCTAGACTTCAGTCCAACTCTAGGGAGGTTCTTCCTCTTTACTTCAAAACTTTTGATGTCGTGGTATTCTAGTATTGTCTCCAGAGATCATTTAGGACTACCTGCAAAGATGCACAAATTTTCCATCTTGAACATCTACACCTATTGATTCAAAAAGAGAAGTTTTCCTGCATATTTCTGTCAATTCCATGCACATTAGTCCTTTAATCAGAAATCATGATCTTAAGTAATTTATCTTCAATTAATCATTATTTAGAATAATCTTGCTAGCCTATTCAGGTGCAGACATCAAGAAAGATGAGATCAGAAAGGAGAAAAAGAGAGGTAAAAAGATGTATTTTATGGGTGCTACTTGGCACTCATCAGATGGATTCTTCCTTAATGTATCACCTAGGTAAACCTCAAGGTTTTTGATAGGTTCTTGTTGTACATTATTTATTTTATGGCTGGGTTGTTCTTGTCTTTTGTCTGATACATCTGAGATCATCTTCACCACTATATTCTTATACTTTTCTACCTTCATCATTTCTAGAAGTGGCACAGATATTTCACTTGAGAAATAGCTTGAGCAATATCAAATGGGGGATTTATATTTGGTTTTGACCTTTCGACTTTTGTTTGCCCTTTTTCCTCAATTTGTGTGCTATCCTTGGTTCTATTTTGTGTATCAACAGGAGGTGCTTTATGAGTTGCTTTCTCAATTTTATTTTCATCATTTTTACTGGAGCTTTGATTTTTTATAAACACACTTCTGGGAGTACCTTGTTCAACATTGACCGTTCTATTTCTCAGGTTGTAGCTACTCTTGGCTTGTACTACCGCAACTATCGTTAAAGCTCTTTTCTCTTCCTCAGAAGGTTTTCGCCAATGACAATTCTGTGTTGTAGCAAGACCATATCCATAGTTCCCTAAATCTTCTTCATGGTCAGAAAATACTTCTTGTTTTCCCACGTTCACATTATACTTTTGAGTTCCCACATCATATTCATATCCCGCTAATAGTCTTCTTCAAAAGTGTGAGGTGTAGTACCCAACATGTTTATAGTATGATTGTCCCTTTCAGAGTTATAAGATACCTCATCCTTTTGTACTGATTGTGCTACCACACAATAATCAGGAGAGTGTGGCAAATTACAAGGCATACACCATGGGTTGTCCTCTACCACATGGGCTCCATTTTTTTAAAGGGTTTGGGGTGTCTCTTCCATAGTTATGTCTCCTGTTATTATCCACAGGCTTTCCATCTTTCCAGTTTGTATGGTATGGCATATCATGAAGTCTAGGCCTTTCATTTCTATATGAGTAATCTTGTTTGTTTGAAGGAGGATTAGGGTTTTGAGGGACTCTTATATTTTCTCTTTTTCTGATTATCCTAGCAACCTTTTTATTGTTTTCGATAGTGAGAGCTATTTTATGTGCTTCTGCCAAGGTTCTAGGACTTCTATTCCTAAGTTCATAACCTGTCTTTGGGTCAAATGTTTTCAAGTATATGTTGAGGGCTTCTTAGTTATTCAATTTGGATTATTATGGGATCTTGTTATACAACTTAGTGAATCTCAAATTAAAATCATACACTTGTTCATTTTGATACTTTTGAATAGTTATTAGTTCATGAAGAGCAATATCTGGGGTGCATTGATTTCCATATTGTTCCAGAAATTGGTTGTGGAAGTCTGTCAAGGAGTATACTGAAGCATCAGGTAAACTATTTACCCAATCTCTTGCTTCATCAGTAAGAGATATCATGAACAATTTCATCTTTATATCCTCGTATTCAATGCCAATGTCTTGTATAAAAGCATTGAATTGTCTAATATGTTCTTCTACTATTAATTCACTATTTCCTATAAACTTAGGCACAATGTTCCTCCAACTATTATCCATGGGGTATGGATATAGTTGATACCTAGTTAGATCAAATTGTCTAGCCATACCCATAGGATTTGGAGGTGGCATTTTAGGGTATGGTGGATAATACTAGTATCCAAACGGAGGTTGTGGATACATATTATGCTGGGCATGATGTTGATGATACACATTTTGTTGTGGGGGAGGCCGCAGTTGTTGATTGTTAAGTCTATGCCCTGGCAGTGGATGTTGTTGGTGAACATTCCCAGTATTTATAGGTGGAGGTGTTTGTATTTGCCTATTATGTTGAGGAGGATTATTGCATGTATTATGGGGTACCCTAGTGTTTCCAACAACTGTAGTATTCTAAGGCATTATGTACAGATTAATTTTATTATTATTTCTGTGTGGGGGCACATACTTAGATGAATTATGTGCCTGAAGATCTAAAAGAGCCATTTGTCTATCGATTTCTTGGGCTCTTTGTATCATTTGTTGTCTATTTTTGAGTCTTTGTTCTTGGTATTCTAAATGTATAGCAAGTTCATGATCATTCATACAGTCATAGTCTATGATAACTTTATCACTTGTACATTCATGATTTTCTTCACCCTAATTTTCTATCTCATCTGTCCTTTGTGGTTGTGCTTCCCAATTGAAAATATCATTATGATTATCTATTGGTGTCATGGGATTCTCACCTTCAGCATGGAATGGGGAAGTATATATTATATAATTTTGGGTAGGACTTCTATTCTCATGTGCCTGTTTAGGTGTTTCCTTATCTTTATCAATATTGCCTTTAGTTTGAGGGGACCCATTTTTGGTTGTCCATTTCTGCAGAGACCTCCTTCTATTCATGTTTGTAAAAATATTACAACTTTGGGATCTGTGACTGCAGTGGAGTCGCCACCTACTTCTTTCAACTAGGAAAAGTAAAATTCTTTCCTTCCCACCAGAGTCTTTTAGTTAAAACTTTGGATTGACTCTATGACAAATGGCTTTAGATTTTAAGACAAACTATCCCCAGTGGAGTCGCCAATTTTGTTGGATCTTAAAAATGCATGTTGTAGATTTTAAGAGGATGCCAGGCTCTATGATCAAATCTACAATGTTTCTGAACCAACTAATGGAGTTAACCCTAATAGATGATTACTCCCTACACTTCAGGCTCTGTTAAACCTAGGCGGGTGAACCTTTAATTCATAAAATAGATTAAATGAATGTGCAACTTTGATTAATGCTATTTTATCTATTCACAGTGGCATAAAATGTGAAATAGATGAGAAATTACTAACTACTTCTATAAAGCAAATAATTTGGTATAAACTGTAATGTTAAAGGAAATTAAAGATTTACTAATGAATAAATGAAATAATTTTTTAAACTAGTGCCTCACTAGGTAACAGAGTCAAAAGAGATTCAGAAACAAATAACTTATGCTCAGTAATAACTCGAATTGTTTGGCACAGAGAAATGGTTTACAACTTGTGTAACCATGCAAGGAAATAATTATTAATCCATACTTAATTATCCAAAGGACAAAATCAGATTAATTGCAAAATATTCAAAAGGATTTAATCCTTCCTTGAAGGAACCAATTAAAAATTATGTAGAAATAATAGATTGCATCAACTTTGGAGATAGAATAATAATTCTAGTTAAGTGATTCTACTTATAAATCGAAATAGCATTTCAAGATTACTGTAATTAATCAAAAGGATTTAATTCTTTTCAAAGAAACCAGTTAATCTAATTACACAGATACAGCAAATGTGTTCTGACAAAATGAATATATGCTTGATATATCAAATTGAATAACCAGAAAATATTGAAATGGAGACAATCAAATAACTGAAATAAATCAACAAACAACTGATACCATCATGAAGTCGTTGAATCTAAAATCTTCCATTAACTGCTTCAGGATATTGCATGCAACATAGTCATTCTGAAAATGAATATAGATATTCTATTCTCCTGTGTATAATGTTCTTATTCAAATCTAAAAGTATTTTCTCTAACCTAAAGTTATCCCTAAAATTTATCCTCCGTCCCCCCCCTCTTCTTTCGGGTCATGGTCATCTCTTATAAAGAGAGGCAAACAAGCTTCAAACCCGTTACAAAACTTGTGACAGTTGATAACTGATTGGACCTAACTATGAAATGAAACAACATTATTTATTACATAAATTAAATAATTTGATTGGAAATATTAACGATCATTTAAAGCTGGAATAAAATATTTGATCTTCTGATATGATGAAATCGTTTAATTGACAGCTAAGAACTACTTTATTGCACTCGATGTAACCATAATCCTACAAAGAAAACAAATCATCATCAGATAAATAATATATAAACATATATGTGTTGTGATGTTCACAACACGCCCCATTTTGCTCCTTAGCAAAACGAGGACCCCTGCTGATGTTTTGTTTTTTGCTTCTGCTTGTGTCTTTCTGCTTTCTGGCGGTTTGGTAAAAATGGGTCAGGTGCATCATCATCATGATATTTGATGAGGTAGGGTCATCATCATGAGGTCAGTTTGTCAAAGTTCATATTTTGTTTCTGTGACCTCATATTTGGAAAGAGCTTGAAATTCCATGCAGGTTTGCCTTTTACATCACTTGAAAATTCGCCCATATGAGGGAGTTATGCACAGTCAAAGTTTCGGTCAAACCTGATAATCGCAAGAGGATCATCATTTTTTATCCTAAGTCATGTTGTCAAGATCATCACGATCTTGATCTATCACCTGATAAAATCATGCAGTCGAAATATCCAGACGTCAATTTTAGGTGGTAGTGCCCTTTACCCGTCAAATGGCCTTATGCGCATCAAAAGCATCATGATTTTAGGAGGGTCGTATTTTATAAACTTGGCTTTGCTGTATGAAGAACATCATCATATTTGAAACCCCCCCCCCCCCCGATAATATCCTGAGGTTCAAATATCTGGACGTCAACTTTAGGTCATGGTAAGTTTTCCCCGTCGAGCGGTCTTTTGTATCGCGAGCATCATGCTGATATTTTAAACATTACCTGATATCATAATATCATGCTGACATTATGAGATCACCCTGACTTAGAAAATCCGCCATTGGCATATTTGCATGCGCATGGTCAAATCCTATTGGAAGCTTATCATCCTGATCTTTCACAAGAGGGTCATATTCGCTGAAATTCGCTAAGTGATGATTACGTCATCATGATATTCGATAAAGGAGGATCATCATATTCATATCCTCCTGATCTTTTTTTGAAACATCCGGATGATCGCCCTATCTTTTAAGGGAAGGTGATATTCCATTCCTCGACAGCATGATCATATTTTAAATATCACCCTAGCCCTAACCTGATGATGACCTCAACTCATCCTCACGCTTCGAAAATGGAATATGATGATTACGTCATCATGATATTCGATGAGGAGGTTCATCATATTTTTTTATCCTGTCGTATTGTCTACCCGATATTTCGTAAAGTCCTCCTGCCGATGAAGTAAGACCTTTTGCAAATATCCTGATAACCATCCTTATCATCCTGATTTCCCTTCATCAGGATATTTTCCAAAGAATGATCCGGAAGCGAAATATCCTGATGACGTCATGTTTTCAAGTTTAACAAAGGTCCCGAATATCATGATGATGTCATCCCGATCTGATAAACGAAAAACCAAATATCCTGATGGTCATCATCATCACATTTCCCATCGGCAGGATATTTCCCAAGACACGATCCGGTTCCCGAGTATCATGATGACGTCTTATTCTAAGTTCGACAAAAGCCCCAAATATCCTGATAATCATTATCCTCCTGATCTCTCGAGAGGGTTACCTTGGCCGCAAAGAGGGTCATTTTACAAATCATCATCCTGATCATGCTCCTTAGGTGACCCGATTTTACAGTTATCCCCTGATCTTAACCGAATATGACGATGACGTCGCCATCATTTTCCTTTCCTCAGCAGCAGGATCATATTTCATATCTTCCTATTCTTCCTTCGACATGAAGATGATGATGATGTCATTCTTTTCCCCAATATGCAGAAGCGATCTATCATAATAACATCATCTGGACCTTCGGAAGGGAGTGCATCATATTTCCAGAATATCATGCAGATGAAGAGAATGTCGGCTAACATGTTTTTTGACACGCCGATAGCGATAGTCATGCCGATGGGCGGGAAATGAAGCGGTGGAGTTTTAAACCATTTTTTGGCGCCCGTGGCATTTTTTCGGTCAGCGATGGTTGACCTGATGGGTTTTGAGCGGTCTGAATGCGTTTTGGACACGTTTTGAGAGTATTCTGGATCCGATTTCCACAATTTTGCGCGGTCACCTGGATTTTAACGATTATTTTAGTTTCCTGCTGTTTATGTGATAAATGAAAAACTTATTGCTTGTCTTGTCTTGCAGGCTTGCAGTTGAGGAAGCAGCTGGAAAGTCAACACAGTGACCTCATGGAGGAAGGAGATCTGATCTCAGGAGCAGGAAGATAAAGATGAAGTGCGAAAAAGTCAAGGCCATTCAAGTGAAGGACAGAGTTGCAGCTGAAGGTATTACTACAACAGACAAACAGAAGTTATTACCCAGCTGCCGGAACTTCTCAAAAGGGGCAATATTTCGCCCAGATTTGACACTGCTCAGAGATATTTTTGAAGAGCTGGTTCACCTGTATTTATTGCTGTAACCAGGGGTTTGAACTAGGGGTTCAGCTAGGTTTTTGCTATAGTGAGGACAATCAGAATGTCTATATATTGTGCCTCTCTACACTGTAATACTGGACAGCAGGGATTTTAGAAAAACAACAGGGCTACACAGATTCTTTTAGGAACATACAGTAAGTTAGCATAGTTTAGAGGTAGAAGAAGGAGGTCGCCTGTTTGTCTGCAGTAAGATGTGCGTGGAATGTCTGGCTGTCTTACTGTATCTGTAAAGCTTGTAAGTTCTCTGTAGTATGATCAATGAAACTAAGAGTCATTCCTACATTGTAAATCATGTATGACTATTCGCTTCTAATACAATAGAATCTGGAGTTCTGCATCTATCTTCTGAGTGTTCTCCTGCTCTTCTTTGTGTTTTGAAATACCTTCTTTGAGAGCTTGCAATTTTAAATGTATGTTTGTGAAAATGCTCAGAACTTACATTTAGGGTTTTTACTGTGGATTTGATCAAATTACTGTGGTATTTACATAGTGCATAACAGAAACAATTAGATCCTTTAGTAGATTAAATGAGGTATAGATTAGATCTTTCTAACTTTTCCCAACCCATCTGAAATATTTAGCTGAAAACGTAGAAATCTAAAGGAAATTGTCTCAAATTTGAAGAAGCATGCATAACAAAGCTATAAGTAGACAGTTTTCATAAATAAGTAAAGAAGAAAGCTGCAATAATTCAAGAAAACCATCAAAACTTGCAGCACAATAGCACTTTTATGCAAAGGAATGAAGAGTATTGACATATCTCATGATCTTCTTGCATATCCTTAGCCCAGTAAACCACCAAAGAAACCTAAACTACGTAAGGCCCCTTGAACATTACAGCTTCACATTGACCAACTGAACTTGACCAACCGAACCATTGTAGACTTGGGATTAGTTGAATCTTAAATGATTCCTTCTCATCTTTCAAGTATAGTTTCAGTTCATTATATGTGAATTTTAACTTATTGTTATGATTGCATCAAAACGATCATCAACAATATGCTTTGCATTAATGTGAACCTTACGACAAATTCTCCTTCGTCAATGCCTTTGACATGGTTCTATTAGCATGTCCTTTGAAATCAATATGTTATTTCCTTCATTCTGACGTTTATTTCCTCACTGACGTGTATTTAGGGTTTTTATCACAGTGGATAATGTATTTCATTTTATCATCAAATGTCACTTTATCACACCAAAATGTTTAATAATAATTTTCTTCGATATCTTTTTAGGATTTCCAATAGTTATTTAAAAAATCCATTAGTATGACTTCATATAGTTAGGGAAATATGAATAGTTCATTCTAATATTCCTCCTCGCAATATTATTTACTATAGTGAAAATGATTTCCCCTTCCAACTTCTTTGGTGAAAACATTTTACCATATTTCATAAAATCTTTACCTTTTGGTTAATTTCATAAAAACACCTTATCCTTATTTACAAAATCTTCTCATGGATAAAATGATAACCAATCTCATCGTTCCTTTGGTAAAAATATTTCTTATTTTGCAAAATTTATTTCTTCTCAAGATAATTTTTAACATGATAAATTTAATATATTTCCCCAAAAGTGTTTTATATTTCTCCTTGATACGCTTTCAAACAAATCCTTTATTCTTCTCAGGTGATCGGAGAGACTTACCATTTACTTGTACTAATATGTCAAAATTCCACCAATTGGTTTTTATTTGCAATACTATGTCATTTTAGGGGTTCACATATCAAAGCTTGGCTACGAGGATTCTGGCGAAGGCTGTGGAGTCTAGTTTCACACACGCCATGTGTATTTGCTTAAGAGCTTCTTGTTCGTACTCTCTTATTTCCCAGAGCCTGTAGTATTGCATATGAAAAATGACTCCCCCTTGCTGTCATTCATCACTACAATTGTCGTGATTTTCATTGTGATCCTCGCCACTGTCATCGTCATACCATGCAATTGAAATTTGGCTTACCATTTGGCGTGAAAACTAGTCATGCTGATTTTTTAATTTAGGTAAGCATATGGTTTTCATCTTGATGGAGTAATGTATAAGGTGAGATAGTATCTTAATATATATGAATTTGTGATGGAGTCGTGGACCATTCTTGTCAATGCATATTCTTCAAGCACTCTATTTAAATATCATCCATTTCAATGGCCAAATGATCAATAGCAATTTTACACCTCATTAATGATAAAAAGTGTTAAATATTTGTCCTATTTTTATGGGCTAAAATTAACCTTTGACTGTTGAAATGGATGATATTTACGAACAACCTTCTTCGAGCTGTTTGAGATCTCTGAAAAATAATTTCAACTTCATCAGAGCAGTCAGAGGTATTGTTTACCAAGTGGATCGTGGCATTTTCCACGATGTTGAAAAGCAAATCACCACTTCCATAGTAGTGGTCACTCTACAGCACTGCCTTGAGTGCCTCTTCTCAAGTCTACCCTTCAGATACAATTTTGCACACAACGTCATTGTAGACAAACTCAAGGCTCTTTAGTAGAAGGTCCTCAAATTGTTCTTCTATGTAATATCCTGCAATCATTATATTCTAAGAAATGATATCATTTTGAGACATTCTGTCAAACATTTCATGTACCTTGTTTTTGTTTCTCAATTGATCCTTTAATGCCATTTTTATTATTATTTCATGGAGTCTCAAGTTTCAACCGAGAGCTATTAGGATGATGCTTCTTCCATATTCTTTCTTTCTCTGATGCTGTGTGAACAAAATCTATAGTTGAATTCATCATGGTATTTCATTTGCTTTAATTTAGAGTTCATTCATGCTTTGAGTGTGGCGTGGCATGTTGCAGATCAACTCAACTTGTTCAAAATTACAAGGGTAATTGTGGGACATGCTACAACTTGGAGTAGATCATTGTCCATTTGGAAATCTCTCTTAAATCATTCTTGACTCTGTTGTAACCAACCAATGCTTTCCCAATCAAGAAAACAACACAAGTACAACATGTGGCCTTTGCGTGATGCATATAACTAAAGAATTCTACATATGGATGATATTTCATTTTAGTCCAACAAGAGCACCAGATTTATGAAATTTTTTGGGTACTACAATCAAGTCAATCATCATGGGACCCTAAAAATTTTGAAAAAATTGACTGGAAATTTCTAGTTCCAACATCATCTCCTAGGGGTATGGACTTTGCGAGAGCTCGTGTTCCCTTGTGTGTTTTCTCTCAACCTTAAGGTGCTTGATATCGGTACACGATATCAACCACCTTAAGGTGGGGGCATGTAAGGTAATCTGTCTGATGATTTTGGTACTAATGAAGTGTGTTTGTAAGCCATCTGCGGAGGCGAGATGTTGTATCTCCGAGCGAGTGCACATATTTATAAATTATATTACAATCATTAAGCCCTCTACGGAGGAAGGGATGGTGTATTTCTTGAGGAGAATGCACATTCTGTCATTTTCTAAAAGTCCTCTGAGGAAGTGAGGTTGGTGTATCCTCCCTTAAGCGTGTATATCCTCCCTTAACCGTGTCTTTGGTGGTTGTTTTGGTGAAGCCCAATCATCAGTGTGTGCCTGTAATATGTCTGAGATGGTAGTGAACCTAGCAATAAGCTCCTTCCATCACTTGTTTTCTGTGTTTTCTCTATGTCTTCCATGTGTGTGTGTATGGCGTGTTTGTTCCCAAGCATAGTCTCAAGACTGGTGGCGATGAGCTCCTCCTATGCCTTGGGATTTGTATGGCATGTTTGTTCCCAAGTGTAGTTTCAAGACTCATGGTGATGAGCTCCTCCAACACTCTAAGATTTGTATTGCATGTTTGTTGCCCCTTATGTAGTTTCAAGACTAGTGGTGATGAGCTCCTCCTACATTTTGGGTTGTGTGTTTACTTTCCATGTACTTGCATTTGCATTTCATATATGAGAAAATGAAAAAAAAAATCATTGCATTCACTGTATTCATTGTGTTTTGCATGTCTTCAATATTGTCTTCTCCGTGTTTTGTGTGCCTGTTACTATCTTCAATGTGTTTGGCATGTCTTCACCATGCTTGGCGTGTTTGTTGTGTTTGTTGATTGTAATTTAATGCATGTATGGGACTTGCGTTCATGCATATATTAAAGTGGAGGCTAAATGTTATGTCATAAAATGTCCCCTTGAGGGCTTTTCCCTCTTAAGGTTTAGCTCTTGGGCACTTAGAATGCATTTAGAGCATATTCCATGTTAATTTTAACTCCTGATGAGAAAACCCTAAAGTCTTATGGCAAATAGGACCTAGGGGGTGCTATTTAGATGACTCCTGACTAAAATAGGGAGGGAGGACTTTGGCACTCGCCCCCTAGTCCTACCCTATTTTGGGTCAAGCCCTAAATCTCAGTGTTAGTTATATGACTATTGTTAGTTCCTATGCTGACACCAAAAGTTTGAATTATGAAATTCTTGGCGAGAATGTGTGTTGTTGCATATATAAGCATGTTTAGGTTTTCATTTGTAAACTAGAAGCTAGCTAGAAGATGATTATGAATTTTATGCATACTTGTGATTTTAGAGCATCCATGATATTCATTGTTATTGTGTTTGTGATTGCAGATTTGGCTATGTGATTGAAGATCCTTCATTTATGTGAGATCTACACTTCTAAGGTGACATTTTATTTATGTTTGAATCATTTAACATTTGGATTTTGCCTCTATCCTACAGGGATACACACTCTTATCTAACAATGGTGTTTGGAAGACTTGAATGTCTCTTCAAGGCTTGACTGAGGCAAGCCTCTAAACATCACAACCCCCAACCACACTCCTTTGTGATTACAAGTTACAGGTACCAAGTTTCACGGAATGGAGTTGCAAAGGAAGGTTGCAAACATGTTCAAGGATTCAAGATCCGAAACAAAAGGGATAGAATTGAACATTTCAAGACATGGGCACCTAGGGCAATGTCCTCTAGAGTTTTAGACACAGGAATTAGTGTTACAGTGACATTCTACATCTAAAGAAGCCTTGACATCCCAAAAATCAACCTACCTTGGACAAGGGCACCTAGGGCAATGTCCTCTGCATTTCCAATGACGAAAATAGATGGAACAATGATCATCAGTGTTGGAAGGAGTTATGCATTCCGCGAAGAAAATAATACCTTGGACCTGGGCACCCAGGGCATTATCCTCAAATATTCTAAATTCTAAACATCAAAAAATGGTCAGTTATTAATCTTTGTCCTCTTCCTTAATCTATAAGCATTTGTCTAAATTTACCAATTTATTCTTTGTTTTGCATAATTACGATTTCTTGCATATTTAAGGATTAAAGTGAGATATTAATTAGCAATTTCTGAGTTTCCACATCGTTCCAAGTGGCAGCCCAACTTGTTAGGTGAATGTTCTCACTTAGTAGAGATTCAACTCGGTTGATATGTCCTTGAATGTTTGTAGTGAATGGAGGATCTAAACCCATCAACACTAAAACATCCAATCAACCCTATTACTCTGTTTTCATACAAAACAAAATGAAGTAAAATAAGACAAATTATTAAGCGAATAATGATTAATCTATTTAGAGGAAAGAAAATTAGATGATCAACTTATGCTAAAATTTTCTTTCTTTTGAATAACTTTATGATAGAAAAATCCAATCAATCCGTCAGTGGCTTGCCCCAATCAACTAAACAAAAGATATAAATGTAAGTTAGGTATTTCAACTTAAATGCAAGTGATCACAATGAAATGATAATTATTACAAAAAATATATTTACTCCTATTGTCATATAAATTTTTCCTTTAAAGATATAGATGAAAGGAAGACATACTCTAACTATGTGTATAATAATATTAATTGCTAAATGTTTCTACTACTTATTCGAATTGAAGTAGATTAAAACTTGCATTGATTTTAGACAAACTTTTATTAACATCTAAAACACAAGTATATTAATATATTTATCTCCATGTTTGTTGCTGAGATACTATTCTCCATCAATAGTGAATACAATCGATAAGATTCTTAAACTCTTTCTATGTGCATCAAGTTATTCATCGCTTGCTTCACGATATATATAAACAAATATTATATATATTATAATTTTGATACAAAGTAAAGTTTATCGTTGTAACGTTAATAAACTACAGCGTTGAAATAAAGACAAGAGTTATGATATTGATAACAGATGCATCTCAAAATATACTGGACGATGGCAGCCATTGGTCGTCCACAGTCGGTCGCCCACGCTGGGGGTAGTCGTGGCTGCCACGGCCACCCCAATGCGAGTGCATTTAAACAAATCAACAATTCATAAATGTTTATAAAATCTTTGCTATACAAAAAAATGACTTCAAGATTATCATTATTATTATATATAAAATTTATAAATCAATCTCTGTTATAAGGGAGATTTGCAATTCAAAGAAATAATTTAGTTGATAACAATAATAATAATAAAAATTCAATAAGTATTATATCTATAACATACTCTCAATTATTCGAATTATATAAACAATCACCGACTAAAATGTTCAGATATATAATTACAATCATTCTATTCCCTCTGTTCTTTAAATCTGAGCAATCCTATTGCAAATAATACTTGAATAAGAGTGAGCATATTACTTGTTCTAATACAAATTATTTTTGTATATATTTTCTTTCAACTGAAGTTCCATGAAATCTGTTACACTATAGAACCAGACTTGCATATTAAACCAATGATATGAAAGATATTGCAATAAGAAAATTAAACAAATATCCAGTTTCTTCAGTAATGACCATTGACTCTAACTTTCACCAGAACCCTGCATGCAACAAAATAGAGCAGTCTAGTCCTACTCTCCACCCATTCATAGGACCGATAATTCCAGTCCACCCCTGAGTGGGAAAAAAAATCCATTGCTCATTGCAAATTATATTAAAACAAAAATTAGAAATAAAATTAATGATAAAGGACTCACACACAAGGAATCTGCACATGAAATTTTGATAAAGGGGAAGAAGGGGGATTTCCTTCCCTCTTGGGGCTCATATTAACTCCCTTTTTCACACAACTCCACATCAGTACCTCCCTTCATCACCAACCAATCATACATCCTCCCAACTCCCATTCATCCTCCACAATCTCCCTTCAAATCATACTCTTGTTCTCCATTTCTCCCAACTCAAAGCAATTCACAACTCCATCACATACTCCACAAAACTCCAAGAGAGGCTCCACACCCTCCTTAACCCCACCCAAGGGAAGCTCTCATATGTCACAGAGGGCAATTCCCTTTTGCACACCCAATTCCCACTTACATTCAAGTAAGACAACATAGATTTTCACAACAATTAACTCAACCCTTGAACTCAACATTTACAAAAACATGAATAACACTAAATTTCTATAAAAAAAAATCAATCATACCTTGGTTGTCCAAGTTAGGATCAGCCCAACTAATCATTCCAAACAAATGAACCAATTGTATCCAGCAAGCAATACATGGTCATGCCTTCATTTCAGCCCCATAACCTTCTTTCATCATCCAAGAAGCATACAACAGCAGAAAAACCAAGAAAGAACCCTCTCCAAGAAAGCTACAGCACTTCTATTTTTCAAGAATGAGGAGAATGATTCACATTTCCTCTCATAAAAATAACATATTTTCCAACTCTTTACATTCCCCTCTCACAAATTAAAGCTAATACTTTTTTTTTAATTCAAGTATACATAATAAAATATCACATACTTTTTGACACAATCCCCCCTTACAAAGTTATAAGAAATAATAAATAACTAAATAAACAATAATCAATATTTGAGCATATGGATTTTGTCTCCAAATTCTCAAGGAACCTGGGTAACTCTACCTGCAAAATCTCATTGAAACATCAGTATATTTTAAAACTTATAGCTGAAGCAATTAATTATTTAACTTTATCATTTCTAACATCAATTAATTACATAATCTAACATATCAAAACAATAATATTTATTTTTGCATAAATTAAACATATAACCATTAATATTCATAATCAATTATTTTACTAAATAAACTTATTATTTCATTTCAAAAAAAAAAAATCTAAACCTTTATTTCCATAGTCAAAATAATAATATCAATAGTCAATCAACCAAGTCCAATACACACACACACATCAAAAATATAATATCAAGTCAAATATCTAGAATAATACTAGTTAGGCCTCACATTCTCCCCCTTTAGAATCAGGCTTCCTCTTGGAAGCTATCAAAAAGATAAGGAAATGAAGATTTCATCTTGACTGTATCCACCCATGTAGCCGAAGACTCATCATAGGGGTCCCACTGAACCCTGACCTGATCCAGTTGTCATCCTTGCAGGGCCAGCGTTCGTTGATCGAAGATGCAAATTGGTTCCAATGTTAGCAGTCCATCCTGTGCCACATGTAAAGCATCCCACTTTAATATATGAGAAGAATCTAATACATATTTCTTAAGCAGAGATACATGAAAAACATTGTAGATACGAGACAGGCTGGGTGGCAAGGCTAAGCGATATGCTACTGGGCCTATCCTCTCTAGGATCTCAAAAGGGCCAACAAATCTGGGTGCCAACTTAGAGCCCTTTCTGTAACGGACAGAAGTCTTATGAGGTCACACACACAAGAAAACTCTCTCTCCAATATGGAACTCACGATCAACTCTTCTGGTATCTACATACTGCTTCTATCAATCATGTGCTATCTGCAACTGATCACAAATCCAAGTCACATGTTGCTCCATATCCTGAATAAGTTTAGGTCCAATAGCAACCTGATCCTCTAGCCAGTCCCAACTCAAAGGAGTCCTACAAGGCTTACCATAAAGAGCCTCAAAAGGTTCCATCCCAAGTGAGTTGTGATGTCCATTGTTGTAAGCAAACTCCACTAGATACAAGTAGTCCTCCCAAAAAGACTGTTGATCCATAACATACATCCTGAGCATATCCTCCAAAACCTGGTTCACTCACTCTGTCTGACCATCTATCTCTGGGTGATAAGCAGTGCTAAATTTTAGTTGAGTACTTAAAGCTTGTTGAAGAACGATCCAAAAGGATGAAGTGAAGACTAGATCTCTACCAAAGACAATCCTGCTCAGAACTCTGTGAAGCCGAACTATATCATGTAGAAAAACTCTAGCTATTGAGGCGGCATTATAAGAAGAACACATCAGAGAAAAGTGTGCCACCTTAGTTAACTTGACCACCATCACCATAATCGCATCATGTCAAAGTGCAGTCAAAGGTAAACCCACAATGAAATCCATAGATATCACATCCCATTTCCACTCTGGAATAGCATGGGGATATAATAAACCAAGTGGATGTTGATGTTCTACTTTTACTCTTTGGCACTTGAGACAATGAGCAACAAATTCTGCAATATTTTTCTACATCCCTGTCCAGAAATATAGCTTCTGAAGATCTGTATGCATTTTCTTAACTCCAAGATGAGCCGCATAAGGTGCTCTATGAGCCTTAGCTAGAATCAATCCTCTAAGGTTTCCAAAAGGAGGTATATAAATGCACCCATGATGATGAAGCAACCCATCAGCATCAACAGAATATCTGTCAAACTTTTCCTTCAAAGGACCATGGAATAGAATAATCTCACTGTATAATGTATCTTGAGGCAACAACTCTAGAATACGTCCTCTAAGATCTATCTTAAGTATCAAAGCTAGCAACTCATGTCTTCACCTACTAAGGGCATCAGCTACTGTTGAAGGCACAAGACAACTGAGAGGGGGGGTGAATCGGTTGTATCAAAAACTTTAACTTTTCTTAAACAATATCACATTCACATTCACTTACTTTAACCCTTTTATCAATTATGAAGATTAATCATGAAGTGTAGAAAATAAACTTAAACACATCAACACCATACACACATGAACACCAGAATTTTTACGT
Source organism: Cunninghamia lanceolata (assembly GCA_027924645.1). Lineage (NCBI taxonomy): Eukaryota > Viridiplantae > Streptophyta > Pinopsida > Cupressales > Cupressaceae > Cunninghamia > Cunninghamia lanceolata. The sequence continues at coordinate 5,074,034 of BSBN01000155.1, forward strand.
GGAAAAACCTAAAAGGGAAAAACCATGGTGAGTGTTAACTCACAATATAATGTAGTAACAATGCCGAATTACAAAAGAGGCTCACTGCTAAAGGGCTCCCAGCCCAAGGACTCACTTTCCAAAGAAATTCTCACTGCAAATAGGGCTCACTGCCATTAGGGTTGCTCACTACCGAGGGTTGGCTCACTGCCAGGAGGGTGGCTCACTTCCATGAACTAATATAATAGCATCTACAACATGCCTGAGTTCAGTTCCATTGAAGCACAATATATATATCACCTTCATTTCCCTTACAACACAAACACTCTCATCTTCACATCCTCCACTCAACACACAAATTCATTACATTTATTTATACCTATCATCAACCATGGAACATACATCAAGGTCGGCAATATAATCTACAACATTTGGAATAATCTCCAAGGTCGGCAAACATACATAATTCAAATTAGGTCTAGACCTAAACAAACTTGTGAATCAAATGAATGAAAGAAGAACACTTCACGGCTTAGGTCAGACCCAAATACATCTTCATACACTTTAACATGCTTCTACAATCCACAAAACACATCTGCAAATAGTGTTAGCAACCAAGTCAACCAAACTAGTGCAAACACCAAGAATACTTAGGCATACGCTTCCAAGAACTCAATCATAGCTTGTGGACCAAGCACAAACCTTTAACACAATCTGGAGACGTCCATGAACATAAAATCACCTAGGAGCTAACAAATCCAACCACAACAGATCTCACTTGAAGACAACAAATATCACTTGAAGATAGATCACAGACTGCTCACGACAAACACTGTCAAACTCTACTAATCAATAACTTGCTTTTTAGAGCACCAAATCACAAATTCTTTAGAATGAAGATAGCTAAGGACCTTATAAACATATGTTCAAAACCGCAAGACCAAAAACCAAATTGTGGAGAAATATGGAGCAAAATACGTTCTCCTTGTCACACTACAAATGTTGTCAGGCACAGTCTTCATATTGGTGAATAGAACTTCTACTGCACAGCGATCTGGACCACCAAATTATGGATTTAGTAACTTCAAACACTTCTCTAAAACATATCCAAATATCTCACTCTAGTCTTTAACACAAAATAAATGCGGAGCAAATACTCAGACAGCATCCTATAAGCCAGAATACATCTTCACAACTTTGTCTTCAGTATGAACCAAATTTTCTCAAAAGCACTTGAAACCTCAATATTAGGAACATATTCTTATCATCTTTAGCACTTCTAAAATGTAATACAAAGCAACTAACTCATCACAATCAAGTAGCAAAATAAGAGCACAGTTGACACTAATGACAACACAAACATGTTGACATCAATGACAACACCTATTGGCACATACTTGCAACAATCTCCCCCTTTGTCATTGATTGTAACATATGATGTGAAAAATTGAACAACATGTTCCACCATCAAGACACAACTCTACATTAGAACTCCCCCTTTCTTTTTACACATCTAAACTCTCTCTGATTACTGAATGCTTTCTTTTCCTCTCAGTGTTTCACATGAACTCTCTCCCCCTTTGACATCAATGGAAAAGGGAAACACATTTCTTTCCACTGCACATACTTGCACTTGTTCTTAACTATCATGAATGCTTCCTTCATACTACAACATTCTCTAGTATCACTACCTACTCCCCCTGAGAGGTAGCCTTCATCATCAATCTAAAAAAAAGATTCTTGAACCATACTAGACCAATGCACTTCCTTATGCATCTAGTTTAACAAAGGAGGGGAAATAACCCCTAACTTTTCCCAAAGATATTCAAATATGTCCTTAGGAAGAGCTTTGGCAAATATGTCAACAACCTGATCTTTTGTAGGCACATACTCAAGCTTCACTTCTTTCTCTGCAACCTTCTCTCTCAGAAAGTGATATCTGATAGAAATATGTTTTGTCCTTGAATGCATCACTGGATTCTTTGAAATGTTAATGGCACTAGTGTTATCATAGAAAATAGGAATTGGATCCTCATACTCAACTTTGATATCCTTCAATGTATTCTGCCTCAAAAGTAGATAAGGATACTAAATCCTGCTTCTTGCTTTGCCAAGACACAGCTCTATCTACAAGAAAGAACACACCACCTTTGGTGCTTTTCCTGTCATCTATACATCCGGCCCAACCTGCATCTATGTATGTACTTAGGTTCAAGTCATTATTCTTAGGATACCACAAACCATAATTAGAAGTGTCTTTCAAGTACCTAAATATCCTCTTAACTGCCATAACATGTGACTCTTTAGGATCTGCTTAAAATCTAGACACAAGACAAATTACATGCATGATATCAAGTCTGATAACAGTTAGGTATAGTAATCCTCCAATCATAGACCTATACTTGCTTTGATCAACCTTAGGGGATTCATCATCTTTCCTGAGATTGCAACTAGTTGTCATTGGAGTACAAACTAGTTTAGATTCTTCCATTCCAAACTTCTTCAACAACTCCTTGACATACTTAGATTGTGAAATGAAAATGCCCTTATCTGTCTGATTAATTCGCAGTCTATTGGTTAACAGATTTGTCCTAGTCTAAAAATGTTTTATTTTGACTCTATACCCCTTTCTTTCAAGAACAAATAAGTTAAACAACAAATGGGTGAGCTATCAGGAATAGTTCCCCTCTGAATTAAGGTACAGCTCCCTTTAAGATCTTCAATGAATTCAAACTATTTTAATTATTCAGATACACTTTTAACCCTAAAGTGCTTAAAGGCAAACTAACATCCATACATCATCATGCTATGAATGAGATATCTTTTTCTATAACATCATTCGGTAATAGAATACACAGATTACATCTTCAATAATATTCAGATACATAAAAATATATATTGTTGAACCAATAAATGATAAAACACATACAATGAGTTGTCTAATGAAAGAGCAATTACCATATGAAAGAAGATTTCACACAGAAAACCCAATTTCAAATACTCAAACACACAGATCTAAATATGCAGTAATTGTTTCTCCTTTTCATTCACAGATGAAAAATGTTTCAGACAAACATCATATATATTGTAAAACAGGTAGTGTTCAGCTCTAAAATTTATTTTTTCCTTTTCTTCACTATTCTCTATATATCAGTTTTAACAACTAAAACATATATATATCGTTGCCTTAATTAACCATTCTTTTAAACCAAACCCAGAGTTAAAGCAAACTCTGACCCATACAGGATTTAGTTTCTTACAAATTCATTAAAAGACAAAGTTTTTAAGCATAATACCAACTGAATAAAGAAACTATGCAAGTAAGATTATGACTAATGTAACGGATTAGATTCTCTGGATTTGTTTTGTTCAGTCGAGGAGACAAGTTGCGCCTTCCACTCCTGATATGCAACAACGAATTCCTGGATTTTAGAGAAATTGGGGATGCTGATATGTTTAACCCTTGCTTTCCAAACATCTTTCTCTCTTCAAATTTTTGAATCTTTCTCCGCATGTTCTAGGAGTGCATCAATACAGAGATGAAGAAGTGACTCCACCTTTGAAATCCAAGAGAAATCTTCAGTTAATAAATTGTCATTTTCTTTAATGAAACTGATTTTCTCTTTGAAAGATTGAATCACAGTATCTATATCTTTTTCTAGCTCCCCGTCATCCTTTATATATTTCAAATCAATGCATTGTAAATCATGCTGCAAAGATTGGGTGAACTCAGTTATCTATTTGATCATTTTTGTAAGTTCAATTCGCCCTTGTCTGGATAATGAATTCCTCCATTCAATATTTTTCTTACTTACATATAGTATATCATCATTCAGACTTGTCAAATTCTTTTCTGACAAAAACTTTGCTATCCCATATTTCTGAACTTCATCAATTTGGTTTATCACATTCATCCATTTCCCTTCATCTTTTACCCATGAAGCATTTTGTGTTTTCAAGTCTTCGACGGTAGCTATGGTTTGATCATATATATTTTTCAACTCATGAATGTATTTTGTACCTTTCTGGATGATGCTATCCAACCAATCATCAAACACCCTAGCCACCATTTTATTTATGTGTATCTGCTCCAATATCTTTTGATTGACCGGTGATTTTGGGTCGAAAGACAGAGGCAGTTGGGAAACAGGTTGTGGATTTGGGTTATGAATGGCATCGATAGATTCTGCCATTGCCCGTAAGGTCTGTTTCAACTCCTTATCTTTCTCATCTTTCTCGGTGCGGCTGACTATCCTCTTGGTAGATGTTTCCAGATGATGCACATCCGCGGCACATGATGCAGTCCCAAGATCTATTTTTTCTATTGTGAAATCCTGAACTGTAGGATCTTGAACTTCCTCATCAGTTATTGGCCGGCTTATTTCTACACTCCAGTTCCATGTATTAGGGTCAATCTCTACCCTGGATGTTGTTTTTAGCTTCTTATATTTAGGAGTCTTCCCTAGGCACTTGCTAACCATGTCCTCCAATGGCAATGAAAATGGAACTATTTTTCTCTTATCACTAATTGAACTTTCTAGCCATTTGGGTGCAAGGACCGGTGTTTCCTTATCAGGATTCAATTGCTCAGAAGGCACATTTGAAATCACCATCAGATCAGCAGAATCTGAAGTAACCTTTGTCTGTTGATTTGCACTAATTTCCTCTACCATTGGTGAATCAAATTCTTTATCACCTATTGCTTCTCCTGAATCTTCTTCAGAATTCAAGTCCACAACTATTCTTTCAGAAATCTGCTTCTTCCTCCTACTTTTAGTCCTTAATCTAGTGGCACGAGGAGGTAGAATAGTTGTAAGGGCTTTCTTGGACTCTTTGATGACAGGACCCCCTCCAGTTTTTGGCTTGGAAGTACCTGCATCATAGATAGCAATAAGTCGATTAGAAGAGCTTATTGGAGATGGTGATTCAGTCATTGGTACCCATTGTTGGGAACCTTTATTTTGAACTTCTTCCAGTCTTTGTTCCCTCAACCATTTCTCAGTTCTCCTTATCACCGAGAGGGTTTTTACCTCAATCCGATTCTCTTCATCTTTATCCCAATCAATCTCTGGAATAGGTAATTGCTTTATCTGTTCAAATTAAGGATCAATCACCTGTTCTTCATTATCAACTATTCCAGAAATATTCATATTTAAATTGAGGGTAATTATTTGTCCTAGGGAGAACCTACACCACAGCCTCTTTCTAACCTCAAATTCATCTAAACAATCCTCCCAATAGTCCTCTATTTGAGGAATATGTGAGAATCCTATTCCAAAATCTAAATTATCCCTGGCAAAGCCTTTGCTGTCGAACTAGGATCTGGTAGTATAGTACTAAAAATTGCATTTTTTAAGGTCCACTTCTAAATTCAAAGCAACAGAAATTGACTGGCATGAATAGTGTCCAAGTTCAATGGGAAAAGATATACCAGATTCCCTTTTTGTTGGGAATTTTTTATCCACATGGGCTAGCTGTCTACAGACTTCTATCAATGCAAAGCGGTCAAAAACATACCTGGGTAACTTCAAGGGTTCACTGTCAAAACCCCCAACTCTAATATAAGTAAATTTGGGGAACTGGATAAAGAAACTACCATAAATACTGATCAGTTGCATTGCTTCATCAGACATTCTCTTATTTATATTGCCTGCTAGTTCATAAGTCATTCTTCCAGTAAAAATATCATTAACCCTCCTATAATTCTCATAACAATTATGCATCTGTAACTGTGAATAATAGTCATAAATTTTGTTGTCTTCGACCAAGGGTGCATGACGTAGCCCTACCCACTGTCTCGTAGACGCTATGCAATAGAAAAGATATGAAGACATATAAAAATCCTTATTCCCCAAACAATTGTTGAGACCCAGATGCAAACATTCGACTATGATTTTAGCCTAGTCCAAATACTGTTCCCCTTGGAGGATCACCTGGATGAAGAAATACATCCAGTCTTCCCAATAATATGCCTGGGAGTTACCCTTTAGCCTGTGTAGCAACACTACAATATCCTTTACTTCCAAAATCATGTGATCTCTTGTTCGTGGTCTGGGTAATCTTGAACCCCCCTTTTGGAATTTTAGTAACCAATTTCTAGCAATTACGCTCCTGTAATTTGCTTTCTTTAATAAAAAATGACCATAAGAAGAAGTAACATTGAGATCAGAATATGGTTCCTTGGGCGGAATTCTCATCATAGACATTAGGGTTTGTCTATTGATATGAAGTAACACATTGCCATCTGCAGTTCTGATGCACCTATTTTGGGGTTCATATCTATTCATGCATTCCAGAACTAATTCGGGGCACTATACAGCCATGGGAAAGGCCGCAGCTTCGACCAAACCACTTTCCACTATCTTCTCCATCATAGGAGTTGGCACAAGATTTTTAACCCTCTCCCTAAAATCTTCTAAATCATATTGAACTAGAGAGGTATCCCCAAATTCCAGAAGAGAACAAATGAGACCAAGACTGTGCTCATAACCAAGACAAGCAGATTTCATGGCTACAGATTGGAGGATATAATGAAAAATGCTTTAAACTTCTTAAATAATGCCAGAAACTCAAAATGATTCTTCTTTCCAACAAAGTAATGGAAACAGCTTATAGGAAAAGTAGAACTCACCTTCAATATATCTGAAATTATTATGAAATTGGGCAACAGAAATCTTATACCTCCTGCACTGTTCTCCTTTTGCATTACTCAGTGTGTTTATTTGCTAAAATTGGCTTGTTCTTCCTTGATGAAGGTATTAAAACAGGCCGAATAATTACTGGCTGAAATGATACATGTTAAAAATGCTCGATAAGACATGAACTCTACCAAGTGTATTAATTGCAAGCGTTTCTCATGCACGATCTCGATGTGTAATTATTATCCATAACCTATCGAATGTTAGAACTTTTCGCTTCATAATGAGTTTTCGATAAATTTCCCTCTAAATTTCCTGCCAACTTTTGACTTAGAGAAGGCTTCGAGATGAAATGAGACTATAGTCATGGAAGGTTGAACCTTTGAACCTTTGAACTCTGGAATGAGGTTCAACTTGAAGGTTTAAAGATACAAGATGAGTTACACAGACTGACCAACAGTTAAATGACTTTCCAAGAAACATTGAACCATTGAACCCTTGAACTATTGAACTCTTGAACTCTTAAACTTCGAAAAGGGTTCAAGTTCAAAGGTTCAATTTGAATTGAATTACACAAGGGGACTGAGTGTACACGACTCATAAAAGGTATTAAATATTGAACTCTTGAACCGTTGAACTCCGCTATGAGTTCAACCGAAAGGTTCAAAGACACATTGAATTACACAAAGGGACAAACAATTCACTTTGAGAAACATTGAACCATTGAACCCTTTGAACCATTGAACTCTTGAACTTTAAGAATGGTTCAAGTTCAAAGGTTCAATTCTTTAGTAATGTCGTGCATATGAAGGCAAGTGGATAAAATTTCAAAACAAAGGGCTGACTTAAGAAATGAAATATAATCAATAAGATAAGATGGTGGGTTGACTCTTGCTTATGGAAGGTTCACGAAAAATGGAATAAGGGTGACTCAAAAGGTAACATTGGCTCTGACTGGGGATTGCATTTTATGATAGAATGCAGAGAACTCAAAAACTCTGGTTACGCATAAACTAAAACATAGGGACGGAAGAAAAAGAAACAAGGCAAACCAAAACTAGGAAAGGAAAATAACAACACACGACAAAAAAGGAAAGGCTATGTACAAAATAGGGGACACCTGTCTCACAGTTGATACAATTTAAGATCCTGTCCATTATAGGACAAGGGTAGAATAGACCCATCCAGATATTCCAATTTGAAAGAATTAGGACCCAGTACCTGATGAATTTTGAAAGGTCCTTTCCAGAGTGAATCAAATTTGTCATGTGCTCCTTTAGGTTCTCTCCTCCTGTCCCACAGCAGCACTTTATCTCCTTCCATGAATTTTCTGGGCCTTGTTTTCCAATCAAAAATCTCTTTAACCCTGGCTTGATGAGTAGTAATCCGATCAACTAGTTCATTCCTCTCCTCCTCAATCTTAGTTAAGTACATAACTCTTTTCTCTAAAAAATCTTGAAAGTACTGATCTTCAATGACATTTTGTAATTTGGCCGTAGATAATTCCAGAGGTAATGATAACTGTGCTCTTATCCCATAAACTAGCTCAAAAGGTGTCATTCCTATTGCCCTTTTTGGGGTTACCCTGTCAGCCCAGAGTGCTTCGTACAGCTTCTTATGCCAATCTTTGGGGTTATCACTCACCAATTTCCTCATGATAGCTATCAGATTTTTATTACTCGACTCAGCTTGTCCATTCCCTTGAGGGTAATAATCTGATGAGTGAGAAAGAGAGATACTATGCTCATAGCATAATCAAGTAAGTTCAACTGAAGAGAAACTGGTAGCGTTATCTACTACAAGCTTCTGAGGAACACCAAAGCGTACCAGTATATTTTCTTTGAGAAAATTACATACCACTTTTGAAGTGGTTCTCTTCACAGGGGCTACTTCAACCCATTTCATAAAATAGTTCATTGATGTTAAAATGTGTGTATGTCTGGCACTCGAAGGAGGTGAAAGAGGCCCAATAAAGTCCAAACCCCATTGTTTGAAAGGTTCTTCAATAACAACAGGCCTCAGAGGCAATGCTGCAAGTTGTCATCTTCCTGAAAACATTTTGCATTTTTCACAATTAGCTACACATTTGTATGCATCTTTGAACATACCTGGCCAATAATAACAATTTTTGAGGATTTTGAATATTGTGACTGAAGAAGAGAAATGTCCACCACAGGCTTCACTATGAAAAACTTCTAAAAGCTTGTGTTGTTGTTCTTTATCTACACATCTTAGAAAGGTTCCATCTAGTCCCTTTTTGTATAAGACATCACCCCAAATGACATATTTTGTTGCTTTTAACCTCATATTCCTTTTCTCCTTCGGGGATAAGTGACTGGGACAGTCCCCATAAGTAAGATAGTGTGCCACATTTTGGAACCATGGATCTTGTAAGCTCACCAATAGGACAGTGGGAAGTTCTTCCTCTTCTCCTTCTTTACTTTTAGCAATCTGTTTGCACAGGCCTTGGCCTCTAACTAATTTGGTTGGTTTAATCTCCAGGTCATATTCTTGAATCTTAGCAACCCATGTTGCTCTATTATTCATCCCAACATCATGTTGGGTCAGAATGCTTTTCACAGCTGAACTAGGAACAAATACAACTGAATGAGAATGAAGTATATAATATCTGAATTGTTTGACAGCCTTTACTATAGTGAAAGCTTGTTTCTCAGCTAAAGAGTATTTAAGTTTATGCTTCTTGAGAGGAACACTCATAAAGGCTATTGGGACTTCTAAAATCAATTCATTTTTCTGTAGCAAGATACCAGACATGGTATGTTCTGAAGCATAACAATAAATAATAAAATCCTTTTGGAAGTTAGGGTTTACCAAGGTAGGTGTTTGTGCAATCGCCTCTTTAATATCTTCAAATGCTTTCTTAGCAACCTCGCTCCATTTGAATGTCTATTTTTTTCTCATCATCCCCACAATATGCTTTGTAATCTCAGAGAAATCAGGAATGAACCTTCTGAGGAAATTAATCTGGCCAAAGAAAGACTTAACTCTAGTCCTATTAGAAGGAAGGCTTAGTTGTTGTATCACTTTAACCCTTTCTGGATCAATCTTGATTCCATCCTTTGAAACTAAGTGTCCCAATAACTTCCCTTCTGTAAAATAGAAAATTGACTTCTTAGGGTTTAGAGATATCCCATGACTCTGACACCTTTGTAAAATGGTCTCCAGATCCTTCAGATGATCCTCCCTTTTTCTAGAGAAAATAGTCAAATCATCAAGATAAATGACAATAATTCTATCTTTTAGATCTCTAAAGGATGAATCCATCGCCTATTGAAAAGTTGCACCAGCATTAATCAAACCAAAGGGCATACGGTTATAAGCAAAAGTCCCCCGGGGTGTAGTGAAAGCAATTTTATGTTAATCAGCTGCAGCCACACTTATTTGATTATAACCTAAGAACCCATCTAGCATGGACATCATTTCTGACCCAGCAACTATTTGCAAGATGTGATCCATCACAGGTAAGGGATAATTATCTTTCAAACTGGCTTGGTTCAGATTCCTAAAATCAACACAGATTCTTATTTCTCCATTATTTTTACGTATTGGTACAATGTTTGCCACCCAGGTGGAGTGATGAATCGTATAAATAATCCTAGCCTTTAACATTTTGTCAATCTCCTTAAAGATGGCCTCAGCAACCTTTGGGTTATAGTTTCTCAACTTCTGCCTAAATGGGGTTATGTTTGTTTTTAGAGGAATATGATGCTGAAACTGCCCATGCCTAAAATCCTTTAGGTCATCATAGCACCAAGCAAAGACCTCCATATATCTAATCAATAGACTAATCAATTTGTTTTTCTCCTCTGGCGAGCAATGCCTCCCAATGGAAATCCATTTAGGATCAGTCTCACTCCCAATGTTTATTTTCTCATAATCCTCCACTTTGTCAGGATTCCAAGCAAGTTTGCCTTTAGTATATTCATCTTGTCAAGTGAACAAATGTTCTAGAGAGACCAATCCTTTAGGGATTTTGTTTCCCTTTAACTGTATTACATCATCTTTTGAATTGATCCCTGGATCAGGACTAAATTCTTTACATTTTGCTTCAGAACCTTCAAAATAAGTCCCTAGGAACATCTCAGCATTCTCTAAGAATTTTCTGATCTGCCTATCATTCTCAAAAACTTGCAAATTTTTAGCGTTATCTAGGACATTAGGACGGTAGACCAGTTCTATTCTATATGAATCCTTTTTGAAATCAAGGTGTGGGAGAAGAAGAGAAGCTGAAACTGCTAGAGAATCTGCCCATGTATTCTGGTCTCTAGGAATTGTCTCAATAGAAAAGGCATCAAAGTATTCCATCTCATCCCAAACTCTGTTCTTGTAATGTCTCAATCTTTCATTTTTAACTAAAAAAATGCCTCTCACCTATTTAACAATCAATTCAACATCTCCTTTTGCTCTGAGTATCTTTATACCTTTTCCTTTGGCTTCATTTAACCCAAGCAATAGAGCCTCATATTCTGCAGTGTTATTAGTATTCTTAAATTCTAACTTGAAAGAGTAAGGAAAAATTTTACCTTCAGGTGAGATCAAAACAACCCCTGCTCCTAAGCCAATGGTGGCACAACTACCATCAAATTCCATGGTCCATTGATCATCTAAGTGAGTAGATTTTGGGGTAGACTCTTCCTTCATGTCTTTAGAAGAGAAAGTAATTTCCAAATTCACATTCTTCAAATAGGATCTGAGATTTAGGATCATCAGAAGGATACACAGTAAACTTGCATTTAGGTTCAGGTTCTAGTTTAACTTTTTACTTTCCCACTAGAATTTTAGCTTCTGACCAATCCAATTTAATCTCCCCTCCTAAGTCTTTGCAAAAGGTCCTGCTCAACAACATCCCATAACTAGCAAGAATATCTACTACCAAGATAGTCAATTTCACTCTTTTAATAGGATAAGTTGCAAGAGCAACTTGTGCATCTTTAATTTGTCCGAGCAAAGAAATCTGTTTGCCATCCATAGAGTAACACCTACCAAATTTTTTTGTAAGGGGCAGTCCTAGGGATTTGGCTATAGAAGAAGGCACGATATTATCAAAGGCACCTGAGTCTATAATACAATTATTGAGTTTATGGCCATTTATGAATAAAGAAACATAAAATGGGTTGGGTTTCATATCAACCATATAAGAAATATTATTAGTTGAGTCAACAGTTATTTTAGGATTATGCCTGGGTGATTCAGGTGGGGAAGCAAATAATTGGGCAATCAGAGACTCAGCACTAACATTTAGTTGACTTTTGGGCTCAATTTGTGAAGGATCACCTTTGACTTATTTAACCAATTTATCAAGTTCTTTGGGATTCAACTTAAGATACTCAGCAGGGGATATTTGAATTTTTGAAGACTTGCAAAATTCTATAATATCAAAAGAAGTTTCTCGATCATTTCTATGTAACAATTTAACTTCTTGGGCCTTCAAATTAATGTCAGAGGTTCTAGTAAGAGGCTTCTTACCTTTAACGGGTACTTCCTGAGTATTAGAAAATCTCAGATTCTTCTGACTTCTGGTAAGAACAGCACATGAAGGATCTTCAAGAGTAACCAATATTTCACCTCCTCTTTCTGAATATGATTCATATTCGAAGAAGTGTATTTCAAAGTCACCAGGTTCCTCAAAGTTCCTTTCTTCTTCAGTAACCTCTCCCAATACATCTTGGGTGGTGGCCATTTGAGCATATCTAAGCATCCCGGGCAAGAGTTTCTGTCATGATCAGTAGTCAAATAAAAGGCACACATATTCCCCCTTCCAAGAGGAGCTTCAATAGTTAGCCTTGGTTGTGCTGATGTGAGTGGTAATTTCCTACTATTATTTGCCTGTTGGTTAAAATTTCTCCTGCTAACATCCTGATATGGTTGTTGAAATGAAGTACCAGCCTTAGGCAATTGTCTTTTTAAGGCAATCATATCATTAACTAATCTTTGAACCATAGGATCTGTAGAAGATGAGGGATGAGCATTAAGCACTTGGACTTCTTTCTTCCATTTCCCGGCCATAATAAGATCATCTTCTAACCCAACTGCCAAGGTTTGTGCAGCTGCTAAATTGGCAATTGCACCTCTTCTAAGATGAAAACTAATATCAGAAGGCATAGAATTAATAAAGAAACATTTTTGATTCTCAACAGTTGGCCTTTTAGCAGTAGGGATTTTGTGCACAATTCTATTGAATTTAGCTATAAATTCCCTCATAGGTTCATGTAACTCTTTCTTAAGCTGAGTCAATTGAGCAAGGAGGGAATGTTCATCTTCTGCGCTTTTGAACCTGTTTTCAAATGCAATTTTCATATCATTCCAGTTTGTGATTGAGGAGTCAGTTAGATGATAGAACCATTGTGCTGCAGTATCAGTTAGAGTTTGCACAAAAAGCCTTATGGCTACATCTTGATGTTGCACGCCTAACACACCACATGCTGCGACAAAGGCACTCAAATGTTCTTCCGATGATTGTCTTCCATCTCCATTAAATTTGGGTAAATTCTCCCTTGCATTTTTAGGCAGAGGATTCAGGTTAGCCCCCAGATTTAGAGGCCCTATGGTTGCTCCCCAAGGTTGAGCCATTGGAAGAAAACTTATGGCAGAAGGAAAGATAGTACCAAAAAGGGTTAAGGCTTGACAAACAGAGGATGAGGAAGGCTTAGAAGGGCTAGGAGGTCTACTTCTAGCTCTTCTAATAGGAGTAGGGATATAAGGAAAATTAAGGTTTTGCATTGTTTGAAAAGTAAGATCCTCAACTCCCTCTCTTCTCAAGGACCTTGTGTATCTTCTGGAATCTAGCTTATGATATTGTAACTAGATAAGTAACTATTAATTTATATGTTGTTCTTGACCTCTCCTCACTTCAGGGGCTTGATTCCTTGCTGTGTTTTCTGCTTGCCTCCTTCTTTGCCTGAGTAACAGCAATCTTAAATTATTGGCCAATTCTTCTTCTTTTTCTAATACTCTACTTGCCCTCCTATAATCATCAATATTCCAACGAGTGCGCCAAACAAGAGTATTTAACTGACCAATTATATCTTCATGCTCGTCTTGAAAACCAAGATTAGGCTGCAGAACAGGAATTATGTTTTCATGTGGAAGCACCATTGTTGCTTCATATTAAGGTGACTAATCTTTCAACAAAGACTTCTATGTTCCCCAGTGGAGTCACCAAAAATTGTTGGTTAACAGATTTGTCCTGGTCTAAAAATGTTTTATTTTGACTCTATACCCCTTTCCTTCAAGAACAAATAAGTTAAACAACAAATGGGTGAGCTATCAGGAATAGTTCCCCTCTGAATTAAGGTACAGCTCCCTTTAAGATCTTCAATGAATTCAAACTATTTTAATTATTTAGATACACTTTTAACTAGAAAGTGCTTAAAGGAAAACTAACATCCATACATCGCCATGCTATGAATGCAATATCTTTTTCTATAAGATCATTCGATAATAGAATACACAGATTCCATCTTCAATAATAATCAAATACATAAACATATATATTGCTGAACCAATAAATGATAAAACACATACAATGAGTTGTCCAATGAAAGAGCAATTACCATATGAAAGAAGATTTCGCACAGAAAACCCAATTTCAAATACTCAAATGCACAGATCTAAATATGCAGTAATTGTTTCTCCTTTTCATTCACAGATGAAAAATGTTTCAGACAAACATCATATATATTGTAAAACAGGTAGTGTCCAGCTCTAAAATTTATTTTTTCCTTTTCTTCACTATTCTCTATATATCAGTTTTAACAACTAAAACATATATATATCATTGCCCTAATTAACCGTTCTTTTAAACCAAACCCAGAGTCAAAGAAAACTCTAACCCATATGGGATTTAGTTTCTTGCAAATTCATTTAAAGACAAAGTTTTTAAGCATAATACCAATTGAATAACTGAATAAAGAAACTATGCAAGTAAGATTATGATTGATGTAATGGATAAGATTCTCTAGATTTGTTTTGTTCAGTCGAGGAGACAAGTTGCACCTTCCACTCCTGATATGCAGTAACGAATTCCTAGATTTTAGAGAAATTGGGGATGTCGATATGTTTAACCCTTGCTTTCCAGACATCTTTATCTCTTCAAATTTTTGCCTCTTTCTATGCATCTTCTGGCAGTGCATCAATACAGAGATGAAGAAGTGATTCCACCTTTGAAATCTGAGAGAAATCTTCAGTTAATAAATTGTCATTTTCTTTAACGAAACTAATTTTTTCTTTGAAAGACTGAATCACTATATCTATATCTTTTTCTGGGTCCATGTCGTCCTTTATATATTTCACATCAATGCATTGTAAATCATGTTGCAAAGATTGTGTGAACTCAGTTATCTCTTTGATCATTTTCATAAGTTCAATTTGCCCTTGTCTAGATACTGAATTCCACCATTCGATATTTTTCTTACTTACATACAGTATATCATCATTCAGACTTGTCAAATTCTTTTCTGACAAAAACTTTGCTATCCCATATTTCTGAACTTCATCAATTTGGTTTATCACATTCATCCATTTCCCTTCATCTTTTACCCATGAAGCATTTTGTGTTTTCAAGTCTTCGACGATAGCTATGGTTTGATCATATATATTTGTCAACTCATGAATTTATTCCGTACCTTCTTGGATGATGCTATCCAACCAATCATCAAACACCCTGGCCATCATTTTGTTTCTATGTATCTGGTCCAGTATCTTTTGATTGACCGGTGATTTTGGGTTGAAAGATAGATGCAGTTGGGAAATAGGTTGTGGATTTGGGTTATGAATGGCATCGATAGATTCTGCCATTGCCCGTAAGGTCTGTTTCAACTCCTTATATTTCTCATCTTTCTAGTTGTGGCTAACTATCCTCTTGGTAGATGTTTCTAGATGATGCACCTCTGCGGCACGTGATGCAGTCCCAAGATCTATTTTTTCTATTGTGAAATCCTGAACTGTAGGATCTTGAACTTCCTCATTAGTTATCAGCTGGGCTATTTCTGCACTCCAATTCCCTGTATTAGGGTCAATGTCTACCCTGGATGTTGTTTTTAGCTTCTTAGATTTAGGAGTCTTCCCTAGGCACTTGCTAACCATGTCCTCCAATGGAAATGAAAATGGAACTATTTTTCTCTTATCACTAATTGAACTTTCTAGCAATTTGGGTGCAAGGACCAATGTTTCCTTATCAAGATTCAATTGCTCAGAAGGCACATTTGAAATCACCATCAGATCGGCAGAATCTGAAGCAACCTCTGTCTGTTGATTTGCACTAATTTCCTCTACCATTGGTGAATCAAATTCTTTATCACCTGTTGCTTCTCCTGAATCTTCTTCAGAATTCAAGTCCACAATTATTCTTTTAGAAATCTGCTTCTTCCTCTTGCTTTTAGTCCTTAATCTAGTGGCATGAGGAGGTAGAATAGTTGTAAGAGCTTTCTTGGACTCCTTGATGATAGGACCCCTTCCAGTTTTTGGATTGGAAGTACCTACATCACAGATAGCAATAAGTCGATTAGAAGAGCTTATTGGAGATGGTGATTCAGTCATTGGTACCCATTGTTGGGAACCTTTATTTTGAACTTCTTCCAGTCTTTGTTCCCTCAACCATTTCTCAGTTCTCCTTATCACCAGGAGGGTTTTAACCTCAATCTGATTCTCTTCATCTTTATCCCAATCAATCTCTGGAATAGGTAATTGCTTTATCTGTTCAAATTGATGATGAATCACCTATTCTTCATTATCAACTATTCCAAAAATATTCATATTTAAATTGAGGGTAATTATTTGTCCTAGGGAGAACCTACACCACAGCCTCTTTCTAACCTCAAATTCATCTGAACAATCCTCCCAATAGTCCTCTATTTGAGGAATATGTGAGAATCCTATTCCAAAATCTAAATTATCCCTGGCAAAGCCTTTGCTGTCGAACTGGGATCTGGTAGTATAGTACTAAAAATTGCATTTTTTAAGGTCCACTTCTAAATTCAAAGCATCAAAAATTGACTGGCATGAATAGTGTCCAAGTTCAATGGGAAAAGATATACCAGATTCCCTTTTCGTTGGGAATTTTTTATCCACATGGGCTAGCTGTCTACAGACTTCTATCAATGCAAAGCGGTCAAAAACATACCTGGGTAACTTCAAGGGTTCACCGTCAAAACCCCCAACTCTAATATAAGTAAATTTGGGGAACTGGATAAAGAAACTACCATAAATACTGATCAGCTGCATTGCTTCATCAAACATTCTCTTATTTATATTGCCTGCTAGTTCATAAGTCATTCTTCCAGTAAAAACATCATTAACCCTCCTGTAATTCTCATAACAATTATGCATCTGTAACTGTGAATAATAGTCATAAATTTTGTTGTCTTCGACCAAGGGTGCATGAGGTAGCCCTACCCACTGTCTCTTAGATGCTACACAATAGAAAAGATATGAAGACATATAAAAATCTTTATTCCCCAAACAATTGCTGAGACCCAGATGTAAACATTCGACTATGATTTCAGCCCAGTCCAAATACTGTTCCCCTTGGAGGATCACCTGGATGAAGAAATACATCTAGTCTTCCCAATAATATGCTTGGGAGTTACCCTTTAGCCTGTGTAGAAACACTACAATATCCTTTACTTCTGAAATCATGTGATCTCTGTTAGTGGTCTGGGCAATCTTGAACCCCCCTTTTGGAAATTTAGTAACCAATTTCTAGCAATTACGCTCCTGTAATTTGCTTTCTTTAATGAAAAATGACCATAAGAAGAAGTAACATTGAGATCATAATATGGTTCCTTGGGCAGAATTCTCATCATAGACATTAGGGTTTGTCTATTGATATGAAGTAACACATTGCCATCTGCAGTTCTGATGCACCTATTTTGGGGTTCATATCTATTCATGCATTCCAAAACTAATTCGGGGCATTGTATAGCCATGGGAAAGGCTACATCTTTGACCAAACCACTTTCCACTATCCTCTCCATCATAGGAGTTGGCACAAGATTTTTAACCCTCTCCCTAAAATCTTCTAAATCATATTGAACTAGAGAGGTATCCCTGAATTCCAGAAGAGAACAAATGAGACCAGGACCGTGCTCATAACCAAGACAAGTAGATTTCATGGCTACAGATTGGAGGATATAATGAAAAATGCTTTGAACTTCTTAAATAATGCCGAAAACTCAAAATGATTCTTCTTTCCAACAAAGTAATGGAAACAACTTATAGGAAAAGTAGAACTCACCTTCAATATATCTGAAATTACTATGAAATTGGGCAACAGAAATCTTATACCTCCTGCACTGTTCTCCTTTTGCATTACTCAGTGTGTTTATTTGCTAAAATTGGCTTGTTCTTCCTTGATGAAGGTATTAAAATAGGCTGAATAATTACTGGTTGAAATGATACTTGCTGAAAATGCTCAATAAGACATGAACTCTAACAAATGTATTAATTGCAAGTGTTTCTCATGCACGATCTTGATGTGTAATTATTATCCATAACCTGTCGAATGTTAGAACTTTCCACTTCATAATGAGTTTCTGATAAATTTCCCTCTAAATTTCCCACCAACTTTTGACTCAGAGAAGGCTTTGAGACGAAATGAGACTATATCCACGGAAGGTTGAACCTTTGAACTCCGGAATGAGGTTCAACTCGAAGGTTCAAAGATACAAGATGAGTTACACAGACCAACCAATAGTTAAACGACTTTCCAAGAAACATTGAACCCTTGAACTATTGAACTCTTGAACTTCGAAAAGGGTTCAAGTTCAAAGGTTCAATTCGAATTGAATTACACAAGGGGACTAAGTGTACACGACTCGTAAAAGGTATTAAATATCGATCTCTTGAACCATTGAACTCCTCTATGAGGTTCAACCGGAAGGTTCAAAGACACATCTAATTACACAAAGGGACAAACAGTTCACTTTGAGAAACATTGAACCATTGAACCCTTTGAACCATTGAACTCTTGAAGTTTGATAATGGTTCAAGTTCAAAGGTTCAATTCTTTAGTAATGTCACGCATATGAAGGCAAGCATATAAAATTTCAAAACAAAGGGCTGACTTAAGAAATGAACATATAATTAATAAGATAAGATGTTGGGTTGACTCTTGCTTATGGAAGGTTCATGAAAAATTGAATAAGGGTGACTCAAAAGGTAACACAATCCAAGAAAGAAGTTCATCTCACCACACATTGACATCTCAAATTCTTTTTGCATCTCATCTACAAAGTTCTTACACATACCTTTATTTCCACCAAAGATTATATCATTTACATAGACTTCAATAATCAGGATTTGATCTTTTCTTACCTTGATATAGAAATTACTATCTGCAGACTCTTTACTAAATCCCTACTACAACAAATACCTATCCAATCTTGCATACCAAGCTCTAGGAGTTTGCTTCAAACCATACAATGCCTTCTTCAATCTGCATACCATGTATGGTTTGTCTGATAACTGAAATCCATCTGGTTACTCTATATATACATCGTCTTCCAACTCTCCATTCAGAAACGTAGACTTCACATCCATTTGATATATTTTGAAATCTTTATGTGCTACATAAGCTAGAAACAATCTAATAGCTTCCAGTCTTGCCACTGGAGAAAAATTTTCTTCATAATCTATTCCTTCTACTTGTGAGTAGCCTTTGCATACAAGTCTAGCTTTGTTTCTTACCACTTCTCTGTTAGGGTTAGCCAACAGAAGATATCAATTAAATGCAAATAAAGATTAAACAGAGAAATGGAAATACACAGAATTAATAACAGCGAGAGACAAGATTTAACGTGGTTCACCCAAACTCGGGCTACATCCACCAAACAGAGAGTCCAATATTATTATCCAGTAAATCAAAACGATTACAATCAGTAATCCCTACAACTCAATACCGCTGCAAATGCTACAATACAATACAATACCCAAACCCTAACCTTTGGCTGCTTTTTATCAAGCCTTTTTATCGGTTACAAAAAATTAGGGTTTTCTTATGTCAGTCATAAAAAATAGGATTTTTTTAAGTCGGCCCTAAAAAAAAATTCTCGGGGGCTGCCGCCCCCAAACCCCCGCTCGAGGCCCGGCCCGGCCCCGAACCTCGGTGAGGATACATGGCTAGTGTACAGTACTTTCCTGATCCGTCACCACCTACCAACATTCTCCAATTTCATTCAACTAATTCCTGAAAAACCCACTTTGTTCCAATCACATTCTTATCTGCAGGCCTGGGGATAAGTTCCCAAGTCTTGTTCTTTTCAATTTGCATCATTTCTTCTTCCATTACCTTGACTTAATGTTCATCTTTACATGCTTCAAAAACTATCTTAGGTTCAACATTTGAAATCAAGCAGAGATTTGTCTGTTCTTCTACAACTCCTTTTCTTGTTAATACTCATTTCCTCTTTGTCACCAATGATTTGATCTTCAGAATGATTTATTTGCACATACCTGGGGGTTTTAGGAACTCTTTCCAAAGCTTCTTATTCTTCAACTTGAGCTTCTTCTTTTGGAACAGCTTACCCTTCAATTTGAACTTCCTTGTCTTTTTCTCCAACTTTCTCTGAATCAGCAGATCCATCTGACTTGTATCCATTCAGCTCTAAGACTTTCTAAACATCTTCATCTGCCTTCACATTTGCACTTTCAATAATCTTCCTCAATCTTTTGTTATAGCACTAGTAAGCTTTTCTTTTAGTAGATTGCCCAAGAAATATGCCTTCATCACATCTAGCATCAAATTTTCCCAACTCTTCATCTCTTATGATATAGCATTTACTTCCAAACACTTTGAAATACTTGACAGTAGGAGTTCTTCCATACCACAATTCATAAGGTGTCTTTGTTATATTTGCTTTGACTTGCGCTCTGTTTTGAATATAGACAGAAGTATGAATAGCTTCTTTCCAATATACTTTTCGTAGGTCAGCTTCTTTTATCATTGTTCTAGCAGCTTCCTGAACTGTCCTATTCTTTCTTTCAACTAGTCCATTTTGCTAAGGAGTTCTGGGGTCAAATAATTGTCTCTTTATCCCATGTTCTTCACAAAAAGTTTTGAATTCATTTGAAGTAAACTCACCACCTTTGTCAGATCTCATACATTTGATTCTCAAATCCATTTCATTTTCAACCATTGCTTTAAATGCCTTGAACTTGTCTAGGGCTTCTGATTTTTCTTTTAAAAAGTAATGCAAGTCATTCTTGAATAATCATCAATAAGAAGCATGAAATACTCATCACCTTGTAGACTTCTTGTTCTTATAGGACCACATAGGTTTGTATGCACCAGCTCCAATAGATTATTAGATGATTGTTCCTTGCTCTTGAAACTTATCTTTGTTTGCTTCCCAAACTGACATTCTTTGCATATGGCATTAGCATGCTTCACAATCTTAGGTAGGTCCCTTACAACTTGAGCTAAGCTTACTCTCACCAGATTATCAAAGTTAATGTGACACATTCTCCTATACCATATCCAATATTCATTTGTTTGAGCCAACAAACAACAACTGTCAGTACCTTTCAAATGGTAAACATTACCATGAGTCTTCTTACCAGCAGCAATTAATGTTCTGGAACTTTTCCTTATCTCACACTCATTGTCTTTAAATATTAGATTATATCCTTTGTCACACATCTGTCCAACACTTAGAAGATTATGCTTTAAGCCTTTGACATAAAGAACATCATCTGTATAATGCTTGCCATCAAAAGTAATTGACCCTTTTCACGGATCTTACCAGCTGCATCATCACCAAATCTAATTAGTCCTCCATCATACCTTTCCAATTTGACAAATTTAATTTTATCTCTAGTCATGTGATTTGAACATCCACTATCAATGACCCATTCATCCTTTTCCTCTTTAACATGAAATGCAGATATTTCCTTTTCTTCTTCAGGACTTCCTTCCTTCACACAACTTGCAAGATCAACAGAAACAGGTTCTTCTCTTAGGGAAATAAACAAGCATTCACTACCATTTTCTTCAAAACCAAGTTCATCATTAGTTACACCATCATCATCTCCAACATAGTAACTCTTTCTTACCATCTTACCTTTACTTTCATGGTTTTTGATCTTTAAAGTTTTGTTAGGACATTGAAACATGGTGATCAATTTTACCACAATTGAAACATTTGAAAGGTAACTTACCTTTGAACTTTCCACTGCCTCTTTTCATTATGCTAGCAAATTTTTCCCCAAGCTCATCAAGGCTTTCTTCATCTAATTCCATAGCATATTTATTTGATCTAGCTATCTTTTCTTCCTTGGTCTTAAAAGTAGTCTCAGTTTTCACAGGGCCATCAGTAGTACCAAATTATCTCATTTCAAAAGCAGTTACTTTACCAAGCAATTGATCTTTTCAAAGCTTATTCATATCAAATAATTCTTCAATGGCAGATACCTTGTGACTATAAGATTTGGGAAGAGTTCTGAGTACCTTATCTACAACATCCATATCATTTATCTTTCCACCAAGACCCTTGATGCTGCTAACAACTTCATCAATCTTTTGTATGTAACTTGTTATGTTCTCATCTTCAGACATCCACATAGTTTCATATTTGGTCTTCAAGTTCTGCAACTTGGCCTCCTTAATAGATGCATCACCTTCATAGATACTTTTCAACTTTTCCCAAATCTCATGGACAATTTCCAAATCCACAACTTTCACCATTTCAGTGTTAGATAGAGCATTTAGTAGAGCATTTTTAGCTTTTCCATTAATCTCATAGGCCCTAATCTCACTTGCAGTCCTCAGACCACCATTAGGTATTTTATATTCATCTTCAACTATTCTCTAGACATTAAGACTAATTGAGATAAGATAACTTTGCATTCGTACCTTCTAGAAGGCATAGTCAGATCCATCAAACTGAGGAATGTCTTTGTTTGCCATCCCAAATCTACCTTAAGTTGTTAGGCTTTCTTCCAAGGAACCCTACTCTGATACCAATTGTTGAAGGCATGAGACAACTGAGAGGAGGGTGAATCAGTTGTATCAAAAACTTTAACTTTTCTTAAACAATATCACATTCACATTCACTTACTTTAACCCTTTTATCTTTTATGAGGATTAAACATGAAGTGCAGAAACAAAACTTAAACACATCAACCCCATACAGACATGAACACCAGATTTTTTACGTGGAAAACCCTAAAAGGGAAAAACCACGGTGAGTGTTAGCTCACAATATAATGTAGTAACAATACCAAATTAAAAAAGAGGTTCACTGCCCAAGGACTCACTATCCAAAGAAATGCTCACTACAAATAGGGATCACTGCCATTAGGGTGGCTCACTACCTAGGGTTGGCTCACTTCCAGGAGGGGTAACTCACTACCATGAATTGATATAATAGCATCTACAACATGCCTAAGTTTAGTTCCATTGAAGCACAATATATATCACCTTTGCTACCCTTACAACACAAACACTCTCATCTTCACATCTTCGCATCCCCCACTTAACACACAAATTCATTACATTTATTTATACCTTAATCAACCTTGGAACATACATCAAGGTCAACAATACAATCTACAACCTTTGGAACAATCTCCAAGGTTAGCAAACATACATAATTCAAATTAGGTCTGGACCTAAATAAACTTGCGAATCAAATGAATGAAGGAAGAACACTTCACAGCTTATCTCAGACCCAAATACATCTTCATATGCTTCAACACACTTCTACAATCCACGAAACACATCCGCAAAGAGTGTTAGCACCCAAGTCAGCCAAACTAGTGCAAACACCAAGAATACTTAGGCATACACTTCCAAGAACTCAATCATAGCTTATGAACCAAGAACAAGCCTTTAACATGATTTGGAGACATCCACAAACAACATAAAATCACCTGGGAGCCAACAAATCCAGCTGCAATAGATCTCACTTGACGACAACAAATATCACTTGAAGACAGATCACATACTGCTCATGACAAACACTGTCGAAATCTGTTAATCAATAACTTGCTTTTCAGAGCACCAAATCACAAATCCTTTGGAATGAAGATAGCTAAGGACTTTATAAACATACGTCCAAAACTGCAAGACCAAAAACCAAACTGCGAAGAAATGCGGAGCAAAATATGTTCTCCCTGTCACACTGCAAATGTTGTCAGGCACAGTCTTCATATTGGTGAATAGAACTTCTACTATACAATGATCTGAACCACAAAATTCTAGATTTAGTGTCTTCAAACACTTCTCTAAAACATATCCAAATCTCACACTCCGGTCTTCAACATAGAAGAAATGTGGAGCAAATACTCAAACAGCATCCTGTAAGCCAGAATACATCTTCACAACTCTGTCTTCTGTATGAACCATTTTTTCTCAAAAGCACTTGGAACCTCAATATCAAGAACATATTCTTATCATCTTCAGCACTTATACAATGCAATACAAAGAAACTAACTCATCACAATCAAGTAACAAAACAAGAGCACAGTTGACACTAATGATAACACAAACGTGCTGACATCAATGACAACACCAATTGGCACATAGTTGCAATAGCTACAACATTCTCTTTCCCCTTAATGTAATGAATCTCAAAATCATACTCACATAAGAATTTGATCCATCTACACTACCGAGAATTCAAATTAGGCTGAGAGAAGATGTACTGCAAGCTCTGACGATCAAAATGCAACTCAAACCTATGCCCAAGAAGAAAATGTCACCATTTGGTTAAAGCATGAACCACTGCAACCAACTCCAAATCATGTGTTGGGTAGTTGAGCTCATGAGTCCTCAACTTGCAAGACTCAAAGGCTATCACATGACCCTCCTACATAAGAATAGCTTCAATACCCTCGATTGACGCATCTATGCAGAAAACAAAATCACCAGTAGGATCTGGAATAACTAAAATAGGTGCACTGGTGAGTTTCTCATTTAGAATTTGAAAATTTCTTTCACGCTACTTAGACCAAAAAAAATTTCTTGCCTTGCCTCTGGAGTGAAGTAATTGGATGAGCAATCCTAGAGAAACCTTCCACAAACCTTCTGTAGTAACCCGCTAAACCCATGAAACTCCTAACCTCAGCTACATTAGTTGGAGCAGGCCATTCAAAAATAGCCTGAATCTTAGAGGGATCCACATCTCATGATATAATATGCCCTAGGTACTGGATTTCTGTCTGGAAGAATTCACACATTGAGATATTTGCATACAATTGATTCTCTCTTAGACATTGCAACACCTGCCGCAAATGCTCCTTATGCTCCTCCACGGTGCGAGAATAGATCAGAATGTCATCTAGAAAGATTACCACAAATTGATCTAGAAAGGTGCGAAAGACACCATTCATTAGGCTCATAAAAAATATCGGGGCATTAGTCAATCCAAAAGGAAGAACAATAAAATCACAATGACCATAATGCATGCAAAATGTTGTCTTATGGATGTTGGCTTCAACAATCCTTAACTGATGATACTCAGATTTGGTGGATTAATATTGTGCTTATTTTTCTACTTTACGAATGAGCTTCCCGGATCTAGTGGTTGGGTGTGGGAGAGTGATAGGCCAGTAGCTATCCAAATCAGAGATTATTTGCATGGACTTGGTGATAACAAGCACAAAATACAGCTCTGTGGGGATACTTCAAGAACTTTCAGAACATGATGCAAGCAAGAGAAAGGCTTCCCTAGTCTCTTGTTGAGAAATACAAAGACACAATTTGTTTTATGGTAGAGACTGATTAGTGCCTAATGGAGGCAATAGAACCAAGAACTATATGGATCATGCCCATGGGGTATGAAGTTGATGAACAAATTGTGGAGTTGCATGTTCAACACATGCTAAGTCAGCCAAAGGATCCAAAGGCAGAAAGGTTTGGAACCTTTGAGGAGCTTAGTGTAAAGATTCATGTGGAACTCAGAGAACCAGAGATCAAGAGGAAGGTGAGAAAAGAAGTAGAAAATGTTGCAAAAAGCTTTGGCATATCAAAGGAGGCACTTGATGCCAACAGGGAAAAGAGACAAAAGGTTGAGGAAGAGAAGAAAGAGGCAGAAAAGGGAAGCAAGGAAAGTGCTCCGGTAGAAACCTCAACCCGGACCAGATCATCAAAGAGATCAGCACCTATCCCTACTAAAAGCTCAAAACTGAAAGTCCAAGCATCTAGAAAAGGAGAGAAAAGATCAAAGACAAAAGCCACAAGGGCTTATGCAAGTCAAAGAGATGAAGAGGAAACCAAATTAGATGAGGGCATAAAGGAAATAAAGAAGCAGAAGAAGAAAGGATCCGGTAAACCTTCCACAGGTCAAGACAAGGAAGAAATGGTAGAGGAATATGTTGAAAAACCCACTCTTCACATTGATGACATAATAAAATCAGTCACAGTGGACGGAAATCTTCAGCCAATGGTTGAGTTCTATGATGATTATGGTGAGGCAGATCAGAAGATATTGCAAGAGGCCACAATCAAGTACCTAAATATCCACAACAAAGCATTTATTGAAATTATATCTCTGATCCCTAAAAACTTGGAGAAGGAACTAGAAACAAGAAAGAACACTGCCCAAGCTAAAGACCTAGAAATCTGGGAACAAATAGCAATTCAGCTATATCCTTCAATTGACCCCAAGACAATGAATATGGTATTCAAAGATTGTAAGGATGAGTTCAGAAGCAAAGCAAGGATGAATCAACTTATGCTTGGTGAGACTGACAAGGTAGCCAAGGACATAGAAGAGATCCTCCAGAAGGCCTTTAAAATATTTAATCTTCCTACTATAGAGGACTTGGGTACTGACCCCTCGACCACAAGTGTTGCAGGAGAGCCTTCTAATAAAATGACAGAAGAAGCTATGGATACCGGTGCAGAAACAGCTAAGGATTTGGAGTCCTCTGCTCCAGAAGAAGTGGCACATGAACAAACAAACATCTCTCCTCCGGTTTCCCCTGCTGATTCCGGATCCAAAGGAGAAGAAAGAGTAAAGGAGAAAGAAGCAGAGGTGAAGGGAAAAGAAGACATCAGTGCAAAGGTTGTGCAAGGAGAGGAAGCTCCAAAAGGCAGTTCAGTGACTGCAGAAGAAAAGAAAAATCTGTCTCCGACAAGAGACACTGCAGAATCAGTCAAGGACTTTTTGACAAAAGTAGCTATGGAGATTGATGAACTGGACCTATTAAAAGGGCCTCTAGACTTTGACTCTCTATCTCTGGTGCAAATAATGAAGATAGCTTCATTTTCCAATGCGAAGGCCAAAGAGAAGCTACTGAAATCTCACATGGAAGACTGTGAGCTTATAGAGGTAGCATTTGGAGTTTTGGAAAAGATCATGCCAACTTTTCAGAAGGATCCCACAGCATCCTCTTCTGGTAATCTCAAAACCCTAGTCAGCAGTGTTGTACACATTTTTATTCTCTAGAAAAGTCAGCTGAAGAAAAGGTCCGGAAGGAGTTTTTAGATAAAAGGTTCTCTGAGGTATAGGGTTTGATCATTAATGATAGGAGAAACATGGATATTGGGATAAAGAGCTTAGAAAATGCTCTTAAAGATGGCAGTGAAGTATACAAATTTTGTATCTCCTGGTCCAAAGCAACAGTGGAGATTAAGAAGAAAATAAAAGAGCAAGAGGATAAACTACTAAGCTTGTCTCAAAGTTTTGATCCTCTCTCTTCATCCATAGTAAATCAAGAATGTCAGACTATTGCAATCACAAATGTAATAAAGAATTTTGAGAAGGAAAAGAAGAACATAATTAGCCGGATGGGTGAACTCAGAAGAATCATTATCCCTAAGTTAGAGGCCATGCATGAGGCCATAAGTGATGCTCAGACTACCGCCCAAACCAATGATCCAACAGATCTTAAGAGGGTAGAAGCTTTTGCATTTTTGTTGAGTGGTCACATCTCAATTTTGAATAGAATGAAGCAAAGTTGGGCTGCAGAACTCATCCAACTGAAAACAACTTTTGTAAACATACTGCAGTATATGTAAGTATTCCATATGTATATACTTATGCGGCTAAGTATAGTAAAATTTTTGAAAATTTTGGTGTGTGGACCCTACCCTTTTCCATTGATGTCAAAGGGGGAGTGAGGAGCAGTGAAAAATGAGGAATCCAACTAAGGGGGAGCTCTGAAAAATGTATATAAAGATAGAGCATCAGCCAAGGGGGAGCATAGTGTAAACACTTAGTCATTTTTCACTAAGTGTTGCCATCAATGCCAAAGGGGGAGATTATTGGCAAGAGACACTATATGGATTCATGATTGCTGTCATTGATGGCAACAAAGTTCATCCCACACATCCGTAGGACATGGTGTGTCTCTACCGAAAGTCAGAGTGAAGAATATTGTGGTCCGGTAAACAAGAACAGAGCATGTGGCAAGGTCCGATAGACAGGTCTGGATCTCTCAGAGGAAGTATCTTGGTGAAGTGCGGATTTGGGGAAGTCAAGAGGACTACATTGAGTGATAGATTTCAAGGATTTAGCCTCCGGTGATAGATGAAGCAAAAGATATGAATACTTGAGTACCGGGTTCCTGAGTGATAGTGTGAACATAGGAAGAACTAACTGACAGAACATCAGACTATTTTCTGGATGTATTACTGATGATGGAAAAGGTTCTTAAGGCATAAGTTATGTTTGGCCAACATGATTGATGACTTCTACAAGTATATGCTTGATCCATATTACTTGGTGTGCAAGGATTCAACCGATAGATCAGAGTTTGTGAAAAGAATTGACTATTCTAGGTACCGACTTGAAAGGTGATGAAATCACTTGTGTGGATATATATACATGATGGATTTAGTTGTGAGGTGTGTTGTGGTTGTTAGTTATGTGCGAATAAAAGTAGAAGAGTAAAGTAGAAGCAGTAAGGAAGGTCCGGTATGTGAAAGGAAAGCAGCATTAAAGAAGAGGAAAGATGAAGTGCAGTAGATCAGTGTACTGAGCCTAACCGGAACTGAACTCTAGCATTTGTAGATGCTTCTAATCAGTTCAAGTATTGTATAACACTCTTTTTGTAGACAGTGAGTCTCTTGTAAGCAGTGTGCCTCTTGTGAGCAGTGTGCTTGGGCAGTGAGCCCTAATTGGCAAGTGCCATTTTGTTTTTCCTTATTCTTCTAACAGAGAATAATCTTTGGGTTAATCACCCCATGGTTTTCTCCCTTAACAGGGTTTCCACGTCAAAAATATTGTGTCATGTGTATCTTCATTTCATGGTTATGTTTGCTTGTGTGAATTAATACTGCATTGATTAATAAGAAAGTTTAGAAAGAAGAAATAATTAGGATAACTGATTCACCCCCCCATCAGTTATCAACAATCCAATCCATACCCAAAAATATATCATATGATCCCAATGGTATCACCTTGAAATCTACTTTGGTAGAAAAAGAGCTAAGTTCTAATTGGCAATCTCTAACCAAAGAATTGACAAACATCCTAGCACTAGAATTTAACTCAACATCCTAATTAACATCTTGCTTAGCAGCCACCAGCCCGCACTTCTCCACTATGGATGGAGAAATAAAAGAATATGTATCTCTAGAATCAAAAAGTACAAAGATAGTGACCTTACCAATTTTACCAGGAACCTCTATGACTGAAGCTTGATGATATGCTTGTCGATTATCAATAGTTGCAAAGACTCAATGAGATCTACCCACATCTCCCATTGTAGGCTCTGATGCTACCACCTACTAAACCCCTGAAGCTGCATTGTTCTGAAAACATTCCTGAGCATGTGTCCCTTACCTCTGCAATTATAACAAGGACCCTTAGGTGGTGTCAGAAATTGAAAGACTGGTTTACTGGAGCTAGCCTGACTACCACGAGAACTTTGCTAAGGGCGAGCTGATCCAAAAAATTGTGTCTAAGTTCTCTAATCTCCTCTCTGTGATGGAACTTGCCAAGACTTAACTGAACCTCCCTGAGTTGACTTTGCTAAGACTACTGTGGTGCCAATCTAGCAAGAAAAGAGTTTGCCCTACCCCCACCTCTAGGAGGTACAAAAGAGTGGAATTGATTGCGGTTTTGATGTTGAGGTAGATTCTGATGATGATCATGATGCTTTGGCTAGATCTCTTCTGCAATAAGAGCTTTCTCCACTGCTTGTCTTACTATAGTAGGCTCATATAACTGTATCGGTCCTACAATACTATGATTAAGCCCTCTGATAAAATGGTTTACCATCAGCTTTTCATCTAGAATGTAGTCAACATACTATGATAACTCAAAGAATTTATTCTCATACTGAGCTATGTTAAGTCCCCTTTGCTGGAGATCATGAAATTCATCTATTTTCTACTTCCGAAAATGATCAAAAATATATCTCTTCTTAAATATATCCAAGAAAACTTCCCAAGTAATATTCTGTGGAGTCAAATGCCTTTTCCTCTCCTCCTATCGCCACCAAGTATCTGCATTATCCTTGAGCAGGTGTATTTCCAATCTAGCCTTAAGATTACTCCCATAGGTTTTTAGTGCAAAATATTTCTCAAGACTAATTAACCAAGATTATGCCTCTGATCCATTAGCAGAACTAGAAAAGTGTTGTGGTTGAAGTCTAAGGAAATCTTAAATCAATTTATGAACGTCAATGGAAGCCTCCTTCTCTACTCGAGTGTTATGAGGAGGAGGTGAGTAATGCCCTGATTCTCCTTCCTCAGAATGCTCGACACCTCCTCGAAGAGGACTTCTACTGTGCTCTTGGGGAATAGAATGTTGCCCTTATGAATGATGTTGACCTTGATTATTAGGCAAAGGAAGTCTCTCCTGAATAACATCTACCAAGTTTTACAAAGCCTGAAGAATTTGAGGCCCATGATCTATCGGCTCCCCGAAATGATCTGATTCAAATAGTGCAGAATGACTACGCCTTCGTTGAGGAAACATTCTACACAAAAAAAATAGGTTTACATTATTATTACGTTTTTCCCCAAAGCTCCCAAGTGCTACAACCTTGTGCTCTGGTACCTATGTAACGCCCTCCCAAAAGAAACTATTAATTTAACTAAAAATTATGAAATGAATAATATAAATGAAGTAAAATAAGACAAATTATTAAGAAAATAATGATTAATCTATTTAGAGGAAAGAAATTTAGATGATCAACTTACACTAAAATTTTCTTTTTTTTGAATAACTTTATGATAGAAAAATCCAATCAATCCGTTAGTGGCTTGCCCCGATCAACTAAACAAAAGATATAACTGTAAGTTAGGTATTTCAACTTAAATGCAAGTGATCACAATGAAATAATAATTATTATAGAAAAATATCTTTACTCCTACTGCCGTATAAATTTTTCCTTTAAACACATAGATGAAAGGAATACATATTCTAACTATGTGCATAACAATATTTATTGATAAACGTTTCTACTACTTATTCAAATTGAAGTAGATTAAAACTTGCATTGATTTTAGACAAACTTTTATTAACATCTAAAACACGGGTATATTAATATATCTATCTCCATGTTCGCTGCTGAGATACTATTCTCCATTAACAATGAATATAATTGACAAGATTTTTAAACTCTTTCTGTATGCACCAAGTTATATATATTATAATTTCGATACAAAGTAAAGTTTATTGTTGTAACATTAATGAACTGCAGCGTTGAAATAAAGACAAGAGTTATGATATTGATAACGGCTGTGTTTCAAAATATACTAGACTATGGCAGCCATTGACCATCCACAGTCAGTCACCCAAGCTAGGGGTAGCCGTGGGTGCCACGGCCACCCCAATGCGGGTGCATTTAAACAAATCAACAGTTCATAAATGTTTATAAAATCTCTACTATACAATGAAAACACAACTTCAAGATTGTCATTATTATTATATATAATTTATAAATCAATCTCTGTTATAAGGGAGAATCACAATTCAAAGAAATAATTTAATTGATAACAATAACAATAAAAACTTTAATAAGGATTATATCTATAACATACTCTCAATTATTTGAATTATATAAACAATCACCAACTAAAATGTTTAGATATATAATTACAATCATTTTATTCCCTTTGTTCATTAAATCTGAGCAATCCTATTGCAAATAATACTTGAATAAGAGTGAGCATATTACTTGTTCTGATATAGATTATTTTTGTATATCTTTTCTTTCAACTAAAGTTCCTTGAAATCGGTTACATTGTAGAAACAGACTTGCATATTAAACCAATGATATGAAAGATATAACAATAAGAAAATTACACAAATATCCAGTTTCTTCAATAATAACCATTGACTGTAACTTTCACTAGAACCCTGCATGCAACAAAATAGAGTAGCCCAATCTTGCTCTCCACCCATCCATAGGACTGATGATTCCAATCCACCCCCGAGCGAGAAACAAAATCCATTGCTTGTTGCAAATAATACTAAAACAAAAATTAGAAATAAAACTAATGATGTAAGGACTCATACACAAGGAATCCGCACATGGAATTCTGGTAAAGGGGAAGAAGGGGGATTCCCTTCCCTCTTGGGGCACATATTAACTCCCTTTTTCACACAACTCCACATCAATACCTCCCTTCATCACCAACCAATTATACATCCTTCCAACTCCTATTCATCCTCCACAATCTCCCATCATATCATACTCTCATTGTTCATTTCTCCCAACTCAAAGCAATTCACAACTCCATCACATACTCCACAAAAACTCAAGAGAGGCTCCACACCCTCCTTAACCCCACACAAGGGAAGCTCTCATCTATCATGAAGGATAGTTCCCTTTTGCACACCCAATTCCCACTTACATTCAAGCAAGACAACATAGATTTCCACAACAATTAACTCAACCCTTGAACTCAACATTTACAAAAACATGAAGAACACTAAATTTCTATTAAAAAAAATCAATCATACCTTGGTTGTCCAAGTTAGGATCATCCCAACTAATCATTCCAAATAGATGAACCAATTGTTTCCAGCCAGCAATCCATGGTCATGCCTTCATTTCAGCCCCATAACATTCTTCTTTCATCATCTAAGAAGCATACAACAATAGAAAAACCAAGAAATTACCCTCTTCCAGAAAGCTACGGCACTTCTATTTTTCAGGAATGAGGAGAATGATTCACATTTCCTCTCATAAAAATAACATATTTTCCAACTCTTTACATTACCCTCTCACAAATTAAAACAAATACTTTTTTTTAATTCAAGTATACATAATAAAATATCACATACTTTTCGACACAAGCCCCCCTTACAAAGTTATAAGAAATAATAAATAAATAATAAACAATAATCAATATTTGAGCATATGGATTTTGTCTCCAATTTTTTAAGGAACTTGGGCACTCTACCTACAAAATCTCATTGAAACATCAGTATATTTTTAAACTTATAGCTGAAGCAATTAAACATTTAACTTTATCGTTTCTAACATCAATTAATTACATAATCTAACATATCAAAACAATAATATTTATTTTTGTTGAAATTAAACATATAACCATTAATATTTGTTCTAGACATTTTTTCCTCATATATTATTGTGGGAATTATTTCCACACCTCTACCTCCTTTCATATAATACAATATATGTGCATATATTATATACACATGTGTATATAATATAATATATGTATGTATATAATATAACATATGTACATAGATACAGACATACATATTTATTATATATGTAATATGTGTATATGTATACATGCACATCTACATATGCATTATACGTTCTATCTATCTATATATACACATTGTAATATAAGAAAAGTGATACCTCTAACTTCTACATTACATTCATATAGGAGTTGGAATATAAAGAACTAATTTACAGGAAACTGAAATACAAAATTGAAAAATTGGATTTAGAATTGTAAATAGCATAAACAAAGGAACCTAGCACCAAAAGATGGAGCTACTGGTCTTGGACACCAACACAACGCGTTACTAGTGTAGGTTTTTATTTTCCTTGTTGGGTTATTTATTTTCCTATATTCCTAGGTTTTTCCTACACATGTAAATAAGCTTGCTTAGTGTTAATTAAGTGGGTATTAGTGTGAGTGGGTACAAGGTATCAGTATCCTCCATGGGAATTTACACTTGTCTATTTTAGGCTATTGTGGTGGACTCTTCCCATTGGTCATATTTTCCACCTCTCTCATAGTCTATTTATACTCACCTCCTAGCTTGTATTTTTCATCTTGAATGCATTATCTAGTTACTCTACCATTATTTTGTATGAAGCTTTGAGCTCTTAATGCAATTCTATCACATTGATATTTGCATGTATCAGAATCACTGGTTTTGTTCTATTTTGCATTTTAGTTTATGTAACTTTGAATCTCTCTTATAAAGTTTCTAGGTTATCAATCTTGTTAAAGATTTCTAACATGGTATCAGAGCATTGTTTTGAGAGTTTGTAAGTTCATAAATTCCTCATTGAGAGAGTGAGTTCTTTGTGAATCACGTATGCTCTTCTCTTGTATTTTTTAACAATCTGGAGAATGAAAAAGGATTTAACAAGACCCATTAAACTTGTCATTTTGCATGTGTGTTTTGTGAGATCTGGGTGATTGCAATATTTTTGGTTATACTAATAGCATTTTTGTCTATTCCAAAGTGTCCAAGAGGCTCAAGAAAGTCAAGATTGGCTTTTTCTTCATCTGATTTGGAGGTCGTTTGACACTATTATGGAACGGGGGTTTCAAGCACAGATCTGGAGGTCAACTTCTGTTTGCAGCATTTTTAGGCCAAATAGACCTTTCCATTATGTTCAAGAGGCCTTGTAGATAAATTTTGACATATTATATGCCCAGTTTTAGTCTCGGGAGTCAGAAAGGCAAAAAAAATTATCAGAAGGCCATTTTGGCCCCCCAACATGTAGATCGAGGCTGTCTTTTGTAAAAATCTGCAAAATTCAAAAAAAAGGAATAAAAAAGGATTTTTTTAGCACTAAGCGCTATTTTTTAAAGGGGCTTCAACCCTTATATGGGCTTTGGCCCCACTTGCAAGGGTCACAAGCCATTGTAGCATGGCACAAACCTATTAAAGGCTATGGACCCTACTCAAGGGTGTGCCCTTCCAAGGGTTCGCAAACCCTTAAGGGGAGGCTACAGGTGTGACCCTTGGCCCTTGCCCCCCTGCAAAAATTAATTTGATCATTGAACCAACAGTTCATCCTTTTGGATATTCCTCTGTGTGTGGTCATAAGGTCACCAAATTTGGCAAAGTGTTATTTTAGTGCCTATACATTTTCTTGGCCTTAGTGTCATTTTTTTATCTCTGTTGTTTCTAGTGTCAAACTTGACAGTGCTTTAAATATGGAGACAATTCTATTTGTCTGAAGTGTTTCTAATTTTGTCAGAGTCCTAATCTATTTGGGTATCAACTATACTTGGCGGTGCTCCTATTGTAGTGGCAGTTCCACTAAATTTGGTGAAGGCTTCTCTTTTGCAACTCAAGCCACTCTCCATTGACATGGGTGAAATTGAAGACCATTTTCAGAGGCTCCGTTCTTACTCATACCGGCTCCTTTTTCTAAGAATTTTTTTTTGTTTTGGGCTAATTTTTTGCGCCCTACACGTTGGTGCAGATGATTATTGATTCTGGTGAATGGATTTTCTAGAAATTATAGATTCTCATAAGTACCACTGCACAGCTCCCATTTTTGGAACTTTGGAGACTCATAACTTTCACACAAGACCTCGCGTTGAGGTACTTCTTTTAAAATGCATGATTTTTTGAGTACTTCATAGTAGTGTTGATAGTTTCACTTGGTTCTATTCTTGTATCATACTTTTAGCATACAACTAACTTTTGAGGATTTTGTAAAGCATTGAGATTAAGACCACTAAGTGTTTCTTGCTAGTGGCAGTTGTAAATGCACTAAATATAAAGTGCTAAATCATCTTTTCTTGGGGGGTCATTGATTGAGTGGAAAGGGGGGGTTGTCCTCTGTGTGTTCTCTTTTTTTCAGCACTTATTTCTGCATTTTTTCATCATGAATCAAACAAAAGTTCCAATATTAACTCCTTACAACTATTTTGAGTGGAAACACACATGACAATCTACTTAAGAAAAATTGGGTTGCATAGGATTACAATGGGACTAGAAATTGAACCTACTAAAGATAAAGATAAGCCTAAGTGGTTTAACAAATGTGATGAGGCCTATGGAACAATGTGTTTATTTGTTTCTCCTAATTTTCTCTTTCACATTGACTCTTTAAATTCACCAAATCAAATTTGGACAAAGCTAGAAACACTATTTAGTGCATAAGATTCAATGAGGGGTCATATGTTGGAAAATGAACTAATTAGTTTAATCCAGGCAACTTCAACACAATTCAAGATTTGTCACAAAATTGAAATCACTAAGGTTGCGGTTAAAATGATGTGGAATTGAAAAGAAAGATGAACAACTGATTCCTAGTATTCTCTCTAAGCTAAGCTCAGAATATTTTGTATTTGTTTCTACCTTCTATGCTACTAAGGGTGCACTTGGTACTCAATTCACCATGCCATCTTTGGATGACTTTGCTATCTCCCTCACACAAGAGCAGGATAAGCTATTCCAAATGGGCACTCTAAAATCTTCTGAGTCACATGCCCTAGCTGCCAACCAAGGCGCAAAAGAGCATAAAGGACAAAGTAGTAACAATAAGGATAAGAAACAAAAGAATAGCAAGGAAAAGAAGGATCAGAAACCAGCTGCCCCAAAAGTAACTAATGAGACCTCAACTTCTAATGGCAACAAGCCTAAGAAAGAAAAGGTCAAATATGCCTATTGTAAAGGACTCGATCATGATGAACATAAATGTTTGAAGAAACAAATTGATCACTTGACACACATTCTTGAGAAGAATAATATTAGTGTTCCTAAATCTATTAAACAAAGTTCTAATGAGGGGTCTAACAAGACAAAGGATAATAGCAAGGGAAAAGGAAAGGGAAAGGCCCTTGTAGCAATTGCTTCACAACCATCCACTTGGGTTCTTGATTTGGATGCTTTGAACCACATGGCTTCATTTGAGGAAGAATTTACAACTTTGGAGTCATGTACTATGCCCTTCATTTTGATGGGTGATGACACTCCTACTAAGGTGTGTGGGAGAGGGTCTGTTGATGTGGGGGATGGCACATTCCATGATGTTCTTTATCTACCCTCATTATCAAATATCCCCTATCAGTATATCAGATCACTCACATGAGTACAGGCAAGCGAGTTGAGCTCACTCTTGATTCAGTGGTGATTCGTGAGTTGCATAGTGGTTCTACAATTGCAGTTGGGAGAGCAGATCGTTAGTCTCAGCTATATTTATTTTCTCACTTTGTTCTTGATCCTCCTTTGTTTGTTTTACTCACTCATTTAGATGATGTGAGTAAATTATGGCATGAGTGGTTTGGCCATCTTAACTTCCACTACTTGCAACAGCTCAACCAACAGAGCATTGTCACAGGGTTGCCTTCAGTTTAGTTTTCAGGTGGTGTTTGCCAAGGTTGCATTCTTGGTAAGTATCCTAAGGAAAATTTTGACAAAGGTAAGGCATGGAGAGCTTCATAGATGCTAGAGTTAGTTCACAATGATTTAGTTGGACCATTTCCTCATCCATCTTATAGTAAGGCTAGAATTTTTCTAAATTTCATTGATGACTTTTCTCAATATACTTGGGTGTACTTTCTCAAATAGAAGTCTGAGGTATTTGATCACTTTTAGGACTTCAAAACTTTTGTAGAGAAATAATCCGGGAAAGCCATCAAAGTTTTGCGCACTAACAATGGTGGTGAATATGTCAACCATCGTTTTGAGTGGTTTTGCACTTTAGAGGGGATTGATTTGCAACATTTAGTTACATTAAATCCTCAGAAGAATGGTGTTGTAGAATGAAAGAATAGGTCCTTGAAGGAAATGGTGAACTACATCATTCATTCCAAATCTCTTGCACCACAACATTGGGTAGAGGCCATTAAATTTGCTTGTTATATCCAGAACCGCGTTCTCACTGAGCCTTGAAGTGAGTCACTCCTTTTGAAGCTTAGAGCTGTTGTAAACTATCAGTTAATCACTTTTGAGTTCTTGGTTCTCCTACATGGGCCCACATTCCTGTAGAGAAATGTAAGGCCTTGGATTCGCAAAGTAGGCCTTGCATATTTGTAGGCTATCCTAATGGTGTAAAGGGTTATCAGTTGCTCCACCCTACTACACATGAGTTGTTCATTGAGAGGAGTGTTTATTTTGAGGAGGGCTTTTCGAGGTCAACTCCTATCACTTCTCCACCTCCTTCTACTTTGACACTGGAGTCACTTGTGCTACATGACAGATCTTTTAATGATTCAGATTCACCTGAGAAGATTCTTGATGATGAGGAGTCTTCTACCTCCACTTTCAATGTTGAGAGTGATTCAGATGATTCACCTCCTTCCTCTCCTAGTCATCATTCAAAGGGTGATGATTCTCCTCCAAATTCTCTGACTTTTGTTCCACTTTGGGCTAGACAGACCTTGCAGTCTATAGACGATTGAGTTGGGGATCCATCAAACACTAAGCAAACTCGTTCACAATTCTAGGATGCTCCACATGTCTTCATTAATACAACCTCTAATCTACAATCCTTTTGAGAGGATTCTAGTATTCCTGAGTGGGATATAGTTGTGCAGGAGGAGTATAGCTCCTTGATGAGGAACCACACTTGGGATCTTGTCCCTCTTCCTAAGGGAAGAAAAATTATTTGATGTAAGTGGATCTATCAGACAAAGTTTGTGGTAGATGGGTCAGTTGATAATCATAAGGCTCACCTGGTTGCCAAAGGATTCTCCCAGGTTCCTGGGATTGACTACTCTGATACTTTTGTGCCAGTTGCTAGAATGAACTCCATCTGATTTGTTCTTGTCCTTGTTGTAACCAATCAATCGGAAGTACACCAGATGGATGTGAAGAGTGCATTTCTTCATGGTGACC
The DNA here is from genome assembly GCA_027924645.1 of Cunninghamia lanceolata. Lineage (NCBI taxonomy): Eukaryota > Viridiplantae > Streptophyta > Pinopsida > Cupressales > Cupressaceae > Cunninghamia > Cunninghamia lanceolata. Next base: position 5,112,585 of record BSBN01000155.1, read on the forward strand.
TTTAGGAGGAGATATACATAGAGAAACCATAGGGTTTCATTTAGGATTCTTCACTTGTGTGTTGCCTTTAGAAGTCTCTCTATGGCCTCAAATAGGCTCCTCGGGCCTGGTATGCCAAGACGGACTCCTTCCTTCTGACTGTTGGGTTCACTTGATGCCATTCTGATCCCAATGTCTACATTTTGTAATAGGATGATTCACTCCTATTTTTGGTCATGTATGTTGATGACTTGTTGATCATAAGGAGTTCTTCATTTGCCATTGGGGTAGTCAAATTTTCCCTTCATGACAGGTTTTTGATGACTGACTTGGGTTTGTTGCATTACTTTCTTGGGATTGAAATCTTCCTGTCTACTTCCAAGATCACACTCATACAGTCCAAGTATACTCTAGATTTTCTCCTGAGGTTTCATATGGTTGACTGTAAGCCTACTCTAACTCCATTCCTTTCTGGAGTCAAACTTGAGGCTCAATGTTCTTCACCATTTGTTGATGGCAATTTGTATTGACAACTTGTTGGGAGTCTTATTTATCTGACTCATATGAGACCTAACATTTCATATGATGTGCACATGGTTTCTCGATTTAGAAGGAGCCCCATTAGCTACACTAGAAAGCAACCAAGCAGATCCTTCACTACATTAAGGGTACTCACAGTTTTGGGATTCACTATGCAATGGACATTGATCTTGATTGATGGGATACACAAATTTAGATTGGGCAGGCAATTATCAGGATCACAAGTCTACTTCAGGTTATAGATTCTCACTTGGTTCAAGTCATGTTTGTTGGTCGAGCAAGAAGCAATCTTCTATTGCTCTATTTTCTACTGAGGCCAAGTATCGAGGGGCTATGAATGGCTTCAAAATCTTCTCACTGAGTTTAGTACCTAGATCAGACAGACATCAATCATCTTTTGTGACAACCAGAGTGTCATTCAAATCTCATGGAATTCGATTCATCATCAGCAGACCAAACATATTGAGTTCCACATGCACTAAATCCAGGAGCTCATCCATGGCCACATCATCGACCTTCGCTACTATCTAACTTCTAAGTAGGTTGCCAATATCTTCACCAAACCCTTCACAAAAATCAAGTATCTTCATTTGCAAGCTTTGATAGAGGTGTGGGAGGCTTCATCTTCTGGGGGGCTTCTTAGTCCTTTCACTCAGAGTCCTGACTCTCTCTATTTTAGGGGGGCTTTTCTCTCTTTTATGGGGGGTGTGCTTCTTCTCTTTGGGGGGATTTTTATGTACATGGGTACCTCATCAGGCTTCATTTTTTGGGACCCATCTTTTCACCCACATAAGTTGCACTTAAGGGGGGTGTTAGTGTAGGTTTTTATTTTCCTAATTGGGTTATTTATTTTCCTATGTTCCTACATTTTTCCTACACATGTAATTAAGCTTGCTTAGGGTTAATTAAGTGAGTATTAGTGTAATTGAGTGCAAGGTTTCAGTATCCTTCATGGAAAGTTACACTTGCCTATTTTAGGCTATTATGGTGGACTCTTCCTATTGGTCGTATTTGCCACCTCTCCCCTCTCTCATAGTCTATTTATACTCACCTCCTAGCTTGTATTTTTCATCTTGAATTCATTGTATAGTTACTCTTCCATTCTTTTGTATGAGGATTTGAGCTCTTAATGTAATTTTGTCACATCAACATTTGCATCTCTCTGAATCCCTAGTTTCCTATTTTGCATTTTAGTTTATGTAACTTTGAATCTCTCTTATAAAGTTTTTGGGTTGTCAATCTTGTTCATGATTTCTAACACGCACAGACGTATGTGTGAAGCACTGTAGTCTTTTCATGTGTTGTCATCCAAGTCTCACACTATCATCTAGGAAAGTTATAGAACTTAAGCTTCTCACCAAATTTTGAACTAACCTACACAACAAGAAATAGAGGCATCCAAAACAACAAACTAAAAAATACCAGAATACATATAAATGATGAAATGAAGCTAAAGTAAATAAATCAAATGAAATCATAGACGAGTTCTACAGGGTAGACTCTCACATCTCTTCCCATTTCTTAGCCTCAATCCTAGATGCAGGGGTGTCTACAGAAGTAGCGAAGCACCTCATGGTGAAACTGTTTAAGCCAGAATTCCTCTAGGGCCTCAACTCCATTCTCGAGGCAGTCTTTCCCAAGGGGGTATCCCCGCCCAAACAACATTGCCTCCCCTAAAGATCCTCTGGAGGTGTTGAAGGTCTTTCCCCTCATTCTCGACCTGAAAGGCATGGCGTTGACAGAACATTAGGACTGAGTTCTCCAGGTTTTTGGTTTCCTCCAGAACATGTTGCAAGAGGACGATGACTCTGGGGAAGGGGTTTGGGTTGTCAGGCTCCAATCCATGGCAGTGGAGCTTGGTCTTCTCTGAAAACATGGCTTCTGTGGCCCAGGTCTTTGTGATCACTCTCAGTAGGTAATGCTTATAATCTAGTCACTAACGGATCAGTAAGCCTAATGGCTATTTTGCTTATACTTCTATGTAAAGTTTAGTAGGTTTGCTTATGGAAGGGTATCGGATGGTTTTTTGCCATAGAAGCCAGTTTGGAAGGTTGCAGGTAAACTGCTTATAGGTACCTGCTTGTAAACATCTTCTTCTGATCAATATAAATCTATATATTTACAAATCAAAAAAAAAATCAAATGAAATAATAAAATGACAAGAGAAAGGAAGAGACACCAGAAAACCTCTGTGTGGTTGTATGCCTCCCAAAATACCTATAGTTAAAATAAGAGAAAATGTTGGGGTTGTTTCGGGGTTTGCCTTCAAGTCAAACCCCTACTTTGGTGTTTCTACCTCCACAACAGCCAATGATTAAAAGATAGAAAAATAGTGTGTGCCCCTATCCTACGTGCATCTAGGAATTGAGAGCAGTGACAATAAAATAAATCTATAAGTATCAACCCTAGTCTATGGGGAAGAATACCCTAGTGTGTATATGAAGATAAACAAGGTGGTGGTCTACACTAAAGCTTTGTGAAATAGAAATGTAGAAGCAGATAAAGAAAAGCTGCAATATTATTCAAAATTATAATAAGAACAATATTACCAACATGATGTAGAAGGTGAAATAACACTTGTATTCATCCAAGAATATTTGACCAGCATGCAGCTTTAGCGAGTTCAACAATGGAGGTATGTGTAGCCAAGCATGGCTAAGAGAAGACTGGAATGAGAGCATAAAAATTTACTTTTGCATAAGGGTTTGTGAGGAAGCTGAATGGTCAAATTCGAATGTTGAAGGCATTTTTTTGACAACCAGACATTATAGCAAGCAACGGAAGGTGGCTAAGCAAGAAATCAACATTTTAAATTTTTAAAACTCACAAGACACTAGCACGTCACACGGATGTCCATGTGTAGCGCTAGTGTCCTAGAGAAATTACATAAAATTCAACATGTGTTCCCAAGATAGAGAGAAGAATTAGAATTTGATAGAGAAATTTAGCAATCTGGTAAAGGAAAAAGGCTAAGGCTAGGCTAAAATGATCCCTAAAACATGCTAATGGAATGGAAACTAAAGCAAGCCCAAAATACAATGTGAAATTGCAAGGTATGAAATTTTCAACATTACACACATATGCATGTGTATGTTTATACATATGTGTGTACATATGCATATACATATATGTGTATATATACATACACATATAGTTTTTAATCTATAAGATGTTGTCTTTGCATCAATTTCCTTTATATTAAATAAGTATATAAAATTTACATAGTTTTCCTATCACCTTGAATGGTTTATCCATTGTACTACTGCCTATGATGTAATGGCACAAAAGCCCACAAAAGATCAAAGGCACGCAAGCCCACATTACAAGTCATTTATATGAACAAAAAACCAAAACAAGAAAGAATGTATTGTATCATATTTAGAATTCCTCACCACTAGTAGGAGAGTTGTAGTTGCCTTGAGTGGGAATGCTAAGAAATAGATAATTCAGACCTCAATCTATTTTCTTTATTCTTTATTGTCATGACTTGGGAAGGAATTGGTTGTTTTCATCAACCATCTTCCAAAAAACATTAATTCCATCCTCCATGATCCCTTCCCATAATGTTTTAGCTAATTTTATTATGCCTTCATCATCAATCATAAACACTCCTTTGATGTTGTCATCACTAGCTTGGAGATCATATTCTTCCACTGCCTTTATAGTTTACAACCTTTATTTTTTGTGCACGTATATTTCCACCAAGACCTTCATTGTGCCTATGTCTTAAAGTACATCCATGTAATTAGCAAGGAAAGTCACCACAACCTCACTATCAAATAGACTCATCATTGTTTGGTCCAAAATTTCATATACTATCACTAGTTTGAACCCTCTAGCTACCATGGGAGACCCAATATAGAAGGCAAACACCATCCAATTAATATGATATTTCCCAAAACACCTCACCTCCAATTCCCCTCTAGGCATATAAGTGTGAATATTCATTTTTCTTTGTCTAGAAAGTCCAAAAGAGTATCAAATTTATAGGAATTTTTGAGCTCTCAAGCAAATAATGCAAGTTGTACTAATAATCTTTAGATGACAAGCCAAAACTCTTTGTGTGTGAGAAGTAATTCCTTTCCTCATATATGAGAGAGGTTAGAAAATTTGTACATATCATGATGGAAATATTTATTATTCCATTTTTAGGCCTCTACCAAATTTAGTCCAACACATGTGTCAATATCTTTGGATGCTATGTATTCATCTATATGATCAATGGCATAATTTGCTAATAGGTTAGCCAATTTATTACCTTCTTTAAAACAATGTTAAATGGTGTAGGAGGTTAGACTATCTAATTTTGGCCAAATTTGGTCTAGGATATTCCTTGACTTCCAATTTGGTGTCCCCCTATTTTTAATTATACTGACAATAATCATGTAATCCCCCTCAACTAACAGGTCTTTTATATTTTTCTATTTGCACAATTGGAGATCGAGTAAGAGGGCTTAAAATTTGACCTCATTATCTATGCCTAGAGAGAGCTTCTTGGGGGTGGCTATGATTAAATTGACATTGAAGTCCCATATTGCACACAAAGATCCAAAGATATTAGGGTTACCTTGAGCCCCTGTCAAAATTTAGTTTTAGCCTCCCAATGGGTGGATGATGCCATTTGATTTTTACCCTACCTAAGTTTTTCTTCTAGTTATAACTACACATCCCATGAACAATAATATACATATATGTGTGTGTATGTATATATGTACATACACATACATATGTGTATATGTATAAATGTCTATATCTATATAGATATACATATAGATGTTTATACATATACATACATATATATAGAGAGAGAGAGATATGTATGTATGTATGTGTATATGTATATGTATATGTATATGTATATGTATATAAACATACATAAACACATATATGTATATGTATATGTTTATTCATACACATATACATGTATGTTTATTCATAAACTTTTCTAGATATTCTAAAACAACTCACCAAGTGTGAACATCTAATCCTAGCTACTCAAGCATCCTTCAAGTGAATGTAAAACAATAACTATAGTAATAAAACCAAAGCAATGGGAAGTATATAAATAGAAGCAAAATACTTGACAATGATAGTGACACAAGATTTGGTCTAGAGAAACTCAAAAGGGGAAAAACTTCAGTTGGATGAGTAAATACTCTCTGGAATCCACTATAACAAGTCAAGTATAATCAATATAAATTAACTTAAATCTAAATCTAACCTTCACAACTCTCCAACAAGTGACAAGATTGATTCCATCCATTCACAAGTTGATCTGCCTCAAGCCTTATTCCAACAATGGTTGAACCTACACAAACTCTTTTTTAGTGAAGGTAAACAAGAGTGCTAACACGCAAAATTAGATTTCCAATCTCCCTAGGTAGATGGTTGAACTTCCCAAGTAATGGAAATAAATAAACCTAACCTCTCAAAGTAAAAGAAAATGACAATTCTTTCTAGTTTTGTTGTCATATTCAAACTGATGTGTTCATCTTTGTTGTCATTATTGTTTTCTAGAGAGACCAAGAATTCATTAGGGTGTTCACTAAGATGACTAGACTATCAATAGGCCTGAACATGCCAATGTGAGACAAAATTCCATTTTTCATAGTTATGTAAAAAATTATCTTCATCCCTAGAATGTTACAAATCACCCAAAGTCTTCAAAAACCCTATAAATGCTTCAATGTACCCCAACTGAAAGAAATGATTCCTAGACACAAAAATATTCTTGAATTGAACTCCTTGACTAAATTTGATTAAAACCAACCTTTTAATCATAAAATAGGATTATTTTTTTATCACTCCTCCCTAATTAGGGAGCTTTTCATCCCCAAAAGTTCAAAGAGAGTGTGTTGTGATGAAATCTTCCCTAGTTTACCAACATGATATCAATTGGAATGTATACACTAGATCTCATTTATCCATAGAAGGGGAACCATATTGACTCAAATAAACCTTCCAATAGCCAAACCAATGCAAATGGGTTAAATGGGTAGGCCAGTACATGGATGCCAATGAGACTTTAGGCCTGTTTGGTTGAAAGAATTCTTCATTAGTTCATGAAAGAATGAATCCCACCTTTTTGAGCTCAAATGAAATAATACAATTGAGTAGCTGCACAAGTATCAAATGAATTGCATCTGAGTAGCTACATCGATACAACTATACGACTACAAAAGCACAAATCAACTACAACTAAGATGCATAAAATATGTGAAAATTTCTTCCCAAAATTATCTTTGGGTACTTCTTTTCTTTGGATGGAAGTTGACCTTTCAACCTAACCAATTAGGTTTCATGTAGTCCCTTGCATTTTTGTCTTTCTTTCTTCTAAAGTACTAAATCCTACTCAATCTCCTCCAATGGTCCTAGACTAAGGTCTTCTATGAATGGAAAAACCAATTTATCTTCCTTGTCCAACATCAAAGGCTTTAACAATCTTAATTTTCCACGTTAACCACCGAATACACTTTCATCTATGGTGGAAATCAAGTCAAAAGGCATTTTTACTAACTTGTTCTAGAATTGAAAAGGGTCCATACCTCAAAGGATCCATGTTTCTCATTACTCCCTAAATTTTATCCTTACTTAAATACAATCAAAATTGATCACCCACCTTGAATTTGTGTTTACATTGGTGTTGGTCATGCCACCTCTTATACTTCTCTTGGTTGTCCTTAAGACTCTCTTGTATCTAGAGCTACACTTGCCTAATATTTTTAATTAACTTTCCAACTTTGTCCACCTCTAAGTTAACCTCCTTACCTTTCTCATATGGTTGTCCTACAAACACATCTAGATGGATGGGAGGTAAAAAACCATAACATGTTTCAAATGGCAAAAGATTTATAGATGAATACACTGCTCAGTTGTAGGAATGTTAAATATATGTTATGCTCTTATCTCGAGTCTTTAGATGGTTTAAAATATATCCACAAAGTAACTGAACCAAAGTCCTATTTACCACTTCAATTTGTCCATCTACTTGCAGATGAAAAGTCATGCTCCTCTTCATCTTACTATCCATTTTCTCCCAAAGTGTGCACCAAAACTTATAAAGAAAACTAGAATCCCAATCTAAAATGATGCTTAAGGAAAATCAGAGTGAATCTCTACATTTGTAAAAAATAATTTAGTTGCATCCTTCATTGTTAATGACTTTATACATGGAATTAAAACACACATTTCATTGAATCTATCAACCGCCACAAACAACTAATCGTGCCCTTTAGATGTCATGGGAATCCCTCCAAAAAATCCATTAAAATTCTCTCCCACAGATGAGTTGGGACTATAAGTGGATAATACAATTCTAATTTCTGATTATTGGGTTGACTTACACTAAATAATCTACAACTACGAACAAATTGTACTACATAGTTTTGCATATAAGGCGAGTATATACATTGCTGCAAATTGAAAACTATTTTTGCATCCTCTAAGCGACCAACTACTCTATAAGTATGTGCTTCTCTTTAAAGCAACAATCTCCTCTCTTTTACAATACACAAAAAATTACCTTTGAAGAATAATCCATCCTTAAAATAGAAATCACACTTTGGCTAGAAAATATCACACTTGCCTTCTTTCATCTGCTTAGCATCATGCTCATAATCCTCTACACAAACCTTTTTTCCAAATGGTTCAATAAGAGATAAAGTATAAATAGCTAAAACTAAGGTGACCTGGATAATAAATCAACAAGCTTATTTGTTATATCTTTCTTGTACTTAATGACCAAGTGGAACTTTTGCAAGAAACCCATCGACTTGTAGTGCCTCACCTATTGTAGTTTTATTTGAGCTTGAAAATATTGAAGTGATTAGTTGTTTTTATGAGCTATTATTTCCTTGTTGAACTGATGTAGTAATGGATGGAGGATCTAATGAAGGATTGTCCAACCATGCAGTGAAAACACACAATTCACATCCATAGCTCAGAAACAAAAATAACCCCAACTTTATTAATTTCATAGTTATGAATGATTACAACCTACCAAAATGGGCTTCCTACATGCTAGTTCATAGGCATTTGATTACAAAACATGAAATTATAACATTCCCATGATATTACAATACATTTTAATTTGTTAAGCTTCAAAATAATTATACTTTCCACCACATCTCAATTCTCCAACCCCAAACTTGAATTAAACTATCTTTGAATTATTATAAATGGTGTTTAAAAATTTGTATCAAGCCTTGGAAATAATTTGTTGGGTACAAGGTGGCACAAAACTCTATGCCACATGAAACATGTAGTTAGCCAGGTGTTTGGTTAATTCCTCCAATCAAGTGCAGTGATCCCAACATGTAGGATCTTCATGGAGTGCTCATCATAATCTCTCTTGGGTCTAATGTGTCTCCTTATGTATTCCTTTATTTTTGTAAACTTCTAAAAAATGGCACAAGTGAAGAATAGAGAAACTGTGTAGGCCTAACAGCCTGATAAAGGTTTATAAACCAAGTTACATATCTATGGTGCTTCAAATCACCTAAAACATGGATATGACATTGATGTAACATTATATAACCTATCCTCCAAACCGCAATATTAGATATGCATTTGTGATGGCATGTGATGGATTTCAGTGACTAAATTTTGACCAGAAACTTGCAAACAAAGTGATCAAAAAATATTTTTTTGGTTGATGCAAGATTGCTTCTATAGCCTAAGATGCTTCTCCATCAGACACCCAAGGTTAATTGAAAAGTGAATCCCTCACTTTCTAGGGGCTAGAGGGAAACCAAGATGGTCTACCTCAGCCCAAGAAATCCAACTTGAGTCTTCTTCCATCCTTCCTCTCCATTTTACCAAATATTCATCATACTATTTGTTCCTAGTGCTCCTTCCAATTCTACTATCCAAAATTTCTTCAATCTCCTCCTTTTATGCTTGCAATATCTGGCTTTGCCATTATATTTCTATGCTACTATTCCTTGACTCCCCTTCATTATACTAGTATAGATATGCAATGTTGAACACTAGGATATGCCCAAGCCTTCTAGTAGTTCAATTTCATATGTATTTCCTAAATCAAATCATTTCATAATCCTACAAAGACCAAACTTTTTCATCTTCAATTTATTGCATTTCCCAACTAGAAATCTTTCCTTTCTAATATATACCATCACTCCATCTCCAACCATAAATTCCTTGTTTCTTCTTGTCTCATCATCATTTTCCTTATATCTATTGTTCATCATTTGCAAGTGGTTCTTTACTTGCACATGCACTTCTTTTATGTGTTCTACAAATTCTTCTACCTCTACACTTCTCTTGTCTATGTTACTGATGTCCCTCAAATCTGATACATTTCTTGGGCAACCACACATTACAATCTAACATGGTGTTTTTCCTGTACTCTGATTCACTAAATTGTTATATGCAAATTCTTCCTATGATGGGACCAATTCCTTGTTTCCTGTCTTTTCTCTGACTAGGCACCTCAACAAGTTACCTAAACTCATGTTCACAACTTCTATTTGTCCATCCATTTGTGGGTGATATGTTAAACTAAATTTAAAATCCATCTTCATCTTTTTCCATGATGTCCTCCAAAATTATCCAACAAATTTTATATCCCAGTCCGAAACTATACTCCTTGGTAAACCATGTAATCTTACAACTTCCTTGAAAAATAGGTCAACTATATGTAACACATCATTTCTCTTCTTCCATGAAATGAAATGTGTCATCTTAGAAAATCTATCCACAACTACAAATATTCAATAATACCTTTTTTGTATTCATGGAAATCCCAATACAAAATCCATGCGAAATCCCAATACAAAATCCATGCTTGTGTCTTCCCAAGGTCTCTCTAGTACTGCTAATGATTGATACAAGCCAATATTCTAACTGCTCCCTTTGGCAACTTAATAAGTCCTATAACCCATACAAATTTCCTTACATCCTTGTATATATGTGGCCAAAAATAGTTCTCACTCACCAATTCAACTATCTGGTCTATTCTAAATTGTCTAGCTAAACTACCACAATGTTTATCTCTTATTAGATTTCCCTCATTGAACTCCTTGGTATACATAATTGACTCCCCTTAAACAGCATCGCATTTTATATCAAGTAATCTAAGCATCTACTCCTATCCATACTTACCAACTCATTACAATCCTTCCATGCCTCCACAAAATATAGATCAATTTCATGCAAAATGCTTATACTCTTCAAACCCAACTACTTCTACTCTCATCTATGTCGGCAATGTTTCTCTCCTAATAAATGCATGAGCAACCTTGTAGATTTCCCACTTCTGTGTTTTAGCATAAAGTATAACTTTGCATAAATTCAACCCAACACATATGTCTCTAATTCAACTTGCCTTAGTTGTTCAAGTATTATAATGCCTAATGATTAGTATACAACACAAATTCTTTTGGCAACAATAATGTCTCCACTTCTTCAATGCTTTAATTATGGCATAAAATTATTGTTCATAGAAATAATATCTTATCCTTGCATCATTCAAATTCTCACTAAAATAGATTATTGGTATTCCTTCTTGGTTTAGCACTACTCCAATTGCAATCCCACTTGCATCACAGACAACCTGAAATATCTTATTGAAATGTGGAAAATCTAGCACTAGTTGTTCTATCACCTTCAGTAACTCAAAACTCTTGTTCACTCCTATCATCCACTTGAATTATTTCCTATATATCCCCTCATTTTTTTGGTTAGTGGTGCATAAATACCATTAAAATTCTTGATAAACTTCCTATAGAAACTTTCCAACCCATGAAAATATCTTACCTCTCCAACACTTGGTGGTGTAGGCCACTCAATAATTATTCTAACTTTCTATGGATCCAGCTTCAAACCTTCATCTGAGATTACAAAGCCCAAGTATACTAATTCCCTCTTCATGAAGCTACATTTCTTTAAATTGATCAACAATTTCTCCTCTCTTAATCTCCACAACACTAGGTGATCTTCCTTAGTCTTAATGAAAATCAAAATATCATCCAAGTAAATAATCACAAACTTACCCAAAAATTTCTTCAATATTTGATTCATTAATCTCATGAATGTACTTGGTGCATTAGTCAATCCAAAAGACATAACCAACCACTCATACAAGCCATCATTAGTCTTAAATGTTGTCTTACACTCATCTCCTTCCCTTGTCTTGATCTAATGATAGTCACTTTTCAAACCAATCTTTGTGAAGTACTTTGTCCCACTCAAACAATCCATTATGTCATCTATCCTTGGCAATAGGAATTTGTACTTTACAGTGATCTTATTGATTGGTCTAGAATTAGTACACATCCTCCACTCACAATCCTTCTTTGGGGATAGTATTGTGGGTACCACACATGGGCTCAAACTTTCTCTGATCAACCCTTTCTTCAACAACTCTTGCAATTGCCTTTTAAATTCTCATTTTTTTCTAGTATCATCTTATACAATTTTTTATTGAGTAAACCATATCCTATAATTAGATCCATATGATGACTAATACTCCTTAGTGGTGGAAATCCCTTTGGCATATTGTCTCATATAATGTCTTCATACTCTATCAACAATTTTGATATTTCCTCCTACGGTGTCTCCTCATCACTTGTAGTGGTATTCTTGGCACTTGTGGTGCTACATATCTTAGGAATCAATTTAAAGCATACATTCTCATGTCTTAGACCATTCAAGAATCTTCTCCCATCCACTTGTTAGATGGTGAAAATGAGAGAGAATGATAGCATGTATAAACCAAATCAAGCCTATCTTTTCACATACACTCAACATTAAGAGATAGGAACCAAGCTTGTTCACTATGAAGGATTTCTATTCCTTTTTATCTTGTTATAAATGAATAGATTTGTGATCAACCCTTTCTTCAACAACTCTTGCACTTGCCTTTTCAATTCTCCTTTTATGCTAGTGTCATCCTATACAATTTTTTATTTAGTAAACCAACTCCTAGAATTAGATCCATATAATGATTGATACTCCTTAGTGGTGGAAATCCCTTTGGCATATTGTCTCATATGATGTCTGCATACTCTATCAACAATTTTAATATTTCCTCCTACGATGTCTTCTCATCACTTGTAGTGGTATTCTTGGCAGTTGTGGTGCCACATATCTTAGGAATCAATTTAAAACATACATTCTCATGTCTTAGACCATTCAAGAATCTTCTCCCATCCACCTATTAGATGGTGAAAATGAGAGAGAATGATAGCATGTATAAACCAAATCAAGCCTCTCTTTTTACATACACCCAAAATTAGGAGATAGGAACCGAGCTTGTTCACTATGAAGGATCAAGCTACTTATTTCTATTCCTTTTTATGCTATTGTAAATGAATGGATGCTTCAATTAGGTTTTCACAAGCTTTAGACAACCTTATTACATGAAACCCTAATTGTAAAGTGTGTGCAAACAGACTAGTTTTTGGAACAAAAACTATCAAACAAACTACAAAAATGCAAATCAAAAGCAACAGTGACTGTGTACCTGGAAATTGGAGGCCTATCAGACTAGGGCACCCACCCCGTAGTCTAGTAAGTTTTCTAACTGTTAAACTTTCTACACCAGGTATCAGAGTCTTTGTGAAGGGTTCCAGATCCAGTATTTGAAGTCCTATTAGACTAGGATGCCCGCCCCATAGTCCTGAAGATTCTTCGATGACAAAACTGAAAGTTCTATGATGACTGTACCTACAATACCTATTCTTCCTCCGCTCCTTTTTGCCATAACTTTCCAAATGTAACCTCAAGGAGATGATAGTGATGAAGACTTATAGAACAAGAAGGCAAGGCAGCTGTATCCACGAAGGATTTCAAAACTCAAGTTGGAGGCTTTAACCCTTCTCCCGATCGTACAAAAGGGCTTGACAAAACCCTAGGAAGAGCAAGATAGACTCAAGATCTTGATTCCTAATCTCCACCAAATATCTCCATGATAGCAAATATCAATATCTTCAAAGAGCTTCATCAAAGTGCAGACCTTTAATAGCAATAGTAGCATAATTTTGGCATAATAAGCTTGCATGAGAGTTGTGTGTGATAAAATGTTTTTCAATTCTCTTTAAATACCTAACCTTAGAAAAGAAAATAATCAAACTAATACACCGACATCGCACGAAAACCTAATTTTGAATTCAGAATCCCGAGGTGCACAGGACAAGCCGACACCAATCCAAAAATCAAGACTCAGAGATTTAGGATTGGACTAGGGCACAAGCACCCAAGCCCAAGACCCAAATTTCACTTAACGTCTAGCTTAAGGGTGTCTAGAATATCTAAAATCCAAGGTTTGTTTTTGGGTTTTGTCAGTTATTCCTTTGAAATGTGATATTTCCTTGATAGGGTACACGTCAATCAGGGTTTAGGTAGGTTAGAAATAGAGAGGGCAAGAGGACACCAAAGGAGAGGAGAAAACTATGCAAAATTGTGCTAATCCATGCAGGAGTACAATTTCCAACATAACATTTAGCCCCCACTTTAGTGGCCATATGACACTATGTGCATATGGAACTAAAGGAAAGTAAATACTTCAATCATGAAAAGAATACTGTAGAGGAAGCTAAAATGTTGCTACATAAGAGGAAGAAGCCCCAGTCTACAATCCTGTAAGATCACAAAGTTAGGGACAGTATCCTATAAAGGAACACTTGTTAGATAATCCAAATCAAATCATCCTACGAGCAGCAAAACAATAAGTTAGTCATAAGCACTAAGGGGATTGAGTGATGAGACATGATTAGGGTGGAAATCAAGGGAGATATGTGCCCCCCCTTGTTTCTGATTGCTTAGTCTGAAAAGGAGAAACAAGGTGGTAATCTTCACATATATTTTAGGGGAAGTTGATGAGGAATGCTTTGTGAGGGTCATTTTTGCAAACAACACTAAGGCACAAAGCATTGGGCTAGATCAAGGGTAGAATCAGGAATCCAATACAATAGACGGTGCAACAATCTGAGTTTGAAATCCCAAGATAGAGATGTATGAGCAAAGTTCTAGATTTTTGCATCTGGATAGTGATAGGAAGTCTTATCCTTTTACTATAAGTAAAGGTAGTTTTCACTTTCTCACTATTCAATCTTGTTTTCTTGTTGTAGAGGAGAAGATGAGAAGGAGATAGAGACTGACCATGCCAACTCGACACCCCTACCAGCTTCCAAGGCTAGAGGTGCTCCATTCTCGGGTCATAGATAGGCGGATCGAGCCAGAGGTAGGACTCTAAACTTCACTTTTGTCACAGTTCTTTCCTATTTTTGTGATTTTTATCATTTTTTGTGCCATGTAGAGCTTTCTGGACAATGGATCCCAACTAGGGTGCCCAAGTCCAGCTAGGGTGCCCAAGTCCTCTCTGGGTGCCCAAGTCCTCCTAGGGCACCCAAGTCCAGAGAGGAAATGGGCCCAAGAGATAGGGCATAGTTATATGTGTTAGGTGTATGTAGATGATTTGATGATGAAAACTGATTAGAAATTATTTGTTTGATGCATAGGATGTCCCCGGGACATGGGAGCACATAGGTGGCCATCTCATTGTTGCAAGTATGGGCCTAACCAGTGTTGTCATTGATGTCAACATACTCTTGTTGCAATGATGATAAGGATTGGATGAGTTGTATGCTGAGGATATTGAGAAAATTAGTCCTATCAGGAACAGTGAAGACAGTGAGGTGAAGATCCTAGCTAAGATGCAAATCAGAGGATGCGCATCAAAGGTTTTGTTGATATGTGTCTTAAGATGATCCAATAAAGAACTGAGAGGTCCGCATGAAGATCTGAAGAAGTTATAGCCACTTGATAAAAACTAGTTCTGGCAAATGTTCAGAGGTGACAGAGTGACACAGATAGGTCCAGTGAGATCCGGAAATGCAATATCTCATTCTGTGGATTTGGTGGAGTGTTTAGGATGTCAATGTGAATTAAGAACTCAATTGGTTCATGGTCTGGAGGTCTGCAAGCATCTATTCCAATATGAGAGTGATGATAGACTGTGTTCTTGAGCTTCCAGATGAAGGAGAGAAAGATTTCAGTAAGCACAAGTAGTGTGGATGTTCTTGGTGATTTAGGCAAGCTTGTGGAGGTCTTTGGATTGTGTCCAGTTTGTGTTGGTAATCTGCATTAAAGTTTGAGCTCGTAATTGAAGAATTACTTCCGGATGATGGTGTTCTTCCTAAGTTTAGCTGACCAGATGAGTTACACATCCTGCGGATGATCTTGAGGATGTTTTGTGAAGATTGGTGCATTCCTAAAGTAAGATTGAAGTCTCAGACCTGTGTGGCCGACAGCGTGTTGATCCACATGAAGTCTTTTTGTAATTAGTCATGTTGTATTTATGTATTTTCTTTGTAATGTATGCCCACTTGGATGATTATTCTAAAGTCAAATGTCTTGTATAAATAAGAGGTTGTGAAGTCATTTCAAAGTGATCTTGATGAGATGAGTATGAAGTAGAGAGGAGCAGAGCGAAAGGCAGAGTAGAAGTATTGAGCTTAAATGGAACTGACTCAAGCATGGTGAAGATGCTATTCTTTAGTTCAAGTATGTGATATTTATTATTTTGTAGACAGTGTGTCTCCTGTAGGCAGTGGGCCTCTTGTGAGCAGTGTGCTCAGGCAGTGAGCCCTAATTGGCATGTGCGATTTTGTTATTCTTATTCTTTTAACAGAGAATACAATCTTGGGTTAGTCACCTCGTGGTTTTTCCCTTAGCCAGGTTTTGCATGTTAAAATCTTGGTGTCTTATGTGTTAATATGTTTCTACTCTTGATTTAAAGCATTATGTTTCCATGATTGATTTATTATTATGCTGCTGAATTACAAAGTGGATTTAAGTGATTAATTGGAAGAAATTTTTGGACAACTGATTCACCCCCTCTCAGTTGTATGTCCTGAATCTAACAATTGGTATCAGAGCCAAGTTCCTCTAAAAGAGCTTAACTTCTTGAGGAGATCCAGGATGTAATCATACAAGAAGGATAGTCTGAGGTTTGATGGAACCAATTTTACTCTTTGAAAAAGTCGCATGGAATGTCACTTGCAATGTATGGGAATGCAGTATTGGATCATGGCTTCAAAGAAGTATGTTCTTCCTCAAAATGGTCTAAGTATCGTAGATGAAATCAGAGACGCTGAAAATAATCTGCGAACTAAAGAAGCTCTTCTAAGTGCCTTATCTGATTCTGAGCTAACAAATTTTATTGATCTAAAAACTACATATGAGATTTGGCAAAAACTGGAACTTCTACATGAAGGAGACAAGTATGTTAAATGTGCCAAGCTACAGAGTTTGAAAGGAAAATTTGAAAACCTGAAGATGAGAGAAGATGAAAATATCACTACATTTATGCCAAGGGTAAATGAGCTTGTTTGTGGCATTAGATGTGCTGGTGGAATCTTGGATGAAGATGAGATTGTTGCCAAAGTTCTTAGATCCCTTCCTAATTCTTACAAGTACAAGGTTGCTTCTATTGAAGAATTTAGGTCTTTTTCAAATATCACAAGAGATCAATTAGTTGGTAAATTAGCTACATTTGAATTGTCTAAGTTTGGAGATGCCCCCCCAAGATTGAATCTGCATTCAAAGCCAGTGCCTCTATAAAAGGAAAACAAAAGTTTGATCTGGGAGAGAACTCTTCAAAACTATCATGGTATGAAAAAGAAAGAAAAGATTTGGAAGAAGATGAAGCAGAAACTGCTCAACTTGAAGCCCTTATTGCAAAAAGACTGTCAAGAGGATCCGGTAAGTATGAAGGGAAATTGCCCTTTAAATGTTTTAACTGCAATAAGATTGGTCACTTTGCCTCAAGATGTCCGGAAAGATTTTTAAGACCAAATCCTAACAGATCAAGATTCCAAAAGAAATGTTACTATGTTCGTGAAGATGATGATGAAGGAGTAACAGATGATGAATCAGAGACAAGAAACAAATCCGGAAGTGACTAGGTGTTTATTGTCATCAAGGAAGAAGATCCAATGCCCTCTGAATTTGTCAATCATAAAATGGTAGAAAGAGCTCTGGCTGCCCAAGTTGAAGAAAAGGATGATTGGGTCATTGACAATGGATGCTCCCACCATATGACAAGTGACAAAAATAAGTTCATAAATCTGGAAAGATATGAAGGAGGAGTGGTAAAATTTGATGATAATTCTATTGGCAGAATCAAAGGTAGAGGAACCATTTCTTTTGATGGAAAGAACAAAACTAGTAATGTACTGTATGTTGAAGGTCTGAAGCACAATCTTCTTAGTGTTGGACAGTTGGTGGACAAAGGCTATGATCTCTGATTCAAAAATAGAAAATGCAAGATCTTTGAAAGTTCCAGAACAGAGATTGCATCCGGTACTCAAACAAAAGGTAATATCTTCCACTTGGTTGGTACTGGCAAAAGTTGTTTATTTGTTAATTGATCAAAGTTGGTTATGGCATAGGAGAATGTGTCATGTGAATTTTGATAACATCATTAAGATAAGCAATACTTAGGCTATAAGAGATCTTCCAAGATTGGTGAAACCTACTAATAGTTTGTGCAAAGAATGTCAGTTGGGTAAGCAGAGCAGAGTATCATTCAAAAGTAAGGAATAGTCTTCTACCGAATTATTGGACTTAGTTCATATTGATCTATGTGGTCTGGCAAGAATCAGGAGTGTGCAAGGTGATAGATACTTCATGTTATTAATTGATGACCACTCTCAAATGATGTGGGTGACTTTCCTGAAAGAGAAATCTGAGGCTCTTGAGAAATTAAAAGTATTCAAGGCTATGGTAGAGAATGAAACTGGATTGAATTTAAAATGTCTGAGGTATGATAGAGGAGGGGAATTTACATACGGTGAGTTCATAGAATTCTGTGAGAAACATGGGATAAAAAGATAGTTGTCTGCTTCAAGGACTCCATAGCAGAATGGAGTAGTGGAGAGAAAAAATTAGACCATCCAGGAAGCATCTAGAACCATGATGATGGAAGCAAATGTTCCTCAGATCTACTGGAGAGAAGCTGTAAGCACTGCAGTCTATACTCTTAATCAAGTATAAATCAAAAGCAATACCAGTAAGACCCCTTATGAACTTTGGTTTGGCATCACTCCCACTATGAGGTATTTCAAAGTCTTTGGTAGCAAATGTTACATTAAAAGAGATGAAGATCTAGGCAAATTTGATGCTAGAAGTGATAAAAGAATATTCTTGGGTTATTCTACTCAAAGCAAAGCATACCGATGTTATAACAAGAGATTGAGAAAGATTATAGAAAGTACAAATGTGAAGGTTGATGAAGGTATTGAAAAACCCTCGAGGTTTTATGAATATGATGAAGATGGTCAGAATGATGTTTTGGTCCAAGGAGTCCAAGCCCCTTCTGAAATTTAGATCCAAACTGATCCGGTGAATCAGGAAGAAGAGATAAGTTTTAATGAACCTGTTCAAGAAATAGAAATGCAAGAAATTCCCAAAGTTCCCAGGTATGTGTTGACCTATTTTCCTCTGTCTAGAGTTAATTAGTTCACCTTGTATTTTCCTTGAAAATCCTCAGAAAATAACCCTACAAGGCTCAAATCCTTCAAATACTCATGCTATGCCATGCCAAAAATCCCAAAATCTCACTTGAAGATTCCTTGCAGAAAACCAAGAAAAACCCAGAAATCTTTTAGCTTCAAGTGCTTTCGATCGCAGGGATTTCTCAGTTTCATGCTTGGTATTTTGTATGCATTTTTGAATGTATATTCGCATATACATTCACCATTGTATGTAGGACACATACAAAGAAAAGATGCAAAGGGGAAGATACAAGAGGCAGAATATACAAAGGAAATGTACATCGCTAAGATGCAAAGACAGAATGTATATCGGCAGACATACAAAGGGGATTTTTGGTGTGACATGGTGCATCAGCGGCTCAATTCAAGTTCCCGCCGATAGGCCGATGAGAATACAGGGGTGAATGTATATCAGGCGATTGTATCTTATATACAATCGCAATATACAAGGGTACATACAAAGAAAAGATGCAAAGGGTGGGTCCACCAAATGTATGTATATGTGATTGTATCTTTGCACATACAATCGCATATACAAAGCACATATACATTCCTGACATACAAAGCTTAGACCTGAAAAGGTATGCAGTTTAGTTGATAAAGGCCGACATGTTTGTATGCATCTTTTGCTTGTATATTTGCATTGTATGTTTAGACATACAAAGGGCAGATACAAGGGAATGTACAATGGTAAGATACAAAGGTCAGATGCATGTTTGCAACGTGCAAAGTGATTGTATACAGTTCTGCTTGTATATTCGCATTGTATATGCGATATACAAGGCTGATATACAAAGGGAAAACATACAAGGCAGACCTGACTGGGAAGTCAAATTTGACAAATTCAGCGTTGAGTTCCGCAGTTTGTATGTTAGGTGCATTGTATATGCCGAAATACAAAGAAGAAGAGATACAAGCCGGACCTGTTGCAAAGTTACAATATAGTTGATAATCTTTTGAGGTCCACGCATTGTATGTATATATGCAATTGTATCTCATATACAATCGATATACAAAAGGCATACATGCAAGGAGACTTTCAGCAAGACAATGTGCATCGGTGACTCATTTTTTGGTCTTTTCGACGGCCGATGGAGGTTGCATTGTTTAGCGATGGGTCTCAAAGCTCAACTCAGCGACCAAGTAGGTGGTGCCATGTGTTGGGGCTGATCTAAAGGCCAATTCAAAAGGGGCCCACTCTTGTATGTAGCCATTGTATTGTATATTCAAGGTAACATACAAATGAATATACAAAGGCATTTCGAAGGCTGATTTCGATACTGAATGCAAAAGCACATGTAATGAACATTTCGGTGAGACAAAGACCATCGGCGGCTCAATTTAAAGTCTCCGACAGCCTGATACATACAAAGCAGTTTGCATGTGCAAAGTCAGATTCAAAGGGTCATTCAGACAGTGATATACAAGAGCACAGATGCAAAGTGATATAGAGATACAGTTGACCGCAACTTTGACCGCCCATATCTTCCCCATTCTGGCAAATTTCAACACGCTTCAAAAGGCAAAAGTGCTTATTTTTGCCTCCTCTTTCATTTGGCAAACTTTGAGCAGGATATTTTCACTTTCAAATTTTGGATCTGGATTTGCATGCTTTGGCGACTGGATGTTTCAGCGACCATTTTCGCAGATACAAATGCAGATATTTGTTGCATTTATGAGTGCAGGTCAATGCTTTAACAGCTCACATTAAAGATTCAAAATATCTTCCATTTACCCATGTTCCAGATATTTTATGCCATGAATTCTTGCAAATGGACGTCCCTTTAGATGAAGATATTTTCTGACAGAGCCATGGGCAAAATTGATTGTAACTGACTGAGGTCAAAATGAAAATGATATATATACATGTAAAACTGATGTATTGTTGTTGGTTGTTCTTCTGGGCTATTTTGTAATGGCTACTTGGCCTCTATAATCAATATAAACTGGTATTTTTGCCTCTCTTTTATTATTTTTGTATACGCCTAAAAATGACACAAATCATCCTAAATAAATATTCTAAATATTTATTCCATTCTTCTATTAATTAAATAAATATTCCAAATTTGTTTAATCAATTCACTATCCCATAATTAAATAAATTCTATTTATTTAATTAAAATTCTTCCATTTATCCTTCACAATTAAATAATCATAAATTATTTAATTAAGCCTAATTCTTCTATCCTAAAGTTCTAAATTCAAAATTCCACATCACCTTGTCCACCTCATCAGGTTGCACATGTAATTAAATATATTTAATATTTAATTATCTTATTTTCCCTCACACACATGGCCTATTTCTTCTCCAATCAGAGGTCAGTTAACCAATCAATCAAGTCTGTTAACTAACCTGTCAGTTGAGTCAAATCCTCAATCAATCCAGTCAGTTCCACAATCCACTCTTCTAACTGATCAATCAATTCTGTTAACAGACCAGTCAAGGGAGTTAACTCTCCAATCAGTTTTGTCACATCCCACCTTTCATGATGGAGCTGGGACACTTGTCACATTTCCACTGGTTGCACATTCCTCAACCATCCTCAACCGTTGATCTTCATATCTTCTCTCAACCGTTGATTCCTATTCTTCCGAGTCTATAAATGAAGCTTCATCCCTTCATTCTAATCATCCAGGCTTTTGACATCGTTACTCTGCAGAAATATCACCAGCGCGCCTTTGGCACCCATTTGTCATCCACAAGCTTGAGATCACCATTGTTGCATTGGAGCTCACCTTCATTGCATATCACACCATAGCCGTTCACCATCGACTTCCTCCAACAGCTTTTAAAAGATTGCACTCTCTGAGGGCTCATCTCATCTGCGAAAGGACGATTCGTGATAGGCGAACAACAGAAGTTTCGAAACGGAAGAGGTTTGCTGTGTTTGTTCATTGCTTTGTTCATTTGAATCTTCTTTGTTTCTCTATTCTGTTGATGTTTGGGTCATCTGTTATTCATTTGATTGATGCACTATTTTACCCTCACATTTTTGGCGCCTCACGGTGGGCGCCAAAAATGTGAGGGTAAAATAGTGCATCAATCAAATGAATAACAGATGACCCAAACATCAACAGAATAGAGAAACAAAGAAGATTCAAATGAACAAAGCAATGAACAAACACAGCAAACCTCTTCCGTTTCGAAACTTCTGTTGTTCGCCTATCACGAATCGTCCTTTCGCAGATGAGATGAGCCCTCAGAGAGTGCAATCTTTTAAAAGCTGTTGGAGGAAGTCGATGGTGAACGGCTATGGTGTGATATGCAATGAAGGTGAGCTCCAATGCAACAATGGTGATCTCAAGCTTGTGGATGACAAATGGGTGCCAAAGGCGCGCTGGTGATATTTCTGCAGAGTAACGATGTCAAAAGCCTGGATGATTAGAATGAAGGGATGAAGCTTCATTTATAGACTCGGAAGAATAGGAATCAACGGTTGAGAGAAGATATGAAGATCAACGGTTGAGGATGGTTGAGGAATGTGCAACCAGTGGAAATGTGACAAGTGTCCCAGCTCCATCATGAAAGGTGGGATGTGACAAAACTGATTGGAGAGTTAACTCCCTTGACTGGTCTGTTAACAGAATTGATTGATCAGTTAGAAGAGTGGATTGTGGAACTGACTGGATTGATTGAGGATTTGACTCAACTGACAGGTTAGTTAACAGACTTGATTGATTGGTTAACTGACCTCTGATTGGAGAAGAAATAGGCCATGTGTGTGAGGGAAAATAAGATAATTAAATATTAAATATATTTAATTACATGTGCAACCTGATGAGGTGGACAAGGTGATGTGGAATTTTGAATTTAGAACTTTAGGATAGAAGAATTAGGCTTAATTAAATAATTTATGATTATTTAATTGTGAAGGATAAATGGAAGAATTTTAATTAAATAAATAGAATTTATTTAATTATGGGATAGTGAATTGATTAAACAAATTTGGAATATTTATTTAATTAATAGAAGAATGGAATAAATATTTAGAATATTTATTTAGGATGATTTGTGTCATTTTTAGGCGTATACAATTTTTAGCACTGTGTCTGCCCTTTGGATTAGTGTAGGCTATGTATTGTGGACAAAATGTCCCTTTCATCCCTCCATTATTCTGTCTTGACCTCTGTTAGAATTAATATGAGTCTGTGTAAGTCCTTCCAGCTATGAGATTATTATTGTGTCGATTCAGTTGCAGCCAAACATATTTAAATCTGGTGTATCACTTTTCTCATTTCAGCATTCCTTCTAACTCTTTTCCCAGCAAATATTAGCACTAGGTTTAGATGCATTTCTCTAAGAATTAGGCTTAGAAAGAGGAAGCCGACCTTCTCCAGAGATCTGATCTCAATTCACAAGGTCCCACACTCCGAGGTCATTCCCATGTTTCTCCAGATTGTTAAAGTTTCACAACAGCAGCAAAGGGTGCAAATCTGGGTGATAATAGTATGTTAGACTGAATCACTTGAAGATCAGATCATAGGTGATAAAAGCATGTTCAAACAAGAAGAAAGATTGCTCAAGATTCAGAAGATTATTGTTTGATTTCAAAGATTGAACCAGAGATAGTAAATGAAGCATGCAATGATGAAAACTAGACTAAAGCAATGGAGGAAGAGCTGATGCAAATTGAGAAAAATCACACTTGGGCTCTTGTCCCCAGACCTAAAAACAAGAATGTGATTGGAACCAAATGGGCCTTCCGGAATAAACTGAATGAAGATGGTGAAGTAGTCAGAAACAAAGCCAGATTGGTCTGTAAGGGTTACTCCCAAGTAGAAGGAGTTGATTTTGAAGAAACTTTTGCTCCGGTGGCAAGAATTGAAGCAGTCAAATTATTTCTTGCCTTTGCTACCTTCAAGGATTTCAAAGTATATCAGATGGATGTCAAGTCTGCCTTTCTGAATGGTGACTTGGAAGAAGAAGTATACATTGAGCAACCGGATAGATTCTAATTGTCTGATCATGGTGACATGGTCTGCAAGTTGAAGAAAGCATTGTATGGACTCAAACAAGCCCCAAGAGCCTGGTATGAAAGATTGGATAAGCACCTTCTGAAGATTGGTTTCAACAAAGGTAATGCTGATGGTAATTTGTACTTCAAAATTGGTCATGAAAATATCTTGATTGTTGAAGTATTTGTTGATGATATCATTTTTGGAGGAAGAGATAGTATGTGCAAAACTTTTGCAAATCAAATGAAAAGTGAATTTGAGATGTCCATGTTTGGGGAAATGAACTTTTTTTTGGGTCTGCAAATCACTCAAACAAAGAAAGGAATCTTCGTTTCTTAGACCAAATATGTGAAAGAATTGTTGAAGAAATTTGGGATGGAAGACTAAAAACCAATGAATACTCCCATGGCAACTGGATGTAAATTGAGAAAAGATGATGACTCTCCTAAGACTGATCAAAAAAAGTACAGGTCAATGATTGG
Organism: Cunninghamia lanceolata; assembly: GCA_027924645.1. Lineage (NCBI taxonomy): Eukaryota > Viridiplantae > Streptophyta > Pinopsida > Cupressales > Cupressaceae > Cunninghamia > Cunninghamia lanceolata. The sequence continues at coordinate 5,137,060 of BSBN01000155.1, forward strand.
AGGATTATTGTATCTCACTCAAACTAGACCTGACATCATGAATGTTATTGGTCTTATTTCTAGATTCCAATCTGATCCTAGAGAATCTCATGTCATGGCAATCAAGAGGATTCTTAGATATCTAAAAGGGACAGTTGGGTATGGTTTATGGTATCTTAGAGATCATGATTTCTCTCTTCATGCATATACAGATGTAGATTGGGCAGGAGATGTGGATGACCGGAAGAGTACCAGTGGTGGAGCATTCTTTTTGGGAAAAAAATTGGTTTCTTGGTTGAGCAAGAAACAAGAGGCAATATCTCTGTCCACTGCAGAAGCAGAATATATTGCAGCAGCAGGTAGTTGCACTCAAGTATTGTGGATGAAGCAAATGCTAAGAGACATCAGAGTGGAGTATGAGGAACCTATCACAATCTTCTGTGATAATTAAAGTGCAATAAATATATCAAAGAATCCAGTGTTGCATTCAAAGATAAAGCATATATCCATCAAGTTTCACTTTTTGAGAGAGCAAGTGAACAAGAATGAAGTTAGACTAGAGTTTGTGCCTTCCAAGGATCAGATTGCAGATATTTTTACTAAACCTCTACCTAAGGACTCTTTTGAGTATCTCAGGGAGAAGTTAGGGGTTATTACCCCTCTAGTTCTAAATTAAGGTGCACAGATGTGCATCAGTCCAGTGGATCTCACAGTCATATCTTGTGGTCTGGATTGATGATGGGAAGCTGCTACTCAGGGGGAGCAGCTAGTATCTACCCTTTGCCATTGATGTCAAAGGGGGAGAGAAGACATATGAAAAACAAGTGGTTGCTGATCAAAGGGGGAGAAGTAAAGAAAGAGAAGACATGTAAATGGTTGTTGTTGATAGGGGGAGTTATGTCAGTAAAGAGAAGTTCGTGTCTTGATGGTTAAAATAGTTTTTCACATCATATGTTGCCATCAATGACAAAGGGGAAGATTGTTGCAAGTATGGGCCTAACCGGTGTTGTCATTGATGTTAACATACTCATGTTGTATTGATGATAAGGATTCGATGAGTTGTATGCTGAGGATATTGAGAAAATTAGTCCTATCAAGAACAGAGAAGAACAGTGAGGTGAAGATCCCAGCTAAGATGCAAATCAGAGGATGTGCATCAAAGGGTTTGTTGATATGTGTCTTAAGATGATCCAGTAAAGAACTGAGAGGTCCGCATGAAGATCTGAAGAAGTTATAGCCACTTGAGAAAAATTAGTTCTGGCAGATGTTCAGAGGTGACAGAGTGACACAGATAGGTCCAATGAGATTTGGAAATGCAATATCTTGTTCTGTGGATTTGGTGGAGTGTTTAGGATGTCAATGTGAATTAACAACTTAATTGGTTCATGGTCTGGAGGTCTGCAAGCATCTATTCCAATATGATAGTGATGACAGACTGTGTTCTTGAGCTTCTGGATGAAGGAGAGAAAGATTTCAGTAAGCAGAAGTAGTGTGGATGTTCTTGGTGATTTAGGAAAGCTTGTGGAGGTCTTTGGATTATGTCTAGTTTGTGTTGGTAATCTGCATTAAATTTTAAGCTCGTAATTGAAGAATTACTTCCAGATGATGGTGTTCTTCCTAAGTTTGGCCGACCAAATGAGTTACACATCCTGTGGATGATCTTGAGGATGTTCTGTGAAGATTGGCGCATTCCTAAAGTAAGATTGAAGTCTCAGACCTGTGTGGCCGACAACGTGTTGATCTGCATGAAGTCTTTTTCTAATTAGTCATGTTGTATTTATGTATTTGCTTTGTAATGTATGCCGACTTGGATGATTATCCTAAAGTCAAATGTCTTGTATAAATGAGAGGTTGTGAAGTCATTTCAAAGTGATCTTGATGAGATGAGTATGAAGTAGAGAGGAACAGAGTGAAAGGCAAAGTAGAAGTATCGAGCTTAAATGGAACTGACTCAAGCATGGTGAAGATGCTATTGTTCAGTTCAAGTGTGTGATATTTATTATTCTGTAGACAGTGTGTCTCCTGTAGGCAGTGGGACTCTTGTGAGCAATGTGCTTGGGCAGTGAGCCCTAATTGGCATGTGCCATTTTGTTCTTCTTATTCTTTTAACAGAGAATATAATCTTGGGTTAGTCACCCTGTGGTTTTTCCCTTAACTGGGTTTTCCACGTTAAAATCTTGGTGTCTTATGTGTTAATGTGTTTCTGCTCTTGATTTAAACCATTATGTTTCCATGATTGATTTATTATTATGCTGCTGAATTACAAAGTGGATTTAAGTGATTAATTGGAAGAAAGTTTTGGACAAGTGATTCACCCCCCCTCTCAGTTGTATATCCTAAATCTAACACTCATGACGTTGTTATGGAGCCTCTGACAAGGATCAAGGTTTTTTGCAGGCAATAGACCTATGGTAGGTGTTCTTCATGGATAACTTTAAGAACCCCCCCCCCTCAGAGAAGGTGTATAAACCTGGTGAATCATGTATACTTCCTGAGAAAAATATTAATTTTAGTGGCAATTTTTTTCATTTTTCCAGGAAAAAAAATAATCTTATTTCGCGAATCTTTTGTAATCGCTAGAGGTCTATGGAAAATCCTAGCGAATTGTAATTTTTTTAAAACCAATAAAATATTTTCATTGGTGATTAAAATCTATTTTCAAACCAATTAAATATTTTCATTGGTGAATTAAAACCTATTTTCAAACCAGTAAAATATTTTTGTGGGTGAATTAAACATGTTTTCTAAATAGGAAAATATTTTTGCTAGCAATTAAAATCTAATTTCAAACCAAAATATATATTTTCATTGGTGAATTAAACCAATTTTCAAAGCAATAAAAAAAATCATTGGCTAATTTAAATATAGTTTCAAACCAATAAAAAATTAATTTGCAAATTAAATTGTTATGCCAATAAAAAAACATACAGTGTGGCGAAATATCAAATGGGTCATATTGTTCTATTTCGGGACAAATTTTACACACATCAAAATTCCTTCATAAAGTGTCCAAAATGGGGACCAATGTCAACATATTTATTATATCTGAAGCAATATGTCAGTGCAAAATAATATAACAGACGATCGTTCGATGAATTTTTGATGGACGGATGTAGTTGCATTCTGGAAGAAAATGTCTGAAACACTAGACCGATGACTTCAAGCCTCTGGAATAACACTTGAACCATTAGATTTCCAAATATCAATGGTTGACATTTCATACAAGAAACCCTCTGTGTAATCTTATGTTGACTTGCTACCTCCGGTTGCCGGTTGTCGAAGTTGAAATCTGAGCCATCAAAATTGTGTTGTTTACCGACCCCTTATACCTAATCTTGTTGGTCACCGCTTGGTGGGGAACGAGTTAACCTAGTAGAGTCCACTTTTTAAATGCTTTAGCAAATATTTCGAAGAAGCCCTAAGAGACTTAAAGGGTGAGCTATTAAAGATTTAATCAAGACACATGGGAAATTCCTTGGCAAGATGTTTTAATATTAGCCATCCAATGTTGAAGAATTTAAGCAGACAACGGATGGCTTGAGAAGTTAATGTGCGAGCAGGTTGTCGATCAGTTAAGTCATGACCTCATGTCCTAATATCTGTAAGTTGACCTGCCCCTTAATCTAGAGGTTACCCGCTATCATCGGTAAAATGATCTACAGGAAGGGCGAAATCTAATGATCACGCAAGGGCACATGAGGAATCTATTGAGAGAGAATATTCACTGTGCGACTGCAACAAAATGACACATGTCAAAGAATCTAAGCTGGCATCCTATCCCACTAAAGTCCTTGCGTCAACTAAAGACTTGATCCAATGGTTATGCATCGTCCCAAGGAGAATCTCACAGGATGGAATCTACACTGCATGGTCGCGACATGGTGACACGTGGCATTCTCTTGTTTGAAAAGTGAAAGGCAGGAACGTGGAGGCTAAGGTACGCCTACGTGCAATAGGTAAGAGGTGGGCCATCACCATGATGTGAAATTTGATTGCAGCACCAGTAAAAGACCAAAGTGAAGCACTATAAAACATCATTCCACTACTAAATGATCCTATTTCAATTAACAAAAAGATGGAGATTGCAGATAGAAGTAATATTTCATCATCAGTACCCATGAAATCCACACCAAGCATTATTTTGATGGGCTCTAATAGTAAAGAAATGAGAGAAATGTCTTTGTCGAGGCAAGGCAAAAGTGGCTCGGTCAGCTAGCAGAATGGAAGACAGCTAAAAAAGTAGCTACATTGTGAGCTTCAATTGTCATTCAAATCTCGATTAAAAATTGAAAAGTTTGGTGACCTGATTCTAAAGGCTACTAAGCCCCAAATGGTTCTCTTCAACATTTATGATGATTGGTTAAGGACTATCTCTTTGTACATAGCATTTTCTCGCCTGATGTTGACCATTTCCCCCTTCCATGCATCGGTCCTCGCCACATGTAGCAATTCTAGAGCCGAGCATTAGCGAGTGGACCATTTTCCTTTTGGCTCTACGAAATCACACAAAGAACCTCCACGTGGCCACCATCTGCAAGCTCTTTCATTTCTTTTGGGAATAGCCCACATGGCATAATCGCGCAGTAGCACAAGGAATCTTTACCTCTGCTAAGATTCTTCTATAGGGGCGCGCTACCATGGGATCCTTTTATACCTATAGCCCCACCACTTAGATAGATGTCACATTATCGCGGTTGCGCATGGGTAAGGTGACGTCACTCATGACGCACTGTGACACTGTGACATTCATTTTTACAAGGCTCTTAAAGTTTAATTTTTTACAAATCTAGACCCGATAGCTTTTCATAAGCATGCTTCATAATGTTTAAAATCCACATTTGTATATCATAATGCATTTATATCATATACAAATCCAATATACATTGGCGTATGTCAAAAGGAATTCAAAACTGATAATTCCATGACCCTACCACATGTATACATTACACACATAGAATTGGACCCGAAAAGAATATTCAAAACTGGGACAGATGGCAGATTGGTGAGCCTTCAAAAGCTTCTTTTGTTTCTCAACCTTCATTCACCCATGGTAGCGACCCGTGGCACACTCCACTGCACTTTAGAAACTTTAGACATGATACCTTGGGGCCCACCATACTGTACCTCGACACTTCAAAGCTTACTAAAGAAAGAGACACGCGACCAGGTTCACACATTGCAACAAAAGACACATGGCATTGCTGCACTCTTTCTCGATGCCTTTCTCAAAAGTTTCTTCGTGAATTCCCGTGGGGGCGACACGTGGCTCATTCCGGTAACAAATAGAAATTATACAAAATAAACACAGTCAAAGATACGTGGCAGAGTTCTATGGCACCTAGGAACCATGAACTAAGAAGAAGACACATGGCACTGTCCGCTACTCCTGGACATGATTTCTTATTGCTTCTAATCTCCTTACCACATGGCAGCTCCGTGCATCTTTTGGAATCATCTTCTCTCAGGTTTTCAAAACCCCGCCATGCTGACATGTGGCACTCTCTGTGATCAAGAAAGATAACAATACAAATTAGAACACAAACTTTTGAGAAAGGCATCAAGAAGAAGCACAGCAATGCCATGTGTCTTTTACTGGTGCTACAATCAAATTTCACATCATAAATTACTCGATCGTTCGATGAACATTTGATGGATGGTTGTAGTTGCATTCTGAAATGAAATGCATAGAACGCTAGGCTTGCAAACTTAAATCTCCAGAATCACCCTATAACCGTTAGATTTACAAAGATCAATGGTTTAGGAATTGCTGTGACCTGTCAATGCAAGATAGCTGTTAGACATGTACTAATTGCGCAACACGTTGACTTGATGTTTCATTCACTAAAAAAATTCACTTTATAAAAAAAGCAAACTTTCTAGTTTCTACTTTTTACTGCTAAGTATTTTTTTTAAGTGAGAGCCGAGAGGGTTAGCACACTAGGAGATTTCATATTGCTCATTGCAGTGCCATTTCCAACATAGCCAATAAGACAAAACATATAATCCCTACTCCTAGGCTACGTTTCATCGTTTCTGAAAATCTTATTTTGTCAAACTTTTTTCTTAAAATCTTATTTTGTAAAACTTTACGTTTAGGGTTGAGAGACTTAAGAAAAATTAAGGACTTAAGAGGGAATTCACAATTTCACACTGTATAAGCATGTCTACCACCACTAGCAGACCAGACAAAGTTTTTAGGAAAGGCAGAGCAAGTACGGATAGAAAAATAGATTATTCTGAATTGTTTAAAATTTTAGGTTTAACTGATGAATACCATGATATTATGATCCTAACATGTATGGTAAATTTACCTCAGAACTTAGATTTTCATGTTAGAATAAGGCTGCCAAGAAAAAGAAAGTTGATAGTATCAATGCACTGTGGGTAACTGGATTAGGGCGCATGATGTTACATGAGGTTTTCCCTTGCCCAGAATTTATCATGGTCTATGCCCATAATTATGATGGAAACAAAAGAGCAATTGTAAATAAGGATACCAAAGAAGAAATTTTATCCATTAATGCAGAAGAATTTGGAAAAGTGTTGGGGTTTACAAATGAATAATTTGGAGACGTCCACATTGACCTAGAAAATCTTGCTAGTGATTATGAAGCAGCGGATGAAAGGGGCAAAAAAAATTTCCTAGATAAAATAGTTCAAGAAAAAAAGAACTTGAAAGATAACCATAAGCCTCCTTATCCTTTGAAAATTTTTAAATCATGGGCTCAGGATACTATTTCCATGCTAGCATTTTGCCTCGGACTGGATAGCAATTGGGAAGTGGATGCAAGCCTCCTTGAAATGGTATATAATATCCATTATGGTATTGGTGAACATGTCAAATATAAATTTATTGATCACATTGTAGAATCCATGCATAAAAAAATTTTAATGATTAAAGGAGGTTCCACCAAGACATTCAGGTTCACAACCTACTTGTGCTATTTTTTTCTATTCAAATTTAGTGGAATATTTCAGACCAACAAGCTTCAGATTCAGCCCTATAGTAATGCTGAGGAAAAGAAAATGGCTCTAGTATATGATTGGACCACTAAGATAAGGATGCATGATTCTCGAAGGAACTACAATCATTTTGTAGACTACTTTTTGGCTCCTTTGCATCAAACAATTACAAATAGTCCAATGCCTAGATTGCCTATATCATGATTGCCTATATCATGTAGAGATTTCATTCAACTAGGAAAAGAAATACAGTTGGCTGATTGGTACTTATTGGAAGAATATATTGTGCTAATATTTTATGGATCAAGAGTAGAGCCATACAAACTTCCAATACATGTGACAAAAAGGGTTTTTGCATTGGAATATGTAAGGCAGATGCAGAGTACTGATAAACTACACTTTGCCAGTCAACAAAAGAAGACCTTATTTCCTTCTTTACCTGTTTCATGTGGAGGGTTCACATTTGAGAGAAAAGCATTTAAGGTGACACGTGATCTTTTGAAAATTTTTAATTTTGATGTTGTCTGTCACTGGCAGTATGATCCATGTGACACCATTAAAACAATGATTGTGGCCAATAGGAATGCTGCAAGTAGAATTCAACATCAAAGTAAACCCTTGCTTGAAAACTTGAGAAACAAGGATTCCTAGGATGGGTCAAAATAGCAATGGAGAAAACTGTTGCTGAGAAAGGTATTTCTTTTGAACAGTTGTCAGCAGAAATTATGGCATTGCACCAGGTCCAAAATACAGGAGCACTAGCAGAGGATGAAATCAGGAAGTACAACAATTTTTATGGAAAAAGTGATAAACCATCTATTAGAGGAAAAATGCCAGATTCTCTAGATGACTCTGTTACAAAAAAATATTGGTCACGATAAAAAATTGCTGCATTTTGGTCTATGAGGAAGGAGCTAGGTGAACCAAAAACTGTTGCAGAGTATGGAGAAATTGATGAAGATGAAGAGTTTAGCAAATTGTGGAATATAGAGCATCCCAATGAATGTTAAGATGAAGAAATTGATAATGATGATGAACCTGATGATGATAGGGATGAACAAAACAATTTCAAACCTAGTTTAAGTCAGGCCATAAAAAAATCATATACTTCAGGACTAGCATAGGTGAAAATATGGGTTATTGAGGTGGTGGTTTGGGGTCCCAAGGACAAGCCATTTGGAACCCAATAGATGTAGTCACCACTGCCAGAAAACCATTTGATAAACGAGGCCTTGGAGTTGATAAAATAAACCAAGGTCGTACAAGTAGAACTGAAAGAATTGATTATGTTACAGCTTCAAATCATAATCCTCATGGTCGGATGCAATCACAACTTAGACATGCCCATGGTGGAGAGCCTAGTGCGACTGGCACTGCCACTGGTGGAGAACTTAGTCAACATGTGCTACAACAATAGGTCCAACAATAAATTACACACAAGAGGACACCAATACAAGATGCCACACAAACACTCAGTGATCAAGGGATATATAAGAGATAAAGGATTATGACAGATCCAAGTCCAACTACTAGTTCCACTACAAAGGAATTATTTCCAGGCACTCCCCCAGTTAGTGTGGTTGTAACAGAAATTGCAAGTACTCCTATTCCTTTAAAAGTCAAGCATTCCCTTATTCCTACGTCCCCGGGTTTTGAATACATTCAAGAGTTTAAAAAGAAATCAGAATTGTATAAAAAGGAAAAGAAGCAACTGATGGAGAGTGTGTCTACTGTAACTTCAGATTCTGCAACAACCATGATATTACCCACATTTGACACAAATACAGAAATCATGGAGTACACAATTGTTGTTCCCATAGTTCAAAATAAACCAGAAAATTAGATGGATCGATCTAAATTTTAGGTGAGCAGTTTGCAATTTGATTTTTCTGGATTAAAAAATACTGACAATATTAATATATCAAAGAACAATGAATTGGTGTAGACATCATTGTTAAAGCATGATAGAGAGAAAAAAAAGTTATAGAATCAAATAGAAAAATTATAGGTAGACTTAGCAAATGAGAAAGCAAAGAGGAAAGAAGCAGATAACAAGAGAAAAGAATTAGAAAAAAGAATTAAAAAATATGCCTCTACATCAACAAGCAAAGAGGACAAACAAACAAAGGTAGAATTGAATGGACTAAAGCAAAGGTTAGATGAGAGAAAACAAACAGAGGTGGAATTGAATGAACTGAAGCAAAGGTTAGATGAGAGCAAAAAGAAATTTGATGAGGAAAAATCCACTTTAGAAAAATTAAGAAAAGGCATTGGGAAAACAAATGAACAGTGGGAACAAAAATTGGAGAAAGAGAGGCAAAATAATGAAACATTGACCGTAGAGCTTATGGAAGCAAAAAATGAAATAAAATATTGTTAAAAAAGGTTAACTGAATTTTGTAGACAAACAATAAGGCACATGAAACAAAAGATCTGGGAGGAAATAATGCAGAGAATTGATCATTTGTGTGAATTCTTTCAATTGATTGATGCCATGAGACTACATCATAATAAGCTGAGCAAATATTTAATGGACAACACAAATGTGCAACTACAGGCAGAAGAGAAATCTGTAAATCAAGTTCTAGAAACAATCTACAAAGCCAGTGACAATGAATTGATTTCAAAAGGCATTACTAATTAGACTGAAGCCTCAATGGAGGTGACATCTATCATTCAAAAGTGTTCAAGAATGCATGAAACAACAAAATTTGTGATTGAGGCTGCAACAAAGATTAAGGAGGATGAAAAGGTAAGGAACTTGACAAAGCTTGGTTTTCCACAGGGTTTTGACACAAATGACCGATTCATTGGAAAGGATAATTTCAGAAAGAAGATGGAGGATGCAAGGCAGATTAATTTGGACCAGTTTCCTCAGAACCCAGATGAGGCAAACTTTTTGGATTTCATCAAACAACTAATAATCTTGAATATATCTTTGGCTGAAACATTCAAGTCAGATCCAGGATACAAATTGAAATTCGATCATACATTGTTAACAAAAATTCAAGTCAGACAACATCAGCTAGAAGAAATGACAATTCCACCACCTCAATAGTGGAATTTGCTAAAAAAGTTGTTAGAATGATTTGATATTGATAATATGAGTTTCCAAGTTCTAACTCAGCTCTATGCAGAGTTGTCTTTGAGCAAGATTTTACATTGCCTCTATGTATTCCTTCATTTGAAAATCAATAGAAAATTGAAATTTAGTAATGTGTTGATGTTCAATTATTTGTATTATTTATTTTATCAATTGAATATAAACTCTGGTTTCAACTACTAAATACACATTCAACAATTGCTGATGTTCATTGTTCTATATCCTACTATTGTTAATATGTTAAGCTAATGTTATTTACCATTTCAAATGTTTTATTCACATGCCATTGACACAATTAAAATATGAAATAATTAGTAATATGTTAATGTATTCAATTTGATTCACAATTTCAAGGAATACATTATAAAATATCATCAACTACAGTTTTGGAATATAATTCATGAAATGCAGTATAAATACCTAGAAACTACTAATTCACTTTCATTTCCCAAATCGAGTCAGGGTCCTCAAACTGACGTTTAGATAAAGAAAAAGAGTCGTCTTGATTTTGAGTCTCGTCTTCATTTTCTTCGTCTTGATTCTGAGTCTCAAATTCAAATTCATCAGTCATTGTGTCACTGTCATTTATCCCACCACCACCAGCGTTTGAACTTGAAGTGTTGCACAACCCTCTTCTTTCGCATATAGACTTCCAGATTGTAAGTGCCCTTTCATAAGGAAATTTTTTGACATTATACGCACTTCCTAATACCCTCAAGCAATTTTCCAAATTCTTGTCTAGTTTTTTCCTTATCTTTGATTTCAAAAACCCCAATGCACTGAAAACTCTCTCATCTTCCACCGAACCCAATATCATTGTTTGACTTAAATCAGCAAGTTTGAAATATTCTGATATCGAATCACGCAATATTTCACTCTGACCCAAGTTTTTCCAAGCCTTTGTTATTGATCCCGCTTCGAAGGGATTCTCCATGGCATTAAACTAATCTATCATACTTCTTGCAAACTAACTACATTATCCTTTAAGCTTATTTCCATCTATAATTCCTTCTATTTTTTGTCCATTGCATTCTACAATTTTTTAAAAGTATGCGGTCAAGGTACTTACTTTTTGATGAAAAAAGCCTGGGCTATCTTGGTGGCCTTGAACCCAAAATTGAGGATACACAATAGACATGGCATCAAGTATTTCATCTCAAGGGAATCGATTATAAATCTCTGTTGAAAGATTGCTTGCAATTTCCTTCAAATTACTAATAACAAAATCAACAATGCCATCAAAATCTTCCTTTCTAATAGGTACTTCTCTAATAGAGTGCCTGACTGTCTTACAATGGTGCATTGGTATCTCAAATCCATGTACAAAGACACATAAGTCCTGACTTGCATTAAACTATAAATAATTTTTAGGATGATTCAAATCTGTAATTATCTGCCACTTATAAAAATTTGGGATTTGAGAAGTTAGATCTAGATATAGATTATTGAGGGCCATGCATGTCATTCTACGAGGTTTGGTATACTCATAGATATACATAGTTATGTCTTGGGCTTTCTTCATAAGATTGTTCATTTCATCCAGCATGGGGAGAAGACTAGCCAAAGTTAAGAGTGTCTCTATATCACTTAACCTATGTAAGAGGTCAGGAGCTTTGTCTACTATGTTGTGATGCTCGTACATTGTTCCAATCAAGGATGGATATTCTGAAAGAACTCGTTGCGTTGGTCCATGCAAGGAGATCCATCTGGTATCAACATCCTTAAGAATCTTGTTTCATGCTATTATTCCCTCAGCAAAATTTTGAAATTCTGCAAAATGTTTGGGACTTTGGTAAAAGTATGCGTGGAGCTCGCAAACTAGATTTTCAACTTTTGATACTGTAGGAAACTTGCTTACAATTTTAAATGCTAAATTCATTTTGTGGGCCATGCAATGAATGGCAAGCATGTATGGTGCACAAGTAGTTTGTAATTTTGTGCAAAGACCAGTCCTCTGACCTTGCATTACTACAGCTCCATCAGCTCCTACACACACCAACTTTTTGGCAATTGTCAAGTCATCCATAGCTGCAATTTCATTCAAAGACTTCTTAACTAGTTCAAATAGATTTTGCGATGTTGAATTGTCCTTCATTTTATGAACACAGAGTAGATGAGCTCAGTTGACATATTCTTTACAATAGACACATGCATAGAGACCCAAGAAGTATTATCTACCGCAGTAACTTCATCTAAAGATAATGCAATGAAGTTTGACTCTTTTACATTCTACTTTAAATCTTGCTTTTCCACCGTAGTGAGATAGTTTGCCCATTCCCATCTAGCATTTATTGACCAATGTGTGCTAGGATAGTGAGGAACACTCAAAAAACATAATAAATTACTATACTCTGGGTAGTCTATCATAGGACGCCTTCTGGACAAAATATGAAAAACAACACTCATTTGAACAGTTTTTGCCAGTTGTACTCCTTCCATTGCTTTTCCAAATTGAGCCTTGATTGTACCTCCACTTGCAGCAAGCTTCATCATTCTTTTCTTATGCTCATCATATTCCATGGCATACTTCACATGAAGACATTCTTCCTTTGATTTCCATCTGACTACTAATGTTTCCTTTCCGTCTATGATTTGTTTTTCATAAACTTTCCCTATATGCTTTTCTATAGTGTCAAGCTTTAGCTATAATTTCTTGTCTCTTTTACATTTCCAACTACAAATCACACACTTGCATTCTGTCAGTTGTTCATCCTTGTTTTCTTTCTCCACTGGTTCAATGAATGGGTACTTTGACACATAATTAAGCTAAAAATTCGTTGACATTTCCTACTCGCGCCCCAGTTTTGAATCTTTTGATTTGTCTTTTGAATCTTTTAATTTTCCTTTTGAATCTTTTGATTTGCCTTTTCTTTTCTTCTTGCCAACATCATCTACAGTGCCAGCATTTTCTTTTTCATCCAAGTTAATTATTTCAATCTGGCTAACCGAGGTATCCCTTGGAACATCTTCTGTTGTATTGCCATCCTCATTCTAGCTAACCAGAGTTTCCCTTACAACATCTTCTACGATATTGCCATCCTTAGTCTGACTAACTAGGGTATCCCTTGGAACATCTTCTGCGGTATTGCCATCCTCATTCTGGCTAACCAAGGTATCCCTTGGAACATCTTCTGCGGTATTGCCATCCTCATTCTGGCTAACTAAGGTATCCCTTGGAACATCTTCTACGGTATTGCCATCCTCATTCTGGCTAACCAGGGTATCCCTTGGAACATCTTCTGTGGTATTTCCATCCTCATTTGACTCAATGGCAATCCCACCTTCTAGTGGTGGTAAGGTATTGTGAATGGCTTCTTCATTATTATTTGGTGCAAGAGTTGATGGTGTAGCTCCATCTTGATTTGATGGATCAGAAACATTGCCAATTCCAAAGTAAGACTGTATACTAACTCCACCTTTTTGGTGTTTTGATGGCCTCCCAGTCTCTTCACCACCCTGAGGAGTCGTACCCTTGTCGCACTTGCGGCTTGACATCTTGATCTCCCACTTCAAATAAAAGCTAGAAAAAATGTCTTCTTGTTTAAGAAGGACATACTCATAGAATATAGATCCCATTCCCTACTAAATATCTTCTTTAAGATTGAACCAAGAATGGAAGAGAGATAAAGAAATCTTAAAACACTAATACGAAGAAATGATTACTCACCTTTAAGTTTAGGTTTTCACTGACTTGCTATTCGTTAATGCAGGAATGCCTGTGTTGTAAGTTTGTAACTTTGCCTACGATCAACTTCAAGTTGCCAACTCCAACTTCTGAAATCTGAATCGAGAGCTCACAAGTTCAGAACTAAACAAAATGTGTAAGAATAAATCAAAGTTTCAATTCTATTTATATCAATCCATAATTGATGAATTATGCGAGAATTCTATATGGTATATTAAAAAGATTTGGTGAATCCCGTGTGATTATATAAGGAATATGTTTAGGTGTCAGTGAATCAAACCTCGAAGGACTACATACATTGTAATTTCTAAGGTGAATATGGCCCTACGATTAGCATGGAGGTGTCATGGAAATTGGTGAAATGGCCCCTCATAACCAACTACTTGTAAATTTTAATTGGCGAAATGGGTCCTCACGCACAGTAACCATGTAATGGGGTTGGCAAAATGGGTCCTCATGCGCAGCGACCATTTAATGGAGTTGACGAAACGTGTCCCGATACACAATGTTGTTTTAATAGTATTAGTGAATATATAGGTGATTTAGTACTTGCTTCCAAAATTCTAGGTGAAAATATTAGTCAACCCATTTGAAACGCGTAGTTTGTTATGGCAAAAATATTACTAAGTTGATTCTCATAAAATAAATCGATGGTGAATAGATATGCATTCGACTGATAATACGTAAAATCTAGGTGATTTAACCACCCTGTTGGATGTGATTTATTCGCCAATTCTGACTTGGCCGATCTGCGATATTCGCTAATTGGCGAATATTCACCACTAAAAAAATCTCTGGTGTTCTTCATGCCAATGATGTGATTTCATTGTAGTATGCTAATGGCCTTGATGGAGAGATGGAATGTGGATACTTCTACATTCCATTTACCCACAAGAGAGATGATGGTAACACTGGAGGACATGTACCGTATCTTACGACTTCTAGTTTGACGATAGGTAGTGCATATTATGGAGTAATGTTCAGTGGAGTACACTTGAGAGAGTCACCTTTACTGCCTAGGTCATGTTGTCAATCCATTTAGATGTGGACATATCATGCTTTAATGGTTGGAGCAGGGTTGCACTGGCATACCTTTTGTTGAACACCCAAAATACTGAGAGGGGAGGTGAATCAGTATTCTCTTAAACCATTCACTTATTAAACCATTAATCTATTTGCCCATTCAACAACAACAAAGTAAATTAAGCATAGAATGAACAACCATAAAACATAACACATCGACACCAAGATTTTTATGTGGAAAACCCAAATGGTAAAAACCATGGTGAGTGTTAGCTCACAATATATTATGTAGTAACAATACTGAATTACAAAGAGGCTCACTGCCTGAGGGCTCACTGTCCAAAAGGATGCTCACTGCATACAGGCTCACTGCCATAAGAAAATAAATAGAAAGAAGGGTGGCTCACTACCAAAATGAACTACTAAAATTGCATCTGCAAATGCATAGATACAACTCCAATGAAGCTCAAAAAACTATCTCAAAATTCTTCATCTTGAACTGCTCTATTATCCTCCTCTGCTCTTACATGAAAATAAGATCTCTCTTCTTCTACACTTGTCGCCCTTACAAAATCATAGAACTTCACATGACGCATGCACACACAATCATATTCACACAACCATTCTTCCAACATTAAAATGGGATCTCATATATATATCCGCAACATTTGCAATCTTCAAATTAGGTCGGCCTACAAGATGAAGCATGTAGTTATGCCTTGTGTAGATTGTTGGCCTAATCCTTTCACCAAAATGCTTTGTGAACCAATTCAACACTTGAAACATATTCATATATGTTGGCTTCAACTATGGAACCGCTTAGGATATGATTCCAATCAATAGATTTTACCACACAGAGATCAAAGTATCAGGTCGGCCTCATACACAAACTATCATCGGTTCATTCTAACTGTCAGAACACAACTTTCAGTGCGGACCACAAAACTTGCTCAAAATCATGGCTAAGACTCTTTAGACATCCCCAAGTTTACCTTCAGAACTGCATAGCATAATATAATCATGCGGTGAAATGCGGACCATCACAAGTTGCACTATGTCACTGTCAAACACTGTATAAGTGTGTAGCGATATTTAGATGCTCATAACTGCCTTACCAGTGGACTTCAAGCTCTACAAATTTGGATTTAGAGACTTTAGACATGTGTTTACAACACCTCAAAACCACATAAGGAAATACCTATTATCAGAGGAATGCAGACCAAATCAAACAGGTGTTCAGCTCTACTCAAGATTGTTCTCTATTTTGCCGAACTTGTGCTACTTGATACTATACTTCCAGAGATAATCAAAAGATGAAACTTTGGATGTAGGATCATCTAAGGACTAGAAACATCTTTCTAGATCTGCAAGACAAGATCTTCAACTGCAAATCAATGTTAATCATAACACTGTCTCTCTGTAGTTACCTCTGTACGCTGCCAACACTTAGCCAAAATCCTTAAGTCTTCTTGCTGGACTTGGTGGTACCTGTATGGGTTTAGGGTTTTAGGTCCATAAAATTACAATTATTTACCTTTATAATCTTTTAATCCTAAGTCCCTAAGTCTTGTGTGCTTTATCTTTTAAATCCCCATTCACTACATGTAGTAAGTCCCCAGTCACTTAAGTTATAACTTGAAGCCTTTATGTTTGTTAGGTGACTGGCCCCATGTCCTAGGGTTACCCTTTATAGCCCATGAAAAATTAAATCCTTTCCAAACAATCCTATCATCATCCCATTGTCATAAGTTTTTGCCATGTCAAATCCTAAGTATTACACCTAGAATGGGGCATGTTATTCCTATGCAACATAGTCTTTGGAGATCACATCCTTGCTCTTTTATGCATACATCCATTATCACTTATCCTTTTATCCATTCATTCTATCCCACCATCATCCTTGCCTCTAGACTTAGTCTTCCCTTGTCATTGGTATCTACCACAAAGGCTATCAAAATTGTCATCTAATGCCATTCCCAAAACATTTCAAAACTCTAAAAAAATCAAAACATTTCCAAATACAAAAAAATCAAATATCCAAAAAAAATCCAAGAAATATAATCACATTCCTCCAATCAAATCAATCCCCTCCAATCAATCCCATTCCTCAAATCAAATCATCAAACCACTCAATTCAATTCTTCAAACCAAGTCATCAATTCAATCACATCAATTCATTTCAAATAAAATCAATTTGCCAATCCAATAAATCCTAACCAATCAAATTCAATCAACTCTATCCATCAATTCTTCCAATCAATCAATTCAATTCATCCAATCCAATCACCAATTCAATTCATCTAATCTAGTCATCAATTCTTCATCCAATCAAATCAACAATGCAATTCTTCAAATCAATCATCAATTCATTCCAAATCAAATAAAACCAAATCAATTCATCCAATCAATCAAATCATTCCAAACAATGATCCAAATGCAAATCAATCCTTAATCCATACCAATCAAGTTAATCAATTTTGTCAAATTATCCAATCACATCAATGGTCTTGATCCTAATCTTGACGTAAACTAAATCAATCAATCAAATCCTGGTGTTGATTCGCATGGCCAACAACACTAATATCAATCAATCAATCAATTGTCATATATAGGATGTTGCATTGTCAAAACCAGACCAGGCGTTTTATACGACATGTTTCATTTCCTGAAACCAGACATCATCATTATCAATCATCAATCAATCAATCATTGGTTTACAGTTTGACAGGGGCAATACCTTGTTTGTTTTTATATCATTTGTGCTTGCTTTCTTGTGTGTGTTATCATTTTATCTTGCATTTGAATCAAATCCATATCAGTCCAACTAATATTCATATCTTGTGTATGTTGGAATAGCTTTTTGCATTATCTTTTACATCTAAGGTCATATCATACCTTTTGTGCATTAAACTTTAATTCACTAAGTTTACTTCCCCATACGTCTAGACATGTTTGTATTACACTGGGTGCATAAGACACATCGTCACCTTGGTCCTTATACCTTGGTGCATAACATCTAGTGCTATATCAAACTTCACGGTTGCTCACTTTCATTGCAGTATAATGTATCATTCATTTCTCCCATCCTTTTTCTTGCATCTTTCTTCCTTGAGAAACCCCTTTCATTTCTAGAGCCTACCCGTGTTTGTCCAACCCGCCTATCCTCTTGAGGGGGCATCATCATCCTATTTCATCATTTTTTCCTCTATCCACACCTTAGCTTCTTTGAAATGATGTTTCTTCTCTTAGTTGCGAACATCATCTCAAAGAGGGGCAAAATGTAGACACCTAAAATTGTCCATGTCTTACATCATCTTGTCGATACATTAAGTGAGACATCTCATAACATTTTGTCCTAATCCCATTTACCCCACTAGCCAATCAATTAAATAAATCCTATTTATTTAATTAATTTCTCTTCTCCCATTTTCCAACTAATTCAAATAAAATATTCAAATTTGTCCTCACCTTTCACCTCATTGCAACACATGTCACATACTACATTTTCCATTTAATGCCTTCACATGTCCAACTAAATTAGGCCAGCTCTATTCCTATCTGCACACTTGTCACATGACTACAACTCCTTGTGGAGTGGGAAACCCTATTCAATCTCAACAGTTCACATCGTTCAAATCAACTTTCAATCATATCCCTTCATTCAAATCAATCCCTTCCATTTGGGGAATCCATTATGCCAGTAGCTTCATGCTATTGAATTTCCTCTAGAATCATCCATCATTCCTCTTTCATTCCATTTAAAATAGTGAGCAATCAACATTCATCCTTTGATAATTTGCATTCCTATGCAAGATTGAGAAGATCAATGGAGGAGAGCCAAGCTTAGCATAGAGATTTGGTTTTGGTTTGCTCTATCATTTGGATTTCTATGTCTATCTTGTACTCCATTATGTTGTTAGGGTTTAATGATTGTTGTTTGTGATTCATAGCTCTAATTTTTCCCCTAATATAGGATGCATACAAAATAATCATTTCATGGAAAAACATATCTATTCCAAATTTCATAAGAAAATCACATCTTTAAATTCATCATCCAATATCAGAAAGGAAGTAATTTAAACATGTCATAATTAATTGTTCCAAAAATAGGGTGAACAACAAGTGATTCAACTTTTTTGAAAATGATGAACTCTCTCAAAGGTTCTCTCATCCAAAAAGAGCTCTTAGCATCCTAGATTTGGGACACTTGGCTCAAACTCCTTCACATAAGAAACATAATGTCCTTACTTTTGATCTTGAGATGCTACCCTCAGACAATTACATCACTAAACAAGATGATTTCCCCCTCTATCTACAAATTTAGGTTCATGAAGATAGCATTAAATGTGTCATGATTAATTATGGGGTTGTATTAACATAGTCTCTTTTTCTCTCCTCCAAAGGATGGGTTACAACAAATCTCACATTACTCGTGACACTAGTAACCTTAGGGTTCATGACAATCTCAACATTCAAACCATTGAAAAAATTAATCTCCCTATCACATTATGTCATAAAACCCTACCAACATAATTCTACATCATAAATGAAGAAGCCACCTCCAACATGATCCTACGAAGATCCTAGACTCACAGGATGAGGGCCATCCCATCCACATTATTTCAAGAGGTACATTTCCTCCACATGGATGAAATCCAAATCATCAAAGGGGATCTTGGTCCTTTTAGCATTTATAGAATCAAAAAAGCCAAAAAGAAGGAAGATTTAACCAAAACTACCAACGACTCAGGAATTAAAATATTTGAAAAATGAGAGACATCCAAACTAGTCAAGAACATTGCTAAGACTTCAAAATATGTAGAGGAAGGGATGACAGAAGAGTTTCACTTTGATCCCAACTCAATAAAATCTTATGCTCCGTTCAACCTAGAAACTATTCTTGTCAAGCCATATATGAGCATCTAGATGGTTGAGATCACTACTAAGGAAAAAGAATAACTAAAACCTATGTGGGAACTAGGAGAGTCATCAAAAATTGTTCAGGGACTAATACAAATTACCCCTCAAAATTTCAAGGAAGGCCACCTATTTTCAATTGATGAAACTATTGAAACAAACTTTATAATACCAGAAGAATAGAAAGTGATAAAGCTAAGGGTGAGTTATTCAATGATGAAACATGTAAGTATACAAAGCTTCTCGATGAGTTCATAGACATTTTTATACCAATTCTCTAAGTAACCTTACAAGGACCTTCAAATGATGAAGAATATTGAGAAGTCAAATTCATAGAAATGGAAATGATAAATGAAATAAGGGTCATTCCCAAAGCATTCAAGGTCAGAGACCTTGTGCTCAAAATTGATAATTTAATCGATAAAGAGTCAGTGAAGGCCAAAAATCACACCAAATTTGATAGGGTTGTACATGGTTAAAGAAGATGTTGGTTACTACACTTATCTTTGGTGCACCATGGAAGGTGAAGACTTCAATGAAATGGTTAATGCCTTTCATCTAAAAAATATTATATCTAAAAATTCAAAAAAATCAATATAATTCTAAAAATCTAAAAAAATAAAAAAGCATAATTTAAAAAAATAAAACATGCATTTCATTTTGTCCACCATTACATTTAATAGTGGTTTGCTCTTGTTTAATTTTCATCCTAGTGAGGAGTCTTAAGGTTGCTACTATAGGTTGTCCCTACTAAACTTTTGATTCCCCAAAATCATCATTACTGTTACCCCTTACATTCCTAGCAATTTCAAATAAAGTCAAACTTTAAGTTTTATATTGATCTTGGTAGTCTTAACCATCATCTAATCAAGTCTAAGCAAAGCAAGTTTGTAAACCTATAGTGTCTAATAGAAGCTAACAGGTAGACCTCCCCTAATCCTCCTTAGAAAGAGGGAAGTCTTAGGAGTTATTTATCCTTTTGGTGGTGCTTACCCCCTTACTTACTAGGCCAAAAATGTCAAGAGGGTCAAAACTCTGCAAAATAATAAAAAAAGAAAAAAAGTAAGAGAAAAGAATATATATATATATGAGCAAAAAGATGATAAGGCCATGGTACAGTAGTCAACTCACAATGTTATTATGGTAGCCACCAAGGTTCAAACCCTCATTGGGCCATTGAGCTTGTGGGCCATGTGCCTCTATTGGGTTGATATGCTCACAAGATGTGTGCCTTTGCTAGTCAGTTGTGCTCAAAGATTATGTGCCTTCACTGAGTCATTGATCTTGTGGATTTGAATAAGGTGTTAATGCCTTGAGGTCTGAGGGGCCTTGGTAGTGGTCTCGATAATAAAGCCAACTAGGAAGAGATCCTCTCATAAGTGGTCTCTTTGGGCTCAGACCAGGCTAAAATCTTGATTTTACCAAATCAAAAAATATATATGAGCAAAAAAGAAAAAAAGAAAAATAAAATTGTTGATATTCCTACTCTTGAGTGCAGAACAGTCAAAGCTTGAAGTATGAGGGTGAAATCCCATCAAAGAAGCAGAAAAAGGAAAAAGAGAAAGAAACAAAGCATGCACACAAGTTAGGAAAAGACAATAGTTTAGCTATTTTCTAGGGCCATCTTTTGTTAAGGATCTTTTCTTCTACCCTAGGTCTGACCTATTGGCCATCTTTTGATCTAAGTCTAGAGGTACTTATAAATTTTGTTACTTGTTTGTGTTGAAAGATAGTCTAAGTAGTTGGTCTAGATAAGGATCAATATTTATCCTTCTATGAAACTTAATCCAAAAATTGTTCCATTACCTTTCCCATTCCCACATGATCCCCTAGTAAATCCTATCTTGAAAGATTAGTAGGTTACCCTATGCTAAGTCAACCCATAATCCCCTAAGTTAAAAATCCCACTAAAGAGCAATCACAACATTAGTTCCATATGCATAGAATACAAAAACAAGCAATAAATCATGTCATAACAAAATGTCATTTGTAATAAAGGAAGTAGGCAAGAGTATTGAAATTTCATCTATATGTGTATCAAATGCTTCATACATATTCACATTGCATACATCTCATTTATAACAAAAAGATAACAAAAACAACATGTGCATAGTGTCATCGTATACAATCATCCATGGTTTCAAAACATAACCAACCATGTGCACAAGAGTGAAAGTAAAGTACAAGATATTGACTACAACTACATGTAGATCTAAAACCAATCAAAGTCACTATAATAAGTGCTAAGTAATCTCTAAGTACAAGTCACTCCACCAAGGGAGTCCAAAGAGCAAAAATGTGCACTCAAGTGTATAAAAATCAACTCATGCAAGGGGTCAAGTAAGAAATGTTTTGAAACCATGGATGCTTGTATATGATGACACTATGCGCATGTTGTCTTTGTTATCTTTTTGTTATAAATGAGATGTATGCAATGTGAATATGTATGGATGCATTTGATACACATATAGATGGAATTGCAATACTCTTGCATGCTTCCTTTATTACAAATGACATTTTGTTATGACATGATTTATTGCTTGTTTTTGTATGCTATGCATATGGAACAAAAGATTTGAGGATAACTATGGATTTATAATATATTGTATTATGATGTATGTTGTGTATGCTAATGAATGCACTTTATTATTTTGTTACATCCTTCCCTACCACAACGTTCTATAATCCACTGCATAAGTTTTGGTCCTCTTCTTATCCTTAACACCAGAGTATAAATACAACATTCAAGAAACTTAAGCTCAAATCTCTGATCTATGCCTGTTCTTACCAACGTTTTGGTTATGTTGTTGAGACCTCGATAAAATGATATGAGAGAGATCTAAATTATAGATATATCATTTGTGACAGAAAGGAAGTAAACAAGAAAATATTAAAATTAAAAATAAACAAGATTTGATGATTTGTGGTAGGATCTTGTAGGTTCTAACCTCATGAGAGGGGGATAGGCACCTAGGGGATAATAAATGGAAAGGGGGGGTCTTGAAGGGATCTTCGAGGAGATGTGACCACTAGGAGAAGGATGAGGATGAGTCATTAAGAATGAATAAAAGGATTAATGAAATACCAAATCAACGAACACCCATGGAAAAATAAGATAACAAGAAAAGAGAAATCAAGGAAGAGATTGAATTGGCAATGGAATTGAACATGGAAGAGAAGAAATTGAAGAAAATTTAGGATATATGGGAAAGATATCACAAGAGAATTGAGTAGACTAGAGAAGATGAGGTAGAGTGTGCCAAGAGGGTTGCTGCTAACAATAATGTTGAGGAAGAATTAGCGCGCCAGGAGGGATGCTACTAATAAGACTGGGGAAGATGAAAAGCACACTAGAGGAGTTGCTATTGAGATTGATGAAGATAGGAAGAAATATAAAACCCTCCATTGGAAGAATTAAGTATGAACAAGCACATCAACAAGGTTGCAACTAAAGACAAGGATTCTATGGAACTTGTTATGACTCCACAGATAGAGGAACAAGGGACAAATGTATCGCTCCATAATAGAGACACATTTGAGTAAGTCAATATCCATATAGATAAAGCAACTAATATCCTAAAAGTTTTAGCAAAACATATCAAAGAATATGTGTTATTTAGAGAGTCACTAGAAGAAAGGTGTAGAAGTAGAGGTGCTCCACCATTCAAATTCTTGACTCGAACACCCAATATAGAACCTGATTTGTCTAACCTAAACATCATAGTTAATGATGGGTTTGAGAAATTATTGACCCTTTTAATAAAATTAAAACTTATAGATTTTTAGTACAAAATACTTAGATAATGTGGTTAGAAAAAGTGTGGGTTTACAAAAAGAGAAAATGATGAGTAGTTTGAATCTACAAGAAAGTAAGAAGAGTGTGGAGGAAAAGGAAATTAAAAACATGTTCAAAGACCTCACCATGGACACTATTGGAATAATTAATGGGGCTTGGGAAAACTCTATATTAATTGATGAAATTTCATTAACTAGCGAAAAGTCATCTCCTAAACTGAAATGATCGCATGAAGAGGTGAACCTCCCAGACCAAGAGTCATCTCCCATGCTAATTAATATAAGAAGAGTGCTTGTAAAAGGCATATAAAGTGATTCAAATTGAATGAGAGAAAATCAACAACAAGAGTTTGTAAGAAATTGTGCAAAAATATTGGGAGTTAATTTCTTTGAAATTGAATTAGCAAGAAATAAAGGGAGAATCAGGAAATTAGTGAAGCAAAGAAATAGCGGTAAGAAGTTAGTGAAAGAGAGGAAGCAAATTAATTCAAAATTAGAAGATAGAAATCCACTAAGAAGTGAGGAAGAACCCTTGCCTAGCACCAGCAGATCCAAAGATTAATATTTTGATATGGAACACAACATGAAATTATGTATCTTTAGAAAAGGCACCAATGAAGCATTCAAACACATATTTGTGTTGGAATTAACTCGGAGAAGAAATGGGAACTAGACCAATTAGGCTAAACTCTATGATTTTATAGGGACACGAAGAAATGATGCTTTGAAATGGTGTATGAAGAAGTGTCCTCATCATGATAAGGAATGGTGGGAAATAAAAGAAGAATTCCTGTCTAAGTTGGATCTCCTAAGGTTCCATCATAGAGCATTAGTAAAATGAGAGAAATGGTTGAATAAGAGGGAGAAAATATTAAGGAATTTGATCACAGATTCAAGGAAGTGGTGAGAAAGATGGAAGAACTTCTAACTAAAAAACAAAGAATTGAGTGGTTTGTATCAGGATTACTAGAATCGAGTGGTTTGTATCTACCAGAGGTTAGAATTGCACTGGATGGTAAACCTTGTCTAGTAGAATTAGCATGCAGGGTGCAAGCTCAACCTTGGAGAAAGAAGAGTAAAGAAATAAAAATTAAGGAATTAGAAAAAATGAGATTGGAATTAGAATAACTAAAGATAAAACAAGATATTATGGCTAAAAGTGAAATTAACGTAGCATTATCATAAAATTAGAGGAAGAATATTTGGTTCACTTATTGTTCTAAGGAAGGACACCTAAGGAATGAATGTCTAGTGTTGCAAGGTAAGAAAAGAGTTGTGACACTTATATAGTGGATTTACAATCAGTTCTTAGAAAGTTATAAAGTGTATAATGTGGAATTTGCAATGAATGGGATGACCACAAAATAGATGACTACCCATCTCTTCTATTCATATTAAGGGAGGATGATGAACATGAGCCTTGGTGTAACCACATTTGTGAGGATAATGATCTTATACATAAGGGGGTGTAAAGGTCCAAAGAATTGGTTGAACAAGCATTCTATGGCCATGGATATAAACACCCAACATGGAAGAATCAATGTAACATTCATGTGATACAACAAACACCACCACAAGTTGCAAATGAATAACCTCTTACCAACTACCCCCAAAATGATAATAAAGAATATTAAAATAATTAAAGAGGAGGATGTGATAGAGGAAGAGGTTGTAAGAAAAGAAGAAAAGAAGACACTACCTATTATAGATACAGGTAGATAGGGCATTACACAAATGAATGTTAAGAAGAGAAGAAGAAAAATTATGGATTTTGTGGTGACCCTAGTCATGATTTGTTTACTCTCACCATAGCTCAACAATATTTTAAAAATGCTCCACTGCAAATTAAAAGTGGAGAATTATCAAGACCTAACATAATAAAAGGAGTTAACATCATGATGAAAGATAAATTAGATGAGGAAGACATGAGTGTTAGTGCAAACAAGGGTATTACCTATTTGGTTTACTTTTATAATGTGAACAGGGTACCTTATCTAACTAGTTCTTAGTTAGAACCTATTCACACTTGTTCACATGTTAAGTTGAATTAGGGGACTTAGGATAAGCCTTCTATATGTTTCTAGTTGTCATGTGATCTTATCCTATAGTTGGCATCTTATCCTCTAGTTGTCACATGTCATAGGATTATGACACGTCCTAATCCTATGTTGTCTTGTGTCTCACCTTGGTCTTTAAAACCAAGGCCTATATTGTACACTAGTGTATCTAGTATTCTTGTTTCATTATTTTGGTATAGCATTCTTTTTGCTTGTCTCTCTTGTGTAGAAGGTTATTTGGTGTCGCAGATTTGATCATGGCAGTTGATTGCTTCAACATGGTATTAGAGCTTTGATCCTGCAAGCCCCTTCTCAATTTTCTTGAGAGATCTTGCGATCAACTTTAGACTAGTGCATACTAGCTCAAAATGGAGCTCACCATTAAGTCTAGAACACCCAAATCTATAAAGATTGATTGTCCAAAACTCATTTTTGAACATAGGTAATATTTCAAATTTTTTAGGCTTTTATTTGCATTTTTGCAGAATTTTTTTGTCGAAAAGGCAAAAAAAATTAGTAAAGGGCCATTTTACCCCTTGCATTTTCTGCTTAATTTGTAGTTTTTTGCAGGTTGATCCTTTTTTTTGGGCACAATCAGGCCTCTAGGCCAAGATCTATGTTAGGTCACAAAAATGCAGGTTGTTAACCCTAAGAGGTTGCCAAGCTCTCTTACATTTTTGGCTAACAATATGGGGTAGATATGGCTAAACCCCCTTCACTTCAGGCTCTGCCAGACCTAGGTGGGTATACCTTAATTGTTAGTGCAGACTTGTTTAACCTTCACGGTGGCAAATGGGTGTGAATAAGTTGTAGAGTTTGTGAATTATTCCTAATGCTAATGATTGTAGTTTTGAAAATGTGAATGAGGCTTTGAAAATTTTGTATTGTGTAATGACCAGTGTTTTATTTATTGGGCAAAGAGTCAAGAGTGACTGGTATGTGGACCTCTAGATTTGACTTAACTCAAATTGTTAGGCACTTGTGTAAATCTGTATCTTGTACAGATGTGCAAGAATGTTGAGATGTAGGATTCTTCTTATCGAATCCCAATGATATTTCCCCAAGTTGCTATGACGAAGAGAAAGTATTTTGATTCTTTCAAGAAGGAAACCAACTAAGATCACTTGTTCAAAGGATTTTAACCATGGGCAAAGACCAATAAACATAAACTACTCAGTAGGACTTAAATTAACTTCCCACAGAAACCAACACACTGACCATTCAGAAAAAGCAAATGTGTACTGATAAATTAATGATATCCTTGATATATTAATTTAAACAACTTGGGAAACCACTCTAGAGACAACCATGCAACTCTTAAACATTAACATAACAATTGAACATCAATTCTTCTAATTCACCAAATAACTCTGATTCCTTTTATTAATTCAGAAATTCATACTGGTTTGAAAACATAAATAGATACAAAGAGATATGTTTAAGTACTACTTTATATTGTATGTAGATATGTAAGTACATGAGATGATTTTCAAAATGGCCTTGGTATCATATTTTATAGGATGCAGACAAGCTTCAGGCCTTTAAACATTGTGTCTATTTATAATTACATCTCTTCAAGTAACTAATGCATAATTTAGAAACATAAAGAAAGTAAAAGCATATGCAGAGATCAAATTTTGGGCTCCATTAGTCACCATAGAGGGATCCATGACCCACAGGTCTGGCAAGATCGTCCTCCTCTCCATGATACAGATTGATATGTCTGCATTGCTTGTTGTATGACAAAACTGTATTGCATCCACTTCCTTATACTACCCTGGATATGAATAAATTTATCCTGCCAATATGATCGATGTAATCTTGATCCGCACATGTATCTGTAGAAATTAAATTATTCATAATTAACTCGAGGGAGAATATCTTTCCCAAACATACATAAGTATTTCATGTCACCTTCTCCTCATTATTGACATTTTCAAGAAGTGATGGCAATAATGCATTCAGTTCATCTTTCCAATTGCCCTTATCTCGCAAATTACCCTCAGTATTGAAAAAAATTGGAAATTCCATGTTAGGATGTTGGTCAAAGTCATTCAAATCTTCTGTTAATATACCATTAAATCTCTCATGTGCATTGATCAAGTCTTCATATTCCCTGAACACTTGTTCTTCAACATTAGATTTAGCCTTCAATTTCTCTTTTGTTTCCAACATCCTAAGGTGTAGCCTTTTGTGTCCTTGATACATCTGATGTGTTCTCTTATGAAAATCCCAAACTTTATCACTATTTTCCATCATTTTGTCAAATCTTCTTTGAATTAATTCGGAAGCCATATTGTATTTAACTATTTTCAATTCAGTTTCCAACTATTCACTTCTCTTTTGAAATTTCTCTACTTTAAGGTTCCAATAATTAGCATCTGCTTTGGCTTCTATAACCCTCTGGTCAGCTTCTAGGTATGGTGAATAGCTGCTAGATGAAGGCAATTTATCTCTTTAGGTAGCAATCTCTTGTCTCAACATGGCATTTTCTTTCTTATATGTATCATTATCTTTAATCAATTTCTCAATTTGCGCCTTAGTGAACCTTGCAACATTAACATTTAAATCAGCAGTTTCCATGGGATCAATATCCTCAATCCTTTGTATCAAAAGATGACCAAATGCTTGATTTGGATCGTCAATGATATGAGGTCTTTTATTGGGAGGATATAATGCCTATATAAGCAATGCTCTCATGTCAAGGTCATACTCTGATCCTCTTCTAATATCATCCAGTGCTTCTATGTTGAGTTTTAACTTCTTGTTCTGATTCCTATTGAAAGTGTCAAATACAATGGCTGAGGCCATATCCTATCCAGGAATCAAAATTACACCTGCTTCTTGTAATAGTGTCCTCCCCCTTCCTGGATTCATTATCTCTAATTCTTTGTCAATTTCCTTCTGAAGCTCCAATAATACCTCATCTTGTATTTCATGAGTGATATCTTTCATTCTTTCTCTAGCCTGCTTGCCCTTGTACTCATACAAAAAAAGCTTTAAATTCAAGTGTTTTAATGAAATCATCGTCTAAGATAAATTTGTTGTTGGCTAGATGTCTTATGTCTCCTAATAAGTCATCTGGTGCTTCCATAGTGACAACTTCTCTGTCTTTAGGAGGTTCATACCCCTTGATGGTTGGGTCATAGTCCTGCACTCCTTCCTCAAATTCTTCCTCCCCTTCTACAATGTTTGTGTTTACAGAGAAACTCATATCTGGTGTAGGCTGAGGTGACAGATGACCAAGGGGAGTTTCATACTCAACATATGCCTCTTTAAGTTGTTTTCCTTTTTTGTCAAAAACATGGGGGGGAATGTTCATGATCAAATATGATGCATGTGTAATCATCATATCCAATCTTTCAATAGGATCATCAACATCTTGAAAATATCTGGTGTAAGTGGGGTTTTTGGCTACGCTCCAAGCCTCAACTAACATTGCTTTATGGTATAAACTTATCCTTTCTACTACTGTGTTTTCATCACAATTCCTGATTAAATCTTCATCAATGAATAGGAAATGATGATATCCCTTCAACTTTTGTTTTGTTTTCACACTGTTTATAAAATGTTCTGGATCAAAATTTTCTCTAGCATTTCCAAGAGGTAATCTGAATTGTTCTAATTTCTTGTCAATCAATTGATAACCTTTATCAAAAAGAATTGTGAAATCTCCAAAGCATTTAGTTCCATGCATGAATGACTGTTTGTTGTGATTCTTAAGATGCATGAAGTCTGAGCAAGCCAATTGCCTGACAATTTCTAAGTATGCAACCCTCTTTGGGCATGTTTTTGGTAGCAGGAAGGGTGGTCCTTCGTATCCGAACACTCTTATCATGGTGCAGTCACTAAAAACATACCAATCACCCCAATTATGGTTGAACTTCCCCTCCTCATATTTATCCTTTGGCCTTAGAAATTCCTGTATTTCTATTGATAAGTTGTGATTGCAGGGGCGACCTAGCAGTTTGTATACAGGTTTCACAAAAAACTCTTCAAAGTATAAATAGTGGGATTTGTCACATCTGCTATCCCAGATAGTAGTCCACATTTGTACAGGTTTTATATCTCCATTGTTATCTAGGTCTCTTACCTTTAGATTCTTATCCCACAGGCACATATTTTGTCCTTCATACAATACCATATGCATAAACAGAGAATAATGTCTGAACTTATTTCCTCCATTCTTAAGAGATATCAGATCATTTTGTAGGTTATGTGCTAGATATTCAGCATAATCGAAATATCGTGCATCATGACTCTGTATATCTATAGTTAAAACCATGGGCGCGATTTCCATGAACATAGAAGCTTCTACACCCAATATTTGGCAAACATAGTAATATGTGCTTTTGAAATAATCTTCAAGTAGTTCAATTGAATAGGGTGGATCGTCAACCCCTAAAAATACCCTGAGTTTGTTATTTTCATCACGAGGCCTGTGCAGGGGTAATTTGCATCTCTTATAATTGTTGCTCATATTGTGGTATTCAGCCAATAAGTCCTTGATTCTAAATTTCTTATCTAAACTTGAGTCTAATTGAAACACTATTGCGATATAATCTCTAGTAATGGGAAAGAAACCAGTCCCATCATCCAATTCAATCAAGCAAGTCTTAGGGTTATATTTTTCTGCAAGGAATTTTAACAACTAGACATTTACGAACACATTCGGGTCTACTAATTTACCCAAATTTAGCCTCCATGGATTTGAATTGGGCTTACGCCTGTGCATCTTTCTATAATGGTAAATAAAGAGATCATATCCTCTGACTGGTGTCCATATGTCCCCTATCTGCTTGTATAAGTCATCTAACTTTTCAGCATGCGGGTTTAATTGAACATTCCTTTTGGATTTTTGTCCCGAGCCAGGGCATTGGTCTAGCAAATCTTGGTTCAACTACCTATCCCCCGTCTTTTGCCTTTTACTCTTAGGGTTTTGAATTATTTCTTCCATGTTCTATTATTATGCAAGGATCTCAACTCTGCAAAATATGAATGCGGATTGATATAGGTAAGCCAGTCAGAAGTACTTACTTGATCAATCATTCTGGTTCTGAATTACTATCCCGCTACGCCCTGCGATCACTCCTTGCAATACCCTAAAAGTTTGCATTCAATAAACTTAACTATGGTGCAATTAATGGTGTCTCACTTGTATTTTTCACATCATTAGAGGGATATTTAATTTTTTAAATAGAGGACGTTGGATCGCTGCCATTATGTCTTGTCACTCTATCTTGGGATGATGTGTTTTGAGATCTCATTTATTATATTTTTGTTTGGGATTTCAGTGCGACCCCAAATGATGTCACATCGATAACACAAGTCTCTTCGAACAAGAAGTTTCGTTGATATTCAGTCACCCTTCTTATGTCACCTTTTCAAAAGACTAAAAACCCTTCTCTTCAATATAGTAGAGTCATTTCAAAATCTATTAATGCTCCTTTTGTTTTTTATCAGTGAGACTCCTTTTATCATTGGGACTCTAAACCACATCACCTCGATATCCCGAACTCCCTTTGTGAATTATTTTTGACATTTTTCATTTGATTGGCGTGACACATTTTGGTGTCACGCCGAAATGCCTTATCTGTTCAATGTGTTCGGGGTATCGATAAGACTGTTGAGTAACTCTCACCCATATCCCTTGTCACTTTGATCTCTTTATTTCTTCTATTGGTGTAACTTTCTTTTGTCCTTTTATGCCTTTCAGGTCATCGAAGAGATTAGCTATTGGGTCTCCCCAACGTAGTATCATCTTGCCAATATTAATTATAACCTTGAAAGCATAACGATTTTTGATATAATATTTTATGGTGAAAGTGAAGGAATTTAGAGTTAACGATGGAATGGTGGTATTTTTCAAGTTAAGTGAAATAACTTATTAGGAATTATGGCAAGAAATGGAAAAATTTTAGGGTTTTAAAATTTTGATCCAACAGTGGCTCTGTCTGGGGATGAATGGCTGTGAAGTCATTGCAAGAATCTACAAAATGATTCTCTGGGATGTAGACCAATGGTAGTGGGGGTATGGGAAATGGAATCCTAGCCTACTGTGCATGGAAAATTTTCTCTTAATGAGAAGATTTTTAGAAATTGTCCATGCACTAGCAATTTCCTATTCTTCTTTAATGTACTGTGCATGGAAAATTATTCTATGAGAAGAAATATTTCAAAAATTGTCCATGCACTGGCAACTCCTATTCTTCACCACTCATGTTTTGTACATAATAAGAATCTTCACCACATTTGCTAGTGATGACAAATGGGCCTATCCACAATGCTCCAAACTTGCCATGCTTCCCTTTATCTTGTCCTCTGGCATTCCACATGAGGACTATATCATCTACCTTGAATCTTCTTTCCTTGGTTTTCTTATCAAAAAGATATTTCATCTGTAATTGCAATTTTTCATTTTGTTTTTGAGCTTCTGCTATGATTTCATCTAGTTCAGCTAATTGTTCCAATCTTTCTTCCATGGTCTCAACGATATCCAAATCTTCTCAGAAAATAAACTTATATATAGGTATAAGGTTATGCATGGGTAGTCTAGCCTATGCACCATACACCAATTTGAAAGGAGATTTCCATGTGGCCTTTTTTACTGTGATCCTATCTGCCCACAAAGCCAGTCTTAATTTTGAATCCCAGGCCTTCTTATTATTCTCCAACATTCTTTTTATTATTTTGATGATGCTTTTATTATTGGACTCTACCTGTCCATTGACCTGGGGATGATATGGTGAAGCATATGAGATTGTTATACCATAAGACTCACAGAATGACTTAAATTATGTTGACCTAAAGCACATGCCATTATCTGTGATGAGTTTTACTGGTACTCCAAATCTAGTGATAATATTTTCCAAAAGAAAGTTTATCACAATTTTGCTGGTACCTTGTTTTGTTGGAATAGCTTCTATCCATTTGGTGAAGTAATCAGTGGCTACCAAAATACACCTATGTCCACCACTAGACCTTTCTACAATTTCTCCTATAAAATCAATTCCCCATTGGTGAAACGGGGCTTCCACTTGCATTGGTTTGAGTGGTAAAGCACCTTGGTAGTTGAGTTTACCAAAAAATCTCTGGCAAGCTTCACATCTCCTTACATAGTTGTGAGCATCTTTAAAAACTTCAAGCCAATAATATCCAAATCTTAATATTTTATGGGCAGTGGTTTTGGCTGATAAATGTCCTCCACATACACCTTTATGCATTTCCTACAGCATTTTCTCTGCCCGTGCCTTATCCAAGCATAGTAACAAGACACCATCCTAGTTTTTCCAATACAAGTCCCCATCCATAAAAACATATTTCAAGGCATGGCGCTTCAATGTTATTCTTTGATTATCACTCAAGCTGGGAGGGCACTTCATGTTCTTTAAATAATACATTATGTCAGTATACCAAGAGGTATGTTTAATGCTTGCAATAGCATTGTTTTCTTCATTCATGTTATAGATCTGTGTTGCTTCCAAATTTGACTCGGCCATTAATTTGGCTAGACCTCATCCCTTAACAAGTCTGGTTATCTGAATGTCAATATCAAACTCCTGAATTCTATTAATCCATCTGCATCTTCGTCCAATGACTTCATTTTGAACAAATACATCTTTTATCGCAGCATTTGGCACATAGGCTATTACTTGAGCTCTTACCAAATAAGGCCTAAATGCTTAACTACTTTAACCAGGGCATAAGCTTGTTTCTCTATTATGTCATATTTTAATTCTGCCCCTTGAAGTGATTTTCTAAAAAATGAGATAGGTTGTTCAAATCCTTCTTTATTCTTTTGCAACATTACTGCAGCCACAGTGTGAAATGAAGCAAAGGAAAATATTTGAAATGGTTTGTCAAATTTTGGAGATTTCAACACTGGAGCATCTTTAATTGCCTTTTTAATAGCTCCAAATGTGTCGACAACCTCTGTTACCCAATCCATTTTTTCACTTTTCTTCAACATTTTGGAGATAGGTTTAACTATTTCTGCAAACTTTGGTATAAATCTCTTGACGAAATTAATCTGACCAAAGAAGGACTGTATGGCTTTTACATTTTTTGGAATTGGGATTTTGTCAATGGCTTCTACTCTCTCAGGTTCAATTCTTACTCCATTCTTTGAAACTATATGGCCAAGCAATTTACCTTCTGTTACAACAAAATGGCATTTCTTTGGATTTAATGAGATGCCATACGCTAAAGCTCTTATGAAAATCTTTTCAAGGTGTACACAATGGTCCTCATCCTTCTTGGAATATGCTATCAAGTCATCTTGATAAACCACCATAATAACATTTATCAAATCAGCGAAGGCTACATCCATAGCTCTCTGAAATGTTGCTTCTGCATTCATGAGACCAAATGGCATTCTTACATACACATATGTCCCCCATGGTATGGTGAAGGCAGTCTTAAATTGTTCTGACTCTTTAACTTTTACCTGATTGTATCCTGAAAAGCCATCCATCATGGATAATAACTCACATCCAGTTACTCTTTGCAACATTGCTTCCATATTAGGAAGAGGATAATTATCTTTGAGTGAAGACACATTCAGGTTTCTAAAATCCACACACAATCTTATTTCCCCATTTTTCTTTCTTACAGGGACTAGATTTGAAACCCAAGAGGATTGTCTAATTGGTTTAATGATTCCACCTTCCCTGAGTTTTGTAAGTTTCTCTTCCATGTTAGGGGCTAGTGTAAGGTTTAGGGGCTAGTGTAGGGTTTATGGGCCTTTGTTTTTTCCTGAATGGCTTAGCATCTGGTTTTAGAGGTATCTCATGTTGAAATAGGTCTTCTCGGTATGCTTTTAAGTCATGATAAGGCTAGGCAAATACATGTCTGTATTTTCTAAGCAGGGCAATGAGTATGCTTCTAATTTTAGGATTTAGCTTCTTTCCAATATATACGTTCTTAGGAGCCATTGGTGTCCCAAGATTTATTTCCTCAACATCGTTTTACTTTACTGGAACATTTTTCATGGTGAACCTGTCATGTACATCAAACACTCTTTCTAGTGCTACCAAACCCTTGGGTATCTTATTTGTTTCCAATTGCACCACTTCTTGTCCAAAGAGGGTTTCCTTACCATCAATCTTTTCCACAAATGCATTAAAATCAATTTGTTGGGATTCATACTGGTCCACACATTGGAGAAATTTTATTAAGTCCTCATCATCATTAAAGACTTGTCAGTTGTAAATACTGTCAGGGACGATGGATCTAGATTTGAATTCTACTTCAGTTATACCTGACATGATGCCATCCCTTTTTAGGGCTATGTTTGCCAGAAAATCTGCCATTATATTCTTAGATCTGTGTACCCAACTTATGGAGAACACATCAAATAGTTCAATATCATCCCAAACAACATTCTTGTACTGTTTCAGCCTCTTGTTTTTTTATGAATATTTATTCTTGACTTGAGAGATGATCAGTTATGAATCCCCATATACAACAAGAAGTTTTATTTTATGTTTTATAGCAATGTTGAAGCCTATAAGTAATGCCTCATTCTCTGCTATGTTATTTGTGCATTCAAATGTCAACAAGAATGAATATTTGAAAGTTTTACCAGTCGGTGAAATGAACAACACCCCTGCTCCATTGCCACTTTTGTTGCAAGCACCATCAAAGTACATTCTCCAAACACCATGTTTATCAAATTGAGCTTCTTTATTTTTATGATCAGTACTTTCCAATTTTGGGTGGGATTTCTCAATTCTGAATGTCCCAAGGTTTATATCACAGAAGCAATTCATTTGACTTGGGTCAATATGTTCTATAATGTTCTCATACCTTGGTTCTCTATATATTTTGACCTCTTTACCATTAACCGGTATGATTGCATATGATAGATCCAACTGGACATTCCCTCCCACTGCTACAGTCCATTGTCTAGATAATAGCATCCCAGAGTAAGGTGGAGTGTCTATTACAGTAATATCAGTTATGTAGGTAGCTTCAAGGCATGAAGCTAACTTTAATTCCACATCCTTTATTACTCCAACAATAGGGATAGATCTATTATCCATGGCATAACATTTGACATATGTTGTATCAACCCATAAATCCAACTCTTTCATGACATCAATTGGCATAATATTTATTGTTGCCCCGGAATCAATTATACAATTTCTTACTATTTTGTTGTTTATCAATAATGTTATATAAATTGGGTCTAACTAGGCTGGGTTCTTTATCATGGCATTACCAAGATAGATTTTAGGGGAGTTCACAATTTCTTGTCCAAGATTATTTAC
The DNA here is from genome assembly GCA_027924645.1 of Cunninghamia lanceolata. Lineage (NCBI taxonomy): Eukaryota > Viridiplantae > Streptophyta > Pinopsida > Cupressales > Cupressaceae > Cunninghamia > Cunninghamia lanceolata. The sequence continues at coordinate 5,172,853 of BSBN01000155.1, forward strand.
CTTTTCATTTGTTCTATCTTTATTTCTATTTTGATGTGGTATGCAAGAAATTAACCTAAGGGCACTATCCCTATATTCATCAATTCTTGTCATTTCCATTAGTGGGACTATATTTTAATTTGGGACTTTAATGTCATAAAATGTCCCCTTGGGGGCTTTTCCCTCAAAAGGTTTAGCTCTCAGGTCTTTAGTGTGCATTTAGGACATTCTACATCATAATTCAACATCCTGATGGAATGAACCCAGGGTATCATGACAAATGGGGCCTAGGGGGACCCCTTGAACCTAACCCTACCTAAAATAGGGGGGAGGACTTGGGTGTCCATGCCCTAGTCCTACCCTATTTTAGGTCAGGCCCAATTTTCTAGTGTCAGTTTATGACCGTTATTTGGTCCCTAGGCTAACACGGTAAGTTTGAATGTACGAAATCTTGGCGGGAGTGTTTGTAGTTGCATATAAAAGCATGTTTAGGAATTCATTTGAAAACTAGAGATGGTTATTGTGAACTTTATGCATCCTAAAGGTGATTCAAGGCTTTCATTGTGTGGCAAGAGCAGAGTTGTGTTGTCTGTGTGTTTGTGTTTGCAGATTTGAGCACCCATCTCCTCATGGAATGAAGAGCTTCTTTCTCCCATGAGATCTTCACTACAAGGTGACATCTATTGTGATTATTGAGAATTTATCATTTGGTTTTTACCTCTGCCTCCCAAGGCACGCACACTCTATCTGACAACGGTGTTCCGAAGACTTGAATATCTCTCCGGGGCTTGACTAAGGCAAGCCTCTAAACACCACAACCCCCTCCCAAAGTTTTCATGATTGTAGGTTATAGGTTGGAGTTGCAGACAAAGTGAACTTGCAGGAGGGTACAACAGAGTGTCAGTATTGTATATCAGTGAAAGAAATAGCTACCTGGACTTGGGCACCCGCTCATTAGTCCTTAAAGTTCTGCAACGGGAAAATCTCAGATGCAGCAGATACAGGTTGCAGGCTGATTTTCTAAATCTCAACAAAAAGTAGGGCACTGGACTTGGGTGCCTGCTCTTTAGTCCCCAACTTTTCTACCTCAAAACCCCAAAAATAGGTGCATAGTTATTTGTTATTTTACATCTTTCTGTAGAAGCATTTTCTGTAATTCATCCGTTTACTGCCGTATTTGCATAATTAAGGTTTTAAGGTACAATTGAGCATAAGAGAAGGAAATTGTCAATCTAATTATAAAAATCCAAGTTTCCCTACATATCAATAGTGGCCTAGGGTATGATAGTACATTGCAACTTGACCCTAGCTCCTTGAATGTAAGGGTGAAAGGAGGATATACACCAAAACTACCAAAAAACCTAACATCCAAATTCCACCCTTTACAGGGACAATGTTTGAGTTATATCAAACAAAGGGGTAGCAGTAACCTGTTCCAATTTGGGATCCTTTTCTTCAGTTTGCTTATTCTTGTCTTTGATCTTATTTTGTTCAATTTTGGGTGGTTCCTTGTGTGTAACTTTATGGTTTTCTTCTTTCTTATGATCACCCGCAGTCCCCTTTTTGTGATCTATTTCTTTGATGAACAGACCTCTAGGTGTTCCTTGGTCTGCATTCATAGTCCTAGATCTATTTCTAGCTTGAGCCACAGCGACAACTATAAGGGCTTTCTTTTCTTCCTCAATGGGTGTTCTCAATTGGAAATGTGGGGTGATATGTGGTATAGGGATGGTTTCCTCATAGTTATCTTCTTGATCATAAAAAACTTCTTGTTCACCCATGTTAATATTGTGCCTCTAATTATTCACATCATACTCAAACCCATCATCATTAGATGAATAATCGTCATCAATTGAGTGAGGTTTTAATCCAACCATATTTATAGTATGCTCATCTCTATTTTGATCATAGGGTATTTCATTTTCCTGCAATGATTTAGCTACCACACAATACTCTGGTAAGTGAGGAAGATTACATGCAGTACACCATGGAGTGCTATTTGCTTCATGTGTCCCATGTTTCTTTAGGGGGTTAGGAGTTTCTTTGAAATTACTCTTCTGTCTATTGTCTAGAGGCCTTCCATCTTTCCAATTTGTGTTATAAGGCATGTCATGCAGTCTAGGCCTTTCATTCTTATAATAATTTACTGGCTTTGTTTAATTGTTATTTGCATTGGGTAGGATTTTTGGATTATCTCTTTTCCCAAGCTTCTCAGTTGCTCTCCTATTGTTCTCAATACTGATGGCTTCCTTCTAAGCTTTTACCAATGTCATAGGAGCTTTGTTTTTGAGCTCATATCCAGTTTTAGGATCAAATAAGTACAAGGCCAAGGCCATACGATCTAGAGGCTTCAATTCTAATGAGATCTTATGATAGATCTTCAAAAATCTTTGGTTGAAATCAATCATGGATTCATTATAGTTCTCCTGGATGCTTGTCAATTTATGGACAACAAAATTTGGATCAAACTGGCTCCCATATTGTTCTTTAAATTGGTCCTTGAAATCTTCATAAGAACAAATTGATGCATCAAGCAGATTCTTGCACCAGTCCCTAGCATCCTCAACAAGAGATAGCATGAATAATTTCATCAGAACATCTTCATATTACACTTCAAAATTATCCATGATTGTTTCAAAACTTCTAATATGCTCTTCTGCAGAGATGGCATTGTTCCCAGCAAATTTTGGGAGAGCATTCCTTAGATCATTATCAATAGGGTCAGGACATACTTGATATCTAAACAAATCTAGCTGTCTGTATCTATTGATGTTAAGAGGTCCTTGTAATCATTGGTTTGGTTGGTATTGATTATGAAGCTGTTGATTTGATTAATATTGATTATCAGGATGATGTTGTTGTACATTAGGATGTGGGTTCATACTCACATTTTAGTTTTGAGGCAGAATATGCATGTGGCCAGGGGGCGGATAAGGGTTTTGATTTTGAGGTGGAATATGATTATGGCCAAGAGGCAGATAAGGGTTAACTGTATGATGAGATATATTATGAGTATTTAATGGCTTTATATTTTGTGGTGGAACATTTTGTTGAACATGGCTTCCATGTGGTACCTGTGAACTACCTGCATTCTGATGTGACTTTTGTTGGGTGCTTGTTAGAGCATACCCTCCTTGCTTATGAGGGGTACATACTTTGAGCTAGTTGCTTTAGTTCTATTCTTTACTTGTTGTAATTCTTGTTTCAACCGCTCTTCTTCCTCTTTTAACTTAGCTAGCTCAAGTTCCTCCTGTAGTTTGAGCAAATCCTGTTGCATTTCATCCTTATTCCTCATGTCTTTTGGTAGATTGTTATGAATTTGTGCAGAGGTTGTCTAATCCATTAACTCCTGTTGAGCTTCTTCACCCTATTGTAATGGCATCCTGTAATCATATTATGACTGACTTTGTTCTATTTCCCTCATAACCTGGGCCTCATATTCAAGTTGTTTCTGAGGGTCAGGTCTGTATTGGTCTAGGATATCATCAGATCTATCATTATCATGACAACTTTTGGATTGAAATTCATTTGACTCATGTATGCGAGTGAAGCTATTATGAGTTATAATTGGTTGTTCTGAGGTATTTTCTTGGGTGTTTTGGTTATTAGTACATTGAGATTGACTTGATATCCCGTTTTCTTGACAAGGGCTTTTAAAGGTGGGGATGCTTGCAATTTTTTACCATCAGTTTTATATCTCCTACCGTTCATGTTAAGAAATTATGACACTCCAAGACATAAAATAATTTGTATTTTGTATAGAGTCACCACCTCACTTAAGAGGATTGATTAATCTTCTGGGTTTTCTTTGACCAACAGAGTTATGCCTTTTAGCTTTCTGACTCTAATGTTATGGTCTCCTACCAAATTTCCTTTTGTGTGTCCCCAGTAGAGTCACCAATTATGTTAGGTCACAAAAACCCAGGTTGTTAAGCCTAAAGGGTTGCCAAAGTCTCTTAACATTTTTGGCTAATGACACGGGGTAGATATGGCTAAACCCCCTTCACTTCAGGCTATGCTAGACCTAGGTGGGTGTACCTTAATTGTTAGTGCAGACTTGTTTAACCTTCTCGGTGGCAACTGGGTGTGAAGTAGCTATAGAGTTTGTGAATTATTCCTAATGCTAATGATTGTAGTTTTGAAAATGTGAATGAGGCTTTGAAAAAATTGTATTGTGTAATGATCAGTGTTTTATTTATTGGGCAAAGAGTCAAGATTTATTGGTATGTGGACCTCTAGATTTGACTTAACTAAAATTATTAGGCAATTGTGTAAATCTATATCTTGTACAGATGTGCAAGAATGTTGAGATGCAGGATTCTTCTCATCAGATCCCAATGATATTTCCCCAAGTTGCTATGACCAAGAGAAAGGATTTTAATTCTTTTAGGAAGGAAACCAGCTAAGATAACTTGTTCAAAGGATTTTAACCCTAGGCAGAGACCAATAAACATAGACTACTCAGCAGGACTTAAATCAACTTCCCACATGAACCAATCACACTGACCATATAGAAACAACAAATGTGTACTGATAAATTAATGATATCCTTGATATATTAATTTAAACAACTTGGGAAACCACTCTAGAGACAATCATGCAACTCTTAAACATTAACATCAACATAACAATTGAAAATTAATTCTTTTAATTCACCAAATAACTCTGATTCCTTTTATTAATTCAAAAATTCATACTGGTTTGAAAACATAAATAGATACAAATAGATATGTTCAAGTACTGGTTTATATTGCATGTAGATATGTAAGTACATGATATGATTTTCAAAATGGCCTTGGTATCCTATTTTATAGGATGTAAAGAAGCTTCAGGCCTTTAAACATTGTGTCTATTCATAATTACATCTCTTCAAGTAACTAATGCATAATTAAGAAACATAAAGAAAGTAAAAGCATATGCAGAGATCAAATTCTGGGCTCCATTAGTCACCATAGCAGGATTCGTGACCCATAAGTCTAGCAAGATCGTCCTCCTCTCCATGATATAGATTGATATATCTACATTGCTTGTTGTATAACAAAACTGTATTGCATCCACTTCCTTATACTGCCCTAGATATGAATAAATTTATCCTGCCAATATGATTGATGTAATCCTAATCCGCACATGTATCTGTAGAAATTAGATTATTCATAATTAACTCCAGGGAGAATATCTTTCCCAAACATACATAAGTGTTTCCTATCACCTTCTCCTCATTATTGACATTTTCAAGAAGTGATGGCAATAATGCATTCAATTCATCTTTCCAATTGCCCTTATCTCTCAAATTACCCTTAATATTGAAAAAAATTGGAAATGCCATGTCAGGATGTTGGTCAAAGTCATTCAAATCTTCTGTTAATATACCATTAAATCTCTCATGTTCACTAATCAAGTCTTCATATTCACTAAACACTTGTTCTTCAACATTAGATTTAGCCTTCAATTTCTCTTTTGTTTCCAACATCCTAAGGTGTATCCTTTTGTGTCCTTGATACATCTGACGTGTTCTCTTATGCAAATCCCAAACTTTATCACTATTTTCCATCATTTTGTCAAATCTTCTTTGAATCAATTTGGAAGCCATATTGTATTTAACTATTTTCAATTCAATTTTCAACTGTTCACTTCTCTTTTGAAATTTCTCTACTTTAATCTTCCAATAATTAGCATCTACTTTGGCTTCCATAAGCCTCTAGTTAGCTTCTAGGTATGGTGAATAGCTGCTAGATGAAGGCAATTTATCTCTGTAGGTAGCAATCTCTTGTCTCAACATGGCATTTTCTTTCTTATATGTATCATTATCTTTAATCAATTTCTCAATTTGCGCCTTAGTGAACCTTGCAACATTAACATTTAAATTGGCAGTTTCCATGGGATCAGTATCCTCAATCCTTTGTATCAAAAGATGACCAAATGCTTGATTTGCATCATCAATGATATGAGCTCTTTTATTGGAAGGATATAATCCCCATATAAGCAATGCTCTCCTGTCAAGGTCATACCCTAATCCTCTTCTGATATCTGTTGGGAATTAAGGTGTCTCAACCTTGGTAATTCTCTACATTTGTAATGTTTATATTTATTATTTAATTGCCTATGTTGTAAATATTTGGAAAATCCATATTGTCATGTTGTGGGATGTGGCACGGTGATGTGTCAATCCTACATGGATTATGACAACTTGTATTTTTGTCCTCACATGAGGAGATAGGTGTCCCACTTAGTGGTGGGAATATTCTACCATGTGTCAGCATCTTCTATGTTGTGAAAGGAATGTTTGACTGAAACGGTTATGACGGATTCCTATGACGAATCTATGACATGTAAGAGCCAAGATTAGAAGGTTGGAAAACAGGTGATGACATGTGTCATGTAGCATCTTTGAATAAGGCATATTTGGGTGCCCCAAGGTGGAATATGACATGTTTTAAGAGAATATGTTATTTATAGCATGTGTATGATAGATTCTCTTACAGCTGTAAGTTGTAACCACTATGACAGATTCTATGATGGTCGTAAGTGTCGTAAGAGCATCTGTCATAGCCCATTTTGGAAATAGGCAACCTCTTTGGGATGGGAGCTGTGGACAAGTGTCAGACACATTCTACAATGTTGACCAAGTTTCCCTAGGCGTGGGTTTTGGTCCAAGATGCCATATTGGATGCCCATCCCAAGAAAGGTCCAAAATTGCCTTGTATTTTCTATTTATACAAGTGCTTGGAGATGGAGTTTGTATCATAGGTTCACAGGTACTGTTATGCTGCCGAATTGACTCCAAACACGAGTGTCAAAGACCATTGAAGCTTGCATTGCAAGTGTATTGTAAACATTCTTTCAGATTTGTTAATACATTGTGCAGGTTTCTGAGTGTGGGGTTTTTCACCCGATAAGGGTTTTCCCCATTGATAATCTTTGTCTCTCTTCTTCTGTCTACATTCTGGTTCTTGTGTTTTGCTGCAATATCTTATGTTAATGGTTTAACATTGCTATAATAGTTAGGATAAATTTGAATTTGCATAGCCCTCTCCTCATTAGATTAGTGTAGCAAGCGTTTTTTGCACACCTAGCTTCCTTTCAAATGGTACTTGATGTTTGATGCATTTGTGTTGTCAATTGGATTTGTGAGATCGAAATCGGATTACTGTGTGTATTATAAATTTGATGGTGATCATATTCTCATTGTTGCACTATATGTTGATGATATGTTGCTCATTGGGAAGGGTAAGAATATGATTTCTGATTTTAAATCACAGTTGTCAACTCAGTTTGAAATGAAAGATTTAGGGGTAGCCAAGTACATTCTAGGAATGGAAATCAGAAGAGACAGAACCAACATAAAATTTTGGTTAAACCAGAGTAAGTATGTGAAGACAATGTTGGACAGATTCAGCATGGCAGATTGTAGACCATTGTGTGTTCCCGTTTCTTTGGGGACAACGTTGTCTATTAAGGATTGTCCAAAATCTCCTAATGAGGTGGAGGACATGAGTAGAGTACCTTATGCTAGTGTTGTTGGTAGTTTGATGTATGCTATGGTCTGCACAAGACCAGACATTACCCAAGTAGTGGAAGTCCTTAGTCAATTTATGGCTAATCCTAGACGGGTTCATTAGGATGCAGTTAAGCTAGTGTTCAGATATTTGAGGGGTACTTCCAAGTATTCCATTTTCTATCATGGTAATGTTTCAAGACCTTTGCATTATGTTGATATTCGTGGATTTCTGGATTCAGATTGGGCAAGTGACATTGACAGTAGGAGATCCACCAGTGCTTATGTGTTTACACTGTTTGGTGGTGCTATTAGTTGGATGAGGAAGCGACAACCTGTTGTTGCTTTGTCCATGACAGAAGCTGAGTACATGGCAGCAACTCATGCTTGTAAGGAAGCCATTTGGCTTAAGAGATTGTGTTCCGATATTGGTGTTGATGCAGGTCAGATCACGATCAGTTGTGATAGTCAGAGTGCAATTTGTCTTGCAAAGAATCCAACTTTCCATGCTAGAACCAAGCACATTGATGTTTAGTTTCACTTCGTGAGGGACATGGTTGAGGATGGAAAGGTAAATTTGGAGAAGGTAGATACTTTGAAGAATGTTGCAGATGCATTGACGAAACCAGTAAGCACAGAGAAGTTCAGATGGTGTTCGGAGTCTATGGGCCTCTTGGCCTATAGCAGTTAAATCATGTTCTTCTATTGGCTCTTACAAGGTGTTCGACAAGTGGGAGAATGTTGGGAATTAAGGTGTCTCAACCTTGGTAATTCTCTGCATTTGTAATTTTTATATTTATTATTTAATTGCCTATGTTGTAAATATTTAGAAAATCAATATTGTCATGTTGTGGGATGTGGCACGGTGATGTGTCAATCCTACATGGATTATGACAACTTGTATTTTTGTCCTCACATGAGGAGATAGGCGTCCCACTTAGTGGTAGGAATATTCTTCCATGTGTCAGCATCTTCTATGTTGTGTAAGGAATGTTTGACCAAAACGGTTATGACAGATTCCTATGACGAATCTATGACATAAACTTATGGTATAAACTTATCCTTTCTACTATAGTGTTTTCATCACAATTCCTGATTAAATCTTCATCAACAAATAGGAAATGATGATATCCCTTCAACTTTTGTTTTACTTTTACACTGTTTATAAAATGTTCTGGATCAAGATTTTCTCTAGCATTTCCAAGAGGTAATCTGAATTATTCTAATTTCTTGTCAACTAATTGATAACCTTTATCAAAAATAATTGTGAAATCTCTCAAGCATAGAGTTCCAGGCATGAATGATTGTTTGTTGTGATTCTTAAGATGCACGAAGCCTAAGCAAGTCAATTGCCTGACAATTTCTAAGTATGCAACCCTCTCTAGGCATGTTTTTGGTAGTAGGAACGGTGGTCCTTCATATCCAAACACTCTTATCATGGTGCAGTCACTAAAAACATACCAATCACCCCAATTATGGTTGAACTTCCCCTCCTCATATTTATCCTTTGGCCTTAGAAATTTATGTATTTATGTTGATAAGTTGTGATTGCAGGGGCGGCCTAGCAGTTTGTATATAGGTTTCACAAAAAACTCTTCAAAGTATAAATAATGGGATTTGTCACATCTTCTATCCTAGATAACAGTCCACATTTTCACAAGTTTTATATCTCCATTGTTATCCAGGTCTCTTACCTTTAGATTCTTATCCCACAGGCACATATTTTGTCATTCATACAATACCATATGCATAAATAGAGAATAATGTCTGAAGTTATTTCATTCATTCTTAAGAGATATCAGATCATTTTGTAGGTTATGTGTCAGATATTTAGCATAATCAAAATATCGTGCATCATGACTCTGTATATCTACAGTTAAAACCATGGGCGCGATTTCCATGAACATAGAAGCTTCTACAACCAATATTTGGCAAACAGAGTAATATGTGCTTTTGAAATAATCTTCAAATAGTTTAATTAAATAGGGTGGATCCTCAACCCCTGAAAATACCCCGAGTTTGTTAGTTTCATCACGAGGCCTTTGCAGGGGTAATTTCCATCTCTTATAATTGTTGCTCATATTATGGTATTCAGGCAATAAGTCCTTGATTTTGAATTTATTATCTAAAATTGAGTCTAGTTAAAACACTGTTGTGATATAATCTCTAGTAATGGGAAAGAAACCAGTCTCGTTGTCCAATTCAATCAAGCAAGTCTTAGGGTTATATTTTTTTGCAAGGAATTTTAACAATTGGGCATTTACGAACACATTTGGGGCTACTAATTTACCCAAATTTAGCCTCCAGGGATTTGAAACGGGGTTACGCCTGTGCATCTTTCTATAATGGTAAATAAAGAGATCATATCCTCTGAATGGTGTCCATATGTCCCCTATCTGCTTGTATAAGTCATCTAACTTTTCAGCATGCGGGTTTAATTGAACATTCCTTTTGGATTTTTGTCCCGAGCTAGGGCATTGGTCTAGCAAATCTTGGTTCAACTACCTATCCCCCGTCTTTCACCTTTTACTCTTAGGTTTTTGAATTATTTCTTCCATGTTCTATTATTATGCAAGGATCTCAACTGTGTGAATTATGAATGCGGACTCATATAGGTAAGCCAATCAGAAGTACTTACTTGATCAATCATTCTGGTTCTGAATTACTATCTTGCTATGCCCTGCGATCGCTCCTTGCAATACCCTAAAAACTTGCATTTAATAAACTTAACTCTGGTGCAATTAATGGTGTCTCACTTGTATTTTTCACATCATCGGAGGGATATTTAATTTTTTGAATAGAGGATGTTGGATCACCGCCATTATGTCTTGTCACTCTATCTCGGGATGATGTGTTTTGCGATATCATTTATTATATTTTTGTTTAGGATTTCAGTGTGACCCCAAATGGCATCACATCGATAACACAATTCTCTTCGAACAAGAAATTTCGTTGATATTCAGTCACCCTTCTTATGTCGCCTTTTCGAAAGACTAAAAACCCTTCTCTTTGATATAGTAGAGTCATTTCAAAATCTATTAATGCTCCTTTTGTTTTTTATCGGTGAGACTCCTTTTATCAATGGGACTCTAAACCACATCACCTCGATATCCTGAATTCCCTTTGCAAATTATTTTTGACATTTTTTGTTTGATCGGCGTGACACATTTTGGTGTCACATCGAAATGCCTTGTCTGTTCGATGTGTTCGGGGTATCGATAAGACTGCTGAGTGACTCTCACCGATATCCCTTGTCTCTTCGATCTCTTTATTTCTTTGATTGGTGTAACTTTCTTTTGTCCTTTTATGCTTTTCGGGTCATCAAAGAGATTGGATAATGGGTCTCCCCAGCGTAGTAGCATCTTGTTGATATTAAATATAACCTTGAAAGCATAATTATTTTTGATATAATATTTTATGGTAAAAGTGAAGGAATTTAGGGTTGACGATGGAATTATGGTATTTTTCAAGTTAATTGAAATAACTTATTAGGAATTATGGCAAGAAAATGCAAAATTTTAGGGTTTTAAAATTTTGATCCAACAATCTTGACCTGTGCTCTACTTCAATCCACACTGATCAGTTCAAGCATTTGGTTAAGGATTTATTCTCAGGGCATTTGCCTTATTTTCAAGCCCTTCAACCACAAGGATTTGATCACCCCTAAAGACTCTGCCTCTGTTAGGTGTCCTCTGTGGGGAATGATATTTGATTTTGACTTGCATTTGGATCTAGGTGACCATTTCTTTTGTAGGCTTATCAGCCCCCTGGCTACGATCTAGCCTTGCCAAGCCCATCCAAGTCCATTTTTGGCCTCTTTCATGGACTCTAAAACATCACAACCTGCATAGTTCCTAGTGCATTCAATATTAAGAGATCAATGCTCTTTTTTAGTTATTCGGCATTATCCAGGCCACTTTGGTGGTCTTGACTCACTTTTTGGGCCTTCAACAATTTGATCCAATCTAGCCTTTAGTGTTTTCTGAGATCTAGCCACTTTCAGCCTCATTTACTTGTGCTTTGGACTTGGTCTTGGCACGTCTTGATCACTGAAGACTCATGTCCAATCTTCTGGCTCCTGCACAATGCACCACTACTTAGATCTTGGTGACTCTGTTTCTTAGTAGACCTGTTCGGGCTCTGTAGTCTACATTTTGACTCCTATTTTTTGCTCAACCTATGTTTGGACCTTTATTGGGCTCCTAAGGCTGCGATCCTACAAGGCTTGCTTCTCAAAAAAGGAAGCTTAACTATTAAAGGAACTAACAACCTTTGTAGAAGAAGAGAGTGTTGTTATATGGAGCCTAATCAGACTTGGAGGTTAAATTTTCCCCACTTTTATCAGCGCGGTTTCCCCCCAAATTCCTACGAGGTCAAGGGGCAGTGCCCCTTGCAGGGGTTTGGGGGCAGCGCCCCCAAGACGGGGTCAAGGGGCAGCGCCCCTGGCGCGTTCTCGTGATACAGGGCGGGGTCAAGGGGCAGCACCCCCGTGGGGGCTCGGGGGCAACGCCCCCGAAACCTCACACAGTTTTTTATTATTTTATAAAGCACCGGGAGTTATTTTTTCATTGACCGACATAAGAAAACCCTATTTTTGTAATCGACAAAAAGCTTGATAAAAAGTGGCTAAGGGTTAGGGTTTTGACATATTGTATTGTAGCATTTTGCAGTGGTATTGAGTTGCAGGGATTACTGATTGTAATCGGTTTGATTTACTGGATAATAATATTGGACTCTCTGTTTGGTGGATGTAGCCCAAGTTTGGGTGAACCATGTTAAAACTTGTCTCTCGCTGTTATTATTTCTATGTATTTCCATTCCTCTGTTTAATCTTTATTTGCATTTAATTGATATCTTCTTCCGGCTAACCCTAACAGAGAGTCTCTTAGAAAAACTAAAATAGTTTTCAAAATATTAGAATAAAAATAGAAATACCAATTTAAGATCACAAATTAAAAGTGCAACAAGAACCCCCAGAAGATGGCAAAAGAAGCCAATATTAATAGAGCTTCAGATAAATAAAAGACACTTTAAGAATGTATCGATCAACCTATGGGTAGATGTTAGCATTATTCCCAAAAGAATTTGGGAAGAGTTCAGAAGACCAACACTCTACAATACACCATATGATATGGCCCTTGCTAATGGTACTACAATTAGCACAATTGGAACTTGGAGGGATGTGGAAGTCAACCTATTAGGTATCAAGAAGAAAATTGACTTCAAAATAAGTGAAATGAATGAATCATTTGACACATTCAATATTTTGTTGAACTTGGAATGGTTCATGAACTACAATGGTACAATTGAACATGCAAGGAAGAACTATCATTTTTTGACAAATATAGGATGATAAACATTCCTTTATACATAGGTCTGAGTAGCACATACATAGAAGAAATATCACAAGAAGAAAGTGAAAAGGAAGACACGAAAGCATTATACTCTTTAGGAAAAATACCCACAAGAGACACTAATGATGAGCTTAACTCAAAGAGAGAGATTATCTTGGATAGTAGCAATTATAGCACAAATAACAAAAATTCCATGGAGGCTTGGCTCTAGGATTAACTGGAAAGAAGGGCTAGAAAAGTAATGGGGGCTAGAAGGATATGAAATTTAAGGAGGATTGGGAAAACCACCAACAATATTAATGCAGATAAGGAAAACCCGCTAGAAATTTTATAAAAACAAATTAGAGATGAGGGAAAACAACATATCAAAATTTCACATCATTTGAACCATATCTTGCATGGTATTTCACATATTAAGCTTTCATAGTACTCTGGAGTTGGAAACTTGTCAACTTACATAGAAGGCATACAAAGAATGTTTGAAAGAGAATATCTAATATTACAAGCACTACATGATACCCTAGTATGCAACATGACAAGCTGGTGGTACACCCACCAACTGAATATCCCAACTTGGAAAGGCTTTATAGTTTTGATAATAAATCATATATCTGCTAGAAAAAGGGGATTAGAAGCTTATGGTCGAATACTGTGGTAAAATAAGACCTGAAACACAAATAAAAAATTGCATCAAGGAATGGACTAAATGACGACAAACTTTACATTCAATCATTTTATTGGACCCTATCACCCATCACAAAAACTTAGTATATTAACCAAGACAAGAGAGGAGAAACCAAAGATTGGGATGTGATATAAAATGACTTATGTAAAACATTCTCTTTCTATAGCCCCAATACACTTATACATAATGCACTATAAAATATGAAGGAAATAATCATGTCATGGGCGTAAGAAGTCAAAAATACACGTGGAACCAAATTAGAGCCTGGACCATTCTACCAAAAGAGAAGGTACTTGGAAGCTTATGGAGTGGATGGATAAGATAAAACCCCATCACAAAATCTATGTTATACCACAAAAAGGATAAAACAAGATGAAGATGGAGAGGAAGATCCACAAAATTTGGAAGTGAAAGTTGAGGAAGGGGAAAGAGGAATAGCCACTACAAGTGCACCAGAAAAATACTTTAATCAACCATTAAAGATAAGATAATAAAATATAGAAACAAAGGGGATCCCTAAATTTGCTAAAATTAGAGACTATTGGGACAAGAGGTAGTGCTATGCAAGTTGTGGAAGTACTAAAAGAATATGAAGGCCTTTTTCCTTGCACATTGACCAATATGAAAGGCATCAAGGAGGAGGCTAGAGTAATGAAAATTCAATTGAAAGAGGGTGTAAATCCACAAAGGAAAAGACTCTATAGAGTTAATCCTAATGTAAAGACAATAGTGAAGAATGAACTAGACAAAATTTTGGTTGACGGTATAATCAAACCAGTGGAAGATGTTGAATGGATAAGTTGTATGGTTGTACAACATAAGAAGACATGCAAAATAAAGGTATGTGTTAATTTTAAGGAACTAAATAAGGCTTGCATACATGATCCTTTTCCCACTCCATTTATAGAAGAGGTGCTCGAATCATTAGCAACAAGGGAAATTTACTTCTTCACAGACGAGTTCTCAGGATATCATCAAGTAAAGATTCAAGAAGAAGATCGGTCGAAAACTACATTTGTGACCAAATGGGGACCATTCATCTATACTATGATGCCATTTGGCTTAAAGAATGCACATGTGGTACTCAACAAAATCATGATCAATGCATTTAAGGACTTTATTCATAATTTTCTAGAGCTATGCTTGGATGAATGGACAATATATGGATTAATCAAAGAACATGTCCAAGCACTTGATTTGATGTTAGAATGATGTAGAAGTTTGGAATTTTCATTAAAATTGAAGAAATGTATGTTTGTGGTACCATTTGGTACATTACTGGGACATATCACATGGAAAGAAGGCTTAATGGTTGATTCACTTAAGGTAGTCATAATCCTAAATCTTCCAGCCTCAAATATAGTAACTGAAATAAAAGCATTAATGGGTTAAATTGGTTATCACAAGAAGTTCATTAAAGGATATGCAGTGGATGTGTTAGCACTCTTTTTGACTTGGAGGTTGATTTTTCATGCTTAGGGGGTTTCTTCATTTAAACCCTATGTTTTCTTGCCCATCGGTGTGACCTCGTAGGCTTCTTGGCGATCAGGTTGGCTTGGTGTTTGGCATCGGGGTGACCTATGTGGTCGGGTGAACGGGCAAGTGTTGGGTCGACAGTTAAGAGTCTCGCCGACGGAGGATGTGTTCTGAGGGTTATCGGGATGATCGGTGTCATCGGCATAAGTGTGAGATGCTACTCCGACGGTGTAAGTCACACCGACGGAGGTGGGAGGACAGGGTGCTGTCGGTGTGACTTTGTTCATCGGTAGAGGTATTTCGTGTTGCTCCGACGGTGTTAGTCTGGGCGATGACGAAGGTGGTTATCGGCGTGACTTTTGGAGTCGGCGTAGGTTTGAAGTGTGGCTCCGATGGTGTTTGTCACACCGACGGAGGCGATAGGTGGAAGTGTCGTCGGCGACACCGCTGTGATCGGCAGGAGAATTGTGGGGTGAGCCGATGGCATATGTCTTAGCGATGGGCTTTTGGTGAGGGCTTGTGTGTCGAGCGTGGCAAAAGCGCTCGACACTTGATATGTATGCGATCAGGCTTATAAGGTAATGGAAGGCTCTCGGCACCGTGCATGTGGGATTAATCCCCTTGCATTATTTTTGAACCTGCGAAGGAGGCGTTTTGGCGGGAAGCCTCATGTTGACTACAGCGACGGTCTCCAAGTGAAGTGCGGGTGGTTGAGCCATCAATGACTGTCGTGCAGCGGTATGGGCGATGATACAAACGGTGAAGCTGCCTGATCATGAATGAAGACTTCCAGATAGTGGCGCATGGCTCGAGGCCCCCCTTTGTCTGTTGCATTAATATTTTCTGAGCGCCATTCCTTCTGAGGACTGTATCTGGCCGATTTTTTGTAATAGTCATGTAATTAATTGTTGTGGTACACTTTCTGGCTGTTATAAGCAGACTGTGTTACCATTGTTTAGGTTGTTGAAAGTTGAATATTTTGGCTCTGTAACACAATACAGTTCATTTTGGTTGCTCTGTACAGCTAAACTTGTGAGTTTATGTATCTCCAGTTGTATGTTTTTGCATGAATCCACTGATTTCATGGTTAATTTTATATGAGAAATGCTATGTTAGCATGTGTTTTGTTAATAGAAGAAGATCATCTAAAAGGTTTTCAAAATGTCATGGATAACTTTGAGGTTGAACATGAGGATGTTTTCATGAAGTCATTCATGCAATCTTTAATAGATGAGGCAAGAGAATGGTACAAGAATTTGCCTGACCAGAGTATTTCATCATGGGATGATTTTAAAAGGATGTTCAAGGAGCAATATGGTGACAAAACTGACCCTAGTTTTTTTGTAAATGAGTTCACCAGTATCACTAAAGGGTCAAATGAGCAGGTTGCAGATTTTAATGCAAGATTTACTAAAGTGTTAAACAAATTGCCACATCACATGAGGCCAAATGAACCAATGTGCATAATATTGTATATCAATGCCTTTGATGCAAAAACTGCATATGGATTCAGAGATAAAGGTCCTGCTACTCTCAGGGATGCTTTCAGAATTGCAGTGAATATTGAAAACAACAGGAAAGCATCGGGCAAGACAAATAGAAGGGATGATATAAAAATTCTACAGAATCCAAACAAGCCTCAGAACACTCAAGGTAATACATCTGCCCCTGAAGATAAGACAAACAAATTGGCAAATGTTGTTAAGGACCTAAGCTATAGATTAGCTAGAAGTGAAAAAGGGATAGGTCCTAATAGGCAAGTCTATCAAAGGCAGGAAAAGAGGCCATCATTGCATGATATGCCTTATAATACCAATTGGCATGATGGTAAACCTATATTCCCACGTAACAACACAAATCAAAGAGCTCAACATGTCAAAGAAACTCCTGATCCTCTAAAGAAAGCTGTAAATATTGTTGATGATGCTCCATGGTGTATAATTTGCCAGATGCCACATTCACAGTTACAGTGTATGATTGCTCAGTCCTTGTGTGATAATACTACATCTTGTAATGAATGCAATGAGCCACATTATGTGCAAGATGATGATGTAAATATGATGTCCATAAGCAATGGATACACTCTTTATGATGCTGATGAGAGTACAAATGATGGAACTCAAGGCTGCCAACAGTTCCCATATGATGAAGATGATGAAGTTAACTATGCCTATGCTCAGAACTCACACAATTTTCTGAGTAACTTACAACGACCTTCTGATGAGTAAATTAGGGCCTTCACAGCTGCAGCAGTTGCTCAAGTCAAGAGCAACTACAATCTCAGAGGTAAAAATCAGGTAAGCAGCCCACATCAGCCAAAAGATGTTACTATAGGACAGCCAGTGCATGGTAATAAGGGGATGGAATTACAAAAAAGGCAGTGGGTTAATAATAAACAGAATTTTAGACATAGAACAGGTCATGAATCTCAAGGACCAGAAATTAGAATCCCTCAGGCTGAAGATCAAGGTAAAGGTTCCCAAGACAAGCATGATGATCAGGGAACTATGAAAGTAAAAGCTAAATCAGTTCAGGATAAAAACAAGATTGTGGAGCAAGCTACAACTGTTATACAAAATCATGTTCCATTTGATATAGCTCAAGTCCTCTCCCAGGTAAAAGTCTCTGTTCCACTTATGGAACTCATGAAAGTGGAAGAAATCAAGAATAGGACAGTATCCCTAATTTCAGGGGTGCCCTTTCAAGCTAAACAAAATGTTTAGATCCAGGGTGAGAAACATGTCATGTGTAATGAAGAAGATGAGGCTCCTGAAGTCTATTTAGGAGTGACTATGACAAAGTGTCCTTCACAAGTGGAACCATTTTATGTTTCCCTGGTTATAAATGGAAAAATAATCAGAAATTGTATGCTTGACTCTGGAGCATCTACAAATGTCATGCCTTTGGCCATCATGCAACAAGCTGGATTGAAAATTGACAAGGCATGTGGAAAATGTTATGCTATGGATGCCAGAGAGGTACCAGTTATTGGAATCATGAAGGATGTAGATTTCAAACTGGCAGCATTTCCTGAAAAGAGATACAAAATGAATATAACAGTGGTTGACATCAAGCCACAGTATGGTATGTTGTTGTCAAGAAGATGGGCAGCACTAATTGGTGGAAGTATGTAGCTGGACCTGTCATATGCCATGATTCCAATGAATGGCAGGGATGTTAAGCTAATCAGAGAACAAAGATCATCAGAGACAGTGGAAGACCAAGAAGCAGAGGAACATATATGCTTTGTAAACACTGACTGTGATAACTTCAAGGTTGTCTCAGATGATAGAGAAGATAAAAAGAAAAATGTCTGCATTGAAGAATTGGACCAGTAAGGTTTATGGACCATGTATTTTGATGGAGCTTGTGCAAAAGAAGGCTCTGGAGCTGGAGTTGTTTTCCTGTCTCCAACTGGTAAGCTCCTCAAATTCTCTTTCTTGCTGAGGTTTGTTTGCACAAACAACATTGCAGAATATGAGGCTTTACTCTTAGGCCTAAATATTGCTCTCAAACATGGAATCAAAATGCTAAGAGTATTTGGGGATTCTGAGCTGATTGTATCCCAAATTAGAGATAGGTATGCTTCAAAAAATAAAAGGTTGAAACAATACAAGCATGCTGTTTGGGATACCATTGAACTATTTGATGCATTTTCAATAGGCTGGGTAGAGAGGTCAAAAAATGTTATGGCTGATTTCTTAGCCAATGTTGCAATAAGGCCAGATGACATCACTCTGTCAGATGTTACAAATGTAGAAGTTAAAATTAGGCCTGCAGTACCAGAAAACATATGCAGTTGGCAAGTGTTTAATGATGATAGGGACTTGTTAAAATTTTTGCACTGCATAGATGAATATGAGAATCAAGAAATTGATTTCCAAGCTTTTGTAGAGACTATAGATGGAAAAGAAACTCTTGTGGGAAAAGAGATAATTCAATTGAAGACTAATAAAATCCCCAGAGGATCAGTAGCTTTGGAAAGAGCTTTTGACAGTAGAGATAAATTGGTCACAAGGACATCTCCCACAAATAAGGAAGATTTAGAAGAGATAAATTTGGGGACATCTCAGGCCCCTCAGAAGGTATATATTGGTAAGCAGCTCAAACCACACATTAGGAGTATACTGATTGCATTACTGAAAAAGTATAAACATGTTTTTGCTTGGTCATATGAGGACCTAAAAGCCTATAGGGAAGATTTATTCCAGCATGAGATCCCATTGAAGCCTGGAGCTAAGCCATTTAGACAAAGGCAAAGACCTATTAATCCTACCTTAGCTCCAAAGATGCAAGAAGAACTCAAAAGGCTGAGGGAAGCTGGAATAATTGTGCCAATCAGGCATTCAACTTGGGTGTCTAACCTTGTCCCAGTCAGAAAAAAGAATGGTGATATTAGGCTTTGTGTTGACTTCAGGAACTTGAATGTATCCTCTTTAAAGGATAACTATCCACTGCCTAATATGGAAGCTATGTTGCAGAGAGTGACTGGTTGTGAACTCTTATCCATGATGGATGGATTTTCAGGTTATAATCAGGTGAAGGTGAAGGAATCAGAACAGTATAAGACTGCCTTCACCACTCCATGGGGAACTTATGTGTATGTTAGAATGCCCTTCGGACTAACCAATGCAGGTGCTGCATTTCAAAGAGCAATGGATGTTGCTTTTGCAGGGTTGATTGATTCAATCCTGGCTGTATATCAGGATGACTTGACTGCTTACTCAAAGAAAGAAGAACAGCATTGTTTGCATCTGGAGCAGATTTTCATAAGAGCACTAGAGTATGGTATTTCTTTAAATCCAAAGAAGTGTGCCTTTGGGGTAGTTGAAGGAAAGCTCCTGGGACATATTGTTTCCAAGGATGGAGTCAGGATAGATCCAGAGAGAGTGGCTGCTATTGACAGAATTCAAATGCCAAAAACTATAAAAGGAGTTCAGTCCTTCTTTGGACAGATAAATTTTGTTAGGAGATTTGTTCCCAACTTTGCAGAAACCACAAGGAACATTTCCAAGATGATGAAGAAGGATGCAACTGTCCACTGGGAAAGTGAAGCAATAGAATCATTTCAGAGTATCAAAGAGGCGATCAAGATGGCCCCTGTTCTTAAATCTCCTGATTTTTCTAGGCCATTCCAAGTATTTTCATTTGCTTCCTTTCATACTGTTGCTGCATGTTTGCTACAGAAAAACGAAGATGGTTTTGAACAGCCCATTGCTTTCTTGAGTATGTCCTTGCAGGCCTCCGAGTTGAAGTATGATATTATGGAAAAACAGGCATATGCACTAGTCAGAGCCATCAAAAGTTTCAGACCATACTTGGTAGGATCATATATAATTGCATATGTACCCCATGCAGCAGTCAAAGACATATTCACTCAGCAGGAGGTGACTGGAAGAAGGTGCAGATGGATAAACAAACTGCAAGAGTTTAACATAGACATACAAGTTACCAAGTTGGTAAGAGGACAAGGATTAGCCAAGATGATGGCACAGTCAAACTTGGAAGCATGCCAAGTTAATGCAGTCCAAAATGAGAGTGTAAATGTATCAGGATCTGAATGGTACAAGGATATTATCTACTACTTGCAAAATCTGAATTGTCCTTCCCATTTCAGTGACAGTCAAAAGAGGACTTTAAAGTTACATGCAATCAGGTATGTTATTGTTCAAGGTGAGCTATACTGGAAAAACCCTGATGGTGTGCTGCTGAGATGTGTGGATGAGGATATGGCTAACAATGTTTTGATTGATATGCATAAAGGATTGTGTGGTGGACATTATACTGCCCAAACAACAGCTCATAAAATTCTCAGAGCAGGATATTGGTGGCCCACTCTCTTTTCAGATGCACAAAGGTTAGTGAGGAAGTGTGACCCTTGCCAAAGATTTTCAGGAAAGCTGAAATATGATGGTGCTTTACCCCTTAGAACTGTAACTGTGGATGCTCCATTTCAGCAATGGGGAATTGACTTCATAGGGGAAATTGCAGACAAATCAAGTGGGGGACACAGTTGGATTTTGGTGGCAACTAATTACTTTACCAAATGGATTGAGGCCATTCCAACTAAGAGAGCTACAAGTAAGGTGGTGACAGATTTCATGCTAGAAAATATTATCATCAGGTTTGGAGTACCATTCAAGATAGTCACTGATAATGCTATGTGCTTCAGATCAAGTGAATTTGTTGATTTTTGCAATAGGTATGGGATAAATCTATCATATGCATCACCATATCACCCACAAGGGAATGGTCAAGCAGAATCAAGCAATAAAAGCATCATGAAAATTATCAAGAGGATACTGGACAAGAACAAGAGAGCTTGGGACTCAAAATTGAACTTAGTAATATGGGCTGACAGAGTGACAGTGAAAAGGGCTATTGGGATGTCACCCTTTGAGCTAGTATATGGTGCATCAGCCAGATTGCCCATAAACAATCTCCTACCAGTCTACAAGTTCATCCAAGAAAATGATGAGGAGATTGAAGATTCCATGACAGAAAGAGTGAACCAGCTGGTTGCACTGGATGAAAACAGAAGGAAAGCCCACCAAATTAATCTCAAGAGACAACAAGATGTGAAATATCAGTTTGACAGGAGAGCTACTAAAAGGAAATTTCAGGTCAGTGATCTGGTGCTCATATGGAATGCAAAAGGTCAAGAAAAGGGTAAACATGGTAAGTTTGAACCCTTATGGATGGGCCCATATCAGATTTGCAGTGCTCATGGGGAGGATTCTTATTTCCTCCAGGCCCTAGATGGTGAAGTTCTGGAATTGCCTGTGCATGGCCAATTCCTTAAGTTCTATTTTGCATAGATGACTTATCTCTGTGCACATTTGTAAAAACATGTATATAGTGTAAATGTCTTGTGCAGTTCGTGCTTTTTGGTTTTTTGCCTGGTCTGCCCGGAGATCTGGTTCTCGCTGTAGGTTTTCACCTGCGCGTCCCCATTCGGAGCCAGTGTTAGCACTCTTTTTGACTTGGAGGTTGATTTTTCATGCTTAGGGGGTTTCTTCATTTAAACCCTATGTTTTCTTGCCCATCGGTGTGACCTCGTAGGCTTCTTGGCGATCAGGTTGGCTTGGTGTTTGGCATCGGGGTGACCTGTGTGGTCGGGTGAACGGGCAAGTGTTGGGCCGACAGTTAAGAGTCTCGCCAATGGAGGATGTGTTCTGAGGGTTATCGGGATGATCGGCGTCATCGGCATAAGTGTGAGATGCTGCTCCGACGGTGTAAGTCACTCCGACGGAGGTGGGAGGACAGGGTGCTGTCGGTGTGACTTTGTTCATCGGCAGAGGTATTTCGTGTTGCTCCGACGGTGTTAGTCTGGGCGATGACGAAGGTGGTTATCGGCGTGACTTTTGGAGTCGGCGTAGGTTTGAAGTGTTGCTCCGATGGTGTTTATCACACCGACGGAGGCGATAGGTGGAAGTGTCGTCGGTGAGACTGCTGTGATCGGCAGGAGAATTGTGGGGTGAGCCGATGGCATATGTCTTAGCGATGGGCTTTTGGTGAGGGCTTGTGTGTCGAGCGTGGCAAAAGCGCTCGACACTTGATATGTATGCGATCAGGCTTATAAGGTAATGGAAGGCTCTCGGCACCGTGCATGTGGGATTAATCCCCTTGCATTATTTTTGAACCTGCGAAGGAGGCGTTTTGGCGGGAAGCCTCATGTTGACTACAGCGACGGTCTCCAAGTGAAGTGCGGGTGGTTGAGCCATCAATGACTGTCGTGCAGCGGTATGGGCGATGATACAAACGGTGAAGCTGCCTGATCATGAATGAAGACTTCCAGATAGTGGCGCATGGCTCGAGGCCCCCCTTTGTCTGTTGCATTAATATTTTCTGAGCGCCATTCCTTTTGAGGACTGTATCTGGCGGATTTTTTGTAATAGTCATGTAATTAATTGTTGTGGTACACTTTCTGGCTGTTATAAGCAGACTGTGTTACCATTGTTTAGGTTGTTGAAAGTTGAATATTTTGGCTCTGTAACACAATACAGTTCATTTTGGTTGCTCTGTACAGCTAAACCTGTGAGTTTATGTATCTCCAGTTGTATGTTTTTGCATGAATCCACTGATTTCATGGTTAATTTTATATGAGAAATGCTATGTTAGCATGTGTTTTGTTAATTCTGTCTCCAGTATTGCATGCATCTTTATTCTGAGTCTGAATGTTTGAGGAATGTTTGAGGCTCTAGAACATAGAATTCCTATGTTGAATGTCTGATCTTTTAACTTCTGCTCAAGGGGTAGATTAAATTGTTTTCAGGTTGAACATTGGGAAGGGTATACTGCAGTAGGGATGCCATAAGTAGAGATAACTTAACACTCTGTATTGGGAGATATCTGTAAGGCAGGTATCATATATATCCCCCTGAAATCCAGTTTTAGCTATTCATGCTGATCATTCACAGGTGTATGTCTACTGACTTCAGGCCCTAATAGGCACCAATCTTGCTTTGTGTTTGTGTTACAACCATATCCAGCTTTGCATCCAAACTCAAGATCATAATCAAACTCTAAACAACCATTAGGACATTAGAATTAGTTTTAGGATCCTCAGTCCTCTGTCTACAACTGCAAATAGGCCCAAAGCTAGCCCCTTTGCTCTTATCTTTCAGTTTTGGTCTACTTACAGGAGGACTTATCTGCTTTCTGACAGCATCCCAATCCTTGTATGTGTATCTCATGGATGTTGAGTAGGGAATACCCCCCTAGGTCTTGCAGAGCCTGAAGAAGAAGAGGAGATAAAATATAGAGTCTATCTCCTACACTGTTGGCCCCTGGCCCAGAGATCCTGTTGATCACTGATGGCTACCTTGTAGGGAAATCTGGGAGTAAGCATCTAGTCTGGGAAAAAACCAACAGGATGTTGGACCAATAGAAGAAATCTTGAAAAGAAAACAAACAAAGCTTTCTAGTGGACAAAATTATGCCAAGAAGCCTTTGATACACTTTAAAAGAAGACAACGGAGGCACCAATCCTAATATTCCCATATTGGAACACCCCTTTTCATGTGCATATGGATTCTTCAGGCACCATAATTAGAGAAGTACTAGCATAACCAATAGGAAACAAATACCACCCAATTACATTTGCCAGTCACAAATTGTCATAAGAAGAAGATGAAATTTGAAAAGAGGCATTAGATGAAATTGCGGTGAATTTGTCACCCGAGAAGAAGGAAAGATTGATATAGCTTTGAAAGTAAGAACTATAGTCAAGACACAGAGTGGATATACGCTTATCTCAGGTGGAAGAAACAAAGGAAAAGGTTAAGTAATAAACCATAGAGGCTACTCAAAAAGCCTACACTGCATTGCTACTAGAAGAGGGGGAAGCATTGGAATAGAAAATGTATCAAAAGAAGAAGAAGAAGAAGTCCAACAAAAGGAGAAACAACAAGAGATCTCATATGAACAATTTTCATTCACTCCCACACCTCCATCATCAAATCACATGCAAGAAATCAAGAAATTGTTGGAGCGACAATGACAATTATAACCTATCCCATCTCCTCCAACTTTACAATTTCTAATCACCAATTGATCTCAAATATCTCAACTATAGAAATTTCAATTGGGAGATGTGTTGTAAACCACCACAAGGGAGGACTTGTTGAAACAACAAGTGGACATCATGGATAGTGTTGATAATGTTTTGAATATACAAGTTGCATCACCACAAATCATTAGGGACACTTCAACTCCCTTAGGACAATAGTTAAATAAATTCAACAATGACATGTTGCAACAAACACATAATCAAGAAGATGAAATTAAATAGATGCTTCTATTAGGAATAAAAAGAAACAATTAGAAAAAGGTTTGTTAATACTCACACTAAATTGGAAGTTGAGGTCAAAAATATGCAGACTATAAAGACAAATATAAACACATTGTATGAATTTTGTCTTAGATGGCCAACATCAATAAAGGCCCTGAAAAAATAGGTGGAAAATATTGAGCACCTAATAATGTAACAATCAACTACTTATGATGCTTTAACAAATCTATATTGCAACAAAAGAGTATAGATTGAGACACTCCACGACTAATACGAGCAAGTACAAGATCAAAGAGGAGTAAGCGCACAAATCAAGCATCTCTAAGAAGTAGTTAGGCTTCGACTCACACATGTTATAGGTTTGTTAAAAGAAGTCATCAGGGTTACCAAAATAATTTAGATACTATATACTCTAGAAGATGGAGAGTAGACCCTAGTAACTATCAATAGACAAATACATTCACTACAATAAGGAATCATAGAATGGGATAACACCTATACCTAGTTGAAGGGTATTTATAAACACATTTTGCCTTGAAGGATAGATGCTTTCTAAGATGCATTAATCAATTTTTACAACTTTCTGGCGGACAGAGCTAGGATGTCTTTATGACAAGAGATCATTTCAAAGGAGGGGATGATGTTGGTAGGATAGAGTTGACTTTGTAGCAATATACATCCACTGCAAAGAAGATGCGATACATTCAACCAACCACTAACACATTCAAAAGACATGACATGTATAAGAGACAGACTCTTTGAGATACTTATACTTAGGTATAAGTATAGCCTCAAAAAATGTTAATAATAAGGAGAACAACTAAAGTAAGAGAAAAGAGAGGGAGTAGAGAAATGTAATGTAATATTTGATGTAATAGAGATGTAACAAGAGATAGAGATTGATGTATTGACAAACATTGTAATAGAGTTGTACATGACAAATATAATATACCACAAGTTGGTGTGGCTAATATATATTGTATTGTGATGTATGTTGTGTATGCTAATGAATCATATTTGTTATTTTTTCACATCCTTTTCTACCATGACCTTGTATACTCCACCACATAAGCTTTGATCCTCTTCTTATCCCTAACAATAGGGTATAAATATAACATTTAAGTAACTTAAGCTCATATCTCTAATTTGTGTCTGATCTTGCCAACAACTCTCATTATCTAAAGGTAAAGCTTTTTTCCAGGGGGAAGTAAGATCCAGTTCCACACAAATCCTTGTATACACTGAGATGCCTTTTCCATGAGTGGTCTTGATATATCTATTGCAGAACTTCCCATAGACTTTGTAATCATCCCGAAAACATATGGAGACTAAAACTCTTGGAGAAGAGCATAAATATGAATCCAAACAAGAGTCGTAGTGTGTATTTCCTCTCAAGAGTTTAATCCCACATGCCAGTGCTTCATGAAAATACCCGCATTTTAAAAGAAATAAGGACCTCCACCAAAGACCCCATCCGTATCAAACTCATTAAAAAATAACTATAAAATAACCCTGTGCACAAGATTAGAGCTCATATTCTCCTTTAGTCTTCTAGTTCTTTCTAGACCATGAATACAACTCTTCTAAAGAAAGTTGAGAGCCCAAGAATGATAGGTTAAACTCCTAACTTGAAAGGTACATACATTTTTTTCAACTCTCAACATCTAGATTAATTAAATTGAAGAATCCTCAAAGTTTCACATGCAAGAGTTTGATCCTCTACTAGGTAGATTCGTCTTTTTTCCTGTAATTGTTGTCATTGCATCAATTTTCTTCTCCTAAATTGAATATCCAAATCCAACTATTATATCCATGAATGAATGAGAGGGGGTATGACTTCCCCTACTAGGAGCCATTGAAGGCAAAACCAAACATTAGGAAAACAAAGAAAATAGTGCACATCATTATCAAGGATCATAATGATTCTTAGTGCAGATGCTTTATACCATGAGAGATCCAATCCATTAAGGTAACTAGTGACCTAGAAATATTTATAAATATGTGATCCTAACTGCTAGACTTGAGGTATTTAGTGGTTGAACTGATATAGTAATAGTTAAATTCCATAAAAGTTAGCCTTGATAACAAGAAAATTAAAATTTGAAATGGGAGGATTAGGATACAATGCAACCTAATCCAAGGGATAGGACTATTGCAAGTATGTGCTAACTGGTGTTGTCATTGGTGCCAATTGTATCTTCTGATATTGTTGTTTGTTGATTGATTGAGTTGTCATGTTACGAACACTATCTGAGTATTTTGCTCCGCATTTTCTCTGTGTTGAAGACCGGAGTATGAGATTTGGATATGTTTTAGAGAAGTGTTTAAAGATGATAAATCTAGAATTTGGTGGTCTGGATCATTGTGCAGAAAAAGTTCTATTCATCAGTTTGAAGACTGTACCTGGCAATGTTTGTAGAGTGACAGGGAGATAGTATTTTGCTTCGCATTTATCCGCAGGTTAGATTTTGGTCTTACAGTCTTGAACTTAATCTTCTAAGGTCCTTAGCTATCTTCATTCCAAAGGATTTATTATTTGGTGCTATGGAAAGCAAGTTATTGATTAACAGAGTTTGATAGTGTCTGTTGAGAAGTAGTATGTGATGTGTCTTCAAGTGATATTTGTTGTCTTCAAGTGAGATCTATTGTGGTTAGATTTGTTGGCTCCCAAGTGATTCTATGTTGTTCGTGGATGTCTCCAGAATGTATTAAAGGCATGTGATTGATCCACAAGCTATAATGAAGTTCTTGGAAGCATGTATCTAAGTGTTCTTGATGTGTGCACTATTTCAAGCCGACTTGGTTAGTTACACATATTGCGGAGGTGATTTGTGGATTATGGAAGTGTGTTGTAGCATGTGATGATGTATTTGGATCCAAGATAAGCTGTGAAGTGTTCCTCTTTTATTCATTTGCTCCACAAGTTCATTTAGGTCTATTCCTAATTTGATTTATGTATGCCGACCTTGGAAATAGTTCCAATGGTTGTAGATTGTAATGCCGACCTTGATGTACATTCCAAGGTTGATGATTGGTATAAATGTATGTAATGAATTCATGAGTGATGTGTGATGGTGCGAAGATGCGAAGATAAAGTGTAAATTGTAAAAGCAGAGCAGAGCAAAGGAGATGTATTGCACTTCAATGGAACTGAAGTCAGGCATGTTGTAGATGCTACTATATTAGTTCATGGTAGTGAGCTACCCTTTGGTAGTGAGCCTTTCATTTGGGCAGTGAGCCTTTTTTGTTATTCAATATTGTTACTACATTATATTGCGAGCTAACACTCATCGTGGTTTTTCCCTATTTAAGGTTTTCCACGTAAAAATTTGGTGTTCGTGTGTGTATGGTGTTGAAGTGTTTATGTTTTGATTATGCTATTCATGTTTAATCTTCATAACAGAATAAGGAGTTAAAGTAAGTGAATGTGAAAGTGATTTTGTTTAAAGAAGTTAAAGTTTTGATGCAATTGATTCACCCCCCCAGTTGTCTTGTGCCTTTCAACATTTGGTATCAGAATGAGGTTCCTTGGAAGAAAGCCTAACAACATAAGGTAGATCTAGGATGGCACACAAGAAAGACAGTCCTCAGTTTGATGGATCTGACTATGCCTACTAGAAGGCACAAATGCAAAGTTATCTTATTTCTATTGGTTATAATGTTTGGACAATGGTTAAAGATAAATACATTGTACCTGAACATGGTCCAAAGACTGATGAAGAGATTAAGGATTATGAGACTAATCACAAAGCTAAAAATGCTCTATTAAATGCCTTGTCTAAAACTGAAATGGCAAAAGTTGTGGATCTGGAAACTGCTCATGAGATCTGGGACAAATTGAAAAACATCTATGAAGGTGATGCATATGTCAAGAAGGCTAAGTTGCAGAACTTGAAGACCACATATGAAACCATGCAAATGTCTAAAGATGAGAACATAACAAATTACATATAGAAGATTGATGAAGTTGTCAGCAGCATCAAGGGTCTTGGTGGAAAGTTAGAGGATGGGGGTGTTGTAGATAAGAAACTTAGAACTCTTCCCAAATCTTATAGTCACAAGGTATTTGCCATTGAAGAATTGTTTGATATGGACAAGCTTTCAAAAGATTAATTGTTTGGTAAACTGACTACTTTTGAGATGAGAGAATTTGGTACTGCTGATGGCCCTGTGAAAACTAAGACCGCCTTTAAGGCCATGGAAGAAAAGACTGCTAGATTGGATAAATATGCTGCAAAATTAGATGAAGAAGATTTTACAGAGCTTGAGGCAAAATTTGCAAGCAAAATAAAAAGAGATAGTAGAGGAAAGTTCAAAGGTAAGTTACCTTTCAAATGTTTCAATTGTGGTAAAATTGGTCACTATGCTTCAAGATGTCCTAACAGAGCTTTTAAAATCAATAAAAGTAAAGGAAAGATGGTAAGAAAGAGTTACTATGTTAGAGATGATGATGGTGTAACTGATGATGAACCTGATTTTGATGATGGTAATAGTAGTGAATGCTTGTTTATTTCACTTAGAGAAGAACATGTTTATGCTAGTCTTGCAAGCTGTGTGAAGGAGGGAAGTCTAGGAGAGTTGTCTGTATTTCATGCTAAAAAGGAAGATGAATGGATCATTGATAGTGGATGTTCAAATCATATGACAGGAGATAAGAGTAAGTTTGTTAAGTTTGAAAAATATGATGGAGGACTAGTTAGGTTTGGTGATGATGCAACTGGTAAGATTTTTGGAAAAAGATCAATTACCTTTGATGGCAAGCATAATACAGATGATGTTCTTTATGTCAAGGGCTTAAAGCATGATCTTCTAAGTGTTGGACAAATGTGTGACAAAGGGTATAATCTTGTGCTCAAGGACAATGGGTGTGAGATAAAGAAAAGCTTCGAAACCTTAATTGTTGCCGGTAAGAATAATCATGGTAATATATATCATTTGAAAGGTACTAAAAATTGTTGTTTGTTGGATAAGACAGATGAAAGTTGGCTATGGCATAGGAGAATGTGTCACATTAACTTTAATAATCTGGTGAGAATAAGCATTGTTCAAGCTGTAAGAGACCTACCTAAGATTGTGAAGCCTGCCAATGTTATATGCAAAGAATGCCAGTTTGGGAAGATGACAAAGACTACTTTCAAGAGCAAAGAACAATCTACTAATGATTATTTTTACACATTCATAACAAAAGTTAAAATTCACAAAATGAACCTAACTGTCTTGAAGGATATGAAGAAATCGATTAAGATTTCTTAATCCCAAGGTTCTGTATGGTCAGGTCTTGACCTTGTGGACAATTCAGTAGGTTAATGTGAAACTATAATATGCAAGGGGCCTTACTTGATTTAAGGTGACTTATGACTCACTGGTCTCGACTCATGCAAATTGTTACATAGATCAACAAATTATCCATTTCTTTGCATAAATTTATCACTGTATCACAAAGCTTTGTATGATTTATAGTAAAACAAGCTTTTCTCTTCCAATTATTATGAAAATTGTCAAATATTAAACCAATTGTTCATGCTTCTTTCAAATGTCAGACAATTTCCTTTAAATTTTTGTGTTTAGGCCAATTATTTCAAATATTTGGGGAAAAGTTACAGAAATTCATATGAAACATCATTCTACTGCAGGATCTAAATGCTCTATTATCCACGTTGTAAGAAGGACAGTAAACTTGATCAAATCAACAAACTAAATCATTAAATGTGGAGTCCTAAGTATTTTCATGAACACACATTCAAGATTGCAAGCTTTTAAGAGATATTATTTCAAATACAAGCAAGAGCAGGAAAACACTCTAACAATAGAAGCAGAATTCCAGATGTATTTGTATTTAAAACACATAGTCATATATGATTTACAATGTATGAATGACTCTTTGCTTCATTAATCAATTTCACATAAAAACTTACATCTTACAGATACAATAAGAAAGCTGGACATTCCACGCATTCCTTAATGCAGACACAGGCGACCTCCTCTAAACTAAAATGTTCTTCTAATCAAAATGTTTAAACAACTTCAATTGCTAGCTATCTCCTAAAATCCCTGTGTAATTAATGTACAAGTAGCAGAGTTTCTTATATAGATTTTGAAACTTCTCACTGCTACGGCTACAAACCTCATCTACGGTCGAGATCCCTCTATTATTAATCAATGGTGTATGTTCATCTCTAACCACCTCTCAAAATATCTAAAAGGTATCTTTTCCTTCTCAAAGGATGCTGTTGGAATCTTTTCAAAATAAGATTCCCCCCTTTCTTTGACTTATGCACGTTGATACTCTTTATTTGACTTTTCCCAAAATCGTTGCTCCCTTTACAATTTTTATTCCTTTAAGTATGTTTTGAAATTACTGATCACACCTTCTACAAAAGTGCGATCGCCTCCTGGACTCTTCGTCCATATATACTCCTGCAGTGCAACTCCTTCCTTTAATTTATTTTCTCTGTTCCTTGATCCTTCACTTATTTTCTTGTACTTCTTCATTTTAGCACTTTCCTCCATTAATGAGTCAATCATTTGTTTACTGAGATATGCATCAGGATTTTCCATGCATGGTGCAAAAATGGCATTAAATTTTGTCAAAGCTCTTTCCAATTCATAGGCTGGTACATCCAAGCATTCATGACCTAAGAGTCTTTCTATTATCCTTTTATGCACTCTAATCATATCATCCACCTTTTCTTCTAATTCCTGAGCAACTGTTATACACTTTCTGAGATTATCCTCCTCAAATTTGAGTTCTAATCTTACATGTGGCACTTGATTTGCCATTGAAGGTGTAATTACTCCTTCATTTATCAACTCTTCTGCTCTTTCCTCAATTTCTGTTAATTGTTTCAATTCAAACCTACATTCTTCCCTTCTGAATTGGCAATTATGAACAAGTATACTGCATTTGTTCTTTTCTTTTGCAACCACTTCCCACCTTTTCACTGCTTGTTTTATTACTTGTTCACCTTCTTGCATAAAATCTTTGAATCATTCATAAAATACATTGGCCTTAAGCCTTTTATTCTCCATGTCCTTTATTTCATCCCTAGATATAACTGTTATGTCACTGGGCAATTTCGACATTGTTGTATTTGGATCAAATATTCCTTTAATAAATTGCTGTAATTGGACAATATGTCCCTTCAAATACTCTTGTTTGTCTTTATATTTTCTTAACATCTCTGCTATTACTTGGTGCATGTCTTCCCACTTAGTGATGTGCTACTCCCGTGTAGTATGCCCAAGATCAAAATTTAGTATCTTATACTCATCTAAGGTTATTTCTCCCTTAGTCTTCTCCTTTTGAGGTATGGCTAGGTTCAACATCTTAGATCCATCTGGACCTCTTTGGATAGTTGACATTGTTCTAGCCTTTCTCTTTTCTTTTCCTGGTGTTGTATTACCTAATAAACTTTTAATATCAATTGGTACCAATTGTACCTCCTTTTCCTTTCTTATCTCTATTCCTAGCCAAGCAGGAATCTCTTTTGTTTATGTAGCAACCTTTTCTTCATTTATTACCTCTTCCTGAGGTCTTTCTATTTCCCCTTGCTCTTGTTGTTTTGTTCTTGTTGTTGTTGCTGTTGAGGTGGAGGCTGTTGTTCTTGAGGTGCTTCCTCTTGTATCATGGGATCATGTTGTTGTTTGGACTCTCCTTCATTTTCTTCTTCCATTTCCGTGTCTCCTCCAACGTCATCTTCTTCTTCAAGATCTTCTCCCTTTGATGTTTCATTTTCCTAATCCTCCTCTGTATGTATTTGTTCTACATTTGGCTTGTTTATATCCTCTGTTTGTTCTTCAACTTTATTTTCATTAACCTTTTCTAGCTGTTTTTCATCTTCAGGCCTCTAGATTGCATCTTCTGTGTTGGTTGCACCCCCTGTATCTTCACCTTCTTTTTGTTCTTTTTCAGACATGTTAATTTGCTCTGTAGGTGTTGGGGATCCTACCATTGTATCCTCTTCTTTTGTTTCTTTTTCTTGTTCTTGCCTGCTTTCTGTGTTCTTCTCTTCTTCGCTCTGTTCACCATACATATTCAAAATATTCAATACATCTACTCTTGAAGTGTCAGCTTCTATTTCATCTTTTGCTTGAGCAGGTTTTTCTGTGATTGTTTCCTCAGGTGCACTTTCCTTTTCAGCTTCTTCAATTTTATGTGCCTCTTCTTGCACATCTTTGATGATTTTAGGAGATACTAAGGCACCAAATGGACCTATTGTCCCTGATTCTTCCTGTACCTTTTCCTTTTCATGTTCTGGGCCTTATTCAATCTCCATCTCGGTCGTAGTGTTTATCTCTTCTTCCTCACTTAGGAATTCACTAGATTCTTCTTCTATTTCAATTTCTCTTCCTGCATACATTTCCCTTTCCTCACCTTCACTGCTGTCACTCTTAATATTGATAGTCTCAATGGTTTGTTTGGCTTCATGTGCTTGTGACTCTTGTAGCATTTCTCCAGCCAACTCTGTCTTTACTTGGACATATGCATGTCTCTTTCCTGTTGTAGTGGAGGCACTAGGTATATTAATCAACTTCA
Organism: Cunninghamia lanceolata; assembly: GCA_027924645.1. Classification (NCBI taxonomy): domain Eukaryota; kingdom Viridiplantae; phylum Streptophyta; class Pinopsida; order Cupressales; family Cupressaceae; genus Cunninghamia; species Cunninghamia lanceolata. The sequence goes on from BSBN01000155.1 coordinate 5,206,171, forward strand.
CACCTACCTGCTGTGCTCCAATGACTTCACTTGCTTTAAAAGTTTCTCCTTTGGATATACTTATTGGTATTGCTCTTCTAACTTGTTGTCCTACTCTTTCTTTGGAAGTTTGTACCTCTTCTGCACTAATCTCATGGCTTAATGATTTTGGATCTACAAATGTATCAAATAATACTGCTACTATTATTCCCAATGCATAGGGATCCATCAGAGTAGCATTCTTATCTTTCTCTACAATCTTAGCCTCCACAATCTTCCTCTTCTTCTCATAAAAACACTAGGGATCATCACTAGGTTCTCTTACTCTCTTCTTCCCTTTCTTAGGATATGTGATTTCTTCCCCTCAACTTTGAGCTCTTCAATCATGTCTTTTAACCATGTCTTTGAAAATAATATAACTGGTTTGGACAATATGTCCAGAGATTTGTTCCAAGGTTGTGACCAATCAGGCTCTGTAATAGGAGCAAGCCTGGCCTCTGCATAACTATGATGCAGCAATTTACCATCTTCTTGAACCTCTGGAGGAACATATATATCTCCCATAGTTTTCATTTGCTCAATGGTTAGTCTTTTATGGGCTCTCTTCCTTACCTCCTTATCATTTTTGCAATCAGACCAAAAATCTTCAATGTGTATCTGATGCTTATACTTTTTATCAACTGTGTTTTGGATCCTGTGGAAAGGATCAAACCTCCTGGCTAAATCAAATTCTTCAAATCCATAATATCTCAGCTCCTGCTCTGAATAACTAACCACTTCCTCACTATAGCATGAATTTCTACCTATAGCCCAAGGTAGCTTAAGGTTTCCCTTGCTAAACTTTTTCTTGTACATTCTAAAGGCGTTCAGATTTTGTCTTGAAAACTCCAAAACAATTAATTTATCAGAAGGATACCGGGGTAGCATAAAAGGCTTTCCTTCAAATCCTTCAGTTCTGATACAAGTAAAATGTGGAAATTGGATATACCATGAACTATGCAACCCAATTGCATCTTCTACATTTTTAGACAATCTTTTATCAAGTTCTTCCCTTAGAATTCTTACCATATAGGTATATAATACATCATTAACCAAAGCATATTTCTTCAATGCATTTTCCTCTTGTAGATCAGGGTAATGCTCATATACTAATTTCTGTCCTGGACCACTGCCTAAGGTCCCAACCCTGTCTATTCCATGTATGAATGGTCTCACTTCTGCTACACATGAATACAATACATATGAAGACAAATAAAAAGGCAACAACTTTTGCTTTCTTAACATGGCTTGTTTCCATATAGCTATGCTTATGGCCTTGGCCCAGTGAATCTATCCTTACTCTTTTCCTCCTTCTCTCATGAACTCAATAACAGTAAACATCCATGGCTCACATTTTGTGCCATCTCTCAATCCTATCAGTCTACTCAGCATTGTGATCATCAAGTAGATTTCTTCCTTGAAGTATATTCTCATTAGATTTTTGTGCACCCTGGCTACAGCTTTGGGTTTGTTTTATGGGTTGTACTATTTGTAAATTATCTTACCTCTACAATTCCTTTCATTAATTTGAAAATCCTCATGGTATTGATCTATGTCAATGTCTGTCATTTTCTCATTGATTTCCAAACCGAATGTCCTTACAATACCCTCTGTGGATAAATCTGCAATGAGTCTGTCGTAAAACATTATCTTCCTGGTTGATAAGTCATACAGAGTTAAACAATCTAAACACAAATCTCTGGCCTCCATAGCCAATGGAAAACCTACAACTCTATACAACTCGCTCTCCCATATACACTTCATATCCGATGTAGCATCTGCAGCTGTAATCTTTTGTAAAACATCATTTGCATAATAATTTCCAATGTTTGTATCTGTTCCCACTCCATTGTAACTGATCAATGTCGGATATCCTCTATGTATTAGCAACTCTTCTTTTTCTATCTCTTTACGCGGTTTCCTCTCTTTTTTCACCTCGCCCCCTGTATCTTCCTTTTTCTGCTCCAGGGCCATCCTGTAGAAAATTCATCTTTTAACATTTGTTTTACTTTCCTATCTAGGGTTTTACTATGAATTTCTATTTTTTTTACCATTTTACCCTAACCCAGTTTGTCCTTTTTATTTTGACTTTCACATTTGTTAAGCTCTACCCAGCTAATTAACAGTTAAAACAGTGATTTAACAAATGCCTACGTCTTATAATGAAATTACTGAAATTTACATGCATTTTTACCATTTGAAATGTAACGGTGTTTTGAGGTAAATAACTGTATTTCTTGACCACTCACTTTCTGTTGTTGACTTACTTTACTGTTTTGCCTTCCGTCCAGCTACTGTAATTCTGTCGCCTTAATGAATTATGTTCAATTCCTGTAACAATTCTCTTTTTCTATAGTTTTTTAACTCTTAGCAGTGTAAATATGAAAGCAAAATGCATTTAAATTTACCCTAACGCCCTTGAATTTTACTCTTTTTGATGTTAGCTCGGCATTAATTACAGCAATTAATGGACCAAAAGCTTCAGCTTTCTATTTCAGTGTTTAAGTTTTGAACTTTTTTACCCGTTAGTTCATTTCTGTATACATACCATTTTCCTTGTATATTTCCTTGTATGTTAGCATTGTATCTTTTTAACATACAAACACATATATGCAAGAAACAATAACTAATGCTATTTCCCTTTTTCCTTTTTATCTATACTTGTATCTTTCGCTTTGTATATCGCTCTTTGCATGTTTCGTTAGATACAAGCACATATACAAACAACCTATACAAGTCTCCTTTTACCTTTATCCCCCGCGATGTCTTGTATTCCTTTGTATCTCAGCTATGTATATCATAAACATACAATTGTCCCAAACTTACAAAGACTTTTATGTATTTAACTTTCTTCTCACATCTGGCTTGCATCTCCTATTTGCATCTTTTCTTGTACATCAGCTTGTATATCGAAGATATACATTGTTACTATACAAGCCCGATATGCAAGCGGTGGGACCCACTTTACTTTCCACTTGCATTTCCACGCTACAACCATACTTGTATCAATCTCTTAGATACAAGGCCTGATACATACAAACTCATTTGTATCTCATTTCGAACTTCTCATTTTTATAAACCGTAATATATAACCCTTCGGCTCCAACATACATATAAAGTGAAATGCACCTTTTCAATATACGTTGAGGTACAATGCATTACTTTAACAGATTTTAATTTTCTCTGAACTCCGCATTGTATGTATATCAAAATGTATAATACTTAGCATACAATATACAAGCAACACAACATAACATGACAAAACCCATTTTAATACTCTTTTCGGGTCCACGACATGTATATCATGTTGTATATTGCCTTGTATGTTTACCAAACATACAAACTTAAGATACATCTGATGGACTTAACCGATTACCCATTTCACCTCTTAATTTTGTCAGGTCCGACTTGTATGTAAAGATAAAGCGTTAGCAAAATGCATACAAGTATAGTGATGTAATAAACCCGATAACTCTTTTATGCGACTCATACAACAACTTGACGTACAAATGACTTTGTATATGCAGTATACAAATCCTCCTATAGTGCATTTTACCAAAAACACACATATCTTGCAGAATATTGGGAATTTTAAAATGGTTCAAAAAGCAACCTTTACTCATTTTTTGACAAGGAATTCACCCCTATTCTACTCTGGTACTTAATGCTATTTTTCTTTATTTTCAACAAGGTTTGTAACTTTCACTTCCTTTTCCCTTTTACCACCAAGCAGACCCACACCCAAGCAAAAAGCCACAGCCACAGCAGGGGTACTCATTTTGCTAAGAAGTAAAATGGGGCGTGTTGTGAGCATTACAACACAATCCTCTACCTATTTGCTAGAGTTGGTGCATATAGACCTGTGTGGTCCTACAAGAATAAGAAGTTTGCAAGGTGAAAGGTATTTCATGCTTCTTATTGATGATTTTTCAAGAATGACTTGGGTTACTTTCCTTAGAGAAAAAGCAGAAGCACTAGATAAGTTCAAGGCATTCAAAGCTATGGTTGAAAATGAGTTGGATTTGAGAATCAGGTGCTTAAGGTCTGATAAAGGTGGTGAGTTTACTTCAAGTGAGTTCAATGCTTTTTGTGAAGAACATGGAATAAAGAGACATTTGTCTGCCCCCTGGACTCCTCAAAAAATAGAGTGGTTGAAAGGAAGAATAGAACTGTTCAAGAAGCTGCCAGAACAATGATCAAGGAAGCAGACCTATTGGAAGTATATTGAAAGAAGCAATACACACTATTGTCTACATTCATAATAGAGTGCAAATCAAAGCAGAAAAAACAAAGACACCTTATGAGCTGTGGTATGGTATAACTTCTACTATCAAATACTTCAAAGTTTTTAGAAGCAAATGCTACATCAGAAGAGATGAAGAATTAGGAAAGTTTGATGCTAGATGTGATGAAGGCATATTCCTTGGGTACTCTACTAATAGCAAGGCTTATTGGTGCTATAACAAAAGACTGAGAAGGATTATTGAAAGTGCAAATGTGAAGCTAGATGAAGATATTCAACCGGATGGATATGAGTCAGATGGATCTGCTAATACAGAAAAGGTTGAAAAAGGCAAAGAAAAGGATGTTCAGATTGAAGTGCAAGCTACTCCGGAAGAAGAAGAAATTCAAGCTGAAGCTCTGGTAAGAATTCTTAAAACTCCAAGGTATGTGCAAAGAGATCATTCTAAAGATTAGATTATTGGTGACAAAAGGAAAGGTGTGATGACAAGAAGCAGGACTGTAGAAGAATAAGTAAATCTCTATCTACTTTCAATGGTGGAACCTAAAACAATAAATGAAGCATGCAATGATGAATATTGGGTGAAGGCAATGAAAGAAGAATTAATGCAGATTGAGAAAAACAAGACTTGGGAACTTGTCCCTAGACCTGCAAACAAGAATGTGATTGGAACAAAGTGGGTTTTTCAGAACAAACTGAATGAAGTTGGAGAAGTTGTGAGAAACAAGGCAAGACTTGTGTGTAAAGGCTACTCACAAGTGGAAGGAATTGACTATGAAGAAACATATGCTCTGGTGGCAAGAATGAAAGCTATTAGATTGTTTTTGGCATTTCTAGCACATAAAAATTTCAAGGTATATCAAATGGATATGAAATTTGCCTTCCTAAATGGTGAGCTAGAAACATAGAGCAACTCGATGCATTCCAATTATCAGACAAACTAGACATGGTATGCAAGTTGAAGAAGGCTTTGTATAGTTTGAAGCAAGCTCCCAGAGCTTGGTATGCAAGACTAGATAAGTATCAATTATAGAAGGGTTTTAGTAAAGGGTCTGCAGATAGTAATTTGTATATCAAGACAAGCAAAGATCAAATCCTGATTATTGAAGTCTATGTGGATGATATCATATTTGGTGGAAATGAAGAGATGTGCAAGAATTTTGCAAATGAAATGCAAAAGGAATTTGAGATCTCTATGTGTGGTGAGATGAACTTCTTTCTTGGACTACAAATCAATTAGACTGATAAAGGCATTTTCATTTCTCAATCAAAGTATGTCAGGGAATTGTTAAAGAAGTTTAGAATGGAGGACTCTAAACTGGTATGCACTCCTATGGTTACTATCTGTAAACTGAGCAAGAATGATGAATCTCCTAAGGCTGATCAAAGCAATTATAGATCAATGATTGGAGGACTGCTTTACCTAATTGCTACCAGACCAGATATCATGCATGCAGTCTGTCTTGTGGCCAGATTTCAATTAGATCCTAGAGAATCACATGTGATGGCAGTAAAGAGGATATTCAGGTATTTGAAGGGCACTCCTGATCATGACTTGTGGTATCCTAAGAATAATGATTTTTCTTTAAGTGCCTATATAGATGCAGATTGGGATGGATGTGTTGATAACAAGAAAAGCACAAGTGGAGGTGCATTCTTCCTTGGAGATAGGACAGTGTCCTGGCATAGGAAGAAACAAGAATTAGTCTCCTTATCTACTGCAAAGGTAGCATATATTGTTGCAGTATCATGTTGCACTCAGGTGCTATGGATGAAACAGAGCTTGAAGGATATCAAAGTTGAGTATGATGAGCCAATTCTTATTCTTTTTGATAACACAAGTGCTATAAATATTTCAAAGAATCTAGTGATGCATTCAAAGACAAAGCACATTTCAATTAAGTATCACTTTTTGAGAGAGAAAGTTGAAGAGAATGAGGTGAAGCTTGAGTATGTGCCTACAAAAGATCAAGTTGATGATATGTTCACTAAGGCTCTTCCAAAAGACACATTTGAGTAACTCCAAGAAAAATTAGGGGTTATTACCCCTCCTTCCTTGAACTAGATGCATAAGAAGATGCATTAGTCTAGTGTGCTTCAAAGTACATTTCACCTTTTGGACTAATGTTGGAGGTTGCCTCTCAAGGGGAGCAGGTAGTGGTTTGAGATGATTGTTGCATTCAGGGGGAGTAAAGGATGATTTCAGACTGATCAGAGTAGCAGTGTGCAAGTATGTGTAGTAGAAGAGATATGATCCCCTTTTCCATTGATGTCAAAGGGGGAGAGAGATCATGTGAAAAAATCAAGAGGAGAAAGAGTTCAGATGTGTAAAATGAAAGGGGGAGTCCTGATGCAAAATTGTGTCTTGATGGAGGAACATGTTATTCAGTTTTTCACATCATATGTTGCCATCATTCACAAAGTGGGAGATTGTTGCAAGTATGTGCTAATGGGTTTTGTCATTGATGTCAACATGTTTGTGTTGTCATTGGTGCCAACTGTATCTTCTGATATTGTTGTTTGTTGATTGATTGAGTTGTCATGTTAAGAACATTGTCTAAGTATTTTGCTTCGCATTTTCTCTGTGTTGAAGACCAGAGTATGAGATTTTGATATATTTTAGAGAAGTGTTTGAAGATGCTAAATCCAGAATTTGGTGGTCCGGATCATCGTGTAGAAAAAGTTCTATTCACCAGTTTGAAGATTGTGCTTGGCAATGTTTCCAGAGTGATAGGGAGATAGTATTTTGCTCCACATTTCTCTGCAGGTTGGATTTTGGTCTTGTGCTTTTGGAATTAAGCTTATAAAGTCCTTAGCTATCTTCATTCCAAAGGATTTGTTATTTGGTGCTCTGAAAAGCAAGTTATTGATTAATAGAGTTTGACAATAACTGTTGAGAAGCAGTTTGTGATGTGTCTTCAAGTGAGATCTGTTGCGGTTGGATTTTTCAGCTCCCAATTGATTCTATGTTGTTCGTGGATGTCTCTAGAATGTATTGAAGTTGTGTGCTTGATCCACAAGCTATAATGAAGTTCTTGGAAGCATGTATCTAAGTGTTCTTGATGTGTGCACTATTTCAGGCCGACTTGGTTAGTTACACATGTTGCGTAGGTGATTTGTGGATTATGGAAGCGTGTTGTAGTGTGTGATGATGTATTTGGATCTGAGCTAAGTTGTGAAGTGTTTGTCTTTTATTCATTTTCTCCACAAGTTTGTTTAGGTCTAGTACTAATTTGATTTATGTATGTATGTCGACCTTGGAAATAGTTCCAATGGTTGTAGATTGTAATGCCAACCTTAATGTACATTCCAAGGTTGATGATTGGTATAAATTTATGTAATGAATTCCTGAGTGATGTGTGATGGTGCAAAGATGCGAAGATAAAGTGTAAATTCTAAAAGCAGAGTAGAGAAAAGGAGATGTATTGCGTGTCAATGGAACTAAACTCGAGCATGTTGTAGATGCTACCATATCAGTTCATGGTAGTGAGCCACCCATCCTAACAGTGAGCCAACCCTCGACAATGAGCCACCCTTTGGCAGTGAGCCTTTCATTTGGTTAGTGAGCCTTGGGCAGTGAGCCCTTTAGTAGTGAGCCCTTTAGCAATGAGCCTCTTTTGTTATTCGATATTGTTACTACATTATATTGTGAGCTAACACTCACCGTGGTTTTTCCTTGTCTAGGGTTTTCCACGTGAAAATTTGGTGTTCATGTGTGTATAGTGTTGAAGTGTTTATGTTTTGATTCTACTATTCATGTTTAATCTTCATAACATAATAAGGAGTTAAAGTAAGTGAATGTGAAAGTGATTTTGTTTAAATAAGTTAAAGTTTTGATACAACTGATTCACCCCTGCCCCTCTCAGTTGTCTTGTGCCTTTCAACAAGGACCACACATGCAACCAATGTACATCCCTATACTATGGAAGGCTATAGTCTTAAGGGATTAGACTGGTCCTGGCTAAGAGAATGGATAAGATTATTCTTGTTATGATAAAAAGAGAGACCTAGCTCAATAAGTTAAACCAAGTCAAACTCTCTTCTATCTAACATTGAGACACAAACCGAACTTGGCTTATACCCTTGAAGGAGAGCCAAGATATAAGGGTTTTGCCTCTTTGTTGTATAGATGAGTGTCAAACCAATTTCAACTAATATACCTAGGGCAAATGATCAAACCCTAATTGAGAGAGATTGAGCTACAAACGACTGTCAGAAACAAAAATAGAGAATCTAAATGGATAGCAGAGATAAGAAAATAGTTTAGAAGAGGAACCTAGAGTTGGAATGCCCCGGGTACTAGGGTGCTCAGGTGCCCTAGGCCCTTTTTAGGGTTTTGCAGAAACTGAGACTTTCACCAGACCTGTACCTACAAGACCTTTCTTCTCTCGGACTGATATATCCTAAAATCTATTTTTTTGACCTGCACACATGAAAGAAGGAAAAATTGTTCTGACTATATAGGAGCTTGCCTTAGTCAAGCCCCCCATTTCAGTATTCCTACCTCATAGATAGCCAAGATTAGAACCAAATGTTGTGTGTGCTCAGAAACCCTAAGTGTGAGCAGTAACATGCAAGATCTAATCAAATAATATCAAAACCTAGCCCTATATGACTCAATCAAATAGGAACAGGATGATCAAAGGTATGCTTTACTCAAGGAAACATACAACTTAACCTCAAGGATGAGGAATCAACGAAGGTTTGTTGAATAAGAAGGTGATGCAACCATACCCTTGGAGGATACTTAAGTCAATCTCAAGTTGGTAGTTCCAACCCTTCTCCCAATCATGCAAAGTGCTTCAACCTAGGAATAATGAGACAGACTCAAGATCTCACTTCCTAGCCTTCATACAAATCCTTCCAAGAGCAAAATCCTTCACTTGATCAATAGAAACCTGCAATATTTTGATAACATAAAGAGCACAATATTTGCATAGAGAGCTTGTATAAAGATCACATCTAAATCATGTCTAGTTTCAAATGAGATAAGTCACGTACTTTTATGCAAGGCTATAGAAAAGAGTAATTTGGATTAAAGAGTCGACATCACCCGCCAAAAATAAATTTGAGTTTAGGGTCGGCCTAACCAACACTAAAGTTGACTTGTAGACTTGAATTGCCTCCCTAAAAGACATGGGGGACCAGGGTGCTTGGGCACCCTATGCACTTTGGGCAATTTAAGGCTCAAGCCTGCATTTAATGCGGGGCTAACTCCAAATGTCAAATTATTTTCTAGTTTATGATGAAACTTTAACCAAAACACGACATTTTCTATAAATGGGGCCCAAACAAGACTTTAAGGTGGACCTAAAAATGAACTAGGCTTGGGATCACTAAAGGGAGGGGCTAATTTATGACATAACATTTAGCCCCCAATTTAGCAGTCATATATATGACACTATGTGCATATGCAATATAAAGGATATGAAAGTAAAAACATATTGTAAAAGGATATAAAAAAGGATATTGTAGAGGACGCAGATCATCATCGAGCGAGAGGGTGAAACCCCCAGTCTGTGATCTTGCAAACCACGGAGTTAGTGCGATAAATAATATGACAACCAATAGATACATGTGTTAGTCAAAAACTCTAAAGGGGAAAGGTGATGAGACATGATTAAATCAAAATATGCAGATAGATATATGCCCCCTATTTTTGCTTGCTACTTCAGGATGTAGAAACAAGGTGGTGATATTTCCACTTTGACTTTCTAGAAAAAAATTTGATGAATATGCTTTGGTAGGGTCATTCTAGTGAATAATGCCAAGACGCAAAACATATGATTGTAGAGACGATGGAACTAGGATTCAGACGCAACAAATGACACCCAAATTTGAGTTCACTAGCCTAAGTTATCGATGTTTAGATTAATAAAGGTCAAGGAAAATGTGATCTTAAACCATATATAGTAATCAGGAGTTCATAACTTTTTACTATAAATAGTAAAAGAAGTTCTCACATTTTACCATTCTATTGTCATTTTCAGTCTTTGAAGGGACAGAGCAAGTAGGAGAGAAATCATGCCGAGTTGAAGGTCGTATCAACCATTGAGGCTAGATGCACTATAGCGTCGAGTAGCTCAGGGACTAGTCAAGCATGAGGTAGGCTTGTAATATTCATTTATGTTGATCATTATTTTAATGTATTTTTTTATTTTTTGAGCCAAAAATGGGCCTAGGGGACATTTTTTAGTGTCCACCTAGGGTGCTATTGTCCTCCTGGGGCACCCCAAACCCTTCTAAGCACCCAAGTCCTTCTTGAGCACCCTAGACCTGTCTAGGCACCCTAGTCCAAGATCAAGGCTTTGATTGATTTTCATGATTGTTGATGAAGTTATTGAAATTGAAGTATGATGTACACTTTTGTTTATCATGTTTCAGGATCTCCCAAGGATACGAGAGCATGCCAGAGGTTGCTTGTACATATTACTGCGTAGTCATTCAAACACACTTATAGAGGTAGAGATGGGACATCTACAAGATGTTGGATTATGGTGGGTGTACACTATGCGGACGATGATATATCATCGTACGATGTTGATGGTGCTCATGGAGCGATGGAACTCAGATACATCCACTTTTCATCTTTCGTCAGGAGAGACGACTGTTACTTTAGAGGATGTGTACATGATACTAAGACTACCTATGCATGGTGAGACAATTAGGGTCATAGAGCAGAGGTCTGAGGACTACACTCAGGCAAGCCAGATGTACTATCTTGGGCACATAGTGTTGTTGAATGATTGATGACACATTGACATTTGATTTTTATAGCAGGGTGCAGTTGTTACACCGATCATGTGTCGCATCATGATTGCTACCATCACACTAGTTGTTACACTGGATGGATGAGGCACTCACCTTCATGGGGGCCTAGTCCATACCATTATAGCGATGGAGGAGCAGAGGAATGCATATGCCTGGAGATAGAGTATGCTAGCTCATTTATATTATGATCTGGATCACTATGTATACTATGAGGCACACAACTTGATAATGTGTACACTCCTACAGGTGTGGGCATTTGAGCACGTTACATGCATGAGGCCGGTGGGCTATCTGATAGAGACTATCAGGATGAGTCCACGAGCATGTTGGGTCTCAATAATGTAGGTTTCAAGCCCTAAGAGGATGCCAAGCTCTATAATCAGACTTGCAACATTTTTGAACCAACTAACGGAGTTAACCTAAATGGTTGATGACTCCCTACACTTCAGACTCTGCTAAACCTAGGCGGGTGAACCTTGAAAGCTGAAGTAGATAAAAGGAATGTATGACTCAAATGAATTTAAGGATCTACCCACAATGGCATAAAGTGTGGAATAGATGAAATCTTGCAAACTACTTCTACTCCTAATACTAAGATTTGAGATGTAACTGTTTGAATAAGATTTTATGGAATCCTAGAGTGAAATTGGTATGACCAGTGTCTATTTCTATTGGGCTAATGGAGTCAAGGTGTATATGATATATGATTTACTTACTGGTTACAATTCTGATTGTTTGGCACTTGTGTTTGTTTATACCTTGTATAAACGTGCAAGAATGTGACGGACAGACTCTATTTATTGATCCACTCGATCCTACCAGGTTACTGTGACTTATTGAAAGGATTTTTAATCCTTGCTTGAAGGAACCAATCAACAGAATCACATAATGATAGCAAATGTGTATTGACAAATGGAGTAGATGCTCAATTTGAATAACAAGACAATATCGAGTTGGAGATAGTATGGCAATCTTGTCAATTATAGGGCTCTTCTTACTGATCCAAATGTTACCTCCAAGTTACTGTAATCAATCAAAAGGATTTTATATCTTTAATAGAAACCAATTAATTTGATTACACAAAAATATCAAATGTGTCTCGATGAAACTGAAATATTAACTTGGAAACTCAGGTTTAAATAACAGAGAAATAACAATGTGGAGACAACCAAATAATTGTTCAGCTCAACAAACAATAGACACCAATATTAAATCATTAATTTATGCATTTTTCTCCATTATACAATTTCAAAAGATTTTACAATGTACAACATAATGTTTTATTTTGGCAACTGGTCAATCCATCTAGTTATCTAACTCCTACTTCTGATCCTAATCTTTTTTCTAACCTACTGATTTACTCCTTTGATTGCTTGGTTTGCACCTCCATATATATCTTGCAATATTAGGGTTATGACCCTTTACATTCCAGTGCATCCTTTGGTACAGCTCTTTATTCAATTGTCTTTGGCAAAATAAAATATTTAATTAGTTGCCATTGGCAAATTAAATATTTTAATTAGACTTCATTTTCGTAATCAATTTTAACGGTAATCCTTTTGAAGTCCCTCAAGATATTTCTTATGTTTTCGAGGAGGTACCACAAAGTTCACCCGATGCGGGAATAATCGTTTGTATTGCCATCGGCTTGACTTGAACCATCGATGTGTGATTAATATTCTTCCCCGATCTATCAAGTGTTATTGATATAATTATCAGGGAGAGTCTCGTCGACAAGTGTAATTCTATCAGAGTAAGATATGTGATCGGAGTAACTTATTTCAAGCCACTCGATTGTGGTTATCTCCCCGATAGCCTTCCTTTACACTTTTCTTCTATCGATGTGACTCATGTAATCAGAGAACTTTTAGGAACTCACTCCGATATGCTATGTCTCTCCGATGTAGGGTTTCATGTGTTTTATCCTTTTTATTTTTTGGTAAGACTCTTCCTGAAATATCTCCTCGTTACTTTATCGGAGTAATCTTCATCATCGGTGAGACCTACAAGATCCTTCCTGATAATATATGTCCTTCCGATACATCATCCCTCAGCAAGAGTCTCACTGAAATCTCTATAGCTCTAGTTATCGGAGTGACTTATGCAATCAGGACTTAATAAATCCACTCCAATCGTTCATATCTCACCATTAGGGTTTTCTTCTGAGTTTTTCAACTTTGCATTTTCTTGCGAGAATGTAGGGTGCTTCACAATATATTTATATATCTGTTAAAATTCTCTTTTTGTTGTGCTTAGATGGATGTTCATTTCCTATGCCATAGTCCCCATCTCTGCTATGTACATACTCTGCAATCTTCGCATTTTGTCAACAGGGTTTGCAACTTGCAAATGGTACCACATTTTGCATATATTTTGCCAGGGTAGTTTTAGCATCAAACATACCCTTATTGCCTTCATAAAATGATTCAATAACAAGCAAGCTATTGTGTGAATATGTTCTATAGAATATTGGTGAGGGAAGAGCACATTGTTGCAACTACCGCCATCGTTATTCCAACTTATAGGCATCATAAATAATAAGTTGTGTTTCATGAACAAAAAAATGTGAAGCTGGTCTGAGTGAATCTGAACTCGCGTGTCTTTAGAAAATTACTTACAACCAAAAGTAACGCTCAATCTCTAATAGTAGCATCATTCAAATGAAGGATGTCTTAAAAGCTTCATGCGTGCATTTTAAAATCCAGGGGCATCACAGAAGGGTTTGTCTTCCTCTCAATATGCTAATGGAAATCCAACGACTATCATAACTGAAGCTGGTATCCCATATAACTGTATTCTTTTGAAGTTGTAGATGATTTTTTATATCATGAGATCTAAAATTTCTGCAAAAATTGGTAGGAATTTTCAGTCCCAATAGAGCACATGCCTATGAGTTGAGGAGACCATGGAGATGTGGTGATTTACTATTTTGGAGAATTGTGTTAGATAAGCTTCAGCTAGAGGTCGTTGTGTGGAGACCATACAGGGGATACAGACCATGGATAGGATAGATGAGGTAGCTAGAGAGGATACAGAGGGATCGATTGTTAATTGGTCATAGAGATTGCATCGTAGTTGCATTCTATTATGAAAGAGTGATAAGGCAGTTTGGACGAGTGCAGGGAGTTTCTGCCACATGACCGTTCTACGTGAGGTCTTCACATTGTGGGGTGTAGCCTCATGATCAGCATGACATACCATCGCAGACATGGTGTTGAGTGATCCAGATGATGTTACAGAGGATGATGATCCTGTCTTTGAGGCTGACAATGTAGGTGTGAGTGTTAGATTTCTACCCAAGAATGCAAGTGATTGAGAGAAAGCAAAATAGAAATCAGATATGAGCTAAATAAACTGTATTCAACTCAAGAGAATGCAAATCAATACAATAGAATGGGGTTGCTCATATGAGAGCAAGAGGTGGGTATATATAGGATATTCCACCCAAGAGACTCAATACACAACCAATGTGGGATAAAGTGAAAAAGTCCCTAAGTAAACTTAAACCAGTGTGAAAAGAGATAAAGTAGAGAACAAGCTAAGAAAGAGCTAGATAGAAAAGTAACCCTATTCACACTAACACCACCCCTTGAGTGCAACTTAGGAGAGAAGATTATTATGCAAAGATGGGTCCCGGCTACTAAGCCATGTTAGGTACCCATGTACAAATGCAAATGAAATCTCTCACAAACGGAGAAAAGGAGAAAACCCAGTGGGACAAAACTCCTCCCCAAAAGAGAGATGAAATACAACAATGATATCCATCACAAATCCAATCAATCTCTATCCACACAAAGGATGATGAGAGAGATCATACAACCCCCCATAATGAGATAACCTGCTGCAACAAAAAACACTAGAAGCACACTTGTGGAGTAACACTGGAATCCTCAATCTGGCAAGCAAGGAAAGATACTTTTGTTTGCTAGAAACCATATTAGATTCACTCAAGGACTCAGGTTGGAATCATGAAAAAGCAACAGCAAACCTCCTCTCCATTGGTGTTTTAAAAATTGCAGTTCAACTTCCAAAGGCTGTAACTCGGGCTCCTGACCTCCAATTTGCGAGCTTCTTTTTTGGATTTTGGCTAATTTTTTGTACTCTACATGAAAGTTTAGACGATTTTTGATTTTGGTGTATGGATTTTCCATAAATTTGGTTTTCTCGTCAAATCTGACAGGGAATTTCAGTTTTTAGAACTTCAAACGGTTATAACTTTCACATATGATCTTGGATCGAGGTCATTCTTTTTTTGAAAGTGGATATTTTTTCAAGAAATACACAATGGTGCCTATTTTGAGGTTCTAATTCTGAGATATTTTTGTACTTTTAGTATTTGGGTCCATTTTGGACATTGTAAAACTTTGGAAAACTCTACTCCAACATTGTAAACACGTAGATCTAAGGCCATTTTTATTCATGGAGGATGATGTGAACATTCATTAGTGCATGCACTAATTCCTTTTTGCATGCATTAGGTTTGCATTTTCTCTGCACTTCATTTCAGTTCCAGATCATTTCTCAATCAACTATTGCTTCATAGATTCCAGAGTTGTGTCAGTTGCAAGTTTTCTAGTGTTCCTTGGCATTAGGTCTGTTGTTGCTTTTTCATAATTCTGACCTGAGTCCTTGAGTGACTCTAATATGGTTTCTAGCAAATAGAAGTATCTTTCCTTGCTTGCCAGATTGAGGATTCCAGTGTTACTCCACAAGTCACAACTTGGCTCTGATACCATGTCATCCCTCTCCACCCTATATTGACTATATCGACAACGAGATCCCTCTCCACCATTAGTACGTGCTTTTGGTGTGATGGCAAAAATCTACATGGTATCAGAGCACAGGTCATTGATTTGAGTCCCTTGAGCCCTCTACCCTTCATCTGCGTAAGCTCGGCTTATCGACATGGTACGTAATGGGTACGAATCCCACATGGTATGTGGTTGTATCTGGCTCTATCATGTGGGGGGTGTTGGCATAGCGACTATATCGATGATGAGATCCCTCTCCACCACTAGTACGTGCTTTTGGTGTGACGACAAAAATCTACAGTGAGTCCAACATATATGACGCACAGTGGGAAACAACACATCCCACTCCTATCTTTCCTGCAGATTATCCCGTTGGCAATCCCAGATCTTGGGCCAAGCTAGGAGATGATTCAGAGGACTGGGAGGCAGACATCAGTAGAGATTATGCTAGAGATGATGAGGAGGAGGAGGAGGAGGACGGTCCACCAGTGCTGATGATGAGAGGGAGACGACGCCAATTAGTGGAGGGTGTAGGTGTCAACGAGGAGGGACCTAGGGTCTAACCTCGTAGCCTACAACCATGACACACATCTAGAGGAGTACAACGTCACTTCAAGCATGGGGAGTCAAGTGATGGTGCCACTATAATGCCCCCACCAGTTGGGACAATTGTAGACATCATCACAGTTGTCGTTCAACTTGATCCATCATGGCAGGAGGGTGATCCCGGTGAGGATTATATTTGTTATTATACTTATATGTTAGTTTAAGATGCATAATGTAAATTTAACTGAGATGTTGACATGATTATTTTGTTTTGTAATTGGTAGCAGTGCATGACATAACTTTGTGAGTTGAGTCATAGTAGCGATGGTACCTGTAGACACCTAAAAATGTCTCTTACCATCAAACTGACTCCTAACATCCCTAAAACTATCAATTTCCCTTCTATTCAATTAATTAAATTTTTATTTAATTAATTATCCCTTCATCGTCTAATTTTTCACCATTTTATCCCCAACAATTGAATTTATTTTATTAATTCAATAGTTCAAGCCTTAGCCAATTGATTTAATAAATATGCAATATTTATTTGGTCAATTTCCCTCTCCTCACTAAATCTAATTAATTAGTTAAATCATGTTTAACTAATTAATTCAGCCTATTAATTGACCTATCCCTACCCTAGACAATTAAATAGCTATTATTTAATTGCCTACCCTAGCCTACCTCGTCCTAGCCCTAGGAATAATTAAATAAAACCTATGTTTAATTAATCCTAACCTCTCATTTGGGTGGTCAAACCTAGCTTAACACCCTTCCTCACATCCTCCAAATAAAAAAATTGAAATATATCCACATAAGTCAAATTTTTTATTTAAAATACATCCCACATCACAATTAATTCCTCTTACATCCCCATACCTCATTTATCTCCACTTATCCCCAAATGATTTACATTCCCCATATGAATCTTTAATTCATAAATATTCTATCTAACCCATACTCATTTAATTCACCCCTTTCCCAAAATAAATAAAAGATTCACATTTATTCCTAACCCTCCATTTCTCCAAGATCTAATATAGGCCCTCCACATCACTTTTATCCTCCACCATTGATCTTCCAAAACAATCTCCACCCTTGGATCAAAATCTCTCCAAAATCTCTATAAATACTTCATCCTCCAACCCATTTTGGGATCCAAGTTTTATGTAATGTTACCATGCCCAAATATCTATTGAGCTAATTAGTGAGTTGTCTTTGAGATAGCATTTCACATTTGAATCATTATCTAGGGTTTTATCTTAGGAACTTTTGGGTGCAAGTTTCATTTCCCTTGATGAGATTGGGTCTATTCTTGTTTGAGGTATAACTCTTTGTTTTATTTGCATTTAGTTTGTGTTTACCTTCAACTTGATTTTCCTAATCTACAATACCCATTGAGTTGACGCAACAGCCAGTACGGGCTTGTTATAGGCCTCCACACATTGTGGATCAACATGTAGAGATATTTGATCTTGTTGTGTGGCTAAGAGCAATGTTTGAGGAGGGACAAATAGAGCAATATTAGCTAGTAGTCAAGAGATATCGGGCGGTCCAGAGGGCAGTGAGTTGAGGAGACACGAGATGTTCTCCAAACACAACTAGATTAGCATCAAGTCGTAGCGACATCAGGTACTAAATGCGGCCTTCTAAGCTATCTATAGGCTGAGGTGGACCGACTGAGAGTTGAGAGAGATCAATTCCAGCGGATGCACACAGATGCCACATGGGAGGTATGAGAGCTTAGAGACGATGTTAGGGGATTACAAATTTCATAATATCTTTGGGAGTCACTCACGATTTGTAACCTCACACAGACAACCATCTGTTACTTAGACACCACCAGGTCTCAAGGGATTTGGATGTCACGGTCCAACACCTTGATGATATTTATTATATTGTGTTACGATTCGCCATATTTTGATGTAGTGAACTTATGCATGCAAGTTCTTATGATTTATGAAATATATGGTTTTGATTCATGATTTATTGTGTTTATGCCAGATGCTATTTGTGATCTACTTGTGAAGTAAATGCAACAAAGGTCTAGATTTGTTTTACGCATGTATGTCAAATTAAATGCAAAAAGTGATTTGTGTAAACAACAATGTGTAATTGTTTAACAAACGCAACAATGATTTAAATGATACATATTCTAATGAAACACATGTATGTTTAATTAGATATTATACAAGATGTATAAACGTGATGAAATAATTCAGTTGAGATCCAATGAAACAACGTTGTAACATTATTAAATTAGATTTGACAACAATTATTGAACATGGTGCACATCTATCATTTTATATGATAACAACCAAGTAATTCTCTAAACTAAGAAAACTACTTTAAAGAATCAAGACCAACTACATATTTTGTCAAGACTGAAGTAGATAATGAAATAGGAAGGTTAAATTTTCTATCTACCAATCATTTGCTTTATAAAGAAAGTGATCAAATATCAATGATAAACATAGATTAAGCATAATATCTAAGTAAATGCATAGTGTTAATAGGTTCTTTAAGAGGTGTACTGTGCATATCAGATAGTCTATATGTACCCGATCCAAAGACTTCAATGATGATGTATGGTCCTATCCAATTTGGGCTAAATTTCCCTTTTTCGCTAGGAGGTGCATTGATATTGCACTGATTTCCTAGAGTACAAGATCTCCAACCTTGAATGAACGATGAATAACATGTTCATTGTATGAGCGTTGAATGGATTTTTAATGAGCTTGAAGATGTGCAAGAGCGTTTATACATTGTTCTTTGAGCATCTCAAGTTGTTGAAGTCATAGTTCTCTGTTAGTATTTTTATTGAAGATGCCATTAAGAGAAATTCGCAATGAAGGAATTTCTAACTCCAAAGGCATGATCGCATCAACACCATACACAAGTTTGTACGAGGTAGTACCTATAGCCGTACGAGCACTTTTTCAGTAAGCCCATAATGTGTATGATAGTTGAGTATGCCAATCCTTTTGATGTTTGTTAACAATTTTTTGAAGAACTTGTCTAATTATTTTATTAGAAGCTTTCACCGGTTTGTTTGATTGTGGATAATACGACATAGAGAAGCGGTGTTGAGTATGATATCTTTTAAGGAATTTCTTCACATATTTATTCTTAAATGATGCACCATTGTCAGAAATCAATGTGGAAGGAATACTAAATTGAGAGATTATGTTATCTCGAATGAAACGACAAATTACTTCAATAGTCGTGAATTGGGGAGGAACCGCTTTGACCCACTTTGTAAAGTAATCGGTAGCTATTAGAATGAAAGTGTGTCCTTGAGAAGAAGGAAGAGAAATTTTTCCAATAAGATCCAAGCCCCACATGGAAAATGGCCAAGGTGAAACCTGAGATGAAGTTCCTGGTCAAAAGTTCAAATGAGTTTATTATGTTGTTGACATTGTGGGCACTTTTTGACAAAGGCAAACGAATCTCATTCCATGTCTTGCCAATAATAACCCATACAAAGTAATTTTTGAACAAATATTTCCCACCAAAATGTACTTTGTAGGCACCTGCATGTGCCTCTTCTAGAGCAATCAAGATCTCAGAATTGTTAAGGCAATGAAGGAGGAGACCTTCATAGCTTCATCGATATATAATATTTGATAAGATGATATAGCGTGTCCCGAGTTTACGTATGCAAATTTGGACACTTTTAGATGCTATATTAGGAAAGGTACCATCACACAAATACTAGATTATATGGGAGCACCATTCACCTTAATCTATATTATGACAAAAGACAATTTCGGATATTTCAGATATTGAAGGTGATTTAAGATTATGGATGATAAATTGATAGTTCACCGAAGAATCATCAAGGGATACAAGGGAAGCAGCACTTGCCATTGCATCCACATGTCAATTGTATTTTTGTGGAATCATGTCAATTGTGAAAGATGAGAAATTCTTCAATACAGATAGAGCCAAGTCCTGATACTGAGATAACTTATCTTGCTTTTCCTGATAAGATCCAGTGACTTGTCTTACGATCAATTGAGAATTGACAAATATAAAAATGTGTTTAACATTAAGAGACAAAGCGACACACAAGCCAATAATAATGGCTTTGTACTCTGCAATGTTGTTGGTACATAGAAAGTTGAGATGGTAAGATAGAGGAATCAACTTACCTGAAGGAGGTACTAGTATAACACCAACACTAGAGCTAGTTCAACATCTAGAACCATTGAAGAATAGCTTCCACTTGTCATCAATTTCCATGAAAAGGATTTGATCATTAGGGAAAGATTCTTGATTCAGAATAGCAAATGGTAAAGGAGCTTCCGCTAAGTGGTTAGTCAATGCTTGCCCCTTAATTGCCTTTTGAGAGACAAAATTAAGGTAAAATTTTGTTAACAACATAACCCACTTTGCTAAGCGTCTTAAAAGATCTGTTTTAGCAAACAAATGTTTTAAAGGATAGAATTTTACAATTACATTAATTTCAACATTTAAAAGATAATGTCTCAATTTTTGTGTTGCAAAAACGAGAGTTAGGCACTGCCTTTCTATCGCAGTGTATCACATTTCATAATCGAGTAAAGTTTGACTGATATAATATACAGTATGTTCTTTGCCATCATCATCATGTTGTGCTAACAAAGCTGCAAGAGCATTAGGAGATGCTGATGTGTAGAGAATAAATGGTCATCTAGAGACAACAAGTTGCAATATAGGAGGATTAGCTAGATAACTTTTGAGATTGTCAAAAGCTTTCTGACAATCGCTATCCCATTTAAAGTTAGATTCTTTCTTGAGTAGTTGTGTGAAAGGGTGAGTCTGATTCGCGAGTTGTGAAATAAATCAATGAATGGCTTGAATATTCCCTTGTAAACTACGAAGTTATGAAACATTTTTAGGAGGTGGCATGTTGACAATGGCATCAATCTTTTCATATCCACCTCAATACCACGATACGAAACAATGAATCCCAATAGCTTACCATTATCAATGCCAAAGACGCATTTACGAGGATTCAAATGCATGTTGTATTTATGTATACGTTCAAAGATTTGATGGAGAATTTTGGCATGATCCTGACACAACATATTTGGTCAAAATATCGTCGACATAATCCTCTAAGATGCTATGCATGAAATCATGAAAGATAAGTGTCATAGCACGTTGATAAGTTGTATTAGTGTTCTTTAATCCAAACAACATGACAACCCAACAAAATGTTCCCTAAGGAGTTTTAAAAGTTGTTTTATGTTGATCTTGAGGATTGATGAATATTTGAATATAACCAGAGAAACCATCCATAAAGGAGAATAACGCATGGCCACCAGTGGAATTGACAATCATATCAATATTAGGAAGAGGAAAATCATCTTTCAAAGATGCTTTATTCAAATCTCAAAAAACATTGCACATTTGAATACGGTTGCTAGATTTAGCAACAACCATAATATTTGAGATCCAAGGCAAAGAGTCAATTGGGTAGATAAAACCTGCTTGTAGAAGCTTCTCTATCTCAGCTTTGACTAACAATGCAACCTTAGGATTCATCTTGTGTATCTTTTATTTTACTAGTTTAGCATCAGGATGAATGACAATATTATGTGTTACCACCATAGGCTCAATGTCGGGCATATCAGAGTATGTCCAAGCAAAGAGATTAGGATATTCATGTAAGAGAGAAGTAAGTTCTTATTTTTTCTTTAATATTTAGACAGTTTATAATAGGGATGACTTTTTTAGGGTCATCTTAATCCATCAATTCATCGATAGTTTTCCTGTTAAGGAGAGTATTACAGTCTTGAACATCGAGAGGATGAAGGGATTCCATAGGTGACTCATGAGTTGCCAAGGTACCATTAGATAAACAAGCGTCTTTCCCAAAGTATGCTTCCACGTTTAAAGAATAAGGAAAGCCACGATCATGATGGTAACGGGGCAAGTGATCATAAGCTCCTAAGAATTTAGCCAAAGCTTCATCCGTTGAAAAACTATCCAGAGGAACGTCTTTAAAATCATAATTTGTTTCAATCAATTCCTGATATACCCAATTAAGTGTAGATGAATAGACTGTGTTTACATTTAGATTAGGATGACAAACAACTTTAGTGGGTTGTAAAGGACGATATTTAAGTCCAAACTAAGAGTAACATGGATTAGCCTCCAAAGGGACTTGAATACCTTGCTCCTTCATACCACAACTATTACTGTTGTATCCACATTGAGAGAGGATTTGAAACCCTCGACCATAAATATATGCCATTTTTGAGGAGGAAGGAGGCACCCCATATGTCCCATATTTAGTAGTATAAGAATAATTGTTATCATTATTACTTTTCAAATAAATTTTGTGTCGTAGGAGTAGAAATTGAAGCAACCTTAGAACCTTTCGGCTTTGACGGTGAGACTTTATACTCCCCCACAAAGGTAGGTGTAAAGTCTAATGAACCCCAATAATCGCTAAAGAGTGTATTCAAAGGTGAATCAGATTCTTCTACAATAACCTCCGTAGGAGAGGGAGAAGAGTTGACTTTAGAAAGAGGAGAAGTGAGAGAAAACAACTTAAACTATTGTCTAATTTTAACCTTAGTTTATAAATAACTTTCTAGAATCAAATCAGCTTCAATTGTCTGGAGCTAATTGTTATAAACAAACTTAATTGATTGATGAAGGGTAGACGGGACTGCCCCCATGGCATGAATCCAAGGTCTACCAAGAAGAAGATTATATGAAAGAGAATTAGGCATGACATGGATAAGGGTAGACAATGTCATAGGGCCACCCTTAATAGGTAAGGTAATAGTACCCAATGATTGTCTACCAACATTATTAATTTAATGAGAGAGGTATCAGCATTTGATTTTATGTAACAAGTCCATGCCACAAACATTAAGACATGATCCACCATCAATCATGGTACGTCTAACTCTCATTTTATTAATGATGACAAATATCATAAGAGGCTCATATTGGTTTTCAACTTCTATGGGAGATAACTCATGTGGTTTGAAATATAATATCTGATTTTGTCACATGCATACAATCTAACAGAGATGCTACATCATTCAGCTTGATAGAAGTAGAAAAAACACCTTTTGTAAAGCTTCTTGGAGTATTTTGTGGTATGTAGGTGATGTTTGTATCAACTCCCATAAAGAGATCTTTGATGGAGTAGCACTAAGCTGCTCAACAAGATCATAATATATACCATTATGAGTGGGAAGATGAGGTGATTGAGGAAGAATAGGTTCAGAAGGTGGAAGAGAAGAAGGAACAAATGTGATTGGTTTCTTTTGTTTATAATTTATAGTGTTATACTTGTGAGCAACTTCATGGTGGATGGATTGCTGCGACACATTTTGATTGAATGGACTATTTTTAGTGATTTCTTTTGCATAATTTAAGATATAACCAAGAGGTTTAGGTATTTTTAAAGGACCTCCTATTATGATAGATTGTGATTAAGGAGCATCATTACAAAGATGCACAACAATTTTGAGTTTCTTAGATTCTTTTGGAGACCTGGAAACAAAAATTGTATTAATGATTCTTTGAAATAGATATGGTTTAGGAGTCTTAGAGGATGATTCTATAGATATGAAGTCATCCAAGGCTTCATCTAACATATCAAAATTATCACTACTAAACATCTCATCAAATGCATTAAAATCTTGAAGAAAGAAGTCTGACATAGTTGCATGCCCTACTCTTTCAAATTTTATAGTGATAAAGCAAAGAAGAGGGAATGAAATGAAGTTTCTTTATACACAATATGAAATATGCCAAGCTATGAACAACAATGCTTTAACAATATTATCCAATAACTAGCTAAAACATACTCAAAATTTATCAATTTTCAAGCTAGAATTACCATAAAATGAGATTTTAGATAACCCTAATCAATATATATGAACAAATGCAAGATGTGTAACTAAGGAATGTATATCAAACTCAGTTATAATCAGATCTAAAGCATCAGATCACAAATTTATACTTCACTATGATGATCTAATCTCATGAATTTTAAACAATATCACAAGTAAAGGTTATTTTCAATCTAAATCAAATGCTTGTTTTTCAAATTTCACACGTAAAGATGCAAAGAATGCTCTAAACAAAAAGAATTATAAGGTACAACAAATGAATTAACTTTAATAAACCTAATAATGCTACAAATATTTGAAACAACAAACTAATCTACAAACCCTATGGTTAAGACTGGTTAGAGTTTTATGAAATGCAAGGATTTTGTAACCCTAATGATGAATTTAAATGCAAAAATTATTATATGTAAGCAAGGAAATGATGAATGAACTTAATCTAAATCAGATCTATGATAGAAAACAAACTTTTTCAAATGAAGAAGGATGTAAGAGTGTAAGTCATGTCAGGTTCACCAAAATGTTATGATGAAAAGAGAGACCTAACTCAATAAGTTAAACCAAGTCAAACTCTCTTCTATCTAACATTGAGACACAAACTAAGCTTGGCTTCTACCCTTGGAGGAGAGACAAGCTATAGGGGTTCTACCTCTTTGTTGTATAGATGAGTTTCAAACCAAATTTGACCAATCTAGCTAGGGTAAATGACCAAACCCTAATTGAGAGAGATTGAGCTACATATGATTGTCAAAAATAGAAACAGGGAATCTAAATAGATAGAAGAGATGAGAAAATAGTTCAAAACAAGAACCTGGAGTTGGAATGTCCCGGGTACCAGGGTGCTTGGGTGCCCAAGGCTCTTTTTAGGGTTTTGTAAAAACTGAGACTTTCACCAAACCTGTACCTGCAAGACTTTCTTCTCCCAGACCAATATCTCCCAAAATTTGTTTCTTCGACCCACACACATGAAAAAAGGAAAATTTGTTGTATCTATATAGGAGCTTATCTCAGTAAAGCCCCCTTGTTTCGGTATTCCTACCTCACAGATAGTCAAGATTAGAACCAAATGTTGTGTGTGCTCAGAAACCCTAAGTGTGAGCAGTAACATGAATCAAATAATATCAAACCCTAGCCCTATATGACTTGAGAAAATAGGAATAGAATGATCAAAGGTATGCTTCACTCAAGGAAACATAAAACTTCACCTCAAGGATGAAGAATTAACAAAGGTTTGTTGAATAAGAAGGCGATGCAACCATACCCTTAGAGAGTACTCAAGACAATCTCAAGTTGGTGTTTCCAACCCTTCTCCCAACCATGCAAAGTGCTTAAACCTAGGAATAATGAGATAGACTCAAGACCTCACTTCCTAGCCTTCATACAAATCCTTCCAAGAGCAAAATCCTTCACTTGATCAATAGAAACCTGCAATAATTCGATAACATATAGAGCACAATATTTGCATAGAGAGCTTGTATCAAGATCACATCTAAATCATGTCTAGTTTCAAATGAGATAAGTCATTTGCTTTTATACAAGGCTATAGAAAAGAGTAATTTGGATTAAAGAGTTGACATCACGTGCCGAAAAGAAAAATTAAGTTTAGGGTCAGCCTAACCAATACTAAAGCCGACTTGTAGACCTAAATTGCCTCCCTAAAACATGGGAGGAACCGGGGCGCTCAGGTGCCCTAGGACCTTTGGGAAATTTAAGGTTGAAGCTCGCATTTAATGCGGGGCTAACTACAAATCTCAAATTATTTTCTGGGTTATGACGAAACTTTAACCAAAATCACGCCATTTTCTATAAACGGGGCCCAAACAAGACTTTAAGGTGGACCTAAAAATGAACTAGGCTTGTTATCATTAAAGGGAGGAGCTAAACATAGTGAAATTGTGCCTACACATCTAGTGTACACAATTTATGACATAACAATTCTAAGTGATAGGTTCAAGATTACAATTAGTTTATGTCTAAGCAAGATAAGTTGAGGATGATTACCTTGAATTTACAAATTTATAAAAAGTAAGTCTAAATTGAAGGAATAAAACTGTGAGGTATGGTCTCTTATCCCAGCTATGAGTTATTATAATTCTTTACATTAATGTAAATGGTTCATCCAAAATTTCACAATCCACCAGTGTTAGGGTCACCATTCTTCCATTCACACTTCACTTTTCAAACTTCTAAGAATTTGGATAGCTATGCTTGAGACCATAATTGCACATTTCTTGTGTCTCCTATACAACTTAGGATTACCGTTAGGTGAAAGGATTATCCACTTAGGGAATTTACATCCTAGGCATCCCACCTATGTTATATTGAAACTTTCAAGCACATCTTCTAGACTTATCCTTGTGTTTAGTTAACCTAGAAGTAGATTTGTGGTTTGTTCTCTCCACTCCATTCCAAGCTCTTCTCCTAGATAATTACTTTATTTGGGGATACACCCTTGACTTTCTTATATTGCTAGACTTTAATTTTCTTTTAGAGTTGTTAGATTTTCCAATGGGACAAACAAATTGAAGATCATGATGCTAAAAGCAACCACAATAACAATAACACGAAGACAATAGAAGATTGCAAAATGCAATATAATTGCTAGCTAGAGAGTACAATATAATCAATTAGATGATGTCTCCAATATTTGCACATCTATGCAAGAGGAGAGATTAATGATTGGATGCTCAAGAGTGAGCTATAGCTAGGCATGTATAGGATATTCCACCAAGATATATAAATGTACAACCAACATGGGATAAAGGAGATGGTACACATGTGTAGTACAAGTCTTGACCAAACTAGGAAAGTACAACCACCTTTATTAAATGCATATCACCTCCTAAGTAGATGTCTACCAATGTATAAGGAAGATATTACCTACCCAAGTAGATACCTAGCTAAGTAAGCTTATCCTATCCTAGGTGCTTAATATGCAATAAAGTAATTAATTAAACGTGAGAAAAATAAAATGCACTAACACCCCCATAAGTTTAGATTGGGTGGGTAGAATGGGTCTTAGTAAATGTGTAGCTATCTTAGCTACCCATGTACAAAATGATCTCTCTTAGAGGATTGAGAATGATAAAACCCCATGTGAGGTAAAACTCCCCCCAAAAGAGAAAGGTGAAAAAGGACTGTGTAGCCCCTTAAACTAAATGCTAAAGATGATCCATGCTCACCAAAAAACATTTCTCTCTGCGAGAAAAACAACCCCAAAGGTGAATGCAAGAGATCTTCCCATTCCCAAAAGGAATACAAGGGAAGAAAACACATATACGAATCTTTGGAAGCTACTCAAGGGAATAAAAGGTGTCATAATTTGATTAGTAGTCTTGAGTCTAATTGAAGTTAGTTGCAATGTAAACTTATGTGGAAACATATGCAATATAAGAGCCAAAGAAGAAGATGAAGTCTCCAAAAACTACTCAAGCTTCCCCAAGCTGATGCTAAACTATGACAAATGCTAATAAGACAAATTAGGTACCATGCAATATTCAAGTACAATAACCATGTGTGAATGGTGCTCATCATATGTACTAAGAATTGAACCAATGAAAATTAGGCACTCCTATAGAAGGCAACAACATAAACGATGATTGAGTTAGATTGTGGACTTGTGAGTAACTATAAAATATGTCACCATGGAAGCATGTATAGGCAGAGAAATAATAAAAGGGTTTGAATGTAACTTAATCACATCTAAAGAAGGAGATATAACTCCATGAGAATTGTCATCCAAGAGGAGACAAATGTCCTCAACGGTGCCCTCTAGATTTACAAGATAGAATTCAAAAAATAGACACTCAAGATCTACTAAATACTCATACCAATGAATTGGCTCTACAAAATAATGATAGTCTTGTTCCATCAAATCACTATAAGTTCTTGCTGAAATAACTTTGAAGAAGCAAGCAATGTTGATGGAACCTCAATGCATGTCATGGGAATATATTGTTCATTTCACAATGTGTCTACATCAGATGCCTGAGTATGAACAACTATCAAATCTATCAATGTCAGAATAGAAGAGTCCTCAACCTTAGAATGTTGACTTAAAGATATAGGAGGTGAAGCCTTTGAATCTATAATAGTAGTGGTAGAAGCCACTAAATCGATAAAAGTCTTTGTAGGAGGAGAAGAATCATGATCATCCATGGGCATGAGATGGTCCATGAAGACATTGTATAGGATTGGGGGATCATCAGGATCTCCATGCTCTTCCTATATGCTAATCTAGACAATGTGACGGCAATCCATATCAAGATAATCAATGCACATCTCATCAAGATTGCAAGTCATGTCAATAATCCCAAGGACTTTTCTCTTGTAGATTTTATTCCATTCCCTCTCCTCATGATCATTAGGTTACAAAAATATTCCATAGAGGTAGGGTAAAAGCTCATTCCACTCAGGGACCCCATATCACCAAACTTTATAGTGATTCTCATCAAAATGAACAAGAGGACATAATAGATAACTAAAACTCATGATGTACTCCTTAAATTAGTCACATAATAGACCAGTCAAGAGACTAATAAGTAAAAAAAAAATGCACAACCCCCCGAAAAATACTCAATCAAGAGATCCCCCTACAAAATATGATTATGACACTTTATACTCATTGTATTTACAATTGCCCCTTGCAAATATCATGAAAGTGGACTTGATCTCTGCGAATTATAATTACCAAAGAGACCCAAATATTGAAACTATAATTCTAAAACAAAATGATAACAAACCAATGCTACCACTATGAAGTATGCAAAAAAATCATGCACATAAGAAAATGAAACTTGAAAAGCAGTTGGTATGAGTCCAAATGGAGCCTTGAAAGTTCCCAAAATGAGAATGAGCCATCAACACCTCTAAGAAACTATAGTTTTTAAAAACCCAGATACCAAAATTATGAACCATTTGCACCATTATGAATCTCACAAAAAATAGCCTAGATAAAAAGAATTGCTAAAAAATAGAGCTTGTATACATGAGAATGGAGCCCACAAAAAGTAGGTACCAAAATTAAAATGCAAATAGAGTAGGGGTGAGTTGAGGAGAATGCACTTGTTGATGTCAACATGTCATAGAATGAAAAAAACCACCCAACTTCAAGAAAGCCATAAGTGTTTGATGGAAAATTGCCTTTTAGCTAAAAAACCACAACTTCAAGGAATATATATGAGAAATTCCCAAAACTACCAACCAAATCTCTAAAACCACTTGCAAAATAACAAAACCACTATTTGGAGTCTGGAACCCACTTTTATATGGTAGAAACCACTTGTAGGATATAGAAGGCTATTTTAGAAGAAAATCATGGTCTCGAAGAGAATAATAGGTTTGGCAAGTTGTTGCTGGTGGTACTAGTCACTCTAGAATAGTTATACATGTGTCATTGATTTTCTAGTGGGAAGTTAAATACCCCATCTATGGTATTATAGCCATAGGGGCTTGCCATTGGGGGCTCTACTTAGGGATCCCACTAGGTATACTTGTGCCCAATGGTGTCCTCACATGGAACATACCAAGCTCATCAAGTACCATACAAGGTATGATTTGTCAGTTAAAATTGTGATAAAAAATCAAACCAACAAAAGTAAAATAACAAACCTATGTATGCTTGTTGAGATGTAGATCCACCTACACTAGCTTGATGATAATAGAATATACCACCAAAGATATTGATGATGTAAATAATATTCTCTACTGGCAGTATGACTCATATGCCCAGAGGAAGGAAAATTTACAGGGGCCTATAGGTAAAGTTATCAAAAAGTTAACGAATGAATAGGCAATTCTTGGGTTTTAGGCATTCTAGATGTAACGGTAGAGTCATATTTGGCCCAAAATACTTCAGAACTTGGGTGACATGTAAAATATCATAAGCACATCTCTCCTTCAAACCCTTTTAGATATTACCTTCAAAGCTTGATCTGGACAAAACAAAAGGCAAAAATAGGGCAAATAGATCCTTTATCTACACAACATTGGATGATCTTGCAAACTAATGCCACAAAAGGAAGCCTTGATCCTCAATAGATATGGGCACTCCTTGCATCACCAAAAGTCTTTGATACCATGTAAGATTTTCCAATGAGGCAAACAAATTGAATATCCTGATGCTAAGAGCAACCATAATAATGACACAAAGATAATTGGAGACTGTGTAATGTAATATGATTGCTATTTTGAAATAGAGGATATAATACAATGAATGAGATTATGCCTCCTGTATCTGTAGATCTACATGCAAGGGGATATATAAATGGATGGATGCTCAAGAGTGAGCTACATGTGAGTATATATAAGATATTCCACTAAGAGATATGCATGTATAACCAATGTGGGATAAATGATATGGTACATGTGTGTAGTACAAGTCTCCACCAAACTATGAAAGTACAACCACTTTTATAAATGCATATTATTTGCATAAGTAGATGCCTATTAATGTGCAAGGGGGATATTACTTGGCCAAGTAGATTCCTACCTAAGCAAGCATATCCTATCCTAGGTGCATAATAAAAATAATTAAATAATTGAAAGGAAATAAAATGCACTAACAAGAGTTGTTATTCTTTTTCAACTTTGGAAGTCTATTCACACACACATATCCCTATACATTTAACCCTACCCCATCAATTTACACACACACTCTTATATATTCATCTTATCTTCTTATTTAAAATGTTTATTTATGCATCTACCTCCATTTAGCCATTTGCCATTTAGTTTTGACCATTATTCCATTCTAGAACAAGTTTATAGATGTGGGGGTTATCTCATAGTCGCAAACTTGTCCCTTTCCAATTTAAATTTTAAAATTTGTCAATCGACCTCCTTCATCCTTCTAGCTTGAGTTGACTAAACACACTTTTGGTACAATTTGATGTTATGTTTTAGTATTTAAAGATATTTAATGCATTCATTTTAAGGACATCACATTGTCGAATAGTCATCCTTAAGCATTCAAAAATATATTCGTTTTAGAGAGCATTAGAGTAATAAATATTGACACATCTCAATTTGGTGCAATAAAAAGAGTAAAGAATCATCATCTTAAATGCTTGTCTATTGTTTTTAATATCATTCAAATTTCAAAAGGGTTGATCAAGATACAATTCCCTTGCAACTCAGTCGTATGACAACCTCACCAAGGTGTTCATCAATACTGTTAATGCAAACTTTCAAAAAAGATAGAGCAAAAGATTGCATCAGGCAAAGTTCAAAATCGAAATTCTACAGATTGCCAGTTTGAATCTAGAGCCTAGGTACAAATCTACAATCACGAATCTGTCCCAAACTCATGAACTTGTCTTCTTGACAATACAAATATCCAATACATAATCCTAGTCAGTTTCATTGACAAAGAGACACTATTTCCAAGGTCTAACAACATATAGATTCCAAAAACTTATCCATTTGGCACCATTCTTTGATTATCGAGCTAAGTGTCATCCTTCCATCTTATTCAAATTTCAAGACACTTTACTCAATTTAACCAACTCACAACAACACATTAAATTTTCATGACAGTTTACTTAATTTACAATTCTCAACAACACACACAATTAATCTAAATTGTTTGTACTTATTTACTTCTATTAATTCAATTAACCAGATTAATTATACTTTTTCAATTTCTATTAATTTAATTAACCTTAATAATCATTATTTTCCTTTTCAAATATTTAAAATATTAACACTTACAAAATAATTAACATATAAAAACAAAGACTTTGTACGCAAATTGATCAAAAGGGTTGATCAAAATGCAATGCCCTTGCAACTCGATCGTATGACAACCTCACCAAGGTGTTCAATACTGCTAGAGCAAACTTTCATAAAAGATAGAGCAAAAGACTAGGTACAAAGTTCCATATTGAAATTCTACAAATTGCCAGTTCGAATCTAGAGCCTACGTACAAATCTACAATCGTGAATCTATCCCAAACCCGTGAACTTGTCCTCTGATAGTACAAATATCCAACACATAATCTTAGTTAGTTTCATT
The DNA here is from genome assembly GCA_027924645.1 of Cunninghamia lanceolata. Classification (NCBI taxonomy): domain Eukaryota; kingdom Viridiplantae; phylum Streptophyta; class Pinopsida; order Cupressales; family Cupressaceae; genus Cunninghamia; species Cunninghamia lanceolata. The sequence continues at coordinate 5,238,376 of BSBN01000155.1, forward strand.
GACAACGAGATCCTATTTCCAAGGTCTAACAACATATAGATTCCAAAAACGTATCCATTTGGCACCATTCTTTGATTGTCGAGCTAAGTGTCATCCTTCCATCTTATTAAATTTTCAAGACACTTTACTCAATTTCACCAACTCTCAACAACACATTAAATTTTCAAGACACTTTACTTAATTTACAACTCTCAACAACACATTAAATTTTCAAGACACTTTACTTAATTTACAATTCTCAACAACGCACAATCAATCTTAATTGATTGTACTTATTTACTTCTATACTTTTTCACTTTCTATTAATTTAAAAACCTCTACAACCATTATTTTCCTTTTCAAATATTTAAAATATTAACACTTACAAAATAATTAATGTATAAAAACAAAGACTTTGTACGCAAATTTATTAAAAAAAAAAAAATTGAAGCACATAATTTTCAATTATAGATTTTTATAATATTTTCCTTATAGGCAGTCTATTTAGAAAACAAAATTTTTAATAAATTTCCAAATCAATCTTCTAGCCTTAGCTATACAACTGTCAAATTTAAGCCCGGCGTATAGTTTATTTAAAAACAAAATTTGAAATAAATTTCCAAATCGATCTTCTATTCTTCTACCATATTAAAAAAGAATAATTATAATAATAAAAAAAGCACATATTCTTCGCGAAAATATAGCGCACACTTGTTTTTGTTGGCGGCAGACCGCGTTAGAGCGCTGGAAATTTGACTTGTGGAAATGATTAATTGGGCACAAACACACAAGTTAACGATAAACAGATTCACTTTACAAACGTATGGGCAGAATCTCCACAGCAATCACTCGTACATTTGTGCTTTGTGCGTCGGCGATGACACCAAAGACAGAAAGTAAAACACCGGCACCGCCATAAGAAATGTTACGGTCTAGAATTTACAGCAGAATTTACAAACGGGTAATTCGTTTAGTCTTTTCAGCCCAAAAAAACATTTACGACACTTAACGGAGAACGGACTTTGTTCATCAACAAATCGCAGTCATAACTACAGCTAAACGATAACATCAAAATCTGGGCAAAAGTGGAAGGGAAAAAAAAAAAAAAACAACTCACGGACCACACAGCACGCAAACCGCGGACTTGAAACCCCGTTCAATTCCAATTAATGGAAAGCATCTTTGTTGGCGTCTGTATTCGTTCAGCCCAATGGTAGAAAAATTTTGGTCAATAATATTTTGTTTGGGAGAAGCAAGGGAAGAGAAGAGGAGCCCAGAGAAAGCAGAGCTTCTACGTCTCTCTCTGCAAAAGAATCAACGATCTGCGCCTCTAAGTAGTTTTCTGTGTCGGTAATTGGCTTCTGGTTAGCCTTAGCCCTCGGTTCTTCCAACCCCAGGTGACCGACCGCTGAACAGAATCCTGCCAGGGCGTCGCCTCCTGGCCCCTCGATCGAAGTACGCCGTTCCAGGTACGGAATGGATCCTTTAGATTTTTTTTCTTCCTATAGAAGCTTCCAGAACATTACAGAGCTACAAATGTTTTGTAACCCTATTTTTTGGTCGTTTCATTAGGGTTTGATTGAGAGCCGTCCAGTCGACTCGTTAAAATTTAGCGTCTAAAGCTTAAATTCAGGAGGTCTAGGGTTCAATTCTCATCGAGGGGACTTGCCGTAGAATTTTGCCTAGGGTTTTAAGGACCGTGGGCTATACTTCGCTTCATAATCGAGATTATGCAGAGCGGCTGGGGCGGTGGCACAAGATAGCAGGAGGCTGGAGTGATTTAGTTTCAAATCTGCCGCGGCCATGGACAACTTAGTTTCTCGTTGCCAGGTATGTTGAGTTTAGGTTATTACGTGATTGGCCGCTAATATTTAATAATTTTGGATGACACCCTGGACAATAAACCCGTCGAAACGTCGAAATTGGCTATAAAATTTCGTAAATGGAAAACATTATATGGTCGATCTTAATTTTATGTGTCTTCTTGTTGATCTCTTTTCTCTCATACATGGCTTTTTTCCAGAAGTTTTTTCTGAAGAATATAGACTGTGGAAGGTTAAAGCCGTTAGAGTTTTGTAGAACTTTATAATTTATGTTCAAATCTGCCGCGGCCATGGGCATCTTAGTCTATACATAGTTTTTTTCAGAGACTTTTTTCTGAACGATATAGACTGTGGAAGCTTAAGCCGTTAGAGTTTTATGGAACTTTGTAATTTACATTCTAAATGTGCTGCGGCCATAGACATTTTAGTCTCTCGCTGCTAGGTAAGTTAAACCCTCTTCAGCTTTAGGTTATTAACTTATTAGATGACTAAGTTCTAATATTTAATAATTTCGGAAGAAACCCTGTGGAATAAACCCAACACATAAATTGGTTATAAAATTTGATAAATGGAAAACATTATATAGTTGACATCAATTTCATGGGTTGTCTTGACTTGTCTTGTTTATCACTTTTCTTTCGTCCATAGTTTTTTCCAGAAGCTTTTGTTTGAGCAATATTAACTGCCAAAGCTTGAATCTGTTAGAATAATATTATAATATAGATATTTATAATTTGCGTTCAAAATCTACTGCAACTGTGGACAGATTAGGCCGCTTACTGCATCCAAAATCTACTGCAACCGTGGACAGATTAGTCTGTCACTCCTAGGAGGTTAAATCAGCCTTCCAGTGTAGGTTATTGCATGATTGGCTAATCTTTTATAATTTTGTGTGAACCCTGGCAAAGTAGCCCTTCTTAAAGTGGGGATGTACCATAAAAATTTCTCCACTGAAAGCTTTTCAAAGTTGATTTCAGTTTCATGCTGAGGATGGATCACAAAGGGGTGCTCTGAAATGTTGATTAGCTTTTTCTAATACACATTTTCATGAAGCTTTTTTTATTTTCTTAGTTCTAGGCAGTATGGACTGTGGAAGCTTAAGTCTGTTATCAGTTATAAATTTTTCTAGTTTGTGTTCAAAATGTGCCATGGCCATAGACAGCTTAATGTTTTGCTGCCAGGTAAGTTAACCCCCTGCCCCTTCCACCGTAAGTTATTACATGATTGAATACTAATAACTTAATGGTTTTGGGTGAAACCCTGGCAATTAACTATTAAGTCCTTGTGAACATAGAAATTGAATATAAAACTTTATAAATGGAAAATTTTATGAAGTTGAACTCAATTTCTTCTCGATGATGGCTCACTAAGATGCCTGAGAATGTCAATATTTTTTATTTCATACACAACTTTTTGCAGAAGCTTTTTTATAAACAACATGGGCCGTGTGAATGCAAATCCATTATTGTTTTATGAAACTTAATATTTTGCACTCAAAATCTGCTGCAGCCACAGGCAGCTTAGTCTCTTGCTGCCAGGTAAGTTCAATCCTCCTTCCACTTTAAGGATTTTACATGGTTTAATGCCTAATACTTTATAATTTCAGGTGAAACCTCCAGGAATAAGTACTTGTGAACATAGAAATTGATTATAAATCTTAATTAATGAAAAAATTTATGAATTCAATCTCAGTTCTATCTTGATCATGTGTCATGAAGGTGACCCAAAATGTTGATCTCTCTCCTCTTATACCCAATTTTTTTTCCAGAAGACTTTTTAAATAGTATGGACTCTGAAAGCTTAAAGTCGTTAAACTATACAAAACATTATAATTTGCACTCAAAATCTGCCGCAGCCACAGGCAGCTTAGTCTCTTGCTGCCAGGTAAGTTCAATCCTCCTTCCACTTTAAGGATTTTACATGGTTTAATGCCTAATACTTTATAATTTCAGGTGAAACCTCCAGGAATAAGTACTTGTGAACATAGAAATTGATTATAAATCTTAATTAATGAATTCAATCTCAGTTCTATCTTGATCATGTGTCATGAAGGTGACCCAAAATGTTGATCTCTCTCCTCTTATACCCAATTTTTTTTCCAGAAGACTTTTTAAATATTATGGACTCTGAAAGCTTAAAGTCGTTAAACTATACAAAACATTATAATTTGCATTCAAAATCTGCCACGCTCACAGACAGCTTAGTCTCCTGCTGCCAGGCAAGCTAAAACTCCCTTTTCCTTCAGGTTATTATGTGGCTAAATTTGACTCAAGTTATGATGAACAAGCCTTTGTCAACACACGAATTTACCATGAACTTCTATGAAACGAAATTCTTTTGAGGACAATAATCTACATGGCATTTTGATTCTGAAAATCTTCATGCATCTAGTAGGTTTTGGCATGGAACCTAAAGATTTTGGATATGTTGAGTGTTAGGGTTGTTCAGGTTTATGCATCTGAGTTCTATAGACAGAAAAAGTCAGTAATTTTTTAAATTATCTGCAGTTGCACATCTGAAATGGCACAGATGCATTACATATAGGCTATAGCTGGAGTTGATCTGCATCACTCTATAGTCTATACGGTGCAAATAATTTATTGGATAGTTGCATCCAAAATATATACACAGGTATTCAGTAGCAAAAACTGCCACGAAACCAGTGGACTTTGGCTTGGAGTCTTAAAACTTTGCAAAACCATGATAGACAGTAGGAATTAGAGGTTTAATCATTACAATTTATGGGCAAAACCCTGATGGTGGAGCTCTTTCAAAATTTTGAATTGATTATAGAACTCTTTGCAAATTTGGTAATTGGTGTATGAAATTTACCTTATTACTATTACATGAGGAATACCACCATTCATTATTTTGGATCCAAACCTGATAAATGTGTACTTATAAAGTTATAAACATAGTTAGCATCTTCAATTAGGCCTGGATTTTTCAATCACTGCACCATATATTTCTGAATCTTTTGAAAAAATCCGGATTTCTGTTTTTTTTGGGACTTCTGAATGAATCATATCTTTTTGAATCTGGTAACTATGTTTATAAACATATGAATCCTATATAAAGCTTAAATGGATTACCCACCAAAAATCTTGTACATAATTAAATTCTGGCTCTCAAATAAGGATATATTAATTGTTTTTCACTCTTTAGCAACTAATCATATCAAGCATAGATGCTCCTCCTGAAACACTGGATAATATAATCATTTAGACATTTGATCCAGAAAATTCCTATAATATATAGTTGCTCAATTTAGAGTATGTTTATGAATTTTGAAAAATTGGCACTGAATTTGATTGAAGGATTTTGTAGATATGTTTAAGAAAACTCTAATAAATCATATACATACAACATACTTTGAGAAATTCAATTTGATGAGCAGTATGGCTAATTGTGTTGATGATTATTTCTCAAAGTATGTTGAATATGTATTGGATTTATCAGAGTTTTCTTGAATATGTATCTTCAAGAAAACCTGGATAAATCCATATGCATATTCGACATACTTTGAGAAATTCAATTTAATGAGCAGTATGGCCAATCGTGTTGATGATTATATCAGTTTACACATCCTTCCTAAGAGTGGGAGCGATTCCTTTTTGTTTGGAGGAAAATTGTTTTTGAGTAGGAGATTACACAGCCTATGGAAGGGCTGTCCTCCTCACAGCAAGGGACATTCCTTTCATGGTGTAGGTTGTTTAAGCTTCATTGCCACCTTTTCCTAGAGTTTTGTACTAGGATAATGTTGTATTGAGATGAGCACATTATTTATTAGGAATAGTCCGATTTCTTTCCATGCTATTTTTGCTTTAAAATTCAAAACCATAGCAGCAAATTAAAAATGTAATTCCAAGTGCCTGATGTTGAAGGTTACAGGTTCGAGCAGATGCGCAACATATATAGAGGTATATACATCTTCATTGAAGTTGACACTCCAATAACCACCTCTGATGATCTGGGTTCTGTGCCATGAGGTCCAGGAAGGTGGTGTGAAGGACATCCTGAACCCAATAATCTAGTCAGTAAGCTACTGCATTATAATATGAACATACAACAAAAAATTACACAATAAACTATTACATTTAAATGAAGAAATGAGATAGCAGAATAATGTGCTTACATTCACTATTGACAGGGCTGATAGGTATGTTTACAATGAATTGGAAGAGCGGGAATGAGAATTCTTATGGTCATTAATGGGGTTAGCACGTCCTAGCTGATTTATCTAGCTGGAGGACCTAGGAACATGGGATATGATTGCGTCTATTAGGGTTGAATACAAGTGTGTAAAGAATTACAAAAGAGGTGGTTACAATTTGGAATGGGTATATAATAAGGGAGTTATCTGCAATTTTGATGGTTTGCTTTCTTGTAGATATGTCGGTTCATCTTCCACGGTTGGGTTGCATGTGGCAAATCTTTGTTGAGGTGCAAACCATGGAAGTAGTGTCTGGAGTGGCATCATGTGGTGCTAAGGTTTGATGCTGATGCTATTATGTGTTGAAATCCTCTATGTTGTGTGCCAACTCATGGAAAGCTAATTGAGTAGGGTGTCAATTGAGTACTTGTTGGAGGTGGTGTTGTTCTTTTGAGATGATGTTGCCAAGGTTCGACACCAAGCCTCACCTATGGAGAAGTTGTTTGTATTGTGCGTCGCCCTGAGTTATGCCAATCTAGTAGTAGTGTGCCAACATTGAGGTAGGCAACTGAGGTGGCACCTATATTGGGAATCCTATGAGATAGCATATGATTGAATGTAGCCAACTAACGTTGTGTAAATCTAGGGCGAGCCAATCAGATTGCATTCATTGACTAATTGGCATGGCACTCATTTTGGGTAATCCAATTGGAGTTCTTCTAGTGTGAGAAGCCAGTTGAGATGGTGTTGGCCGTTCAACGCTGCACTATTGAGATTCGAGAAAGATGGAGAACCTAAAAAGCGCACTACACTCCATGGATCCCCCCACCCTAGCACCACCATAGTATGCTTTGACTCATTCCATGATGAAAGGGCCCTACTATACATAGGCAATCTTGTTTCCGGGCGTTAGGGATTAAAACACAAAAGGAGCATCAACAAATTCGTTAGGTGATGAGCCAAGGATAGCAATTGTACTAGTGCCAATCAAGGGTTTAGACAAATGGAGTGGCGTTGATCCAAAGGAAGTGGTTAAATTTGGGGAGAGCCAATTAGATTTCCTTGGGATTTGAGATCACTAGGTGAGAGTGGAGCTGGTTGGGTATGTTGACCATGGGACACGAATGCGGGTCGTGCATTGTGGTGCAAATGTTAACATTGTGTCTAGCTTGTGTTATTACTTTGTTTAACAATGTGTTGATTGAGTGTCAGCTGATGAGGAGGAGCATCGATTGAAGGTGTTTTCTAAGAGAATACTAAACCATTAGAAACATCCTGCATGTCCAAGTGATGGAATGAGTGCTGCTATGAGGGTATGCTCTTTATTCACTCCTCATGTTCTTGGATCACTTGGTCTTTGTACATAAATATAATTTGGATGAGAATCTCATCTTGTTACATGCAAGGTATTTATGGGAGCACGATGTTGAATTTTTTGAGCTAAGGGCCTTAAGCAAGTGTATGATACATCAAGGACCATGTAAAGGATTTTTATTATCACTTTCATGTGTGTCTTGTATACCTTATAAATCTTCATTTTCAATTAAGGTTTTTTGCTGTTGGCTCTGTATGTTTTACCTATTAAATCTTCCTCTTTCCTTCTACTTCTTCCTCGGTTTTGTATCTGACTATTTGCATCCCTAGGTTTGAGATTTGGAGTGCTCTAAAAGCATTTCATCCTCAGTTGTACTAAGCTTTATTGGTAACAGATTTTATACTGTGTTTAAATAGTGACGTTTTTAAAATATAGATGTTCTTCTCTGCCATTGTTGTTTGTATCATCATTTTCTCATTGACGTGCTAAATCACAAGGGCTGAGTTCATGTTTGGGCTCAATAAGAATACAATTTGAAAGAAGTTTGCAAGGTTAGAAAAGTTGAGAAGAAATTAATAACCATTGTCTTCTTAATATTATTTCTCATTTTCTAAATTTTTATTTACTCAATTAAAATAATTCCAAAGCATATCAAAATAAATAAATATTTAATCTTTTTAAATCATATTGTTATAAAATTTAAATCATATAAGTTTGTATGATTTTAGTAGAATTTATATAGAATAAAGCTACATACTTTGTAACTGTTTTCCAGACTTACATGATATAAACTAAACATATATTGTATAACATAAACTTCGAAAATAATTGTGTTCTTAATTTTGATACCTAAATGAACATTGACAAGTCTTTGCAGCCTTAAACATAAAGGAAGGGGAAAAATGTCGCTGATGAGTCTAGTCATTGCCTTCTAGACTTGTACACAAAATGAAGAGGAAAGGAGTTCCTAAAATAATGTATGTCTAAGCTCCCATATTGATAATATATTAAAATGACTTAGCATGACCTGTATAAACTCCCACTCCAACGTACAAACATTTGTGGGCATATTCTTAGGATATTACTTCATTTATAGGATGAATTTGTGAGGGCACATTAAAGAGATAAGTCCTTAGCTTGAAATCTTATTCGGATATGTATGAGTCTCATATCTAGGGTGTTGAGGGCATTTACGGGACATAACAATACTGCAGACGGAAAATGCACTTCGTCGGGGAGATTTTTTTAAATAATTGCACATTTTAGATCTAAACATATATTGCAACATGTGCTTTGGGGTAAGTGCTTGGATGAGTTTAATTGCCAAAATTAGCAAATTTATATACATTTCTTCAGGAATATATGTGTGACTTAGTTGTTATGTGCAATATTGTCAGGAAACAAAAATAGGCATTTGAAATGTCTATTTTTCAGAGACATCTAGAAACAAAAGTGTGGAAATGTCTTTACAAAAAGTATGTATATATACATGCAAAAATACACATGATATTCATGTCTTGTGCATAAACAGTCCAAAATCACACAAACAAATTTATGTGTAATATTTGTAGTTTATAAATTATGATTTATTGTCTCAAAATACATGGTAGTCAGGATTTAAACTGATCATTTTATTGCTCTTTTTACTCTAGTTCTTCTCTTCTATAATTGGTTGTACTTTCTGAGTCCCTTTGACCTATTTTCGTTATTTGTGCACATTAATATAATTATTTTCTTTCCTTCTTCTCCTAGAGCATTTTCATCATCCCTTAGATCATTAGAACTAGATCCAAAAGTGATAGTGCCACACCACTAGCTCTACCTTTCGGTTCCTATACGGAATTTATTTTGCCATCTTTATCAAGTCATAAAAGATTGGTAAGGTAGCAGTGTTGGCATCCAAGTCAGGCTGCTCTGCTAAATATTCCAAGGTTTGGAAAATTCTTGATTATTGTCATCAATATTGTGTGTGTGTGTGTGAGAGAGAGAGAGAGAGAGAGAGAGAGAGAGAGAGAGATCCTAGCATTTGCAGGAGCAAGGGGCAGGGCCTTGGATTTGTGTGGAATGGCCTGGGAATGCTAGGCTGTTCCTGGAAATTCAAACATCGTTTCTTGAAGCTAGTTTTCATTTCCATCTTGTAAATTCAAACACTTACAGAGGAATCAATTATGCTGTTTAATACCACTTCATATGTACATTGTCACTGTATTGTGGTTTTGGTTTGCCCTCTAGGGGCTTGGTATCTTGTTCCAGGTCTAGATGAAGCGAAAGGTAGTTGCTTATATCAGGAGGATTCTTCAGTAGTTCGCCATTTCATTTATGGAATAATTTGTAAGTAATCCAACCTTTCGATTCTGTTTGGAAACAAAGACACTCTTTACTTTGATTATATTAGCCAAGGCTAGATTCCTCCAAACCCGTTATCTGTAATTCTTTGTTAAAGTTTGGAAATGTCACAGCAAGCATAGTCTACTTACCTGACTGAAATGTCCCGTTCTAGGTTTGCCAATCAATTTTCTGAATCTTGCAAATTCGAACTCAAACCCTAGGACTGAAATCTGATTTCTTAATTGCACACTTCTACCAAAGCAATGCCAAACATATGATTTGACAAATCACAAATTGAAACAAATAGTTTATGGCAGCCTTGCATTATGAATTATCACATGGATTTGTAAATTACAATGATAATAATAGACATAGAACTGGCTCAGATCTTGCTGCGACAAATCAGACTTTCAAATGTTTGAATTACATCAACAATTCAAGGCTCTATGACAGCCAAATAACATACATTTGCTGCTTTTACAGAAATCAGAGATATTACATACCACTTTGATGCTCAGATACAATGTAACTTGCCTCATCCAACTGCTCGCTAATGATGATGTTGCCCTTAATGTTATCACTGTCACAGTTTAAGGGCAGATTGCTGGTTCAGGGTGTGGTGATGCCAAATCGCTGATCTTCAAGGTACAGAATGATGCATACCAATGGAACGATCTCCCTTAATATGAAGTAGATCTATGATGCTCAACAAAATCTTCAATGAAGCACAAACAGACCTCCCTCATGAAGTCTTCACAAATTGAGCTAGGTTTTCGTCCAACTCAATAATATTGGCAAGGGTTTCCGTCCTTGGAATAACTTGCAATAAAATTGCAGACAAACCAAAAGTTAGCAAGCCAAAAGATCCTCCCAATTGATATCAAAACCTCCTATTTATACATGAATTTCTTTCCCTTCATAAGCTAGCTGACTTCCTTGAATTTAGCGCTCAAAAACTTGCTTAAATTTCAATTTCCAATTTTATTTCAAGATGGCTGACTTTAAGTTGACCTTATTTGGAAAATTTCGGCGCTTCATTCACTCCTTGGCCGACCTAACTTAATTTTGGGCCGACCTTCCATAAATGGCCGACTTTGCCTTAAAGATTTGGGCCGACCTTAACATTTGATCTCTCTTGGCCGACCTTCACAAAGACTTGGCGCCATAAACAATTAATAACATTTGTTCTTTTCCCTTTTTTAGGCCGACTCAAGGAGCATCTTCCCTTGACGCCAAGAAGAATCAAATTAAAGATTTGATTCAGAATTATTTTATTCTTCAAGGTGAGTACTCCGAAAAATGGGGACATGACACTGACTATCTGTTTAGATATAATAATAAAAAACAGCACGCTAATTAAAATGAAAGGATGCTGACCAAGATTGTTACACTATTCCATTTGTTGCCCCAAACCATAGCTAAAGTTAATACAAAAACAATAAAACAACTGATCTACACAAAAAATTTAAGTTTCTTTATCTAGAATGCCAATATGTTTTTGTCGAAGTTCATGAGGAGCAAGAAATCATCTAATCTTCAATCAATTTGCAGCAGAACAATGTTAATATATAATCTAAAACGGGGAATGTTTCAATAACCAGATATAACTCCATGAGAGTTGTCAAGCCCAAGAAAGCTCCTTATGTCTATGAGATTGTGCCGAGTTGGCGATCTTGCATTACCATAATCTTTTTTGTATCCCTCTTGGTCAAGGATCTAGCTTAGGAACTGGATGTGTGTGGTATTGAATGTAATCTTGCTTAAGTTGGATTGCAATTGGTGTTGGTGCAATGTGTCTAGGACATTTGTGTTGTATATGCTCCTCCCAGGTCTTCCTGAAGATGAGGATATCATCCAAGTAGGTGATTGGGAAAGAGTTGGGAAGGGTTTGAGACATTGTTCATTAGGTTCATGAATATAGCAGGACTGAACATACATAGAATCTCTCTTTTGTCTTGAATGTTGTCTTTTGAACATCTTCAAGATTGATAGGTAGTTGATGGTAATCAAATTTCATATCAGTCTTGGTGAAATATTGCGCACCTTGGAGCTGGTCATGAATATTGTCGATATACATTGTATACAACAAGGAATACAAATTCTTCATAATTGTCCTGTTGAGTGTGTTGTATTTGTTGCAGAGATGCCCCAAAGCACTCTTATTTGTCATGATGACCATTTGACCAATCCATCCCCCAATCAATGTCAATCCCAGACTGTTACCCGACAGGTTGGAAACCAACTCATCCACCCTATTTTGTTATATAACTTGTAACTACAATCCTAACTAACTGCTACTCCTATGCCGCCAGTCCACTCACTCGATACTACAGATTAGAGTAGTGAACCCCTTGTAGCCTGAATGCCAAAAAGGGGACATTGCACTGTATTAGTTTGTGTGTTGTTAACACGGCGTACTCTATTGAGAGATGTTACTGCTTATCTTCTGGTTATGCCTATGCTACCAGTTTGTCTGTAGATGTTAATAACTGATCTTTGGATCTGTGCTCTATCCATCTTGTCTAAGATTGCGTATGTGTTAGAGATGTATATATTACAGTACAAGAATGATAGTTACAAGATGATTGAGGTTTAAGTAACGGCTGATAGGTCACCTTACTGGAGCATCATTATAAATGTTATTTTTATGAGCTTGCTCTAGTAGGTTGCAATATATGATACTATGGCTATCTTATTTATCCCAACAACTATTGGTGGTAGTTTAATCAATATCACCTTACGAAACCTAGATAGTAGAAATTATTACGTTTCATTACAGTTAATGTAGTTAATGCCTAGTTAAAATAATGCCATTTAAAAAATCATAAATTTTTTGTGAGCGAACATATTACCTTTCATTACAGTTAATGTAGTTAATAATGGCCTAGTTACATATAATGCCATTTAAAAAATAATAATTTGAAATGCACCCTGTAACATAAAATGAGATTGAAATGCCTCATACCTTACATTAAATAACAATCTCTAGTACTTTAATCGATTGGAGGAATTCTAAATAGATTATGCTCAAATAACATGAATCTTTTTACTATGCATATTGTTAAAACTAAAATGGTAAAAATCATTTCTTTTCACTACTAGTTGGAAATGATTTATTTAAAAAGAATGACACTTATTTTATAAATTTTAATTGACATCTATTTAGTAACATAAAATGAGATTGAAATGTCTCAGACCTTCATTAAATGTCAATCTCACACTTGAATCAGATAGCAAGTATTACACAGGTAAATGGCAGAATGCTGGATGATATTCACATAGAGCAAAGGCTCTTAAATAGGTTACAAGTAGTTACAAAGAAAGCAAGTTTCTATATTTAGAAACTGCCAAAGACTGCCAGAGATCGACACACGATCTTGTCATAATTACATACCGTTACAAGAAACTGACCATTAACTAAAAATAGGAGATTCTAAGTATCAACAAATAAAAGAATATCTTAATAGCAAGGGTCTGAATGTTTTCTTGCTGCTGTCATGGTAGCAAAAATATTTCTCAGGAATAACTCAGCAAACCAAAAGATAAAGATTTTTCCAAGAAACCTGGAGTCCAAAAACCTCAGAAAAAGATTTTTTTATTTAAAGGCAATTTAATTGCAGAGAGATAGAGAGTGAATACCATGAATTTTTAAATATTTTTTTTTCGAAGTTGCCGATTCTGGTATGGGTTCGGGTATGTTGGTAAACAGATTTGTCACTTCAAAAATAAATAATTAGAAGTGTGACTTGCCCAATGAAGTGTGACAAAAACTATCTACAACAGTTGGAGAGATCACCAACTGAATGATGATCTTCCTTTGCGTTGAGAGGGGCTGCTCCCTTGTATGATTCAATTTGGGTTTTTGGGGTATGCTCTTAACCAGAAAGCAAGAAAGGAAAGAGAACTGAAATTGAAAAGAGAGAAAACCGTAGATGAAAGACATAAGAAAAACACCCAGGTTTTCCAAGAACAAAATAGAATAACAGAGTGAGCAGAAATGAAAGATACAAATGTCATCAATTTCTTGCTCACGAATGGTAAATGAATATAATAAAAGCTATCCCTTCCAACATACAAAACAGGTCACACGTTAGACACAAGAATAACACGCAACCATCTCAGAACACAATGTTCTGTATGAGATTCATATGCAGCCACAGACAACAGGTAAGCATCGAAGAACGATTACAAATTGACACAAGAAAACGTGCAATCCAAAAGGAAATAAAACATACACACTATCTTGAAATATCCCTTCGATTCTTCAATAAAAGAGAACATAATATCCTCCAGGAATCCTTGTACAATGGCTGTGCTGGAAAGGTGAACAGCGTTGCCAGAAGTTTATAGAAAAAAAACTAAATCCTCTTCACCAAGCTCCTGTAATGAGAAGTTGAAAAAAAGGTCCCGTACAATGAAAAATAATTCAATTTATACCCTTTGCCTTCTCCTAACTGCTTCTTGGAAAGCATTTGTAAATAATAAAACAAGCCTTGAACTTTCCCATGTGTATAATATTTTAACTCATTAAATGGGTTAAAACATTATAAAGACGAACTTAATAATAAAATAATAGGCTCTAGCCTGAGATTGACAGGCAAATGACTGTCAAGCCGTACCGCATGACTTGTAGGTAGGTGTACAGTTGATGAAGTATTTCTATTTCCAAACAGAGGTGCTTTCCCTCATAGAAGATTCACTTGTTTGGTGTACAAAATTCCCAATTCTAGTTATCAGATCGAGCAATCAAGTTCTGCGTGTTCTTCTTTAGTATACAGAGGTCATGTACCATCATTGAAATAAGTCAAATGGCTATCCTGCAAAAGACTTTAACTCACAACTTGCCATTATTGCATTACAAGGGGCCACACTTCTTTGAAGGATACAACTTAGCAATCTCGTTCTTTGTCTACACCTTTGCATTTTTGTTCCAGACATGTGCAAGTTTATTTTGAACAATTCAATGTTATGAGATCTCCAAGTGTAAAACAAGAACCTTTATAATACTGGAAACAAAACCTCCTCCCTCTATTCAACATCATTAAATAAATGTTCTGAATCTGGAGAATACCCTGCCTTATATGTTGAATCAATTTTCTAACCTTGCAATTATGAAGATCAATAATCAATTCATGGTATTAGAGCCTGGTTGAGCGGAAACCCATCTTTTAAGAAATTTTTCTTTCAAATTTTTTCTCCTATGCTCTCTGCCATATGACGTACGGCTTCTGCGCCCTCTGGATTATCTACATTTTTTTGACTTCTAATCGCTTTTTTCTCAGCTTGAAGGTTGTGATTTCGAGAGGTCGCAATTTTGTGAGAAGTCACCTTCTTTTGGCAGGCGTGGTTTTTGGACGGCAATCTTTTGTCACAAGTCACGTTTTTCTGTGTGTTGTAATTGCGAATCCCTTTGAATCGCGTTTGTGTTCAGAAAGGGTGTTCGCTTATCGCCGTTTGTTTTCCAGAGGTTCCTTTCAACCACTTTTGTGATCGCGATTTTTGGAGGATTTCAACGAGATTTTGGTCGTGATCTGGAGTTTTTCTTCAACGGCTTTGATAAGGGTTTACATGCAACGACTTTGATTCCTGCATTTCCTTCTGGTGCTTTTTGCAAATGTTGGTGGGTTTTCTTTGGGTTTTTTTGCGGATTCTGTTTGGCGCGATCTTTGGTCGCAATTTTCCACGGATTTTTTTTTTTGGCAGTCACGTTTTGAGTATTTGAAAACTCGCGATCGGCGACAGACTCTGGTTTTTGTCTCTGAATCTTATGATATTGACTCTTCATAAGTCTGGTCGCTATTTGCTAGAAACTTGAAGTCGTGATTCCTGTGATTTTTCCGTATCAACTCGCGATTTTTTCTTCTCGAATCCTCTAGCATCATCTGTTTGGCATTTTCCTAAATCTGTGTTGAACTTTGCTTTCTTGTTGGCGATTGCTGTTGGAAGGTACCCATATTTGAGTGTCCAACATCTCAGCTTGTGTGTGCATATGACTTGTGTCTTTGGACAATTTTTTACAAATCGAGATTTCGTTGCAGCATGAAGGGTTATTTTTTTGAGCCAGTTTTGACAGAATTTTTTTGGGAAAAACAAAAATTTTTGCAAAGAGTTTTTTCAAAATTTTTTTCTAAAACAAAAAATTTGCTAAAAGAGTTTTTGAAAATTTTTTCTATAAAAATTTTGCTGAAGTTTTTTGAGGATTTTTTCTGAAGAACTACTTTTTCAAAGTTTTCGAAGGTTTTTCTGAAAAATCTTACAATTTTTGAGCCTCTTTTTAGACGGTTTTTCAAAAATCGTGAGTTGTGCCAGTTGTTCACCGAGTTACCTCATTTTTTGTGCTTTGGAAAATAGGAGGGATGGCGTCTTTGTCCTATGGGAAGATTGGTCATATCAAGAAGTTTTGTAGAAAGCGGTTGGCCGATGAGAAGTCCAACCAGGAAGAGTCTCAACAAAGTGCTCAAATGGCGGAGTATACTGAGGAGTCTGCATATTTTGCATTTTGAGGACCAGCACACCATCTGAATATGGGTTGACTTAGTTTTTGTTTGTATGATGATCATTAAGGGAGGGTATTAAAATAATATTTAGTTATTTTAATGGTCATTCCTATTAGGTTGTTTCTATTTCTGTTTTAGCTTAGATAACTTAGAATGTTTCTATTTACATTGCTTTATTAGTTATAATTCCTTTATAGAAACATCCTGTAATCTATTTAAATAGAGCTTTGCTCTATCATGTAAATATCTCATTCAGTAATGCAATTATGAAGATCAATAATCATTTCAACAATTTCAATGTTGTGATGCCATCAATATGAGTGAGATCAAAGCTATGAACAACATTGAAGAGAACAACAGATGTAGCATAGTTTACAACACCTTCCCCGAATACCAGACTATAAAGCAAAGACATTTCATCTTGATTCAGTATATGGAGAGTGCAAGCTTAGTCTATTGTAGAGAAAGTAGTTCCAATTGCGAGGTAATCCCCAAATTTCAAAGGGATCAATATTAAACCTCTTGAATAGCAACATTGCGCCAGAAGAAACCATGGCAATTGAGATAAATGTGCCAACTGCTCCAAATAATACAATGGTTATGAAATTGTGGAAGAACTATTTTTTTTCTTAACCTGAAATCTGACATTGAATATTATAGGTGGAAGAAGATATTTAAGGAACAACTCTTCATTGAACACCAATATATGAGAAGTTCTTCCTTGGCTGACAAGCAATACTATTATTCTAGTACAGACACCAATAATCAGTGTTGTGATAGACTCGCTCATCCATCGATTCTCCTCGAGAAGATGACCAATTACAATGCAAGCACAGAGAAGAGTAACTATTAAAGTAATTGCAACCATTGAAGAGTGATCTGATGTAATGGCCAGCCCCATGCTCACCAAAAATGAACGCAAAGGCCTTATGTGATCAACCATAGAGAGGTCTCGGAAACCCCCATTTATCTCCATCGCAGTAATCAATTCCGATTTTAACTTTGTTAATTGCATTTTATAAGATCACATTTCTTTGAGGTGCGCTAAGAACTTCACAAATCTTGCCTTCGCTTGCACATTTTGCCTACTTGTCTACCAGAACATTGACAAATAAGATATCTGAGAAAAGCTCCCCTTTGTTTTGCTTTGATGGAATTTCATAACCCGTTTTAGAGCTCTAATATTATAGCACACAGAAATTTTACGAAAAATGTGGAATTCGACAACGCACTTGCCAAATGCATATGTTTGAAAGTTTCTAGAGTTTTTCAATGTACTCGTTTTGTGCATATGTTGCGCATTGCAGTTCATGAGGCCACATTTCTTTAAGGGATTCGAATTTTGGTTTAAAGCTTTCACTTTGATGCAGCCAAGGAGGAAAAAGGGCCTTACTCCCGCCAATTATTGCAATACATTAGGCGCCATATTAAACAATTGGCAAGCTTTATATATGTTCTTGTATTGGAGTTATAACATTTGACCAAAATCCTCGTTCCCTTATGATTTGATAAATATCAATACACCATTTTGAAACTCTCATTTCGACGCAAGCAGGGAATGTAAAGTCAAAGGAATTTGGCATTCTATGACATCATATTTTATGGGCAATTTGCCAAATGTTCATGCTCCTACCCATATTTTACATTTTGCATTACTTATTCAAAAAGTTCCAACCTTGTGCGAAATAGGAGGATGCTGGCGTGGGATTTAGGATTGTAGAACTTGTCTTTACAACGCAAATTACGTTTGCCTGAAGGTTTCTATAACTTTTACGCTTAGCAAATACACCTTATCGGAGCATTTGCAATAAAGCAATTTCATATACAATCATGTTTTGAAAGATGCTCATCCGCTGATTTGGCACTCCCATTTTGGTGCGGACAAAAGACGTTTCTTTGAAGTTTAACGCTTTCGCAGAGCAATACCAACTATAATATTTGACAAAAATTCTCTTTCAAAATGTTTTGACAAATCCTGTAGAACCTCCCATCTTTGGCGCAACCAAGCGTGGAGAATGCTGGTGATGGTTGTGGAATATGGATATACATATGCCAGTTGTATTTGCCAAAAAGTTCGTAAAATCTTTTCAACGAAGCCGTTCCTATTATACTGCACTTAAAACTAGTTTAAATGTTTGATCTGTTATCACATTTCACACACTAGTTTACCAGAGCATTTCAAACTATAACATCTACGAGCACACATTTTAAAATCTCTATTTTAACACAGCTAATGGTGTTGGCAAAAATTGAGCACATCTGCAAATTGCATTTGCTTGAAGTTACTAAAACCTGTTCCACAAATCTATTTTATACATATTTGGCGATCATTTCAAGCCTTGAGACATTGGAGTAGCCATGGAGGATATTGGCAAGGGCATCAACAAAATAAAAGTTCGTGAACCCTAAAAACTAGTGATAACAAAGCCTCGCTCAAATATGAAGTCTATATGCTTTGAAACTTGCCGCTCAATCGCAAGGTTTTAAAAATTGTAAACTTGTTGATAAATAACGTATCGACATATCGCAAAGTTTTGAAAACCACGAACCTGCTGATTAATAATGTATCGGCTCAAAATAAAGTTCAAGAACCTTTTAAACAGGCAATGAAAAATATGTATTGACCAAAAACATATTTTGAAAACCTTTAACTTTGAGGATCGGGAGTTGATGAAGTTTGCGAACCTTTATATCTACCGATAAAGAGTAGTTTTAAAACTTTTAATATTATCGATGAGGATAGTATCGACAACTTAATTAGTTCACTAACCATGATTTTGACCGATAGAGAAAAGCATCGGTAAATTTAATTAGTTAGTGAACTTTCAATATCCCCGATTAGAAGTTCGTATAGTTCATGAAATTATAAAATTGCCGATTCAATATTTCCATCCACTTTCTAAAGTTTCCGCAATTGGTGAAATTTAACCTTAGAAACATGGCAAAACCCGTACGTTAAAATATTTTCCTAGAGGTTCTAAATTGCCCGAGATATTTACCTTGACAATTCGACAAAGTTAGAACTTTCTAACTTCTTAATTCTCTAGTAATTCTTTTCTTATGTAAACCTTGAAATTTGCTATGTTGCACGGAGACCCGTCTCCGACCCCCTGGTACTCGTCTCCCCATCTCGGAGACTTCTTGGGTACGTCTCCTTGCAAAGGGAGACTTCTGGTTGAGTCTCCCACACGTCTCCAAGTACCCTGCGTCAATAAAAAGGTGTCTCCATTTTTTTTTCTTTCTCTACCTTTCATTTTTTCCACTATTTTCTCACAAACTCAGTGGATTCTTACTCATACGGACTTCAAACCTCAATACTAGTGTCTACAGTAATATATATACATTAAGCTATATTAAATTGTTACAAGTAAGCTATAAGCCTATAAGTAATATATATACAGTAAGCTATATTAAATTGTTACAAGTAAGCTATAAACTTAAACTTTACCAGTTCTCTTGTTTTAAAAGTTCAATGTCATGTTATTTTCAGTTTTAATGTTAGCATATTAATAAATTAATAAAATTATTAAATTATATTTAAAAAAAAAATGGTGTCTCCAAGTACCCCCGTCTCCTATTTTTCAAACACAGACGTACCGGTATTGGTAACAGTCTCCCGTACCAATACCAGTACCAATCTCGGTGCAACCTTGGAAATTTGCCAACTTTTAATCCCATAGTAAATTCTGGTTTGGGCAATTTAGAATTATTAAAAAATATTTATGCCCAATAGTATATGAAAACCAACTTGTCAAGGAGACGAAAAAATTTAATAACTTTTCACTGAAGATGAATTTTTGCCCAGAAATTGGCGATGTGATCCGAAATGACCCAATGAAGCCCCCTGCAAACCTGTTTCACTCCATATTTCATAAAACCTCAAATTTAATGTTTTCCGCAAATTGGTGCACAAGAACAGGAAAATTTAAAATCTCCTAGTCTGTGAAGGACTTGACCTTAAAATCTTAGCCACATTAGGTGAAACTGAATCAAGAAACTTTATGTAAGATGGTTTCATCTCAACTTAAATAGAGCTCCGCATTTAATTGTTTACGCGAATATCACTTAAGTTGCAAACCTATGTTCCAGGTGCAATAATCTGCGGTCCCCTGATGTGGGGGACTTGCGACATATCTGTTTGCAACTATGACTGGAAAACCGACAAGTTGAGTTCGACAAGCAACATGAAGTTAATTAGGCATTTACAACAAAGACGACTGACTCGAGTAGGTCGTCAGGACAAATGAATCCTATGTGAAGATACTTGCAAGTAACGAACAACTAGTGAAAAATTTAAATTTAGACAATTTCAAAAAGGAGGCCAACATGGTATGGGTACGAGGTTCGGTTATGCGGATACAACAATTTTTTTGGCTTGGGTACGGTATGATAACATATTATATATATATTTTGTTAAATATACCTTGGTTTAGGTCCAAGAACCATGAAAAACCAAAGTCAACCTCTATATAAGTTTGCTTCTATTCAAAATTACGATCATATTTCATGTCCAAACATTTATTGACAGTCACCATAAAACTATACCCTATTTGTTGTCTTTACTATAGTGTCACTGTACGAAGAGTTTCACAAACTATCAAAAACGAAAAACCTAAAGGGACGAGGCAAATTACACATGCCCCATCCCCATCATATTATCATTACAATCTTCCTTATTAACAATGCCTATTGGACACACCACCTCTAGCAACGCCTCAGCTGTTTTTGCCACCCCGACCATGCAACAGTTTGTGGTAGCCGAAAATGTAGCCGTCGAAAACCTTCAAACCTTTCGCCAATTATTCAACAACATTTTGCAACCAAGCTTGCCTGCGTTTGATACCGTGGAGATGATCCAACAAGTAGACGTGAAAAGCATCCATTTGATTATCCACCTCCATCAAATTGTCATGCAATAAAAACGAACTAGCCGCCATCGTCATTAAAGTTGCACACACTAGTGATTGCGCATTGTCAAATGCGATCCATCGGCCCCTGGTGTAGCCCAGATGTAACAAGAAATCCGCCATGGCCACCTTCAACCCCGTCTCCAACAAACAGTCAATGACTTTTGCTACCCCTTATATCCGCACCATCCAACGTCTTAGACACAAGTTTTCAATCTCCTTATCCACGAATTACATAAAATCTTCTACTGCCTCCTCTCTAGACACTCTTCTTTTCCTTTTCTGCACTCTTGTAACCCCTACCTGCCTCTTCTCTTCTCTAGTAAACAACATGCGCCCACCAACGTGTCTCTTTCCAGCCGCAGACGCCATGACACACAAACTTAGACACAGTTACTCTTCACAAACACCAATCTTCGCATACAATGAATTGCAGAATTGTTTAAGACCGTCTCTAGATGCTTCCAGTGCTAACCTTTACTCCTCACAATGGCGCACATCACTTCTCATTATTACTTTCGTTTCAAGGATGCCATCGTTTGTTTGTCATGACCTCAAAATCATTACTCACCGATCAGCATTTCATGATCATCCCTTCGCCCTCCAATTCTTGCCTGTCATGGAACCTACCCCTTATCGGGTGAATATATATATTAATTTAAATAGATATATAACTATATATAATATAACATATTTTAATTTTATAATAATTAATAATACAGCTGGGGGTTCGCCCAGGGTCTGTCCTGGGCACCCTCGGTGCCAAAGAACCCTCAAGGAACTGGGGGTGCCTGGGACGGACCCTGGGCGAACCCCCGACCATATTCAGCCCCATACCGAACCCATACGGGCACGGGGGCCAATCCTGCAGAACCCAATAACATAGGTTTTTTAATTAATTTTCGGAATGCTGATTGCATTGCACAATGCATAGTACATTACTACATAGTAACATACTACAAGTACATAGTTTGACTTTTCAGTTGAACTTGAAAATGTATTAAATTCTAACCTTAAAAGTACAGAGTACAAAGTGACAAAAAGTGGAGTGAATCAATGATTCTTGCTGCATGAAGTATGCTATGCTAGAGTGCTGTGGGTCCTGACAATGAAGCTCTAGAAGCATAGCCTCTCCTAACTTATCAATCTCCTCCAGATCAATCTCGGATTTTCCCAAGATATTAAGATCTTTGTCATCAGAGAGTGGCTCTTCCTTATGATTTCCGAACCATTTGGAATCTGGATCAATCTTACCAATTTCAATTGGCTGATCTTCCTCGATGCTACCTGATATCGTCAAAAATCCAAATTCAATTCCTTGCCTTAATACTTGACATTGTCCTTACTATCATCAGGATTCTTTTTCCCCGCATCCAAATCGAAGTCTGTAATCACCTTCTATGCCCCACTATTACACTTAGACCTGGGCCCAAATCCAATCATTCAAACCCCATTTTCTTTCTTCAATCACCCCTTGCCCTTCATGTAAGCAAGGACATACCACAGGCAACTTGCTGATGTGTTCCCAAACCTGATGTCATCTGTGAGGGCTTTACGTCATACTCATTGAGATTGAGGCTCTTGTCCACGTCATTGATGATGACGACTGCCAGGATGGATGCAGAAATTTGGCATTTATGGTTTAGCTGTTTTTTTCTGCTTCAAGAGGTTGTTGTACACATGTTTTAGTTTATCAGTGACAGGCAGAACCTTGGGGCCTAAGGTTGTGATGTTCTTCTTTAGTGCTTCTTTTGCAGAGTCATTGAGACAGTTGCTGAGGGAGTAGCCGGTAATCCCATCATTGTCCTCATGCTGTTGTATGCAGATGTAACCATCTGAGCTAACCATCTGAGCTGGCACCTATGTGGGTTCTCATGGTGTGGATTAGTTTCAGCTTTTTTGCAGAATTCCTGAAAAATGTAAAGAGTTCTGCAATTATTATTTAATATTTATTAATAAACAATGCTCCAATTCATAGTTCAAAAACTTAGATTTGGCAAAAACTTGGCAGGCTTAAAATTTGACTCAGACTCAGGACTGGGAAAAACTCGGCAAAAACTTGCAAAATTTATGAACATCAAAAAACACATAAATTTGTAAATTAATCTTTAAAAAACATGTATAAAACTGAATTTACAGAGGACATAAGTAGTTTTTGAGACTTCTAAGTTCTTTTCCCCCATTTTTAGATTAAAAAATGAGTTCAATTCACATCAAGTGTCATATGCTTATAAATTACATATCCGTATTGATATTTTACAAATTTCATTCACAGAAAACATGGGCCCAAGACAATTTATGTTTTGCTTTCTAAATCCAGCACTGGGTTCTGGGGGTTGCCACCCCCAGCAGGGTCAAGTTGCAGCGCCCCTTGCAGGGGTTTGGGGGAGTGGGGTTGAGGTGCAGCCCATGCCATTTTATGAGACCACATGGACCTTCATGGTGCATACCATTTTCAAAATGCACTTGAAAAACTCTAAAATCGTTCAATCCTCACTCCAAATTCCACAAAGGGTTGAAGTGCAGCACGTGCCATCACATGGACCTTCATGGCACATGCTGTTTTTAAAATGCAGCCGAAAAACTCAAATCATTCAATCCTTACTCCAAATTGCACAAATGCGTCAATCTGCTTAATACACCCAAAGCACAGAAGCTCAAATGAAAATGATGAAAAAAAGACATTTTTTTGACAGTTTATAGATCTTTTTTTACAGCTCCAATTATTGTCATTAATCATCAAAATGGAGTTGGAGGAATTTTTTTTTTAATCAAAAAGAAGTGCTGCCTAGCTCTTCTTAACATGGCCATTTTAAAAATATTTAAAGTTTTTGTCATGGCTTGAACCTAGGACCTTTTATTTCCAAGAGCTACAACATATTAATCCTCTATCACATCATGCACAGACAAAAGTAGGAACTAGTCGTCATATTTTAAAAAGGGAAAAATTGCAAACCTGAGGGTCTTTAAGCACAGCCCTGCATTTTTATAAAAAATTCCCATTTAAAAATGCCTTTATAAATGAAATTTATTTTCCTTTTAATTTTTAATTTTTTTATGGTGGATATCCTGATATTGAGGGTTATGAGTAACTAGGGTCCATACCCAAAGGCAGATTTGTTGGTGAGGAGGATGGCACATCTACTGACCATGAAGTGGCACCTGGCAACCATTGTGGAGCTCTCAGTCCCTGCATATCAGCTCTGTGAAACACACTCCAAACTGAACACCACAGTAAATGAATTTACATGTACCCTCAGTAGCTGCTTTGCCAGATCAACTGCTATCAAACCGGCACTGCAATCCATTCCCACCAGATTATACACCTTTATGTCATCCCTCATCTTATAATGATTTATTAAACTCTATGCCAGTGGCAGGAATGGAGAGAAACATGAAAAAAATCCAGAAAATGTATATATAACCAAAAAACTGTGGGTCTGCAAAAAACCTTGGAAAAATTGTGAAGTAACCGGAATAAATCAGGAAAAAATTGCTTTTTGGCGATTTAATCAGGATTAAATTGGATAAACTCGGGAATAAATTGGCAACGGGGATGCAGTCTGAGTGGTGATAAATTCTGATTTTAGCTAGTATGGTTGCTGTGATTGGTAATGCTGATCTATATGAATCTAGTTTCTGTAAAGAGAGAATAAAGTTTCTTTTGCAGTTCCTAAATTTATGGAGTTTGCATTGTTAAGGCCATTGCTTATCATTGCAAGGTAAAATATGTGAATGTCCTATAAGTTGTAAATTTGTATTTAAGCCAAAGAATTATATACGGAGCTATAGCTAAATTGACTTAATTATAAGCTGGTTCAAGTACCTACGTTTAAAATCTTTGCAAGCTTTGTAATTAAATAAATTTAACTCCCAGAAAAGCTGCATTTCAAAAGTATATTGCATTATTTCAGATGGTTGTTCCCACTAAATGGTTCATAATTTGTCTTTACTGAAGATTAAAAGCGCCATGATCTTAAAATAAAGATCATTTGTTGATGTATAGTATGAGTTAAATTCTACTTAATTCGATGTTCATAATTTGTCTTTAGTGATTTTATTTCCTCTCTTTTTTGCAGCAGTCTTCTTCGCTTAGTACTCTTATACGATGTCTTTTTACTGGCTGGAATGATGTAATGCTGACATAATTTTTTGTTTTATCTGGAACTTCACCCCCTTCTTACCTTTTTCCAAGTTGGGAGGCTAAGCTGTTTTATTGTAAATGATTTTATATGGTAATATTTTTGCCTTCATTTAAACAAAAAATACATGAATTGCTCCTAAATTTGATGTCCATAACCTTTACAAAGCAAGCAGGAGGACCTTATCCAATGAATAATGATGCATGGCAGTTTGAGTTCTTCTTATATTCTTCTGGAGCCTTTCTTCTCGAATCCTTAGCTCTCCAAGTTCTCTTTCTTCACCTAGGCAACTTTGAAACGACACATACTGGAAGTCTCACTTATTTCATAACTTCTCTTTTTTTTTTGAATCTTATTGATGTTTCGATGGCTTTTTTTGGGACTAGAATTTTGTTTTTAGTTTTTTCAGCATACCTTTTGAGACATTTAAATTTATGATGCTTCTGGTGTTTTTGGCATACTCCTGGACTGTCTCCATTCTACATACTAAAAATCTTTCTTATTTCATAACTTCTCTTTTGTTTTTTGGATCTTATTGATGTTTCGATGGCTTTTTTTGGGACTAGAATCTAGTTTTTAGTTTTTTCAGCATACCTTTGAGACATATTTAAATTTGTGATGCTTCTGGTGTTTTTGGCATACTCCTGGACTGTCTCCATTCTACATACTAAAAATCTTTCCTATTTCATAACTTCTGGTCATCTCTTGAACCTTACTGATCTTTCCATGACTTTTATTAGGACTGCAAATCTGTTTTTCGTTTTTCAGCATACTGAGATACATTTAGTATTATTGGTGCTTCTGATGCTTTCAGCATCTTCTTTGATTGTTCCTATTCTGGTTTTGAAAAGCTGTTTGGACATATTTTTGCATCTTTGTGGAAGTCTCCTCTGCTGCTTAACGGATAAATTCTTAATTGAAAGGAAATTGTACATTTGCTGTAATCCAGAGTTAAAAATTTGACATTAAAGTTGTATGATCAAAGGAAAAAACCATGTCTCAGGTTGAATAAGATAAAAATATAACTAGCTCTCTGAACTCCCTGGAATTTCTAGTTGATACTTCATCACCGTTTTCAAGTATTTAAAGAATATGTGGTGTTTCTGCTGTATTTCTTGATAAATAGGTTATATTTATCTTATTCTGAATGATATTTTGTTCACATCATGATGGTGGTACTGCTGGTATGTTTTCAGGATAAACTGACATTCTTTCGTCTCAAAGAATTAAAAGATGTTCTAAGCCGGCTTGGTTTGGCAAAACAAGGGAAGAAGCAGGTATACATTTGGTGTCATTCTTTTGGTTTACTCTTTTTTTGTTTTGATTTGGAGACTTTGCAAGTTGAAGTGGGTGTGTCTATTACATAGCATTATTGGAGTCAAAGTCACAAGATTCGTGTTTGTGTTCGAGTTCAGCAAGGCAAAATTTCAGAACGAGTTTGTCAACTGATAGAGATTGGGAAAAAGTTTCGTGGTTAGATTTGATTAAAAGTTAATAAATTAAATTAAGATTTAACAAAAATATCTAAAAGCATAAAATGTTACAAAAATTAAATCTTAGTAGTTTACTAATTTCAAGTTAGTAAAGCTTAATAAAAACTAAACAGTATCATAAAACAATAAAATAAATATGATGTAAATTTAATTTAAATAAAAAGCAATGTTGCATGGACACGGATACGGTATCCAATACGGGTACGGTATCCGATACGGATACGGCTAATTTTCAAGACCTCCCAATATGGATACGGCTGGATACGGCTATATATATATATATATATATATATAATAAAAAATATTTTATTATATAATATATTATAAAAAATATTTTATTATATAATATATTATATTAAAATATAATATATTATTTTATAATAGCATATATCATATATAATATGTTATTATAAAATAATAAATTATATATAGTATTAATAAATATTAAAGTATTAAACTTAAATATTAATTTATTATACATATTATAAATATATTTTAATTAAAATACACATTATAATTATTAATTAATTAGTAATATATAATTTATTATTTATAATAACATATTCTAAATATTAATAAATATTAAAAGTACTAAATTTAAATATTAAATATGATAAATATTATAAATATATTTTAATTTTTTAATACACATTATAATTATTAATGAGCCGATAGGCATTTATATGTTTTAATTTAAATAAACATTATAATTATAGCTATAGCGCTGGGAATTGTCTCACGCCGTAAAAGAAATTCACGCCGGCAAATTTTCTGCACTCCTCGGTTGTTCCTATCGGCATATTCGGGATCGAGACCCGGTCCCTATTCAAGCATATTCATCAGTTTCTCAGTCCAGCCATTGTTAAAAGATTAAGTCGCATATCCATTGAATCC
Source organism: Cunninghamia lanceolata (assembly GCA_027924645.1). Classification (NCBI taxonomy): domain Eukaryota; kingdom Viridiplantae; phylum Streptophyta; class Pinopsida; order Cupressales; family Cupressaceae; genus Cunninghamia; species Cunninghamia lanceolata. Next base: position 5,265,907 of record BSBN01000155.1, read on the forward strand.
GGTTGCATTTGAACGAAAGTATTAAACTTTACAAAAATTTACAATAGATTATAATATATTTGTATTGAATAATGTTAAAGGTGAAACAGCTTCTCCAGGAATCGATAGGCGTCAGGTTTGGATGAACGAAAATACTCCAGATACGGCAATTTTTATTTAAGGCCAAATCCAGAAGTATCTGGGGCGGCTCAGAGTGTGCCCTAGTTCTGGGTACGGGTGGGCACCGTATCTGGCGCGTATTTCAGTCGTACCGTACCCGTGTCCGTATGGGGTACGCCGGTACGCGTACCAGGGGGAGGAGGGGGCCGTATCCTGCAACACTGATAAAAAGTTATATTAAAATATTAAAAAAATTAAATTTAACAAAATGCCTAAATATAAAAATACAAAATATCGTAATGTTGAAAATTGCATATCTGTGCCCTTTTCCCTTATGTTCTTGGGCCCTAGAGTGTCGTAAATGCAATAATTAGCTTACAAGTGGTATACTTCTGCATGAAATTGGCTCATACATCCCACATTTCCTTAATTTCTGATCCCCAGATTTTACATTTTTTGATCCCTAGACCTATTTTTCACTATTGTGGATCAGATCTGCAGGTGTTAACTTGACCCAGGCCACTTCCATATTCTTGGATTGAACCCTCCACTTCTAAAATTCAAATTCCTACCCTGCAAGCTTTTCACTAGCCATTGTGAGCCGACTTAGTGCATGTTATGTTGATTTGTGTGCTTGGTTGTTGTATTTAAGAACACATTTACTCATTTGAAGATCATTTGATAAGGCAAGGACATCCTAGGTCATTCATTATTGAGCATTTCTACTTTGATAACAAAACAAATCTAGCTGCATTTACATCAGAGATCACTTCATCCTAGGCCCACTGCATGATTGCCTGCTGTCCTCAATCCTTTTGCTCAGAGCCAAAAGCCGGTCCATCCAGGGGTCTGACATAGGAGAACACAAACCTTGTGATTCAGCAGATTCTCCAAAGATGTTTATAAACATTGCCTGCCCTTACACCGGCTCAGATATCAAGATCAAGGCAAGCGAATTAAATGAGTTCAAATTCTGTCAGATCTGATCCACGCACATCAGATCAGGTCCGTGCAGGAGATAAGGTCTGCACTTGCAGAGGTGAACTGGCGTGACAGATAGTAAATATTCAGGATTGGAGATCTTTGTCACATAGATGATAGAACGCTAAAAATCTATAACCAAGTTACTGACATCTGACATATCATTTCCCTGTCATCAGTTGTTGAGCTAAGTATCACGTGCAATTATTTTAATTTCTGCATTTATTTACATTTATGGCAACGTTAAGCAGCAACTCCTTTCTCTAGGTTATTTCATGTGTAATCGGATGCGTTTATTTGAACTAGCCTTGATAAATTTAGGTGGGTCTGATAAATACCTTAACAAACAAAAAATCAAAAACCAAAAATAAAAGAAATAAACAAATCAATGAAATATAAAACTAAGTCTAAAATAGCAAATTAAAATAAAATATGATACCAATAAAAACCTTATACAAGTTTTACTAATCATAAAAAATAAAAATCTTTTAAATTTTTAAAACCAACTATTAATATATTGTAACTAAAATAAAAATCTGATGTTTGACCTAAATGAAAAAATTATATAGAAGCTCCATGATGAAAAAAAGCCTGGCTGGTTCAGGAAATGAAAGCTATGGCAGGTTGACGGCACCCATGCCCAACAACATTGCCCGCAATTAAACAACATCAAATTCATGATGAACCAGCGGCGAAGTTGCACTATCCCTGTTGATCAAATGGCAGTAAACTTTACATCAAACAGCAGTAAGCTTGAATGCAGTAAATAGCAAACACTGGACGCAGCAAACAACAAAGAACGGGCATAATCAATTGCTGAGCTTCAGCTCTAATCATCTTCTTTGGCATGACCTTAAAGAGGCATAAAGCATACAAATTCAAGCAGAAAACCCAATTCCTAACAAACAACCAAGCAAGCAGTGAAATATAAGTGTAATGAGTGACTAGTCATGACTTTAAATAATACAAAAGCCCTAGCATATGCAAATTTATTTATTTTTAATAGAAGTCAAAGCCCTAACATTAAAATCCTTCCGTACAAATTCTAGGGCAATTTTGAATGATTTTTTTTTTTTTTTCTGTTTTAATGAAGTTCGTTGAATTCTGAATTTTTACATAGAATTTGGCGAACTCTGTGACTTGGATTGCAGTATGGATTGATTGAGTTTGTTTGTAGGGCATGCTATTGAGCTTCAAAGGTAATTTTTTTTTTTGGATGACATGACCTTCCTCACTGTCAAATTTATATGTTTTTTGTGCTTCCAAGATGTGTCTGCTTCATTTGTTATTTACCTACACGTTTTTCCTTTTTGAACGTCGACTTTTTTACAAGAAATTCTGTTAGACTACTGAAATCTGAATAGCTTTTATTGGTGTTGTTGGAAGTATGTAGCATTCAGATTCTCACATATAAAAATATGTTTCCTTTGGTTAATTGCATTATTAGACCTTTTCATCACTCATATTTGTGGTTTTACATCTTTAATCAGGTTCTTTTGGACAGGATAATGGCTATGCTTTCTGATGATAAAGGTGAGGATTCCGAGGGTCCCTATTGTCTGATGGTTGTTTGTACATCTTACAGTCTGCCATTAGTAAAGAAAAGATCTTTTAAATTTCCATGTTTAGGCCAAAGTAATTGTTAGAATGTGCAATGGAAAATTGTCAGACCTTAAAATAAGCTGTTTGTACATTAGTTATAGCCTTGTTAGCAGTCAAATTCGGATCTGGATTGTTGGTATTGGGACTATATTCTATATTTTTGTGGTTTGCGTTAGGCTGATTATGAGCAGTGTATGTATGAACTCTTTATTACACAATTAAGTGTAAGAGTATTAAACAGTTGACGTGATCATCTGGACTATTCAGTGGGCTAGTAGTTCATCTCCCCATTATCCCCACCTTTTTATCCACTTTTTTTAATTTTAATTTTTTGCCTTTTCTGTCTATTACTGCTAATTGGAGCTTGAGAATATTAGTCTATCTTTTGGATATTTGGTCTCTAACTGTCACTTATTTTGGAGGGCTTGCTTTTTTGCTCACTTTGCAAATGATAAATATGATTCAGCTCGCTCTACTATTGCTCCATATTTGACCAGTGCTGCTCTCATTTCCAGACCTAGTTCAGTTCTTTTTATATATTTTTTTCTCAGCAACTAATGACCAAACTGTTGCTAAGCATTTGTTTCAAGAAAAGTAAAAGAGTTTCAGGGTCAGATTCTAGTAACAAATTGGATATCTATAGGGGCTAGACTTTGTTGCATTGAGACTTTATTGTGATCAATATTTATGGCAGCCATTTATCTTGAGGTGTAATATTCTCTTGTGCATGACAGGGTCCAAGTTACATGGATGGGGCAACAAACATCTCATTGGAAAGGATGAGGTGGCGAAAATAATTGATGATATTTACAGGTAAATGATCATTTTTGATTAGGGACAGTATTAAGGAAACCCACATTTCAAAGGAAACCCACATTTTTGAAATGTGGAAATCATGAAGAGTCTTTTTCAATATTGAATTGAGAAATCATGGCAAGTCTTTCCCAATAGCCCACTGGCGAATATTAGCCCCTTAACATTATTTCTGTTTTTTATTTGTGCCTTGTTTTACACTTCTCTGAAATTTTTTTGAACAAAATTTTCTACTTTTGTCTTTTGGGAGTCCATGATGAAATGAAAATAGGAATTGCATAATGCTGTGATCAGAAGAAATTACTAACTGATATTTCTTTCCCATTTAAGGAAATTTTTTAAAAGCCAATTATTGATTGAATGATTATTAATTACAAGATTCTCTTAGAATTGACGAACACATGGAGATGTTTTTGTTCAAGAAAGGAAATTCGAATTTCAAGGTTTGAATGAGAAGCTTTCATTGAAACTGGGCTTCTATTGTCTATGGTTTGGGAGAGTTCTTATAGGTCTTTTAAGCAGGTTAAATCACTTACAAAATTGGTTAACCTTTGAATGGTTTAATTCTGCATATGACAGCTTTGAAACTGGAATTTCCTGTATCGGTATGTCAAAACTTTCCTGATTGGTTATGCATCTCCCCAAGGGATGGCTGAGAAGCTGGTTCTCTATATGTTCTCTAGCAAGGAAAGGACAGACGTCAAGACATGAAAACACAGTGATAAGCATTTTAGCTGTCCATTTTTCTCATTGATCCTGGGTTGCCTGGACTGACATGAGATTCCCTATGCTATGGCAAGGCTATCACTTTTAGGTCTTTCCCCCATTTTTTTTGTGGAAGTTATGGATATCAAATCTTCTCTCTCCTTGGCTTGATCTCAGATCTAGTTTCCTCTGGAGAGCCTGCCTTACTTACCGAGTTACTGGTTTGGGTTCACTGATATGGTGAAAATTTTTTTGGGGTTGCATAGTATGTACAAAAAATATATTAAAAATCATCAATATTTACATATTTTACCTGAAAAACAGAAATTCCGAATTAAGTATAAAATTATTACTATACTTAATATAAACAAATATAAATTATTATTATACAAAATCATAAACATTAAATGCCCATATAAAGTTATAGCAATATATATTATTTTAGTCTTTAAGATCATAATTTAACTTCTAATTTTTACAAAACCATATAATAGATATATATAGAAATGTTAATATAAAGTTGCACGGCACTTTTTCGAACACATCCATGCAGCCGTGTAACACTGTAGACTTTGGGAAATACCTATTTCATCAAGATGTGATCGATCTCACCACCTCTGGAAGCAATTTCGGGCAGCCTCCTTATTGTGACCTCGTTACATTACAGAGACCGGCGAATCAAATCCTTTTCACATGAATAGACTGGTTCCTTTTCATACAAACAGGGTGGTCAAACCACGAGTTCCTCATCTGCACATGTACTATGCTTATGTTACCATCTCAGGTGACATGGTCACAATTTTTATAAAAGAGGGCAATGGCGTGCTGCTTTAGGGCACCACAAGATGAGGAGTGGACAGCTAGCAAACAAGAAGGAAACCCTAAAAGTTTTACAGTCGCCAGGATTCAGGGAAAAGCATAAAATAAGTTAAAAAAAATAAAAAAACCTGCAGGGTTTGCCCTGGGTGCTGCAAAAGGTCCCCAGGTTCACCTGGGTATGCTGCAGGGCGTACCTGGCCGAACCTGCAGTTGTTTTTGCAGCACCATGCCCACATCTACAGTGAACCAGGTTGTGAACCCAGACTGTGTATGATGAATAGGACCCAGATCCAGGGGAGTTTTGCGGCAAACTGGTAACATAACCGTTTTGCAGCACCCTCCCCACATCCACAGTGAACCAGGTTGTGAACCCAGACTGGGTACGGCGAATAGGACCTGGTTTGCAGCAAACTGGTAACATAACTTTTTAACCACTATGTCATATTCTACAGTTTTGGACACTGTCATTTTTTACTCTATCTGGATTTGCTTGTTTTGAGATTAATCATTAGGATAAGTTAGTTATTGGTGCTTAAAATGTCACTGGTAATGGTTGAGTGCAAGAATAGTTTGGCTGATCCCTGTTTTACTTGTAGGGGCATTTCATTTCCATTCTCTTTCAAGCTGAAGAGTGTCCTTTGCATGGTTTCAAAGAGTTTTCCGACACCTATCTTCATTGATCAATGCGGACAATATCAATTCCAAATGGGATGGTAAAATATGTGTTTTGCTGCTCAGCTTTGTTTCACTGTTTGCATTTTTCAGATGTGCACAGGTCAAATGCTCTATCCACAGAGCATATTCTAGTGAAAATGAGATGATCTCATAGCCATATGAGGGCTTTAAAATGAAGTGCATCAGCTGAAGTTTGATTGAGTCGGATAATGGTTTCCTTAAGTTCATATCTAAGCATATTCATGCATAATTAAGGTTAGTCTTCTCAATGGTGCTTTGAGAAGGAATCAGGTTGGCACCTACAAGTAATGTCAATCTGTTCATAAACTGATATGCCAAAATTCCAAGGGTAAGAATGGAAATCATACTCAGACAACAGTGAATATGTTTCTTCCATAACGATGAAGTTTATTGTTAACATTTTATTAACAGTCCTCTTCCAATCATTTTGGTGGTCCCCTCTTCAAATAACATTGTCTCTGTCATCAGATTTGTTACAAACACCAGGAAATAAGAACCCTTGGGCACATTTATGAGTACCATGGATGTCCAGATCTTCTAATTTGCTATTCCTAATCTTCTAGTTGATTTTGCAGTTTGGCAGATCCCCAAAGAGTCAGCATATCAAGGTACCTTGACGGAGCATTCTGATCTTATTGATGGTTATGTTTGGGTTGAGAACGGTGTTGGGGGTGTCAGATTCTCAAACATAGAATTTTTTGGTAATGGCGTAAGCTATTTCATACCAATTTTCTTCAAACAATCAAGCCAAGTTATCTATAGTGAAAATAGGGGAATGAAAAGGCCACCTCTATTGAGGAAATCCACGTAGAACGAGGGAATTATATGCCAAATTATGATTAAAACACAACAAAGGAATGTCTGTCCACGGACTTAGAGTGTCTGAAGGGAGCAGCAGTTAACTGTCATGTCCCTATAATGATAATTTATAATGACAATGATAAATATAAATATTAATAATTTATATATTTTTAAATTATATATGTATAATATAAATAATAAATATTAATATTAATAACATATAATATTATTATATTATATATGGGAATAAATATAAATATTGATATGAATATCAATATTGGTAATATAAATATAAATAATATTATTATTATCCTATGCTATAATTATATAAACTAATATAAAGTGAGAGAAGTAGTTCTCATGAGATAAAGTCAGTGATCCTATATAAGGCAATCAAATATAAATAAAAGTATGTATGCGGCGATTATAATTACAACGATTATAAGATAAGTTTATTAATAAGCCGCAAAATCTCTAAAAGCCACGATCTTTGGTAAAAAAACCCTTGGAAATATATAAAATAATAAAAAGGGTATAAAGGAGTATGATGGGAAAAAGGTGTGAAAGTATATATTATATAATATATAAACAGCAGCAGTAATAAAATAAAAATTATATTAGCCATTCCATCGAGCAAGGAAAACATTGGAAAATAGAAAGAAGACGGCAGCAATAGGTGAGAAATCTGAGGTAAAGCTACAACAGGGAAGTAAGTATTTATATTTAATTTGTTCAATCTATAATTGGTAAAAATAAATGGTAAGATATATATATATATATATATATATATTATTAGGAATCTACATGTGTGTAAATAACAATCTAAGATTAGTCTTAGAACTGCATAAAAGTAAGAAAAGATGATCCATTATAAATGAGATATAAAGGCAGAGGTCTTATGAACTCAAATAAATATGAGACTAATAGATGTCCTACATAAATGCATGATTCTTGTTTAAATAAGATAATGAGTACAAGAAGGTTATAAGTTCATAGTTATGAATATGAAAAGGATTTGTAAAAGACATGATTACCCAAGGTTAGATAAGAGGCCTTAGTGTTAATCCACCCAACACTATGAAGAGGAAATAAAGGTTAGGGTTGGCAATTGACCAAAGGATAGGTATGGTTCAAGTGCTCTAGGGTACCCCTCCGAACCAAGAAAAAGGCCCTTGTCCCAAGATGGTCTAGGGTACCTTATGAGACAAGTGGTTAGGCCTTTGATTTGAGTGGTCTAGGGTACCCCGAATCAAAGGAGAAAGTTAAGATAGGCCTTAGGATGGCCTATGACTCGAGTGGGTCTAGGGCACCCCTCAAAGTCAAGAAAGGAAGGACCTATGACAATTGGTCTGACGTTGCACCCTAATGAGTTCACTCTTATAAGGTGGAGGGTTTGATTAACAATAGGCCCAAGTATATCTCTTTCATGGTAACATGAGACTTACATAATAGATCTATGATAATAAGAGAGCATATAGTTTATGTTTTATTGACATAGAAAAGAAGAATGGAATACTAATGTACTCTCCACAAGTTGAAATTGTTTGCAAGGTTGCGGAAAAATCTTGGCTTGCTAGAAGGGGACATTACATTAACACATTGGGAAGAGCTATCTGCATGGTGAGAATTGACCATACAGATTAGGTAGCTGAACCATTTCTGAAGTTGAAACCTGAGTGTTCTAAGCAGAAAGAAATCTGACAATTTAGCAGAACTTCCAAGAACCAAAATGGAGATCCCAAGACACTTCTAACAGATGGAGTTTTCAGATGGGTTCCCATAGAATAAGAGAAGTATCCAGAACAGAGAAAACATTAAACACTTTCGTTTAAGGAAGATCCCAATGATGTACCCCTTCTTGACTGACCTGACAGAATGATCATGAAGCTATTTATGGATTTTTTGGTGTAAAGAGCCAAGACTCAGGTATGCGGTTCTGGTGTGAAGCCCATGTCCACTGTTAGAAACTCTATCAGAGTCTAACATAATTCTCATCATTTATTGTTCTTTAATGGGTTTCTATTCCTGACTAATTTCTTGTTGGCTTATAACCCTTGATGCTTTCTCTTTTGATCATTCTGCATTTTGCAAACCAGTGAAATTATTGGATGTTGGAAACACCGAAGGAACTGATTGCAGATGGATGGCATAATAATTTCTTCATATAACATCTGTAGAAGATCTGTAAATACTACATATTGTTTGCAGTTGTTCTTGCATTTTCCAACTGCAAGGAGCATGATAATTTTGGACGATAAAATCATGAATTTTGATTTTGGACGATATAACAGTTTTTAGTGTTAAAAGCCTGTAATTAACGTAAGATTGAACTTGCAATTTTAAAGTTTAAATATGTTATTAGGCTGGCTTGTTTTCATTGACTTTGATACCATGTTTGAACTCATCATTTCTTGGCAACAGTTTGGACTTAGGCCTGAGTTTATGCCAAATTTATAAGACATTCTTGCTACAGTAAGTCTTCAGTGTAATTTCTGAAATATCTTTGACTTGTTAATCAAAATCATAAATGAGAAACACCCTTGTAACTGACAAGAGATTATGGGTTGGATCAAAATAGAACATAAACTGACATTCTGAATGGAACAAAGAGTACTCAGAAAGTGGCCTATTTTTTCTCAATATATATACTATTCTCTCTCTCTATTGGGTATATTAGGAACTTTTTTGCATAATTGGAGGACGAGGATATATGGTCAAAGGTGTATTTTTCCTAGAAAACACCTTGTTGGCTTATAATTATCAAACATTCAGTGGTGTTGTGAGACTCCAGTTAATTTAAACAATTCATTATAAATATATTAAAAATACATTTAATAATATAAATATAAAACAAATTAATAACAAATACAATAAGCAAATAATTTATTAATAATAAATATAAATATAATAATAATATCACATGGTTTAACTTCATTTCAAAACATGGTCCAATATTAAGGATATGACATCCTATTTTAATACCAATTACAATTATGTCACCTAGTCAAATACAAAAAAAAGGATAGTTCTTATTTTACACATCAACCTCATTCATCTAACTATCTAGATTCTATATGGGTTAATCTTGAATTAGAGAAAGCAGATATACTATCGAAATATCTGTATAAACTATATGTTTATCCTTGATAATTATTGTACATCCAACCAAGTAATCTTCATTCTTCATATGAACAATTCCCTTAAACCTTAGAATAGTTTAGATTGGCGATTGAATGGTAATTCCAAGAATTTAACATAAGCATTAATTCATGTCGCTGTTCTAGGTTCCTCCATTTCCCTTTATTAAAGGGTTGATGGAGGTTTTAAGTAGTTTAAGGGGCCCCAATTCCCATAATATTTTAATATATCAACCACTCCCTAAGTTATATTTGTATTAAGGAAATTACTAATCAGTCCACATAATTATTCTAGTTTGATCAATCATCCAACATCCATTAACATATAGACTCTTTTCATGGTTTATTTATGAAGCTAACGTGTTTTCAAACACCTGAATTACAAGATAATCTTTATAGGTACATATTTTATATATTTAATTTGGTTATCTCATATATATATTTGTACCCTTTTGAAAGGGATGCGACTGTGTACACTGGCCACACACTGTACATGGCTGCACGTGCCCTGTCATAGGGCTGTGCCTTGTGACAGGTTTGTGCCCTTCTATGCATCGTTGGCAACTTGGCTCTATGTACAGGGTTGCCCTGTGGTCAGGGCCTAGTTCATTGTATATGCAATTGTTTTTTAATGTTTTATATTTCTTTCAATTTGAATTTTCAATACAATGACTTGTATAAGCATCTATATTTCTTTCAAGACGAGTTTTTCAAAGAATAGTTACAAAGTCTTTTCATAAATCTGTATTGTAATGGATTGAAAGCATTATTAAAATAGCTAAACAAGGTTTGCAGGTCGGATTTCAAGCACCTGGAATCGTTCTTCTCCCAGTTATTGCTTCCTTTTGTCTTTTCTGCCTGCTCGTACCTTCTCTCACAAACCAAAACCCATTTTAATATCCCTCTCCACCTTCAGTTCTCCAGCAAAGCTCAGTAATGGCGCATTTTCTATTGACTTGTGTGGGTTATTTTGCCCCAAATTTTCAACCTTGATACGATTTAAAACTTTATTGCATGGTTGTAAGCCCATTTGCCATTGTTTCCTGTTTACTGCTTTATATTCATGACACTTGCCAAGTTCTTCATAGCCTTTAAATATTATATTTGACCAATAGTGACATGAGTAAAATCCCTGAAATTTATAATTACAATAATACATAATACATATTATTAATAATAGCAAATATTATAATTATAACCATGCATTTATAATTAGAATATCTACATTATTACTAATATCACAATCTTAAACAAATATCTATATTATAATTATAAACTGTAAAGCATGCATTTATAATTATAATATCATAATATTTAATATTATGATATTATAAATATACAAACATGAGCAATTGTGTCTACATATACTTTTTTATTTAAGAAATAAAAAATTATAAATGATCACACATTTACATTCTTGCACAAATGATATAAGACTCATGGTTACATTATTTCTGAATTTTTGTATTAAACCACAACATAAGTAATGTAGGTGTTATAGGTTGCATAGCCAAGCGATCTGACATTTCACCTTCGCTGTAAATTTTACAAACCAAGTTCTACTGATGAAAATAGTCTTTCATCCACCATCCACACACATGTTGGATTTAGTTAAATGACTACACATCTGATAATTACTTGTCTTATTTTAATTAGCTAATTGGTAATATAAGCATGATGGGCATTACAAAATTTAGGTCATATTCAACCTCTTACTTTTTTTAAAATTGTATTTTTCTTGTTAATTATTAGTAAAGGATGATTGGACAAACAACTTCCTCCACAATTCAGTTACACCATTGCTGAGACAATTTTAAAGGTATAGTTTGTTAATCGTCTTTATTAAGGTTATTGTTTGCCATGATAACTGTCAAAAAAATTCAAGAGGGTATCTTGCTTTTATAATTGATTAGCAATACTTAAAATATAAACTACTATTTGGGACAAGACTATAATTGTTACTATAGCTATGTCTGGCACAAATAATACTATCAATATCAAATTGGCAATTTGTCTCTAGGAAATAACGTCAAGGAGGGCACTTAAATTGGTGAATTCACTATGAACAAGACATCAAGAAAAGCAGTGACCATGATAAAATTGTAAAACCCAAAAGAAAAGTTAAGAATACCATGATATCAGGAAGCGTTGGTTCCTTTACTATCCATTGCTAACTAAAGCATGGAGGCTTGGCAATTGAAGATACTTGTTTGATGACAAATTTTTCATATTCTAGGAAGTGTTTGTTTTCAGATTTGCATATGCATGTGTATTAAAACTCATGATTGTCATCTTTGAAGCTGACTGATTGAATATATTATACATTTTCCCCATGAGTCTATAACATCTATTTATCATTTTGATTTTGAATGGTCATCAACATCGTATAGATGGATTTGCTCCTCGGTACCTCTCTCAATTTATATCTAAAGGAAGATTTTTTTAAGTTTTGCCTTTCAAGAGAGAAAAAAATAATAATGTAACTCTAGGTCTTGACCAGCAAGTGAAAAGTATGAATTTTCAGCAGTATCTTTTGACTACAACTATAATGCATGGTTTCTTAATGAAGCTTAAAGATTGAAGCCCTCAAGGGGGAGGACATGTTATGTGCCTGCCAACTCTCTTATTAATTATTACTTTTCTATCCCAAATGAATTCAGCTCAATTTCTATTTTAAATACTGGTAATGTATTTCCTCTCTACCGAAGACCATTTCTGTAAATGAAATTTCCATCATTCAAAGCTTCACAGGTCTAAATTTGTAGAGTTGATTAGTTAGTTGAAGATCAATGATTTAGATGTGATTTCTTGGAGATTATTGGTGATTGTTGTGGCGACCTGGGAGAATTTCATTGTGAACTGTAGAGTGTGTATGGTTTGTGAAAAGAAAGAGGAAGGAAGAAATCAATGACAAGTTAAAGTGCCATCAGATTATCAGAAAGGTTCAATGGCAATTGTAGTGTATAGCAAGTAAACACCATGCAAGTCTAGACAGATTTATAAGGGATTTGGGGTGGAGATGAATATTAACAGTTAAATGGGTATCAATGATTTAGATAGGCTTTCTTGGAGATTAATGGTGATTGTGGTGGCGACCAGGGAAAATTTCGTTGTGAACTGCAGAGTTTAGTTTTTGAAAAGAAGAAATTAATGACCAACTAAAGTGGCATCAGATTATCAGAAAGGTTTAATGGCAATTGTAGTGTATAGCAATTAAACATGATGCAAGTCTAGATGGAATTATAAGGGCTTTGGGGTGGAGATGAATATCTACATTTAAATAGGTAAGTAACAGACATATTTATGATCTCTATTTGACTATATAGTACCCTACAATCTTAGAGTTTCAACCCCAGGCATGGTTCCTCTCTGCTGTATTCTGTGTAATAAAGATGTAGGTGTCCCATCAAGATAGCCAAAAGGCCACAGAGGTATATGTAGTATCTGAGCTTATTAGAGGTTAATCTGTGTACTGTGGTAGAAACTTCGGTGGTAACATTACTGTTGAATTATCTGGATCTTCTACCTTTTCCCTTCATGTGAGGTAAGATATCTCATCATGTAGCTCTTGCATCTATTCATACTTCATACTATTGCTTCTGTTCAGTTGAGACCCATGGGATGATAGAAGTGAATTTAGAAGTGAATTTTCATTAAATTTTGTTACTGTGGTTTACAAGTAACTATTGACTAACTGAGCTATCTTGAACTCCTTTTTGTTGTTTATGACCTAGCCTTCCTTCTGTTTAATGTCAAATTTCCTTTTGTTTGCTTACTTAAATTATGTGGAAAGTTTCTCCGTGCATTTTATGTATGCTAGATATCTATGAATCTGCATCTTATTATCTGTGAACAATTTTTAGAGCTCATTGTTAATATTTTTTTCAAACAGTGGAGTTTAAAGGTTATCTCTACAATATGCATTCCAAAATTTCATGTTTTATATTACAGCAAAGCTTAATTTTGCATTTACATTTTTTACAGAAAGATGAATGGCCATGAAGCATCTGAGTTAGCTTCAAAAAGTCGAAATGCCACAAGTCTTAATGTCATACCACGTTCAGATGATCTTGAGGAGTTCATCCTACCAGAAGCTAAGACATGCTGCCCCTGTGGAAATTCAATGGAGAGTGGTGGCATGATTCAGGTATTGTTTTTTTTCTTTTTTCAACAATTCCATTTGATTCTGCTTCTAAAATTATAATGGTTGGATTTTAGAAATACTGTATACACTACACCTTCTTTTGAACTATATACGATAGCCATTGTTGAATTCTATACATGGCATGAAAAGTGCATAAAACCTTCGAGGAATTTATTCGTTTGCCACTTTATGCTTTGACGAAGATATTACAGGCTGAGATTCTTGTCTTTCTTTTCTATCCTCATCTTTCAGAACTACTCATTCAAATTGCTAGAAGGCAGATTGGAATCTGTCTATGTATTTTCAATGCAAGTCTCTTGCTTCTAATATGTTTTGGTGTGTTCAAAATATTTCTCTGTATTTTCAACAGAAGGAAATAATGAATACTATCTTTAGAACTGCATAAATCTTGTTGTCTTTTTGGCAAGAGATGTTATCTTTGTGCACAATATTGATACTGAAATGTTCTACATAAATGTTACTGGCAGAAAATCATGTTTTATGAGGGCTTTGGTGAAATCACAACCATGTTAATAATTACATCCTTCCAGTGTGTTCTATATGGTAAATAAAATGTTAGCACATATTTCTGGGGATCGAGAAGTTACTAATTATTGCATTTGAATATAATAATGCAGTGCGATGCTCCCAAATGTGGAGTTTGGCAGCATCTCGGATGTGTTATTATTCCAGAAAATCCTGTTGAAGGCTATCAACCAGAGGCACCATCTCAATTTTATTGTGATATCTGTCGTGTCAATCGTGGAGATCCGTATGTACTTTGCTTCCGTGCTTAACTTTATTTAAGTATTTGGGAATGTATATACTAGGCATTTAATTTGAACAGTGCATGTCAATAATGTGATGCAAATTTGCTTTTCCTGATAAAAAGGCTTTTCAACTTTTACTTGGAAAGATGGGTTCTCCGTCTCCAATTTCAAGAAATTTGTTGTTTATATGCAGTTAGCGGCTTAGAACTTGATCATTACTAGTCCCTGTCTTACTTTAAGAGACATTGGAAGTGAAGTTTTTTCAAACTTAAGCGATATCTAATAAATAGAGGTCTTGTATAAAAAGCCCATGTATAAGTCTTACATAAATTACCCACGCTTGGATTGTTTGGATTTTCTTGATTGAAAGCATGCTGAAGATACAGTCATGCCATGCTTACCTCATTCATCATTTACTGCTTCTTTATGAATGTATTGATTACAAGCAATTGCTCAAAAAGGCCGTGATTTAATCGTTATATATGAAGTCTTTGGTCTTTGGTCTATAAGCTTTTGTGTTCATTATGTGATCTGATTGAAAATCCTGTGCAATGTATATTATATGGTAACTAAAGTAGAAAGATATTGTCAATGAAAAACATCAAATGTAAATTATGAAATTCTATTTGAATTTTTAAATTAGGACCAGACAAGATATTGTAATTGTATAATTCTTTCTCTTTGACTTGTACTATAGTAGGTTTTAGCTTTAATATGGTTTTATTATATTTGATTATTGACATTAAAGTTATATTGGTGTCTGGCAGGTTCTGGGTAACTTTGTCGCAGCCTGTTATGCCAACAAAGCTCGTCACTTCTCCAATAACAGTTGATGGGTGGGTTTGTAATATTTACTGTGCAGTAAACCTAATTGCAAAGTGTAGCTCATCTGAATTCTCCTGATATAACATGGATGACAAAACAGTAACGTGGAAATTACATTGTTACAACACATTCAGATTATGGATGGATTGCTTTTTTATACTAACAAGTGATGGTAATGTCAGGTTTAATGTTTTGCATGAAGCATTTCTCTCATGTAAGTAAGCATTTAAGAGTTTAAGACACCAGTTCTGGCTGTGTTCTATGTTGCAGAATTTGTTTCATGACAAGGCAAACTCAATTTCAGCCTAAACTTTTATTTTTACTAATTACAGTTTGGATTCAACCAGTCAAGTTACACTGCATTTCAAAATCTTGATCTTTACCATTTTGTATGTCTGCTATTTTCTGGGAAAAGATTTCCTGGAAAGAGTCTTGCAGTTTTCCAGGGGGACACATCCCCCAGGGATTTCCCATGCTCCCCCCAGACAAAACGTCCTGGGGACGCAGGGATGGGGACAGAACATCCCCCCGCCGTCCCTAAAAGCAAGCATATTTTGGGGACGTCCCAGGGATGCCCCCTGCAGAAGGGCAACGTCCCGGGGACGCCCTGCAGATCCGCGGGTAAAAAAATCCTAAAAACAGAAACGAAAATGAAATAAAAACAAAACGTCTTTTTTAAAAAACTAAAACGAAAATGAAAGACTGCTGTCTGGAAATTTCTGCAATAAATAAATTTCTGCAACTTAGCTGATAAATTTCCATAGAAGGTTCAGGGAATACGCGGATAGGAACAACGAGGCGTTTTAGAAAATTTTGCCTGCTGAATATTTTTATTATGGCGTGAGACATTTCCGAGCACTATAATGCTCACATATAAAACTTAAAAGCCTATCGGCTGATTATAAATTTATAACATTTTTATTATTTATAATGTTAATACTTAATATTTATATAGTTATATTTAAATATTAATACTCTAAAAGTAAATAGTTAGAATATTTATTTTAATATTTATAATATTATTATTATTTGTCTTTATATTATTAACATATTTATAAATTATTAAATTATAATTTATAATAGTATAATATTTATAATTATTTGTATTTATAATATTAATATTAATATTTATATTTATATTTATAATTATTTGTATTTATAATAATAATATTAATATTAATAATATTATAATATTATAATGTTATAATATATTTATAATTATAAAACTTATAATATATTAAAATTAAAATATATATATAGCCGTCCCCTCGCCGTGCCCAAAATTTTTGAAAAAACTTGCCGTCCCGTCCCCCCGTCCTGGAAACTTGGAGAAACACTGGAGTCTTGGCATTTGAAAATTCAAAGCTGGATTTTTTCGCAATGATGCTTGGATTGAGAAGCATCTGTGACAGTGCCTTTTGCCATGGTTTTTGTTGGATGCTAGTCTGTTCATTTGATTTGAATCAGAGCATAAGAGGTTGCACACAAGGGTTAACTAATTTGGAAAATTAAGTAATTTTGTCTGGTGTTTATATTTTGCACAATTGCAGTTTGGTTTGTTGGTAGCAGTTGGGAAAGGCAGGTTGTTAATAAGGTCTTAGCTTTATGAATTTTATCTACACACATTTTGAAAGCAAGACGAAGGGATGATGGGGATGTGGCATAGCTGGGAATAATGGTGACATCAATAACTGATTATTGTATCACTTATTTAATTTTTTATATTTAAGAGCTCAGGTAGTGGAATATCTTTCTCATTACAGTGTGCTTCCATTGGTTACTTTTCCCATGATATTTGTTCTCATCTTAACATGTGTTATCAGTTATTATGAGCATTTGAGCTTGTGGAGTTCTATTGAATGAAGTTGACATGCCTTTGAATATTGACTTGTGAAAGGCACACAAAGAACCAAGATTGTGGTATGAGACATCAGTAACACCTAACAGACCAATGTGGTATAGTTCATGGTTGCATTGGGGAGCATATTTTTCTGGAGTTTGTAATGGCTGGAATCTGTTTTAAGTGTGCAGTGTTGGAAATGTCAATGCCATGCTTTGTTGTGAAAAGGAAACAAACAAAGGAGGACTGGCCACAGAAACTTACACATTTGATAGGCAATCCCCGATGCCCATGCCCGTGTATATGAAACTAGAGATAACAGAGGTTAAGTTTGCTGGAGCTGTATCCACCATGCATGCTGGGGTTCTGAGACTTTGTGTTTAATTCTACTTGACACAAGCATGAAAGAAGCACATGCACCCTTTGTATCTTATAGAAAGAAGAATCAAAGAAAGAAATAACATTAAAGTTCATGTATGTCCAAAGTAGGTCACAAGTCTCTATTACAAGTTACTATAGAAAGTAACCGTGTTTAAAAAAACTCAAGAGCTGACAAAGTAACTAATATTGAAACAATGAACAATTCTAACTAAAAAGGAATGAACCCTCAAGTGGGTTAACCCTAGACAAGTTGGAAAAGTTAGACATATAATACAAATATAAATAGCCATGTAACATGAAGGGACCTCAGTAAACCAAGTGAAGGTAGCCGAGGCAGACCAAAGCTAGATGGCAAGTTTGGAGATGAAAGTTGGATCTTATTTATATGAATGTTTGAAGCAAAATGATAACCACTTCGTTACCTGCCACCATGAATGGTCTAAAAGCAAGACTCATGATGTTCATTGGAGAATGCTAGGAGGAAGTTGGGTGCATTGGATAAGCACTAAAATAAAGAAAAGATTACGGGAATGTTTAAGCACAAGGGCAATTTAAGTGCATATCATACACGCACCTGCCCCGCCTGCTCTAATTTCTGCCTCATGACCACTCATTTGTGTAGCCATGAGCTTTTTGACCTAGAGGCCAATGAGATGGAGGTTATGAGTTACCAAAGTTAGTGCATTTAATAACAATAGAAAAGCATTTTGAGAAAAGAGCTTTAGGAGCTTAAAGAGTAACTAACAATTAAGACAATGCAAAGTTGTAAACACAGCTAGAAAAGTCAATCTTAAAGTGGGTAAACTCTTACCATGTGATGTACAGACCCAAATAGTTCTCATGGGAAACAAGGAGCAGCAGAAGGCAAAGCTAGAGGCTGGAGCATAATAAGAACTGACAACATCCACCATGCAATAGTGCTAATTCAAGATTCAAAGATTGCCATAGGAGAATGTTGTTCTTCTATAATTTATCTTTTCTTGTAGATAGTGCTTCCATAATTTGTCTCTTTATCTAATGACTCTTGAACATGGCAAAGTCAACAAATTGTTAAGAATTACAGAGAAAATTAGTTGTTCTTTGGATTGTAGGCCAAAAATACCAGATGGACCTTGACATTTAGAAGGATCAAATTTACAAAGGCACTTAATATTAGGCATTTAGAGGGACCTCAAAATCTTGGGTTTGCAAATTTACAAATACACTTCTATATGGGCAAGTAGACTATGATATCCTAGTAGCAACACATGAAGTATTGCATTTTCTCACCGTTCTACACATTTTTATGGAGCTGCAACATTCTAGGGATGCTTAGTATCCCCAACTTGTGTGATATGTTGAAAGGAGGTAGTGAACTTGTTAGCTATGGATAGTGACTTAGGGATAATTATAGGGGCTAATATCTGCCAATGGGTTTTTTATTTTATTTTTTTCCATATTCAAACATATTAAATAATTTGGGGCTAAAACATTTGAAAGTGAAGATATTCCCGAATTTCTATGATAAAATATAATTTGTTAAATAATTTGCCAATTATGTATGTGAGAAACATTTAGAATTTTAATTAAATACAAGAATGTTTTTAAGTAAATGCAAATTTGAGAAATCAATATTGAAAATTTAAAATTCACCACAGTTATTACATTAATCGTTCCTCCCATCCAACAAATGATTAAAAGATGGTTGTGTGCTAAGTGGGTTCCCTTGCTTTGTAATTATCATACATGAGGAAAAATGTCATTAGTGGAATGACTACTAATGGAGATCATCTTGAGGTGACTTAAAATACACATGGGTCAAATCCCACAAAAATTTAAAAATTAAAGAAGATCAACTAAAATTAGCCTGTGGATGCCTTCACTTATGTAACATAAATATATGATTTCGTAGTGTCAAAAATTATGGGGTTCCATCAAATTACCCCTAGTCTTTTGCCCGTGATATCTTACATCTGAACAACCTCCTAAAGGGAAAGGCCAAGCACCTATGGTTAGAATAACAAAAGAAAATCGATAGGAAACCTCCTAAGTCTCTATACAAAAAGTAATACTCTCCCTAAATCTCATAGCAGACAGGACAATTGAAAATAAAGTGCTCCTCATTTTCCATGTTGTGGTGAGAGCAAGATGGCAGATCCCTTTAATCATGAGGAATATAGTGGTCTGATTCCATTTGTAGTTAGTGGTAACAGACTCTTAGCTAGCTAAGAGGGTTCCTAAGGCCATGGTTAGTGATCTTGGAGATGATTGGGACAGATGTTCTTTCAATCATCTATAATAAATGTTCATTGTAGAAATACATCATGGTGCTGAGAGGTTGTGGGAGAGAGGTTTGAGTGAGCTATATGTAGAGCTGTTAAATCTGCTCCTGATTGAGTCCTAGGGGTAGAGAAGGGCAGGGGGTGACATTTAAGGATTATTTGAGTGGAGTAAGCCAATCAATAGAGACAGTGATAGACAGGAGGAGGAAACTAGTCTTCGAACTTTGATACTGATACCTAGTGAGACCCAAAAAGGCAACCTGCTCCGAAGAATAAATTGCCAATACCAGTCTCTCTCCTATTATGACACTGATTCAGCCTATAGACACTAGTTTGTGAAGACGGAGAGTGGTGTTGAAGACAGTCTTGAGTTGAAGAAGCTGAGCAGCAAAGTCTGCTTCAACAATGCACTGTGGAACCATGCATTTGTGAAAAATCAAATGCTGAAGCAATGGTTTTTTGGAAGAAGCTGTGATATACTACAAAGTCTATGCTTTGATGTGGAGCTTGCCCACTTAGTACAAATTGGTGCATTTCAATCATACCTTCCTATGACAATTTAAGAAAGGCAGTTGTAACACATCAAGTGCGATGGATGGTTATGAGGCTGGAGATATAGATCCACGTCTATCCTTTTCCTTATGTACTTGTCATGGTAGTGAGCCATCCTGTTTCCTTGTTAGTAATACATCTAAGAAAGGTAGCAATCTGTTTGGCTACAACTCCTCAGTGAATTTTATGTTGTCAAACAGATTGTTGAGTTGAGAGCGAAATTCCTCTTTACTCTATTTATGGTGTGGCCAGTTAACATTATGTCATCAACATACCTTTTCCACTAATTAGGTTGCAAATGAAAGAAACAAGGGTCCATTCTTAAAATTTTTCTTTAAAGGGATTAGCAACAACTGGGGATAAGATGAAACCTATGGCAACTCCTGTTTGCTCATAAAAACATTCATGGAAGATGAAGAAAGTAAATTGGGACAAAGTCTGGCAAACCTTGTTGTTTCCTTCAAGTGATATAATTGATAGTTTTGATTGTTTAAGATAATGGAATCTTTGTGAATATAAGGTAGAAACATCAAAGTTTATTACAATATTACTATCGTATACTCTTTTGTCTTTTACATAATTAACAAAAGGCATTATGTGTTTAATATGAGAGTAGTTTCCAGTCAATTCTTTGGCATTTTGTTCAGATAGGCTTGCTAGGTGATATGTTGGAGAGTGGTGGGTAATGGTACCAATAATTGGCCTGAGTGGTGCTCCTCCTTTGTGTATCTTTGGCTAATGTTAAATTTCGGGGATTATATCCTTGTTTTGGAAGTAGTTTTCCTTCAAATAATTGTTTATCAATAAAGTTTCTTTGTCAGCCATAGTTAGGGGGTGTGAGTAATATTTAGTACATGTGGAACTTATGTTTGTTTCACTTTTGTCTGTTGTGGGAGAAGTCATTCTTCCATGTTTATTCTTTCCTCGTACATATGCCATGTGTATCTTGGGTCAAGATTGGTCCAATCTTCCTAGGCTGTGAGAACAATACAAGTTCTAAAGGGGTTTTAGAGAAGATCAAAATTTAGGCATGTATTTCTCTTGAGCTGTTGCTGTTTAAAGGACTAGATCAAAATTCAAAGAGTGTGGCTAGCTGGTCTTGAAACATCTCTTATTTTTCATAGGATTGCTGTTTAAAGGACTAGATGAAAATTCAAAGAGTGTGGCTAGCTGGTCTTGAAACATCTCTTATTTTTCATAGGATCTTAATATCAAATTTGCTAATATCTACCGTGTGCAACTCTTGTAGCATTAAAATTTAATTCAACAGGCATCTTGGTATAACCTTTGAAGAAATATAATTTCCTGCAGAACTATATAATATAACATATGAATTGGGAGAATATTTGTATGCAATTTATTATGGATTGCATGAATTGAACTGTAAAGTGGTTAGTCTGGTATATATGCAGATGTAGTTTTGAATTGGTTCGAGTGTTTTCTTCGAGAATTCAGACCTGTTTTATGAGTTCAACTCAGTTTATTTAGAGTTAACAGCAATATTTATTTTTGAATGGTGTCATGTGTATCAGGACAAACCCTTCACAGACTTTGGAGAAGACGTTTTTATTGACAAGGGCAGATAAAGACCTATTACTAAAACCGGGGTACGAGCTGCAGGTTAGTTGTAAGGGTAGCAGTGAATTTTATGGCAAAAATATGTTCATTTCCAAACATAAATACCACATAAAATGTATGATGTCTCTTTGTCTATGTGATTTTTTGAGTTGCCCATGGATATAAATGCAGTAAATACACTTATTTTTGTCTGCAAATGTGCTTCTGCTTCCTTGGGAGGATGCAGGAAAAGTTTTAAGCTTTATTTATGTATATATCATGATGGTTGAAATTTATCAATTTGGTCAACTTATTGAAAGGACTTTAGATTGGTTCCATAGGATTAATTGATACATACTAGATAGATGCATGTAGAAAGTAGGTATACTTTTATCAATTCGCAGATGGTTGCATTTTTCTTTTCTTTTTTTTTTTTGGTTGACAAGAAAATTATTTTTTCTCTTGGTCAACCAATATGGTATATTGCCCAAACACAAGAACATGGCAGGATTCAAGTTTTAGATTCTTTCTGATAAAGGCTTGCTTTTGTTAGATTCTAATTATTTTTTTAGTGGCTAGAACATATTTTGTTGGAGCTTGCAAACGAACGGGATGCTTGCAATCTAATTTAGTAATTTCCAAAGAAAGCTTTTGCAATATGCTTTTGCATTCTGCAAGTGTTTAGTGTTCCATTAGTCAAAGTGAATCCCACTGAGACATATGCTTTTGGCTTTTGGATTGTTTAGATCTGTTTGAGAAAAGAAGTCTCTGTGTAAAAATATAATAAATTATAAAACAAAAGCATATGTAATATTAAATTGCTGAACTTCAGAAAAAGTGATGAAATTGTAATTTAAAAAGACAAAACAACTAAAATGTACAAATTGATTCTGATTATTTGGGGCTATGATTGAAAAATCTGGATTTGAATCTATTTGGTAACTATGTATCCTACATACATTTATACATGGCCTGGGATTTCTCTTTTGCCATAATATTTTACAAGCCTTAACCTTTTTTCGGGCAAGGGACATATATACAACACAATTCTTTGAACTTTATAAGAAACTTGTTGAATCCCCTTGCTTCTTGTTGAAATGTCAGCTCTGTAAAACAGATCCATTTCTTTCAAGGGGCAAAAAATGACAGTTAATCTATTTTTGTTCAAGGGCAAAAAATGGGGATAATAAGTTTGATACATGAACAATCGACTATAATTTATTTATATATAAGGCAATTGAGAAATGTATTTTGGTTCTTGTGCTTTTTTGACCCCTTATTCTACTACAAGGTTGTACTTTGCTTCTTCAATTTTGGCTCATTGTTGTCAATATTTAGTTCCTAGCTGTTGTGTAGCAGGAATCATAACTCACACCTGTGTCTGCTTTCTTTTTAATATCATTCTTGCTTGTGGTTATGCCCTTTTTTGGGTCATCAATATTTAGTTCCAAGATTGTACTTTGCTCTCTCTTTAATCACCCTTTTTAGGGTTAACCCCTATGTGCGTACATTTTATACCTAGGGCCTTCGCTTTTGCCCAAGTCCTTTGCTATTGTACTTGCTGTACATTCCAGTCACCTTGATCTATTTTTGGTCATTTGTGGACATTAATGTTTTTTCTTTTGTCTTTTTCTCACCAAAAGCATCTTTTCAATGGTAAATTTGTTTCTTTAGATGGTGTTTCCTTCTAGCTTTTAAGAATATTTTGTTGATGAAAATGAATTTTACAAATATTTTAATTGAACAATATTTATAGGTTAACTTACAGAAATCTCAGTTTTAATTCCGAAATTTGTTTTGGCTAATTGGACCTACATATTTTATGAGTGAAGCTATAGTTTGAAACTCTGGCTCATTGCTTTAATGATGTCAATTGTTGCTTGCAATGTCTGATGTATAATTGACATTTCAGGTTACTCTTGTTATGTTTATTGATAGTCCTCTGATTATTTTATGGACTGTACCATATGTACCCTGCCTCTATTGGCACCCATAGAATTGCTCGAAGACGTTACTGAATTCCCTCACATCTAGTAGAGACCACAAAAATGAAGGGTTTTTTTTTTCCTCCTTTTGGACTTATGTTCAGTTTTTTCCATGTTCCTTGCATTTGATCCTTTGATATCTATATCCCACACGAGTCTGACTCTCTGGGTAAGCTTGTATGGAAGAACAACTGAGGCCTTTATTTGTAGGTTTGGATCTCTACTCTGGATGGATTTGGTTCAAATCCGGCTGGATCTGGATTTTTGGATTGGCTGGATTTGTCTGATATGGTCATAACTTTCCAACTCCTGTAGAAATATTACCTTTTGTTTGAAATTTCTGGATTTCTGAATTTTTTTGACCTCCTGATAAGTCAATTTTTTTGAACCTGGTAACGATAATCTGTAATATGTATATCTGCATCCAACCTTCATAATTATACATATTTAGTGGTGGACCCTTTTATTGGTAGGGAACAAACTCAAGCTATACAAAAGCTTTTGATCTTAAAGTAGAAGACAACAAACATGTTGGAAGACCTCAACAAACAATGTAATGTTATTGGAGATTTTAAGTTTTCCTTTTGGAAGTGAAAAGAAGAAATACACGATTGTCAAAAGCAATGTCAAGTTTCTCTTCAATCCGAGGCTTACACAATTTTGCTTAAGGAACTTAATACTCGTGTTGCTAATATAGTACCATAATCTTAGCAGGCAGAAATGCTAGATGCCTAGAACCAACAAGTTGAAATTCTCATCATGCAATCGACTTTGAAGAACTAGGATTGATAAAAAGGTGAAGTTCATGGGTATAAGTTGTTAAGGGGTAGAAAGCCTCCACACTGTGGAGCTTGCTGTCCAATCGACACTAGAGTATGGGAATTTTAGAGAGGCCAAGCAATCTTATTTTTTGCATTTATGTCTCGTGCCTAGAAGTAGTGTTCAAAATGATTTGTAATGATTTTGATTTAAAGGGCATCACCATAGATGGTGTTTGTCACTTGTAAACCTACCTTGATCGTATGCTTTTTTTCCATAAAGGATTTCTCAAGGGCTTCTAGCGACGATAGGAGGGTCTTCATTCTTTTCAGTTTATTTCAATTTTTTCATGCTTGCCTAGAGAGGCCAAGTAATCTAAGTTTTGTATTTATTGCCTGTGCCTGTACACAGTGTTCAAAATAATTTGTAAGGATTTGGAATTAAAGGGCATCACCATGGATAGTGTTTGTCACTTGGGAACCTACCATGATTTATGTTTTTATTTCTATAAAGGATATTCTGAAGGCTTCTTGCAACAAAAAGAGGGTCTTCACTCTTTTAGCTTGTTTCAATTTCCTCCTGCTTGATTTGGGCATATCATCTACCCTATTTATAAGATTATCTAGAGAGATTAGAGAGTCCACTATGTGCTAGCACATGGCGAGAGATTCTTTAGAGTTCAAACTCAAAAGCAAATCATATTGTGCAAATGGATTGTCTCTAGAGCACTAGGGACAAAGCTTGGAGCCTAGCCCCTTCATTTTGAGACACTTTTTGAATTCATCACTTCATAGTGACTCATTTGGTGATGCACCTAGTTGTCATATGTTAGGACTCTTCTTGAGTATTTCTTATAAATACACATCTCATTCTCATACTTAGATGGGTTGAAAAGTTGAGCCTACATCATTGTCATCTTGCACTTGTGGAATATAATATTACATTATTTTGCATATTTGTGTTGTTTTTCTTTATTGGAATAGCTATTGCTTTGCTATTGGAATGTGTTTCACTCATCTAGATCGTGGGTCTTGTGCGATCTCGTCTCCATTATAGGCGAATCTTACAACCATGACAGGGGATGTCTTGTCTATGTCTCCATGCATCTCAAAAGTAAAAAACCTAAATGCAAAGAAAACTTTAAAAATGAAACAAAAAACCCTAAAATTTGTTATAAAAAGTTTTGAGCATGAAGGAATGGAAGAAATATTTTAAAGTGGCTGACCAGAAGTGACAGCAGCACAATGACTAGAATAGCAATGATTGCAAAGAGAATGGAGGGGGAATCCTACACTAATGCCGACACAAAGGTTTCAAGAGTACATTTTGTGTTCGATGCATAAGGCTCACATCTTGGTGCATGAAGATTTGATGAAAAGGTAGGATAGATACATTGAATGCGATGCCAAGGTGACATCATTAATGTGATGAGAGCATTGAATTCATTGCTTCATTGCTCTTTGTTAGTGCCGGTTGTAGAGATAGCTGTAGAATTTGAAAACAAAAAGTTTAAGTTAAATTGAAACTATTTAATAAAATTGTTCAAACTTATAATGCAGTCTCGTAAAATTCTAAATTTATAAGTTTAGGTTAAAAGTTTAAGACTTAAAGTGAAACTTACTAAATTTAAGTAAAATCATGAATACTTATAATGTAATTCCATAGAATTATAAATTATCTAGTTTTACAATTTCATTTTAATTTAAAATTAATAAGTTATAAAGTTCTAAGTTGTACAATTTATTTTTTATATTTTAAATTTGATTAAATTTTAATCTTAAATATAAAGCTTTATAAATTAAAAATTACAAATTAATTTTATAATTTATTTAATATTTATTATTTATATATTTGAAATTTGAAATTTTTTAATTTTTAGCAAATTATAGATATATGGTGCCTTGAGGTACCTCTCTCCTATTTTTTAAAAAATGGTGTACTGTTCCCAGTACCCATATCCCTTACCTAGTCTCTTGGCAACCTTGGTATTCTCAGATGGCCTTTGGTTTGGATTTTTTAAATTTTAGCGTGATTTATTCTTTTTCTTTAAAATGAACTAGTTCACCCCATATTCTGGTATGGTTTAGCATTTTTGGTTAACCAGAGGTCCTTCTCATCTTCTTCTCATGCATCTTATAAATTTTCAGAGCTTTGCTAACAAAATTGTGCTTCTATGTTTCTATGTTTCATTATTCATGGTTATCTTCCAATATGTTGGATGCGGATATTTGTTAATGAAATAAACATTTTTATCTAGTATACTGAATGCATCTGGTAGAATTCTACATATGTTCACGAGTACTACATGGCTAGGAGTGGAGGGTTGTGCAAGACATTGAAATTTGTGTTTTTTGTGAGGTATATTAAAAAAATCATTTGCTTGAATGATGTGTTCTTAGGTATGGTGCATTCTCCTAAATGATAAAGTACCTTTTAGGATGCATTGGCCACAAAATGCTGATCTTCGAGTAAATGGTATGATCTGACCCACCAACACTGACATTTTTTTTTTTGAGAACTTTAAGTGTTCATCTTTCCAGCATATAGAATTGATGTCTTTTTGTTACAAATTCATTATTGCCATATAGATGGAGGCTAGTAGTATTTTTTTGTCAATTCTTCTTCTAATCTTTGTTTTCAGCTTTTACTATTAATGTAAACTTAAAATTGATCTTCGTGTATAATCATTTTCACTCCACTGATCTTCTTAACTTATATGTTAGGGAATATATTTCTTTTACTATTAGCAGCATAAACTATAGTATTAGTCCCAATAATTGCAAAGATAATCAGAGGAAATTGTTTGTATTCATAACTCTCATAATGGATGGTGGGTCTGGGCTGTTATGGAGATAGTTCTGTGCATGGGTGGAGTGATATCTGGTTTGATTTGGTTTATTAGGTGTTGGGAAAATGGTGCATTAGAATTGGTTTTAATTTTGTTTTGCATCAGAAGTCTGGCATGGTTGGTTGTTTGGGTATAGTATTTGGAGATCATGTGGTTTTGTGTGGAGGGGCACATATTTTAATTGATTTTGATTGGAGTTTGAAAAGGATTGGGAGAGGGAATAAATACATTTTTGCACTTATTCTATATATCGTGGGAAAAGATGAAGTCATATATTAAGGGAAGGTTATGTGTTTGTATTGATTTTTGTATTTGGGGCGAGATAATTTAAATTGTGCTAGTTTACTTGTGCTTAAATACATGAGAGTGAAATTGTAGTTCTTCACATTATTTCAGTTCTTGCATATATTGTGTGATAGTTACAAATCTAGCTAGGTTCTGCGTTGGAGTTTCACACTGGTTACAATCTTGGTGTAATAGGACACTATATAGTAATATACTTTGAATTGGTGTAGTAAGTAATCTTCTCATTAAGAAAGAATATGGAGCGGAGAGAAACTTAGGACACGAAGAAAGAGGAAAGCAAATAGAGATAATGGAATGTGGGGGGGAGAGATGTGTCTCGTACCGAGATTATCTATATTTACTAGTTAGAAACTGAACTGGCCAGTAAAGTAGAAATTGCATGCCCAAGATTTACAATCTGTTCAAGATTCAGTCTCTAGAAACATGCTTGAATGCTGAGCTGGTTCTCTTTTGCTGCTTTATTGCAGATCAAGCATGAAATGTTTCTAAGGCTGGATTACTTAGGGTAGATATTAAAAAATCCTGTCTACATGGATTATCTGAAGTATTACTGAAGTCACTTTTATATGTTCATCTTGCTTTAGAAGTTTTGATACATCTTATAGATTTTGTATTTGGATGTAGATTTTGAGTGTGGATGTGTTCGCATGTGTGAGATTCTTTTATGGAAGCCCTCCTTTTAGTGAAGATGATCCAAGCTTTTCACAAAGCTTTAGATTGCTGTCATTGTGCCTTTTTGAAATATTTGAGAAGATGTAGAGTTAGGTTATTATTATTATTTTTATTTTCTGTTCTTATATGGCAATGCCAAAGTCATATATGAGTTTTGTCTTTTGGTACAGGAATAACAATTAAGGTTACAAACAGACCGGGTGCTCAATTACTGGGAGCGAATGGTCGTGATGATGGTCCCGGGGTGGGTTTATTTTAACATCTGAAAATGCCACATTTTACTAATCGTTTTTTTCACTCATCTCAGTTTCAAACACTCTTAGCAACTAAAAGCTCTGAGCAGTTTCTGTCCATTTTGCACTCTTCATAGTGCTGCATTGTGTGATACTTTGGAGTTATTTTGTGTTCATTCTTAGCATAATTTTTGAAATGCCCAGTGCCTTAATGGTTTTTGTTTATATCAATTTGTTTTCTTTTCAATTTGTAACCTGCTTCCATTTATCCTATTGTAGATTACAGCATGCATCAGAGAAGGAACAAATAGAATATCGTTGCAAGCATATGACTCTCGGTCTTTTGTTCTAGGTGTAAGAATTATGCGTCGTCAGACAGTTCAGCAGGTATTACCATTTCATATGATTAAAATTATGTTTGTTTCTCTAAATTAGTCCTACGTTTCAACTGGAGAAATTTTCTATGCATAGCAATATTCATGACAATTTAAAACTGTTGGCTATATTTTCAAGTTGATGCCTATACAATTAGATGGATTCTAACTTCCTAGGTGGATTGTCTCCTGATATGATTCATACTGGGTGAAATCTAACAGTGTTCGATTTTCTTCTGCTCCTAGATGATTGCAAAAGTTAATGAAATTGGTACTGTAGAAAGAGAGGATGAAAAGCTCTTGGTTAGGGTTTTCTGAGCTAGTTTAATTCTATGGCTGCAGATGTGGAAGACCTGCCTGTGTTGGATCTGCTGTCCTTTTGATAGGCAGTTTTGGGGAGAGATTCAGATGCTCTCCAATCTGTGTTTTAATTCTATCTACTAGATTTTCGATTGACAGAATACTTCTATTCATCTTGTTTTAATGAGTGTATGCCTAAAGCTGTAGATCAACCATAGACTACATCTGGAAGACATTATGTATTACAAATACAATGATTACCATTGAGAAATAGATTCAATGGACTGATCCCTACAGTTTAGACTCAGACATCTTGGATTAATAAGGTTTGACAAAGCAGAATAGGAACTGGTCATGACAAACAATGGTTTTCTCACTCTCATCCATCCAACATCATGGACAGGCTGCATTTCCATGAAGTAGAGCTTTAAGGTTACTACTTTAAATTTGAATGGGAGTTGTACCAGGAGCAGCAACTATATTACAAGAATCTTCCTTTTAAAAGTTATGAATTCTTTGTATATGGGGTTCTACTATTAAGTGCTTAAGCATGATGTCAGTCAAGTGTAATTCTAGAGATCAGTCCTGTTGTGATGTAATCACACATCGCCCCATTGCAAATGGGGACCCCCTCTTTTTTCTTGCTTTCTGTCCTTGTTTTGCTTTAGGTTTAGTTTAACTCTGAGCTTGTAGGATTTTGATAGTGTTGTGTATCTAAGTCTAAACAGTTTCTTGCCAGGAGGTCTATATGCCTTCATCTTGATGCATGTCACTGAGTTTGAAATCTGGTGGATCCTCAGAAATCTAGAATCTGCATGCTAAATCCTATGGATCCAGGACCTATCGCAAACATCCTGGTAGTATATTGATAAATATTTAAAGTATAAGAAATTCAATCATATTTTCAATATACTTCCATTCAGGAAAATCCAAAATTTGACAAAGGCAAGAAATTCCTCATTCCATGCTCAACCCCGCCCTACTTGGGCAGCCTTACAAGGTGCTAATGGACAATGCCTTCACCAAGAGAAACTATCCAGACACTACCTTCAAACCCGCCCAGGGAAAGTGAGGATATTTTCACGAGTTTTTCTGATTGAAGGGAGTTAGGAAGTGATGATGGAGTCTAAAACTAAGATTCTGATGAAAATTCCATGCCTCTCCTCTAAACCAGCCCTACGTGGGTGGCCTCACAAGGGAGTGATGGACAGTGTCATCACCATTAGGAGAGCTCCTCCAGACACAAGCTTCAAATCCGCCCAAGGAGTAAATGATCAAGTTTGCAAGGTTTCAAATACAAAGCACTAGGATGTGATGAATTTCAAGCAAAGTTCACAAGTTTGAAGGATTTAAATACATTTTAAGTCAAATTCCATGGGTCACCTCCAAACCCGCCCTTCTTGGGCGGCGTCAAAGGGGTGCTCATGGGTTATATCTCCTCCCACATGAAACTCTCCAGACAACACTCCCAGAACCACCCAAGGTGAGAACAATACATTGTGCAAGTAGAATTGATGAAGGTAATGAAGATGACACTTAGGAGATGAGATGACTAAGTTTAAAGGAGTGGAAAGTTTTGTAAGTGCAAAAGTCCAAGGGTCACTCTCAACCCCACCCTACCTGGGCAGCCTAGAGAGATGAGCTTGGAGTCTGGTGTCTAATCACTCAAGATCACTCCTTAAACTCCTCCTGACAAGGATGAATCAATCGGAAAGAATGATGAAGAAATCACTAAGTCTTGCAAATAGAAGAGAAGAGTGTCAAGGTCAAGAAGTAAAAGGTTCACATTGCAAAATCCTTACAACACCTCAAAAGCCACCCTTCCTAGGCGGGTTTCATCAAGACATGTGGACAAGATCATCACCTAACATTCAAGATGAGCCTTTCAACTTCACAAACATCCCAAAATTTCACCAAGTCTGGAGGTTGGAGAGAAGGGTCTTCATAAGGAAGGAAATGAGCATCAAGTAAAGTTTAAGTGAAGAAATCCATACACCACCCTCCAATCCCGCCCATGCTAGGCGGCCTTCAACATCTTCTTTGGACTGTGTCTCCTCCACAACACATTCTCCCAGTGTTTCCGAGGTTTCCGGGACGGGGGGATGGGGGGACGGGTTTCCGGGGACGGCAAAAAATTTCTAAAATTTTAGGGACAGCGAGGGGACGGCTATTATAATATATTTTAATAAAAATATATATAGGTTAAAAAGTTATAAACTAAAAGGAGATACATGTTGAAGTAACTTAAACTTTAGTAAAAACTAACAATAAACTTTAAACATTGAACAATTGAACAAATATTATATCAATGATCATTCAACAATCAAATTGACAAATTCATACTCATACTCATAGCAGGCAGTTGCCAATAGCTGAAAATCGTGATCCATTTCAAACTTCAAATTGAAATATACTACTATTCAAGTAAGTTATAAACTTTAACACTTATAAGAAGTTTGAACTTTGAAAGTACAAAGTAGCTACTAGAGTCTCATAATCTCATTACACAAGTGAAAAGCATCAAAATGACAAAATTAAATTTGCCAAAAACGATATCTATAGACTATAACTGAATAGTGAAAACTCAATAATCAGAATCATCATCATCAGCAGCATATGTAGGAAACTCATCAGCACTGGAACTGTCAGAAGGAAGTGCATCCTCTAATGCCACCTGCACACTGTGGTCATCATCAAGTTGTTCTGGTTCCTCGGGCTCTACATCCCACCTCTGCGCTGGGCTCTGCCTATACTGAGGTGCCTTGCAACCAATCAGACGCAAGGCACTATGCACTGCAACAAGCTTTTCCGCTCTTGCAGAGGTAAGTCTATTCCTCTTCAGAGAGTGGATAAAGCTATATGTGGACCAGTTCCTCTCAGCAGCTGAGGAACTAGAAACCTGTGAAAGAAGACGAATGGCAAGTGTGCGAAATGGTCCTAGAGGTCCATAGAGTGTCCACCAACTAACTGGCTTATCCTGTGCCAGGGTGAGCCTATCAATCCTTGCCGAACTCTTGTAGCCATCTAGTTCTGTAAACTTAATCCACTCAACTCTGATCAATGAAGCTTCCTCAGGACTATACATTCTTTTGAAGGCTTTCATGATGCCATTCTTCACCTCGTGATCATTAATAGGAAGAATTCTGCCAACTCTTTCCACATACCACTTTGGATTCAAAGCATACGCAGCCATGTGTAGAGGGGTGTTCAACTTACTCCACCTTTTCTGCATGATGGGGTGAATATGCTCATTGTACAACTCTAGGGTGGGGTCTTTCTCATGAATGGCAGCCTTCATTTGGCCAAGCATGCTATCAATGCACTCATATATCTCCCCAAGACTAGGACTATCAGAATCCCCAAATTTGATAACAGTGAAAATAGGTTGTACAAAAGATGTGATGTATCTCACATTCGACCAAAAAGTATCAGTAACCACGATCTCCTTCACCCTCTTCCCCTGCTCAGTCTTTGACTCCATCCACCTGTTCCAATCTTGTGTCATAACCATAAGTTGCAATGGCTCTTGCAACTCAAGCATCCTCTCTAGTAGAATGAAATAGGAAGCAAATCGAGTCTCAACTGGTTTGAGGAATTCTTTCTTTGCAAAGGTCCGAAACAATGCCAATGACATGTGGTGGTTGCAAATAAACATTTGCACCTCCCTTGCATCTACCACCACTTGTTTCACCCACTCTATCTTTCCAATGTCTTTGAGTGCATTGTTCATAGCATGCACACAACAAGGGGTCCAATAGATGTGCCTATATGTAGATTGGACCAACATACCTGCTGCCCTACAAACATTTGCTGCATCTGTAATCACTTGCACCACATTTTGAGGACCAACCTCCTCAATGGCATCTCTCAGGATATGAAACTGAAACTCAGCATCTTTGCGTTTCCCTGAGCAATCAATTGCTCGCAAGAAGTAGGGTCCATCAATGCATGAAACTATAACATTGATGAGTGGACGGTGTCTAATATCCGTCCACCCATCCATGATTATGCTACAACCATATCTCACCCATTTGGCCTTCATCTCCTCCATCAACAAGTTAACCTTGGAATAACTTTTTTCCAAGAGAGTGGTTCTCAATTTAGTCTCACCAGGACCCACATAACCAGGACCAGCTTGCCTTACCTTTTCAAGCATTTCCCTGTACAAAGGAGATCGGGCAACATGGAAAGGAATGCCGTTGCCGAAGTAGAAATTGGCAATGGCCTCATCTGCAGCCTCCTTTGCTTGCACATTAAACATATCTGTGATTGGGTTTGGTGAGGATGATTCTGTAGATTTCCGTTTCCCCCTTGACTCCACTGCACTCACCCCAAATGACGGACTAGGATATGAAGGTGGTAAACTTGAACCTCTTCGTGATGGTGTAGTAGAAGCTGATGGTGAAGTGATCTCCCCTGAATATAATTTGATCATTTCAGCCTTCATTTGAAGATTGAGAGCCTTACAACCCCCAACTCCTTTATTAGGGATATGTAAAAAGTGTGCATTAGTCCTCGTTATGCTGCCATACCACTTACCCTCTGGACAAATGTTGCATTTCCATAATCGACTTCCCCCTGAATGAGGACTTTTATTTCTGTCCTGTATTGTTGCAAACTGCTGTAAGGGATTTTTCTTGCTAAAAGGCCCTTTGGCATATGGTGACAACAACTCTGAAGGGCAATCAGATTGTAATACTGATACACTTGCAGCTGAACTACCTGTGCTTGGGGTTTTTGTTGGGCTAACTGATTCTTCATCCTCATCAATTGGTATTTCTGTTTCATTCTCCATATGTAAATTAGCAATCACATTGAAAGGATCCATTTTGATTAATGATTCAGATTCGGATTCCTCACTGAACAAATATCAATATGAACTTTGTGTACCTACATTCAGCCATACACAAGTTTAGTCATACATATCTATTCAATAAGATTATAAGACATACATATCTAATATCTCCTCTCCAATACATACATACATATTGATAAAAAAATAATAAAATATCTATTAATTTAACTTTCTTGTTAAAACTTAAAAACTATATGTCTGAATTCTCAGTTTTCTGATCCATAGGCCTTAATGTTTCACAGTTTCAGAGTTTCTGCTTCTTCTCTGTTTTGGTTTTGGGAAACACTGTACATTATCCAGTTATTGTAACTTGTTCAATGTTTGATTTTGCTGATTTTGTTCCAACTTCCTTTCAACTTGTGATTTGGGAATAGATGCCATGGATTCAAGTCCAGAGGGGGTCCAGTTTATTCAATGGTGGAGGCATTGTTGACCTTAAAAATGAGTCAAGAGTCAAGACCCTACAGCTACTTTACCAGGTCTACCTTACATTCTAACTTCTAAGTATGGGCACCCCTAGCCTTCCCATGTCCCATTTGCATCCCAGTTCAGAAGTCATCTCCTCTATCATTCCACAATCCCCAGTGCATGTAATCCATATTGTTATATTTACAGAAGGAAATAAAATGAGTGTAAAGTTGTAAACTTTAAAGTATATCTCTATGGGCTATTTTTCACTTTCAGTTTCAATTGAATAGCCTCGTATAAAATGTTCAAAAGTTAGATATGTCAGCTAATAAAACTTTCAACACTACTACAGAAAGTTATTACATTTGATACAAAATTCATGTAGTAATAGTAAATCCTGTTTCTAATTTTTTTACGTAGCTTACACTGTAAATATTTTAAGTTCCCTCTTAAGACTCTTGTAATTTTTTTCTTTTGTATTGAACCAGAAGTTTGGATTCTGGAACATTAACAATTTAAGTTTAAAACTTTAACATCGATATATTTGTAAATTTTTAATATACTGTCAAAGATTATAAATTGACAAAATTGTGTCAAAATTTAGTATTTACTAATTTAAATTTAGCCATACACAGGGGTCAAAATTTAATTATTGTTTGAGTTATTAACTTATTATACTGTATTACACTTTACAATATTACTGTACTACTATATTAGTAATTTAGTATATACAGTCATAGACTCGTAAGTTCTGAAGTTCATAACTCATAAATTATTAAATTATAAATTAATAAAATATTAAAATTATACTGTATTCAGTATTACTAATTTAGTAATTTAGTAATTTACTATATTACTTATAATCTTATTAGAATTTAGTATATTAATATACTAATATACTATATACTATATCAGTGTAAGTGTGTAACTGTATTATAATTTATAAATTAGTAATTACTATATAGTATATACTGTATAAAATTTAAATAGTAAATAGTAAGTGTAACTGTAATACTAATTACTAAATGAAAATCGATTTTCATAATAATTTATAAATATTAAAATTTTAAATAGTATATACTAATTACTATATAGTATATACTATATACTAATTACTAATTAGTAATTTTTGATTTTTCCCTCTATCGCGATAATTAGCGGATAGGGTTTTATATCAATATGTGACTGTGTCACTGTGAGCATTATATTGCTCGGAATTGTCTCACGCGGGGGGTTTTATATCAATATGACTGTGAGCATTATATTGCTCATAATTGTCTCACGCGGGGAAATTTTTTAAGCTCGTCCGTTGTGCCTATCAGCGTATTCCTTGAAAATCGAATGGGAACCCGGAAAACTAAATAAACTATTAAACATTGAATATTGAAACTGTAAATACTAGAAACCGGCCAATGCGAAATACCTCTGCGTCAATGGTGAACGGGCCTGAGAATTTAGAAACGGCCAATGCGAAATACCTCTGCGTCAATGCGAATTGCAATGAAAGAAAATGAAAGACGTCGCAATCAATGCAAATGAAAGACAATTTTCGGCGGGGGAAACGCGTTCAATAAATTCAACGCGTTTTAGGGTTTCGCTAAATTCAACGCGTTTTTCCGACGAATTCAACGCATTCAATTTTTTTGCTTTTAAAAAGTGCAGGTCTTTCACACGTCCTTGGAGCGCCAAGGAGTCCCGAAATTGTGGGACGTTCCCAGGGGACGTCGGCGTGGTGCAGGGGGCGTCCCTGGGACGTCCCCTAAAAACAATGAATTTTTAGAACATCGGGGGGGCATTCTGTGCCCGTCCTCGCGTCCCCAGAACGAGCAAGACGTTCGGAGCTTCAGAAAACCCCCGGGGACGCGTCCCCGGGGTACACTGCATTCTCCATACACAACCTTCAAAACCGCCTTGCCAAAGTGCCTTCCACCATCATGCATGTTCTTCACATTACACACTCCATACGCTCTCTTCAAATCTGCCCATCCTTCTAAGGCTTTCCATCTCATTGAAGGAGGTCAGGTCATCATTGAAACAAGTGAAGAGGGTTTAGATTATCAAAGTAAAGCCCAAAAAATGCTTGAGTTATGAAAATCCACATGCGACCTCCAATCCCGCCCATGCTAGGCGGCCTTGAGCACTCTGTCTGGATAAGGTCATGTCATTCACAAGACACTTCGCCTATCACCTCTAAACTTGCCCAGCCTGGGCGGCCTAGACCATGACCTTTGGAATTCACATCAAATAATCCATACTACCCCTTTAAACCTGCCTAGGCACTTAGGCATGGATTTCACGTGAAAGGATATGTTTTGAAATGTCATTTTTTGATCCCAGATGCATAAGATAAATGTAATTTGTTAGTGAAAATCCTTTATATCAAGTCTTAATTTGATGTGTTTCTTTTTGTAGGTGATGGAGGGTCCAAGGAGGTGAATGGCGAGAGTTTATACATGAGAAGTTTGGAAGGTGGAGGAAAGTTGCTCGAATTTGTCATCATCACCACACGGAGGAGCTCCTGCATCAAGTTCATCTTACTTTGAAGACTTCGTAGACATCAACGCCACTCATGAGAAGGAGTCATCATCCAGAGTTGTCTATTTCATGTGCATCCATCATATGCAAGTCTACTACAAGAAGTCACACACAAGACATCTTTCACCTCAACACTCCAAGAGTCCAAAGTCCTGCAAGAACATCACAAGATGAGAGATGAACATGATCATCAAAGCCATCCATGAGTTACATCAAGACAACAAGAAGAAAATATTCTAAGTAAAGTGAACATGAGGTGAACCAAACCAACTGGCTTGAAGATGTTGAGGTGGCACATGCATGTCATCAAGCTAATCACATTCCGCCATGTCACCTATCCACATTCAATGTATCGACATCAAACAAGAGGACAAAGAGGGCCCACCATGAAGATGCTCCAAAGATGCTCATCACATTGGGAAACGTGCCTTCATTGCCTCTTTCATGTTCTAAAAATAGCAAATTTTGTAACAAACTGCCTTGTTGTCTCAATCTCGGCCGTTGATTGCTAAATCAAGCTTGGCCCTTCATGTAATTCTTGAGCTCTATATAAAGCTCACTTCTCTCATTTGTAAATATGCATTAGAAGGGGATTAGATGATACATTAGATTAGAAAGGAGTAGAGTAGAGGAGGCTCTTCGAAGTCATTGAAGAGATATTGAGAGATTGTTGTAAAGATACACTTCAAGATTAATGCAAGCTCAGTGTTGAATGTTTCATGGTGATCTTGCGATTTTGGAATGTTAGCATGGTCTTCATTCTCTCCAAGATGGTTAAGAATTGTTTCCAAAGTAGCTTAGTTGATAAATTAAAAGTTCATTGATGTAATGCATGTATGTATTGAATATTTGATCAACTCCTAGCTCATGCTTTTGACATCCATCGTTGGAGTGTTGTGTAAAGCTAGTCTGAGCTTCGTCATAATTTGTTTAAGTTCGGTTGTGGATGCTTGTTTGAGATGCGCCGTCCAATAGGTGTTTATATGAGCTTTCATGATTTGAAAACCATTCGCTAACCTTAGGAGATTGCACCTACTCCATGTAGTTGTAGGCATTCTTGGTGAAGTGGAGTTAGGTTTATTGAGGAGTTTGTCTATTCATGCAGCATCATTGCCTCATTGACCTTAGATTAGTTTCTCTAAACCCTTGTTTTTTGCCTTTTCTTTTTAGTTGATTAGAAGAAGTTCCATTTCACAAGGAAAGAGTACATATTTGAATGGAGTGATGAATAAATTCTGTGCAAGTCCCTTTGTGTAAACAACATTATCACATCATACCACCAAGGCTATCCGCTGCAAATCACGTACTAGTAACCTTGGAGCATTCTTGTTTGATCACATAGTTTAGCATTCGAGATGCTTTGTTCAAAAGAGGATAGAGCACTTGGTGTTTTATTCTAATGTTGTTGTTGTCAAGAAAACATCATCAACAAGTCCATGCTCCCTTGGCAAAGTACAAAGGTAAGGAAGATAACCGTATAAAATCCAAGGACAGAAGCACTCATAGACAAGGTAGATTGATTGAACAAGGTGGTGAGAAGTTTCAATACTTTAAAGATGAATTTGGAGAAGGGGCAGTGTGAGAAGTAATGTTTAGTTGACATGCTTAGTATATTGTATATTATATCTTAATTATTATTATTATGGGTCATAAATTACTGTTGTGAATTCAATTGGTAATCATCAATGATGCCTTATGTCTCGACTATGATTTCCCAGTTGGGGCTCGAGTGAGAACTACGCTGTGTAGTGATCTGTGTTATCATTTATACATGTATCTGCTCATTGTACAACATAGCAACTCGAGTTAATGAAATTGGTAGATTAATTCTACCTCATAATTTGTTTTATTCTGTTGTGTGACTGGCTTGGAGTTTTCCATGGAGTTTTGTTGGTCTCTTAGTTCTTGTTATATTTGTATTTAAAGTGAAAAGTCAAGTGCGGTAGGCTCCTTTAATGTTGAGTGTTTCAAATTAGTCATCTTGTGATGGTAATTGAATTTTTGTTTTCAGGGTTCTACCTAGTGGCCTGATGCTTAGCTTCTCAGAGCTTGGTGTTGTATTGGATATTGGGCATGTGTATTTTATCCGTCCATATACTGGAGAAGATATGTAATGGGTTGTGGACTGTAGTATACTCAAACCAATGCCACAATGAGTGTTTGATACTTCAACTTTCTAAAGTCCTTTCCATTAACCTAAACATCTTGGATGGTGTTTCTAGAATAAGGTTTTTATTCATTTTTTTTTTTTAATCTACCTTCCCGAGATGAATCAGGTTTTCATTGACCTAATATTCCCTTGAAGTGGTAATTCAGTTTTTTTTGGTTCTCTTCTATCTTCAACCATGTTGTGGACATTTAACCTTTAAGTCATTAACTGCTGATTCAAGTTTGACATTTATTTTGTTGAATGAAATGGAAATTTGTGGTAAAATCTGTGTAGGAGATTTACGTCAATGTTATGCAAAATTTAATTATATTGTACAAAGTGTTTTTCAAAAGCTTTCATTTCATCTTACAGACTGAAAACCTTATGTCCTTAATTTGTTCAGTTGTGACGGCGCTTTAATTTTGTTCATCATAGTACAATTTCCTAGAAATGTGCTTTAGTCTAGTCAGTTGTGTAATTGCAGGAGCCCTAGGTACTTCAATCCTGAATTAGTATTATTCCAGGACAGGCTTTAGGAATGTAAATCCCTTGCAATAGAGATTAAATGAGATGGTATGTAAAATACTACCTGCACAAGCCAGTTTATCTGATGAAGATGCTGTTCTAGTTTGATTGGGTCTTTTCAACCTTAAAGTATCTTTTCCAATGGACTGTTTAACAAGGGTTTTCCATCTTTGAATGAGATCATAGGAGCTAATTAGAGTATAAAGCACATGTTAAATGAATGTATTGATGCTGGCACTAGTGTCTGGTGAGATGCTCGCGCAGAACAAAATCTGGAAGGAAAACAGTATTTTTCAGCAATGAGTTCATGTAATTCCTAGAAGTGATTCACAACGAAGAATACATGTTACGTTCAATCAGGACTGGGACCTTTTACGACATCTTTTAGAATTAATATTGATGTTTTTGTAGCCTCGGATCTAGCATTTTTTCGATTTGGATTACTTATTTTGCAACATGTCTTATATTATGCTATGTTGCTCGATCATTGTCTTGGGCGCCCAGATCCCGGTCTGATTTGTTTCAGAGCCGGATCAGGATTCAATTCGCTAGCAGGAGCATCCAGTGATCATTTTTTAGCCTGCGGATTCTTCTTGGCCGAACCCGGGTGAATCCGGGGCGAATTGCTTCCATACATGAAATAAACATTAAGTATAAGTGACATTTACACTTTAAGTTATATTTCATGTATATAGTTTTAGGATGTTTGAGAATGGTTTCGGATCTCTAGGAGTTATAATGCAAATTCTAGGTTTTGGAGAATCTTATAATTTTTCAGACTTAGTCAAATTTTAGTGGGTACAACAATTCAAATGGCATATGCTTAAATTCTTGCATATGCTTAAATTCTTCAAATTCAATTTGGTTCTATATAATTTTGTTTGTTTTTATTTGTTTCAATTTTCAAATGTGTTGTTTATTGAATTTGTTGACATCAGTTCATCCTTCGTGGGCAAACCCCGTTTCAAAACAGACCCAAATTCACCCCTTTGGAGACATGTTAATATGGTGCAGCAAGTAAAAGGTGGTTGGTGTTATATTTGGATTTTCAATGGATGTGACGTCCAGCACTCCAGCTCATACAGCCGGGTGAATGCCCATTTGTGTTAACATCCCCGGGCAGGGCATCAAAGTTTGCCCAGGGAAAAATTGCCTAATTGTTGACACTAGACATTATTAATTTTAATTTTAATATTAATATATATCATGACATTTGAGTTTGACTAATTGACATTGTAGTATTTTTAATTTTTATTGTTTTATGTAGGTTTTGTTTATTATAATTAAATGATCATGATGCTATGTGGTATTCTGAACTTAATTACTGCTGCAAATATGTATATGTTTCTGATCTTTATATGTTTTTGTATTAACGAATCCAAAACAAATCCACACTAATCTTTTTTTTTTTGACTGAATCCACAAATCGAACCCGCGAATCCAAATCCGAATCAGTATCAGGATCGGTAACTTAGCTTATATGTTGTAATGTTCATCTATAATACAGGGTTATTATTTACTCCAATGTCTTTCCTGTTCCTGTTGCTATGGGATCTAAACCAAATTTCTTTTGTTAGCCAAAGTTGGTGTAGGTGTCATAGAAATGGAGCAATAAGAAAGATGTCTGACACTCTCTGAAATTGATGCTCATGAAATGGTCTGGCACAGTTAGGAGATTCTGTTGCATCATTCTGTAGATTTATGAAATGGACAATTCATGATACATGGTGGTGTATATCTTCCAAGATGGCTTCTAAATTGAGCTTCTATTTGTACATGTTTTCTTAAAGTTGGACACTTCATGGGAGGATGGTTCAAAACAAGGTCACTACTTCAGTAGTTTTGTAACATGATTAATTCAAGATATGCATACTGCTGCATCACTACTTAAGTTGGACAATATAGGAGAGCATGTCTTCTATATTTGATATCAAGTTCCCAAGTTAACAATTGTGAAAGAAGGGGTGTTTCAAAACATGTCTCCTTGGCATAAACAGTGAACACCTACAGTTTTTGTCACAATCACTGTTATTCAGGAGTTTCTCATATATGAAGTTCAATTTTAATGTGTCTTACCAGCTTTTTCAGTTTAAAATCGCAGAATGTTTGATTCTTTTTATTTTTTATTTTTTTATCAACAAATATATTATATTCTAGATCTGTAAAGAATCTGTAAATCTACAAATCTGCGATGTAAACCCAGTTTTTGCTCTTATGTAATATTATCTTCTAAATTTCCATGACTGCTGAAATCGACATCCATTGCAGGTCATGAGCAAGATCCCAAGTCAGTCAGAAGGGGAGCCTTTTAAAGAGGCCCTAGCTCGTGTTTGTCGTTGTGTTGGTGGCGGTGCATCCTTAGGGAAGGCTGATGACAGTGACAGTGATTTGGAAGTTGTAGCTGAGTCAGTTACAGTTAATCTACGGTGTCCTGTAAGTAACTACAGTTACATTTTATATTTGAAGGTTGTTTCTATTCACCTGTTGTTTTTTTTTTATAAAAAAATTCTGAAGCTTTAAGTTATTTTTTGTTCTGTTATTTTTAAGTAATCTTTGTTTTACTAGTAGGCTTGGACTTAGTTTTGTAATCTCTGAGAGTTAAGGCTGCTGTATATGGTCATTCCATTTTGATGTTTCAGTGCTACTTTTGTCTCATTGCTGCCCCTTATTATATTCTTGCATTTCTCTTTAAATTTGTTGAAACACTGTGTTTATATTGACTGACACAACCAATGTTTCAGCATTGAGTAGTAGTTTCAGAATAATTCCAGAGATCAAATATGCAAACTGATATCAAAAAAAATCATATGCTGAGTGGTGTTTTCTTTTGATAGATAAAAGAGCTTCAAGTTATGGTGGAGTGTGTATATATATATTACTCACAAACAAAAACTAGTTCTCTCCCTTTTCGACTCTCGTATACTCCAAGTATACGAGAGTACAGTTAGTTATAATTCTAATACTGCTGCATGAATTTTCTATTAAGAGAGATTACTCTATCTATAGTGGCCGCCATGATAGACTATGGAATCCTTCTAGCCTTAAAACCAGGTTGTAATTCTCCATTACATCGATTGATTTGTACTTTTTTGGGTTTGATCTGCTGACTTTAAGTAGATATTTAAATCTTCAGTTTGATTAAGGTCCAAGAACCTCAAAATCTACTTGATTCTTTTTGACTGTAAACAGGCAATGTCTGACATTGTAAAATACGAGTCTTATTCTGATCATCCACT
This sequence comes from Cunninghamia lanceolata, assembly GCA_027924645.1. NCBI lineage: Eukaryota > Viridiplantae > Streptophyta > Pinopsida > Cupressales > Cupressaceae > Cunninghamia > Cunninghamia lanceolata. The sequence continues at coordinate 5,309,075 of BSBN01000155.1, forward strand.
TCCTCAGATACTCCTTAAGCTATTTATTTGGAAAATCGTACATCAGATGCTGTGTTACATAACTTCAGCCTCTGTCCAGGCATTTCTCCTGTCCTTTGTGTTCACAGGTTCGGGAATCATGGACCTAGTAATTCTACCAGTATAACTACATTTCACAGCTTGAGCATCCCATTCAAAATTCAACTGAGTTAAATTAAAAGCCATTGATGAATTTCATGGTGACCAACTTTCATCCTCAAGCACTCATGCAATCCTGCTTCAGAGACAGCAGTAAAGTGACTCTCAGATAGATGCACTTCTTCAAAAGGATCTCAATTGGCATCTTTCTCCATCTTCTCTCTAACAAGCCAAACATGGTTGATGAAACTCTAAAAGAATTGTATAGTTATTTATATGCAATTACCTTTCTGCACTGAAACCTTCCCAACCCTGTTTCTGGCAACATAGGTATGAAGTCTCGAGGCCTGCCCAACCCCTAAACTTAACATCGACAGTAAACGACAAACAAATCTGCTAGACATTTTCTCAGTTGCAGACAAAATGTAAGTTAAAAACACAGGCAATCTAAATTAAGAACACAGAGATGAAGAGCAATTCAACCACAAATTTAAGGACTCCTTATTCAACCTTTACACCTCATAGCATGATATTGAAAGCATCCTCCAATATGATGAATCATATTTCTTCCCAATGCCATCAATAGCCACAACCAATTAGACATTTCTTTAGTCATATCCATAGCCAAGTAAAATTTGAAAGTGATAGAGGAGGCAGTCTTTCATTTGACCCAAGGCTGAAGTACCCAAAATTACTAGGCACCTTGAAGTTATGTGTGTGCTAGTGAATACAAACCTATACAATCAAACAATGCTAAGCAAAACCTATTCAATTTATACACAAAAACAACATCAAGATTGAGCCTAAGGATTAGCAAATATTAATGAAAACATTAAATAAACTCTCGCCAACACCAATCCTTGTTGCACCTAAGTGGTGGTTGTGCTCAAAAGGATTATTGTTGTTGGGAGGAGATGTCAAGTGACCAAAATGGCAGCATAACATTGCATTCAAGAGTTGTTCATAAAATGGCTTGTGAGGGGCTCAATTTATAGGTTTTTTGATGGGGGTATCAAGGGCTAGGATTGATTGGAGAGATCAATGGATGAGAATGCTTGAGAGGATTGGAGGCATGAGGGACCTCAAAGTGGCACCTTGTGGTAGATGCACAAGTGGAGGTCCAAGATTTAAGGAAAATCAAGTGTGGAGGTTGTTGTCTTGGAGAAAGTGGATGGTGGGGATCCAAAAAGTAGATTTTTGGAGCGATGTGCAAATCTTACTCATGCCCATGTACAAATCATGTACAAATCAAATCTTTGATCTATGTACACTTTTGAACCTTGTATAATATTTACTTTGATTAATCATGTTTTAGAATGTGCAAATGATTAATCTATGTACACTTTTGAACCTTGTACAATATTTACTTTGATTAATCATGCTTTAGAATGTGCAAATGATTAGCTAAGTTAATGATTGTATTTAGTTAACTAGTGATTGGGTGGATAAAATAGGAATTAAATAAATAGGATGTATTTATTTAAATTTTGGAATTGGGAGGATGAACTTAGTTAAATAAGGTTGGACTATAGAAGAAAGATGAAAAGATTGATTAGTTAAATAAATGATGAAATTTATTTAATTAATTCTGAGAAGATGATCGGATGAGTTAATTAAATAAGCAAGTTATTTAGTTAATGTTAGAAGAGGATAGATGGAGGGTAAATCTGGTGACGTTGGGAAGTGGTCAGATTTAGGTGTCTACACTATCTATCAAGACAAAGCTTAATTGGATACTCACTTGTACACTAAGAGATTTGCCACCTAGTTTCCCCCTTTATAAAAATATGACAGGATGGGGCAGCTGATGATGATCCTCAGGAAACATTACTGACTCATCAGCAGACAGATTATTCTTTTGTGATACACATTTTGCATGTATTGTTAAATGTTTCTTAATTACTAGCACTTGCACCCATAAGAGGTTCAAGGAATACGCCGATAGGAACAACCGTCGAGTCTAGAAAATCTTCCGGTGTGATTTTTTTTTACGGCGTGAGACAATTCCGAGCACTACAATGCTCACATATAAAAGCCTATCGGCTAATTATAAATTTTGGAGATTTCATTACAAATCTATTTTTTACACACAGGAAATTTAGACAAGTGAAGTATATTAAAGTTAATTTTCTCTTTGCCTATTTATAATAAGTGTTCGGAACACAGTCCTAAGTCATTCTTATTAATTTATTTAAAGTTTAAATCTTGATTACATGATTGCTTGTATTTTCATTCATGGCTTTCATGAAGATTTGGTTTTGTGGTATTGAGACTAAAATGGGAATACTGCCTTTTATGAATCAGGCTTTAGTTTAAAAATTATAATTTATATCCCATTTGCCCTTCTGTTTGGCTGTCTGTTGCTTTGCTGATTTCAGCTTTTGGTATATGGTTCTCATGTACTGGTGGGTTTTTGTAGATGACTGGATCTCGTATAAAAGTTGCTGGGAGATTCAAACCTTGTGTTCATATGGGTTGTTTTGATCTAGAAGCGTTTGTAGAGCTCAACCAACGCGCAAGAAAGGTTACCTAACATAGAATATTCAGTACTTATTTAATCTTGGCTTGTAATTTTTTTTCTGTACCATAGGTCTGTTTGTTTTGATTTAAGAGTGCTTAAAGTAACTTTGTTTCTGCATGCAGTGGCAGTGCCCTATATGCTTGAAGAATTATTCACTCGAGAACATTATTATTGATCCGTATTTCAATAGAATTACTACTTTTGTAAGTTATTTGTTGCAACTTGCATCTTTTTTAGAGTTGGCATCAGGTTGGGATGTGGTTGTCTCAGCAGTATGCTGACCTTTTATATGGCAGATGGAAGGCTACCCTGAGGATGTAACTGAAGTTGAGGTGAAGCCGGAAGGTTCTTGGCGTCCAAAGCTAGAAGGCAAGGTTGCACTTACTGAAAAATGGCATCTGCCAGATGGATCCATTGTGACTGTAAATGGAGAATTTTCTCCTCGAAAGGAACTTCCTGTCAAAGTTAAGACAGAGAAAGAGGGTACATCGGGCGGTCATATGTCTTTAAAGATTGGAATCAAGAGGAATCATGATGGTTGTTGGCAAGTGAGTGGAGCTAAAGAAATTTTGTCGTCTGGCGTGAATGACATGTCTGGTAAACGTGGAAAACCGAATCAAAAAGTTGTGCCAGCAAGCAGTAGTGCAACTTCTACAAACAGAGATGATGAAGATCCTAGTGTCAACCAAGAAGGAAGTGAGAACCTTGATTTCTCAGTAACCAATGATGCTGGTTTTGAATCTTCATTTCTTGATTTTAATCATAATTTGGACACAGCTGTCAGGCATGGTAGTTCTGAAATTCCAAATGGACCTGAAGTGATTGTTGTAAGCGATTCAGAGGAAGACAATGTTGATGGGATAAACATTGGTTCATCGACCAGGCAAGCTTTTGGTTGCTCTGATACTTTTGTTCAAGGGATACCAGTACCATTGAATTCTTCTGAAGCATTGCATGATATGAACATTGAATGTGATGCTGTGTCCTTTATACCTCCCAATTCGACTCCAGTTCTGGGGTCCTTCTCAGAAGCAATCCCGCCACAGAACAGCGTTAACTCCTCGCTTGGTTTTTTGGGTGCTAGTGGTGCTGAGTTCAATGAGTTTTCTATGCATAGGTGGTTACCACGACCTCAAAATTCGACATTTCGTTTGTTTGGTACTGATGCTGATGTTTCAGATAGCACTGCAAATGCACATTGTACATCTGTAATACGACCTACTCCTGTCAGTAGTTATGTATTTGATTTGGGGGCTAGAGAGCCACAGGAGAACACATTAGTGGAATCAATAATACCTGACTACAGAGGATTACAGGATTGTCCATTCTCTTCTTTGAATACAGAAGGGAATGGTGATTTAGATAACTCTCTGAGAGCTGAAACTGAAGATGCCCCTTTGCAGTTTTTCCTTCCACCTCAGCCGGCTCGAGCGTCTGTTCAGACTGATTATAGAGACCCTGTAATCACATCTGATGATGTACAGACTGATTGGATTTCACTTAGTTTAGGTGGTGGCAACAATATGGATAAGACAAATTATAATGAATCTGCTTCAGCAGCATGTGGTAGACAGCAGTCCACACCTGAGGGAGATGGACTTGAATCATTAGCTACAGGTATAAAATGTTACGGCATTGTATGTTTTCTGTTTGTTGTCTAAAATAGGTCTACGGATGCACACAGGCACACACACACACACACACACTTTTTGGTTAACTGGTTAGCATTCATGTGTTCCTGGTGTGTTTCTCTCTATACCGATCTCTCTTGTCTCTGCGGTCATCTTCCAATCTATTCTCTTTTCCAAGCCTTAGGTATAGTGGGGTCTATCTCTCTCTGCTTTTCAAAACTAACTGTTTCTGATTCATTTGTTGCAGCTTCTGTACTCTTAAATATGAGCGATAGTAGAGCTGAAGTAGCATCAGATGATAATCAGGATTCTGAAAGTCCATTCTCATATCATCAACGCCCTCGTTCAGCTAGGCCTCGACAGCCTCGGATGTATTTTTCTGTTAATTCAGATTCTGATTAGATGGTAGTGTTCAACATCAGCTCTGCTGCTAGTTGTGCGTGCAGGCTGGAAATTTTCTGTACGTAATAGCCAGGTGTTTATTTTCTTTTTTGGATTGAAAGGTTGATTATTGTTACACAGTTTTTCCATGGACATGAAATAAGAGATGTTTTGTATTTAGCAGGCTTCTGGAGAACTTTGGCAGCCATAGTAGCCAGACTCATATTTGGGATTGACTCGGCATGGCCGAAGAGTAAGAGTCTTACCCTTTCTTTGAGAAAAAAATTGGAAAAATCTCGAGAAAATATTAATTGAATCTGTAGAAAAACATATCACACCAAATATGGTTTGTGGAGATCAAAACAAACATAGAAGATGAATGTAATAGGGAAATACTAAATGCCAATTTTCATCAATGGCATGTTTTTAAACCATGTAACCATCAAACACCAACATGTATATCTTTAAAGTTCTTCAAATTTTATATATAATGTCTGAACTTAAGTGTTTATAATTTGCACTCTACCATCTAGAATGATAGTTCCAATCATAGAAAGCAGAAATTTCGAAAAAATCACAATTAGTTGCAGAAATCGCAAATCACCAGGTTTTGTCGTTCTTGAATGCCTTCAAATGAGCCCTGAAGGATATATTTATGCTAAGGAATGAACAGATGGATTATGTAGAGGATTTCTAATGTCTCCCACACGAAGAGATGGAAGATAAATCACTTCAATTTTCTTTTGGACACTTGTTTTTGCTATTTTGTCTCATGTGAAGTGAGTTTGGCTGCAATCAAACCTATCTGGGTAAGCCTGTTTTCTGCTGTATGGGTTCATACTGAGTTGAACCTGTCATGTGGAATCACCAATGACTGGTTTCTCTAAAGGTGTGGGTGGGCCCCAAGATGTGATGCAGGGCTAGGTCAGAGAACCCAATGAGGGGTTGTCGAACCAAGCACCTTGGCGAAATACACGGAGGGAGAAACAGAATAGCATAGAGCTTTAGTGATTCCTAATGGCAGAAATTGTACATAAAGGCACAAAGGCCGATATACAACCAATCACAGTGATCTGATACCAAATTTCTGAAAGATGGAATAAATCTTAGGAGTGAGAGAGATGCCTACAATGAATTCTTATACACATCAGGGAGCTTAACAATAGCCCACTACAATCTCCACAAGATAGGGACAACCCTCTAAATTGGCTGTACTGTTTAAATGACAACCTATCTGTTAAAGATAAGCCAATTCACTGAATTCAGCTGTGGATTCTTCAAGACATGCTAGGAATTGGCTGATGCCGACCGATATCCACAGTTCCAGTTGGCCAATGGTCCCAAGCCTTGACACGAAGGCATAAGATGAATTTAAATTTCAAATCCGAGCACAAGCAGGGATACTGTCTGCATGGTTGGGCCTTTACACATTGAATCTTTGATGGTGAGAACCTTAAACCATAAATTAATAAAGCATAGATGGAAGTTCCAGGATGAAGCTGAGGAAGAATCATGAATCTGCCATTACTGCACAATTCTGACTGTAAGTACAAAGAGGAGGAGCTGAAAAACCCATGTGACTAAGTGTGGCAAGAAAACCACTTCATAACCCCTTCTCACTACCACAAAACTGCCTCAAAGTCCTCAGAATCCCCCAGAAGAAAGCACAAACTGTATAATGAAATGTCCATGAAACCTCCAAAACAGAGAAAATTAGGTAAGACAGAATATGTTTGATAGATACAAGATTTGCTCTTTGGCCAGAGATGCTCCTGCATCAAGATGTCTGAATTATAGTTTTAAAAGCTTGCAAGAACTTGGCAGCCTAGTTAAACTTTTGGAGACGACAAAAACTTGGCAAAATTATGTGTGTGTGAAATGTTAATAATAGCATAAGGAATTAATTTAAAGAACACGCAGTTAGGAAAATTGTTGAGAAATAGTTCAAATCCACATCAAGGAAAGTAATTGAAAAAAAATTGGAAAATTGTTTTGTCAAAAATTCTGCTAGTAGGCAAGTTTTTGGTGATTACTCACCAAAGCTAGGAAAACTTGGTGAGTACTCTCCTGCTGAGTTTCTAGTAACTTGCTGAGCAGATTTGGCTTGCTAGTTTGAAAACTAGGGTCTGAATCATCCCTAAGAATGTGGCTATGCAGACTGAATTCAAAGTCCATGATAATGTGAACAATATTTTGTCATCAATTTCAGCCACAACTCCCTTGAAAAGCTCAGTGTTCTGAACAGATATTATATGGTCAAACAGATAATCAATCTGAAGGCATTCACCTATCAAATGTGTGCTAGTTTGTTTCAACTTTATTTTGATGTCTGTTAAGCATAAAAAATGCAAATTGGATTTAAGAATAATGCGACATGTTGAAGAGTAATAGTTGACTTGGCACTAGGTGAAGAAATCGCTATAATTCAGCAGAGAGCTAATTATTCTTATTTTCTTGGTAAGTAAACCCAACTTGTGAGCAATGGGCTACTTGGGAAGAGTATGTTAACTATGATGGGAACTACTAGCAGTGGCTAGCTTTATGTTGCATTCTCAAGAAGCTAGTAAAATGCAATTGGTGCCTGCAGGAATGACACTTATTTATCTTGCTTTCTGTCAGTAAGTTGTGTGCTCTAGTCAAAATGATAATTTGTAAGCCTAGATGAGTGTTTTGGACAATCACAAGGAAACTTCTATCATGGCATGCGGGTTGGTAGTGGTTATGTTCATTTTGACTTGGTGGAAACACTTTTATCATCCTTGAGCTTTCAGATGGGACTGTACTGTTAGCGGATAAGATGCCGGTTCTGGTTCTGCCAAAATTTTTTTTGGGGTTGGGTTCATTTATATATATTATTATAATAGTATATTATTAATATATATTTTATATTTATAGTATATATAAATATTATAATATTATAATATTTATATATACTATAAATATATATTAATAATATATAAATATTGACAATATAATAATATATAAATTCGCATCCATTAAAACTTATTTGGATGGCATTAATAATCTTGTATATGTATTGAATAAAACTGTAATGAATGTGCAATCTTGTTAGACAATCTGGAAACGGAAATAAGTTTCATTAATGGAAATAAGATTTCACAGCGCCTGCCTTAATAGACAATTTGGAGACGGAAATGAAACTATTGGGAGTTCATCTCCCAATTAATATTTACCACCCCCTATTGTATTGAATGGGATCCCATTAGCGCCAAAGTTTTTAGTTGAAACTTGAAATTCGTTCAGAGCAAAAAGATCCCGTCGAAATTCGTTATGGGTTCGTCCAGGATGAACCCACAGATCTTATCCCGCCCCCCGAGCGATTCCAAGGCTGAATCGACCCGAATCCCGAACCCAGTTCGAACTGGACCCGGATCTAGGGCTTTGGGTGATGAATCCGGTAACATAGGTTAGCTGAAACACACTGAATAAGCTTGCATCAAAGAGCTTGTTTTTAGAACAAGAGAGTTGTTTTTCGAGTTAATAGTAGACATTGGCTGGATGATGTGTGCAAGTGCTTAGACATTTTGGAAGGATTTATGAAGGCTACCAACAAGATTTTCCTATTGAGATATCATGGATTTTGTGTATGCTTAGGAACCAATGCCCTTGGATGCCATCCCTGTTGTAACTTTGTGTTTGTATAGAGTTTATAAAATGATCATTTTTGTCCCGAGTATTTTGGGACCTTAATAGTTTAGTAAATTATTTTCTAGGTTAATTTATGTGAATTATTTTGCAATATGTATCCTAAATGTTCTCTTAATGACTTGAAGTGGATTGCTTATTGGAAATGCAATATTATTGTTATTTTATTTAGACATATAATGCTGACCTAAATCTGATGGTATCCCTGATGAGAATTTTGTTTCTTTAACAGGTTTCTAACATAATTCTTTGGACTGACTTTGCGGCTTCAACATGCGGTTTATTGTAAAATAGTTTTGAAAATGCACCAGGTTGTTCCAAATTGTATGCACTACATCTCAGACAATGGTGCTGTGTAGTTTATATTGTTCATTACCATTGTAGATTAAACAAATGTAAAATTTATCCCAATTGTTTGGTTTATTTGCGAGTCTGATTGATATTTTTCTTTTCTACACTTAGTGTCTTGGGTTGTAAGAGAAAATTTTCAGCTTAATTTACTTTTAGTGTTTTACCAATGAATGCCCACTGCTTGGGGATTCTTTTCGAAAATCCTGTAACAACTCGCAGGCAGAGTTTGCAATGGTCAAAGAGCAAAAAATTTAAGGAAGGAGCTGCTAGCAAATTTATATATCATGGGCTATCTTGATGATAATGAATACGATGGTCATGGGCCAGGTTGTGGCCACAAATTTTTAATGCCGAGGAAGATACCAAGTCTTACTGTCATTGGATCTTGGAAGCGAAGATGTTCTTGTTTTTTATTAAGATAAGCGGCTAAACAAGGGAGCCAAACCCTATTACAGAATAGCCCAGAGACTCCAAGGTGTTCTTGTTATATGCAGGAAGAGTACAGATTTTGATTTAGTTATTGAATTTTACAAACATTGCTTTACATGCAAAACCATTTTTGCTTCAACTGTAACTTGAAAATTCTGAATCAATATCTCCACTTTCCCCTCTGTAGAAAGGTAAAATTAAGATACTCAAGTAACATCATTTTGCCATGTGGATCTATGGTGAATATAAGCATTAGCAATCACAATTTTAGGACCAGGATAAATAGCTGCAAGTGGGAGCAAATTTGAGCACTGCGAGATGAAGGGTGCATATCAGTTTTTAACATGCCTTTTAGCCAAAAATTCTACAATGGGCTTTCTTCCAGATGTATTTTTTCGCTGAGGCATGTGGGTGTATTGCAGTTTCAGGAGGTTTTGTACGTAATTTTATTTGTGTAAAGATGAAATTTATAGGATGTAATAATTGAGTCAGCATGATTGCATATAGCAAACATCTCAATTGCATATTGAATGAAGCTTTACAACGATCTTGTCAACCTGGGTCTCGGTATTGTTATAATTGCTGACATTATTTTTGGCAGTGTCAGGACTGGCATAAAATATCTGCAGAGAGCAGTAATGACGTACAGGTGGTTTATATTTTATTTATCAATTAGAATTATGCAGCACATTCTGACTTGCATTTCATAAGGATGCTAGGAGTACAAACATTCTTGGAGTTGGTTTTGAGAGAAGGATGTAGAAAGGTGCCTTTATCGTCGAAATTGCTTTCAAATTTGTTTTTATGCTACAAAATGCACTAACAAACAGAAGGAAATCAATGACCTCTCGAAAGCAGAGAAAGAAATGTGGAGACAAACATTCTTGTAGGCAAGTTTTTGGGCATCATATTTGAATTAGATAAACATTTTTGTTTGGTGTTTTGAAGGGATCTTTTGCATCAAATTTCAATGTTGACTTTGCAAGCTCTGAGAAGTCAGAAACAGAATTTTGCAAAAGATCATCTCTGAAGAGAATCTTGTAGATAATTCAAGGTAAGAAAACGTTTTGCATGTTTCTGTGGCCTCAAATTTGAAACGTGCAATGGTTAGTATTTTCAATTAGGTATTTTATTTTTTGAAGTCATTGTTCCTCTACAGGAGGAAAGATTCTCAAACTTGGGACATGTTTTAAGTGTGACTGAACAGGCTAGCCCATGCAGGAGGGAAAAAGATCATCATAAAAGGAAGTAATGGTGGTCTTAGATGCCATAATTGCCAGAAGCCCTGTTCCTTTGTGGCAAAGATATAGTTTTTTACCCAGTAGAAAGTTTGAGAATAGTGATATGGGAATATATTATACAAAAATTGAAGATAGTTTGTATGACAGATTTTGCCAAGGTAAGTAATGGTATCTAGATTATTATGCTAAAAGTGAAGTTTTATTTTGCTTGAGAAGGTATTAGAGACGTGTTTGTTGGAAAGACATGGAAAAACAGGTTATTTGACCCACTGCAAATCATCTTTACTACTATTGATTGCTGGATTTTCATGAGGCTTGCGAATAAGACCATGGTTTACTCCCCAATTTTGAGGGTAAGTTAATCACCATTTATAGGATATTGGGAAACATTATGTGGTGAAGATCTGTGATTCACAAACAGATTTGGAGGGACCAATTACTAATTGTGTGTAGTCTCTTACAAAAAAAATGTTTTTATCATATGGATAAATTACTTTCGGCGAGCTTTGTTCTGTTTTAGATGTGGTCAGGCTATGTTCAACTTGTAAAATGTTGGAAGGCACTAAATGTATGATCTGGCATAGGCTAATGATGCAACTGGGCCTAATCAAGTCGGGGCAAGCTTCATATTTCCATTGAGACATCTTGGATTAAACAATAATAATCATTGAAAACATTTTTGCTCTATGAAGTGTAGTAAAATTCGGATGGGCTTAATAAGCTTGTAGGGTAACTTTTGGGCTGCGAGGTATGTAATTGTATGCACTCTTTGTTATTTTGTTTAAAGCTATCAATATTGTTATCGTTTTTCTCCTAGTAATGCTCTCCTATGAGAAGTTTAAGCATTAAAGGTGATAGCTCCCAAAATCAACTTGAACTAAAATAGCTATTTATGACTAACAAGAAGCAATAGCAACTAATAATTTTAACACTAACAAAATCTCTAGTTCATAAAGTTTTTGAAGTTATATTATTGTCAATTTACCTAGGATTTCAATTGACATTGAAAGACGAGAAATGGCAGATCTTTACTTGCCAAGATATGACATAATTTATACTATTAAATCTATACATGGTAGAAACTGCAGTCACACATCTTCATAACTATCTTAATGCGATATTTTACAAGGAGGTAACTTTAATTGACTATATGCCTTATTAATGGTGTGGTTGGCTTTTGTTTCATGTATTTGAATCTGTCATATGCAATCGTTTAGAGTTGTGTCTTCTGTAGTAGGGGGTGAGAAGTTTGTTGTTAAACCACAGAGGCCAATGGTTGCATTCATGATGATGTTACGAGGATGCTAATTAGCTTTGTCAAATAAGAAAATGTGCAATAGAAAAAATGCCAAGCAATGAGAGTTTGTCTACTGTTTCTTTTTCATTCACAATCAGAGAGAATTACTCATCTTTTGGAGAATAAGGCAAATGAAACATTATGATTGAAATTTCTCGAGTGTGACATCAAGTGATGATGTGAAGATAATAATTGATCTAATATTGTGTGGTTGTGTTGTGCGTGGGGATGATGGTGGGTAGAGCTGTGTAAACCATATGATGTATATACAAGAGGTTTGTAATTTGAGAATCAAATATTTGCCAGCGAGTTTATTTCCTTAAAACGAATTTTTGCCAGCGAGTTTATCTCCCTAAAATTAGTTATTATTAAGCTAGTTTTGGATCATAGAATTGACCCTGAAGAGTGAAAATTTAAAATCTAATATAAAAGGTAATGGAAATTTGGAATTTAACATGCTCGTATTTTTGGGATTGATAAAAAACGGGATTTTAAAAGGGCCCAGACCCTTTTTCAAAGCAGCCATAAGGCAGATGGAAGTAGTAACAAGAGTTATGGGACAAACAACACAAAGACGGCGGCCTTGTTGTGATATGGGACAGATAGGACATGTTAATGTGAAGCCTTTGTTAAATTTCCGCTGGATTCAAAGACTAACACATTCTAGCCTCATATAAATGGGTTCCAAAAAATATAACGTTTGTTTGATTAAAGGATTTAAATATTTTTTAATCTAGAATACTTTGTTCCTATATAGTGTCTATTTCATGCAACAATAATATGAAGTGCGTAAAGCTTGCTTTGTTGTGGATGTGGCTGATTTTTAATTAAGTTTTCAACAGGAAAGACTTGCAAGGATGAAATTTGGTGTCATGTTATTCCAATGGATGCATGCCATTTGTAGCTAGAAGGCCTTGGCAATTTGATAGAAAAGCAATCCATGATGGAGAGAAGAACACATACAAAAGGATGGTTTAAAGGTGGTTCTATTAACTCTTAAGGAAGAACGATGGAGAACATGTCCACAAAAGAGAGTATCAAGGAGATTAAGACGAGGCTTTGTTATGTTTTGGTTGCAAAAAAAGTAAGACACCATAGTTGTGCCAATAGTAGCGAAAGCAACAAAATTGTTGGAAGACTATGTTGGTGTTATACTCGATGAACTTCTAGATGGTTTACCGACAACTAGAGGCATTCAAGATCACATTGGTTTAATTCTAGGATGAGGCCTACCCAATTAGGCAACTTACAAAATGAGCCTAACAAAACATGTAGAATTAAATAGGCAAGTAACTGAGTTCGCAAGGAAGGGTGAGTCCTTGTTCAACTGCTACACCAATAACTCAAAAGAAAGGAACATAGAGGTTGTGTGTCGATAGCAAGGCAATAAATAAAATCACCATCAAATGCATATTTCTTATACTCCGCCTAGATGAAATGATGGATGTGCTTGAAAGGGCTTCAAATTTCACTAAGATTGACCTATGGAGTGGTTACTATCAAATTCAGTTTTGAGAAGGTGATGAATGGAAAACAACATTCAAGACTAGTGATGACTTATATAAGTGGTCAGTGATGCCATTAAGATTGTTCAATGCACTTAGCACATTTATGAGGATGATGAATAGAGTGCTATGAGACTATATCGTTAAGTTTGTGGTAGTCTATTTCAATATTTAGTTAAGAGTAAAAGAGAGAACCTAATGCATTTGAGAATAGTATTAGAATTGTTAAGGAAAAATTCTATGCAGATTCGAAGAAATGTAAGTTTATACAAAAGAGTTTGGTATTCTAGGGATTTGTCATTTTTGAGGGAGTAAGAATAGATGAAGAGAAGGTAAAAGACATTGTTGAGTGGCCTACCTCAATAAGCATATCAGGGATGAGAAGTTTCCATGGCTTAGCAACCTTTTATAGAAAATTCATTAAGAAGTTTAGTAGTATTGTTGCATCAATAATAGATTGAACGAGGGGAAAATAATTTGTGTGGACAAGGGCAATAACATAAAATTTTCAATTACTAAAGAAGAATGTGACAAAAGCACCTATTTTAGCATTGCTAGATTTCAACAAGTTTTTTGAGGTGGATTATGATGCTTCACATGTGGGAGTTGGAGTAGCTTGAGCCAAGAAAGAAGGTCAATAGCATTTTACATTAACAAATTGAATGAGGTAAGGAGATTTATTCTACCTATGATGTTGAATTTTATGCCATTGCACAAGTATTAAGACATTGGAGGCATTACTTGGTGCCTAAGGAGTTTTATTTTATTTGCAATTCATGAGGCCCTAAGGTATTTTAACACCCAAGATAAGTCAAGTAGCAAACATGCAAAGTGAGATTTTGTTTTCTACACGGATATCCTTTGGTTTTGAAGCATAAGTTAGAAAACATAACCAAGTTGTTAATGCTTTGAGCATGCATGTGGCATTGCTAACTACCACGGTGAGTGAAATAGTTGTGTTTGAGAGTATCAAGGACTTATATGATTCTAATCTAGATTTTGAACAAATTGTTGAATAAGGCAAGAATCCTTTAGTATGTGAGATTGGTACTATTCATGACGATTATTTTATGCAAGATGGTCATCTCCTTATAGGAAAACAACTATATATTCTACCGAGGTTTATGAGAGACAATATTGTGAGAGAATTTCATAATGGTGGTTTGGGTGGACACCTTGGTAAAATGAGACAATGGCTTTGGTGAAGTGTATTTGACTAAAGATGAAGAGAGATGTGGCAAAGTATGTATCAAGATGCACAATATGTAAAATAGCTAAAGGGCATGCACAAAACACAAGGTTGCACATATTAAAGTAATGTTTGGTTTAAGATAGACATTAGGAATATTTGTTTTTTTTGTTTTTTTTGTTTTATTAGTTATTGTTCTTATCCACATTGGATAAGTCTTGTGTAATCTTATATAAGGATGCTTTTGCTCCTTATTTCATCGAATATCTTGGTAATCATTGTGTTTAATTTTTGTAATATGGTTATCATCGAATATCTTGGTAATCATTGTGTTTAATTTTTGTAATATGGTTATCAGGTCCCAAATAGAACTTTGGGATCTGTGATAACGTGTTGTCCTAAGTATTGTTGTCGGTAGTAACGGATCATGGGATTGCTTCTATAACACAATAACAAACCAAACGGCGTTGTACGTAGGATCGGTACAAAATCACACCAAGGTTCTTAAATCAAGGATTTTTGGAAAACATTTTTCATTAAATTCGTGAGTTTATTTTTGATTAAAATCACGTGTTCATTTCTAATGGAAATCGTGATTTTTTAGACAAATTTTGGGCCATTTTTTGTATAAAATTGTGTGTCGGTTTCTTTTTATTAAAAATTGTCGATTTTGTTTGACAGAATCCTACAAGGGTTTAAGAAGGTTGTGCAAGCGATTTTTTGGATCAAAAATCACGTTTTGATTTGATTAAATTCGTGCCGAAATTTACAGAAGGGTTGCGGATTTTTGGTGGTTTAAAATTGCATGGCTAAATATACAAAAAAACAGTGGTTTAAAGGGAGAAAAGAGGTCGCACAAGTCTATTTTCTGTGCAGAAAAACATTTTTTTTGGATTTTTGGGTTGCAAAAATTAGGTTCTTGTAGTCGCAAAAATCAAGTTTTTGGCAATTTTTTTTTACAAATTTTTGGCCGGCTAGGGGTTCAGCTGCAATTTCAGCTATTTTTTTCACAAATTTTCTATCCAATGTTTTTTACTAGTTTTTTTTAGCAAATAGGGCACGTGGATTTGTCCTTTTATTTTTCTAGGGTTTGGAAGGAATTTTGTGGAAGGTATTTGCAGATTTTCAAACTAGGGTTTAGAAGATATTTTGTTGTTAAGTTTTTGGCAGTAGAAGGCATTTATTTTTTAGTCTTACTCTGTAATTGCACCATACGGGAGGGAAGAACCAGTTAAATGACCTATTTACCCAACATTATGTTGAAAGGTAGCTATTAATTTTCTGGTAAATATTACAACACGTGGAAACAACGAATGTTGACTATTTTTGAGTACAAATGCCTTGAAAAATTGTCTTCGGTACCGATACCTGGGCAATGATTATGGGTAAATACTAGTACAAGATTGATAATGTGACAGAGAAGCAGTCATGTTGATCGAATGATTTGTGATAGATGAAATGTTTCTTGAGGTTCAAACAAAGACAACTTCAACTGCCATTTGGAAGCATCTGCAAGTTCTGCATGAGACTTTAGATAAAGGCAGAGCCTTCTTCCTAAATAATATGTTATTTTTAATCATGATGGATGAGAAAGCAACCTTGCAGGAGTATTTACTCAAGATCAAGGACATCAGAGATCATTTGTCAGCTATTGGTTGGAAAATGGAAGAAGAGGACATAGTGGTAATCACGTTGAAAAGCTTACTACGTGCTTATGAAAATTTTATTGAGACACTGAGTATCACCTCTATTAGTGTTGATCTGAGGTTTGAAGAGTTGTGCAATAAGCTCTTACAACAGGACAAATGAAAGAAACAATTTGGTAGTAGTAATGAGACAGAGGGTGTGGAACAAACATTCGTAGCAAAAGACAAGGGCAAAGGAAAATAGTCACAGAAGAAAACACAAGGAAACAATGAGGATGCATCAAGAATTTGAAAAAAATCACATATCATTATTGTGGTAGGATGGGTCATATGAAGAAACACCGTAGAAAAAAGGTTGGTTGATCGAAAATCCAACCAAGGAGGTCCTCAACAAAAAGTTCATGTCCTAGAGCATTTCAAGGAGTCAACCTTTTATGCATTTCTGGCCAAAAGACAAGCAAATCACTCCAAGTCATCTACATGGTATGTAGATTTAGAAGCATTATGTCATTTTATCCATAGGAAAGACTGGTTCACAGAGTACACGACTTGCTCTGGTTCAGTTATCTTCGGTGGTGGGGAGTACACTGTTGTTGGCAGAGGGAATGTGCATATATGATCTGGAGGAAAAATAATAATTTTTCTCAATGTGTACTATGTGTCGAGAATGGAGCTTTAATTTACTCTCAGTGAGTCAGATTATGCGACATTGTCCCCATCTAGATGTCATCTTTAGCAAACATAAATGCTACATAGTTGACAAGGAGACCAGGAAGACTATTGCTCTTGATATAGAAGATCATGTATTGTATTGACTGGTTGACACTAAATAGGTCAAGGAGTGTGCATTAGCTGCCAAAAGTGCATTTGACATCAGTACACTTTGGCATCAGTGGTATGGGTACCTCAATTTATCTTATCTCTCTTAGTTGGCTTGAGAGAACTAATTGGTAGATGGACTACTTGACATCCAACAATAGATACAAGGTGTTTGCGGAGCTTGCCAAGCAGGGAAGCAACACAACACTCCATTTGATGACAGACAGGCTTGGAGAGCCAAGAGAGTCCTACAACTGGTTCATGCAGATATTTATGGACCAATGAATACAACATCAATCATTGGTGCCATGTATTTTCTTCTATTTGTTGATGATTTTAGTAAGAAAATGTTGGGTGTATTTTTTGAAATTAAAATCATGTATTTAATGAATTTCAAAAGTTCAAAGCATTAGTAGAAAAAGAGTCTAATTGTGACATAACCACTCTTAGATCTAATAATGGAGGCAAATTTTGTTCCAAAGAATTCAATCACTTTTATACTAAACATGACATAAAAAGACAATATCCAACACTCTACACTCCACGTCATAATGGAGTAGTTGAGAGATAGAACTGTACTATCACGAAGATGGCTCAATGTATGATGGAAAACAAGAGTGTTCCTAAGAATTTTTGGGCCAAGGCAGTATATGTAACAATCTATTTACTAAACAAATCTCCAACATAGGCGATGAAACAGAAGACCCCAAAGGAAGCATGGTCTGGGAGGAAACCAAAAGTCATTTTAAGGTCTTTGGTTCTATTGCATATGTCTAGATTCTAGATGAGAAATGAACCAAGTTAGAACCTAAGAGTAAGAAATTGATGCTTACAAGGTACAATGACAATTATAAGGCTTACATGACCTTGATTGATGTTGACACTGACTGCTTGACTTTCAGTCAAGATATTGTGATTGACGAGGAAGTTGGGCCTTTCTAGACTTCTCCAAAGTTCAAGATTACCAAATAACAACTTGTTGTGGCTAAGGATTCAGATGTTAAGCTTTAGGTAGCTCCAATTGAAGGGGGATTCAGAGCATGCAGAGTCTTCCAGGGTGATAATCGACCTAGATTTCATTGATGATAACTTGGATCAACATCCATTTGACATAGGAATAGGTAGCCCAATTCATGGTGACAACATTGATTTGGATGAAGAGGCTCCCAAGAAGAGACCAAAATGGTAGTAAAGCACCATTAGATATGTTCGAGTAAGTGAAATGATCGAGGGTATATCATCAAGAGACAAGAGCAAGAAGAATATAGTTAATTTTTCTTTAATGGCCGATATTCAAGGAGTTTATGAGGCACAAGTATTTGAGGAGGTGAAAGGAAAACTTGAATGGGAAAAGACCATGGCAACCGAACATGAAAGTCCTATGAAAATAAGAGTTGGCATCTCTTAGAACTTCCATCAAGGAAGAAACCCATTGGTTGCAAATGGGTGTACAAAGTCAAGTACAAGACAAATGGTAGTCGTGACAAGTACAAAGCCGAGTGGGTTGCAAAAGGGTTCCCATAGAGAGAGGGCATCGACTATGAGGAGACCTTTGCTCCTACAACAAAGATGAGCACCATCCGATTAGTCCTAGCTATGGCATCTCAGTTTGGTTGGATTGTCCATCAAATGGACGTGAAAAATGACTTCCTCAATGAAGATTTGGAGGAAGAAGTGTACATGTCTCAACCATAGGGTTTTCAGATTGCAGGGAAGGAGCATCTTGTATGCTAACTGAGGGCATGGTACATCAAAATTGATAGGTATTTGGTTGAACATGATTCTAGCGGAGTCCTTCATAGTCAAATATGTATGTCAAAAGCATTGGTAATGATATCATTCTATTGGTCATATATGCAGATGACATCATTATTATAGGTAGTGAGGCACATGCAATAGGATAGATCATATCTAATTTGAGTAAATCTTTTGACATGATTGATCTAGGCCTCTTACATTACAACCTAGGTGTAGAAGTTTGGAAAACAAGTGGCATAATTTTTGTTTCACAATCTAAATATGCTAGGATTTAGAGAAATGGCTAAAATTTTTAGCCAAAACTGACTCTAAGACAACCAATGACTCAACTTATAGGTAATTAGTGGGGAGATTAATATATCTTACAGGCACTAGATTTGACTTGAGCTATGCTATGAGTTTCATTTCTAGATTCATGACAACACCCAAAGTAGAACATTGGATTACAACGAAGAGGGTGTTGAGATATTTGAAAGGGACACTTGACTGTGGCATTCTGTACAACGGAAGCAAAGACCCTAAGCTGATTGGGTTTACAAATTCAGATTGGGCAGGTTCTGTGGATGTTAGAAAATTTACTTCTGGATATGTTTTCAGCCTTGGAATAGGTGCAGTCACATGGACCAACAAAAAACAATAGGCAATAGCTATGTCCTCAACAAAAGTAGAATATCAAGGATCAATAAAAGCAACATGTGAGGTAGTGTGGCTTAGAAGGATGCTTTTAGACATGAAGATGCACCTCAAGCAAATCCTTCACCCTTGTTCTGTGACAATCAAGGGGTGCTCAAACTTGCCAAGAATCTAGTCTTTCGCAAGCGTACCAAGTATGTGGAACTACATTGTCATTTCATCAGACAACTTGTAGAAGATAGATCAGTTATGTTGTAGTATTCTCCTTCCGAGGATCAAACTACAAACACTTTTACCAAGTCTTTGAGTCCTGACAAATTTAAATTTTGGGATGAACTTGGTGTAGTTATTAGATGGACCATTAAGGGAGGGTATTAATGTAATGTTTAGTTTATAATGGTCAATTAAATTTTAGCTTAGGCTTTAATAAAGTTGTTTCGACTTTAGGATAGACAGTAGGAATATTCTTTATTTTTTTTGCTTTATTAGTTATCATTCTTATTCACATTGGATAAGTCTTCTGCGATCTTATATAAAGATTCTTTCGCTCATTTTTTATTGAATATCTTGGTAATCATTCTGTGTTGTTTTTGTAATACTACATGTTATTAATAATATCAAATGGACAATGGACAATTTTGAGTATAGACTTTGTATTAGGGTTGCCAAACATAGAGAGGCAATGATTTAATTTTCGTTGTTGTGGATAGATTTTCTAAGACGGTTCATTTGTTATGTGCAAAAAACCAATGATACCACTAGAGTGACAAATTTGTTTTTTAAAGAAGTCGTTATATTGCGTAGTGTTCCAAAGATCATTACTTCAGATATGGTTAGAAAATTTCTATGTCATTCTTGGAGGGCTCTATGTAAGAAGTTGGGAACTAAATTGTAATTTAATAGTGCATACCATCCTTAAACAAATGGGTAGACCAAGGTAGTTGATAGGTGGTTGGGAAGCCTATTGAGATGTATTATTTGAGAGAAGCCCAAGTAATAGGACTTGGCTCTACCACATGTTGAGCTTGCATATAACAGTTCAGTAAATAGGTCCACAAGAAGATCACTATTCCAAATTGTTTATGGTAAAAATATGTAATGTCCCCTTCCTAAGCACTATTAGCTTGGTTGTTAACCTATTCAATGAGTTCCCGTGGGCTAATGAGTTAGGGTTAGGGAACTCATGGTGACTATTCAATATAGTTTATTTGGTGATGACAGGTGTTGCATTGAGCTCCGTCAGTTGAGTTTTGCATAAAAACCTTTTCTGGAGAGGATTCGGGTAAATTGTCCACATTTACTATTTTTAGTAAGTCACAGGGTAGACACTGACTTGGTCAGTAGGTAGTATTCTATTTTAGGAATGTCGGTGAATGTATTTGATGATAATATTTTGGCGGTTAATGTGGTCCAAAGCATTTAATTTAAATAATGTTAAAATATTAAAGTTAAATTAAAGATTTAATTTTAACATTATTTAATATTATTAAAGTGACTTTTTGGAGCGCTTGTGAGACATAAGGTAAAGTTAATACATTAAATTTAATTATTTAATGTTGGAGCTCTCAACATAAGAAATGAAAAAGGGATTTTAATAAAAGTAATATTTTATATCCCAAAATGAGGCGTGAGGATGAAAAGGAAATAAAAGAACTTTTGGAGAGCTCATTTGGTATGCACGAGAATATTTTGAAGGGTTTCATGCTATTGGTTTGAACAACAAATTTCATATCTTTGTGAGGATGAAAACCCTCACAAAGGACAACGATTGTGGTGGTGGAAGATCCTCCCTGATCATTACGTGGTAATCTCACTTCGGGGATTACATTGAGCTTATTGAGATAGTTGCAGGTAGTCGTGAAGAGTTTATTCAAGGCAAACAATAAATCTCTTTGCACAATAATTTGAAAGCCGTAGCTGAGCACTTATTTAAGGGTTTATTATAGATTTCAGGAGTTTTTGAGAATTCTTTATTGTTGTCACAACTCCTATGGGTAGGCCGTACCTCCCTAGAGGGGCGTGGGAGCTAGGAAATGAATCACCCAAGTTTGGGGCTAGAAAATACATAGTTTTGGAGTGCCTAGGGTTGAGGAAGACTCAACAATAAACATTAGAGTGAACATCAACGTTTTGAGGGAGATATCAACTATTCATTTAGTTCCAGGGTTGCTTGTCCAAGTTCAATTTTCATTCTTGTTTACATCAACATTTAATGGGTATGTTGGAAATGACATTGTAATGTATTTTGATGATCTAGGTAGTGCCCATTTTGATGTTATATTGTACTTTCAATTCTGAAAATAATTCTAAAAATTAATATTGGTTGTGGGTATTCAAAATATCACTTTTTTAGAGTTATTTATGTTATATCATTGCTGCAAATGAAGCTACTGTTAAATAAATTTCTGCATTTCCGTCTTCTTCACTAAACATACTCAAACAACAACAAAACACCAAACAAAAAAAACAGAGCAAGGGTGTATGCTACAAAATCCTAAGGGTATTTTAGACTTGGTAAATTACTAATTGCAAAACAAGTTAGCGATGATGGAAAGGCATTTGTAGAGCACACACAATAGTTGCATGACGAAGTGTGGAGAAAGTTACATGCTGACAATGAGAAGTATAAGGCAAAAATTGATATAACAAGAAGGTCAGAGGTATTTGAAGAAGGAGATTTAGTGATGATATACTTTTTCCCCAAGTGACGTTCAACAAGCTAAAGTATAAGAAGATTGGACAATGCAAAATTTTGAAGAAAATAAATGTACGCTTTGTTGGCAAGAGACATAGTGTAGCTTCATGAGTGTTGTCATTGATGGCAACAAAGTTCATCCCACCCATCCACAGGATGTGGTGTGCTTATACCGGAAGTCAGATTGAAGAGTGTTGTGGTCTGGTAAACAAGAATAGAGCATGTAGCAAGGTCCAATAGATAGGTCCGGATCTCTTAGAGGAGTATCTTAGTAAAGTGCAGACTTGGGGAAGTCAAGAGGAGTACGTTGACTGTTAGATTCTAGGGATTGAGCCTCCAGTGATGAAAGAGTGAAGAGATGTGAGCACCTAAGTATTGGGTTCCTGTTTAGCAGAGTAGACTGAGGAAGAACTGACTGACAGAGCATCAGAGCTTAATCTGGATAAGATATTGATGGTGATTAAGCTTCCTGAGGTATCATTCATGATTGGCCAACATGATTGATGACTTCTATGAGCATCTCTTTGATACGCATCACTTGATAAGCAAGGATTCAGCTGACAGACCAAGAGTTTGAGAAAATATTGAGTATTCTGGATGCCGACTAGAAAGTGGATGAAATCCTTGGTGCGGATATATATACCAGATTGATTTCGGTATGAAGGTGTGTGTTGTGTGTGGTGAGGTGCGAAGAAAAGCAGAAGAGTAGTGTGAAGGCAGTAAGACAGGTCCGGTATGTGACAGGATAGCAGCACCAAAGAAGAGGAAGAATGAAGTGTAGTAGATCAGTATACTGAGCCTAACCGGAATTGAACTTCAGCATATGTGGATGCTTCTCATCAGTTCAAGTATCTTGTTACTCTCTTTATAACTTGTAGACATTGAGTCTCTTGTAGGCAGTGAGCCTCTTGTGAGTAGTGTGCTTGGGCAGTGAGCCCTAATTGGCAAGTGCCATTTGTACTATCTTATTCTTTTAACAGAGAATACAATCTTGGGTTAATCACCCCGTAGTTTTTCCCTTAACAGGGTTTTCCACATCAAAATCATTGTGTTATGTGCATTAAGTTTATTTCTACTTTCATGGTTATGCATGCTTACTTAATTTGATGCTGCACTAATTGTTAAGGAAGAACAAAAAGTTAAAATAATCTAGATAACTGATTCACCCCCCCTCTCAGTTATCAACAATTGGTATAAGAGCCAAGTTCCTCCAAACAGAGCCTAACAGCTTGAGGAAGATCTGAGAATTCAAATGGATATGTATGGTATGAGGGAACAACTTCAGTCTACCCTTGATGATCTTGAGCAATCTCACTTTGAAGTCAATAACTTGAGAGAAAGACTCAAACACTAAAGGAGAAACTGAGTATCTCTATGAAAAAGAGAAAGGAATCTCTTCAGCAAATAGCAAGTCAAAGTGAAGCCAATGATACTAATAAAGATCTGAATGAGAAGAACAAAATATGTGAGAAGCTATCAAAAAAAATCATTATGGTAAGACATGAAATGGAACTAGGAGTTATGAAATTCACCCAAGAAATTGAAGAAAAAAAGAAAGACTGAAGATAATCTAAAACAATCCCTCAAGGAGAAGTCAAAGGACTGCCATAAAATGGATAGAATAATCAGGCATTTGGAATCTGATCTTGAAGAAGCCAGAGATAATGAAGAACAACTTAAAAATTAGATTGTCACTCTAAAAAGGGATCTTCAAACAACAAATGAATACAAAGAGAAATTCAAGATAAGCTCTGCTCAGCTTGAAGTTCTTGGAAGCCAAAAGAGGGTAGATGACAAGCAAGGCTTGGGGTATGAGAAAGGTGAAAGTTCTGGATCCGGTCAAAAGAACTCTGGATCAGGAAATCTAAGGAACAAACCTAGAAGACCTCCGGTAAGGCAGCCAAATGCTCAAAGATATCCATCCTTCAATGGATACTACCACAATTGCAATAACTTTGGTCATAAAGCAAATCAGTGTAGAAGAAGAACGAATCAGACTAATTCATCCTTCTCCGGATAGTGTTTCAATTGCAAAAGGTATGGTCACAAATCTCATGAGTGTAGAAATGCGCAAATGAACAATTCATTCAATGGTAGATGCTTTGCATGCAATAGAATGGAACACATGGCTAACCAGTGTAGATCAAGAGGATATCAGTCAAATATGCAAAGAAGTGTTGTTTGCTACAATTGCAATAGATCCGGTCATATTGCCAAATTCTGCAGAAGTAAGAATCAGGACAAAAAGGGTCCGGTGCATCATAATCAAAACCAAGACAAAGAAAAAGGAAAAGTGAATGCGGATGAAATTCAAAAGGAGATGAACAAGATTTGCGTAAAGAGGAGCATAGAAAATGCTGAGGATGGATCCGCACCAGAATCTGGTGTTGATATTCCTTCCGAAAACTAAATAGATGAGCTCTGGCTCAGGGGGAGTAACAAAAGAAAACATTTTCTCCTAGCCAGTCAATAGGTGCCTAAAATTGGCACATGAAAGGTTGCGGATCAAAGAAGTTCTCAGAGAAATATCTAAATAAGCCATGGTAAAGATATGAAAGATCCGCAAGAAGTTTTGAAAAGATTAATCTTCCAAGATTGACCCGGTTCAATAGTCATCCGGTAAGAACATGATTTTCACAGATAGATCCGGTATGATTCTAAATTGAAACATCTTGATCTATGGATAAAGGGGATGATTTGAGGGAAGCAGGAGCATTGAAATTAAATCACTAAGATCAGCCCTAAGTACATCTCAGTGATCCAGAAAAATCTCTCACGTGAATAAATTAAGCTATGCATTTATTACAAAATGAAATTAGGGTTTGCTCAGAGATAAAAGGCTTCATTTGTTTGTCATTTGCACATTTGCATTAGTGAAAGAGATAAGAAGAGCTCTGCAAACAAGTTTGCTTCATCTCTCTCAAGGATCAACCACATAATTCAAGACAACCGACGATCTTTTCAGCTCATTTCGTGAACCCTAGAAGCATAAAATGTATTTTCTGTTCTTGAATATCTCTCTGTAAATCTTTTGGAAGATGGCTACTCTGAATGTTGTGAAGATTACTGATAGGCCGCGCCCTAAATTTAAGAAGCATCCCTACAAATCTCTAGAAGTGGATCCCTCAGGTGCATTTTCCAGGATTCCGCATGGGGTTTTGCATGTTGAAGACGTTAGGGCATACATTCATGCAAACATTGAGGATTTTGGGGAATCCAAGCTAATGGATATCTATCACAATCAGTTAATAGATGACTCATTTGAACTCAAACCTCAGTACAAGGCTATCCGGGACAAACATTTTGCACAGTGCATTCATTTCCCCTATTTTGTTGAAGATGAATGGGTCCGGTATATTCTGAGCCGAGTACATGACAACTTTATATGGTTAATGAGGCCATTTAAAATCACAAGGGATGCCATTAGGGCAGTAACTGGATTACACTCATCCGATGGGTTACCTACTCTCAAATAAGTCAAGAACCAAATTGTAAGTGAGGCTACTGAATCTAAATTTGATAAAAGAGCAATGACAATTGAGGATATCACAGATCCAGATATCAAGTTTGCCGCCATGATAATTGGTTACAAGATTTACCACTCCAGCAGAGAAAATTCTGTTTCCGGAACAACAATTTACACAGCTTATGAAATGTTAAGAAAGAATGCTGACTATGACCTTTGTGAGCTCCTACTCAACCAACTTTTGGAGAATCTGCAGAAGATAAAGAAGGATAAGAAGAATTCCTTCAAATACAGGAGCTTGATACTCTGTCTTTTCTTCTATTACATGAATGAGCTACTCGGATCTAGTGGCTGGATATGGCAAAATGATAGACCTATTGCCATACAAATCAGAGATTATTTACATGGAATAGGTGATGCCAAGGCACAAAATACAGCACTATGGGGCTACTTCAAGAACTTTCAAAGTATGATGCAAGCAAGAGAGAGAATCCCCCAATCTCTAGTGGAAAAATACAAAGATACAGTATGCTTCATGGTGGATACTGATCAATGCCTAATGGAGGCAGTGGAACCAAGAATAGTGTGGATCATGCCAATGGGGTATGAAGTAGATGCGAAAATGGTAGAACTACATATTCAACAAATGTTAAGTCAGTCCAAGGACCCTAAGGCAGAAAGGTTTGGAACCTTTCAAGAATTGAGTGTGAAAATTCATGTTGAACTAAGACAGCCTGAAATCAAGAGAAAAGTGAGAAGAGAAGTGGAAGAATTTGCCAAGAAACATGGAATATCAAAGGAGACAGTTGATGCCAACAGAGAGAAGATGGAAAGGACAGAGAAAGAGAAACAAGATGCAGAAAAAGAAAGTGATCTGGTGCAAGCTCCCTCCCAGACCAGATCCTCTAAGAGCTTTGCACCTGCCACTGCTAAGAGCTCGAAGGCATAAAAATTGGAAGCAAAATCATCCGGTAAAGGAGAAAAGAGAACAAAAACAAAGGCTACAAGATCATACACAAGCCTCAAGGATGATGAAGAAACAGAGACAGATGAGGAAGTCAAGAAAATGAAGAAGAAGAAGAAAGTATCCAGAGAATCTAGACAAGGAAGAAGAAAAGGCAGATAAATGTGTTGAGAAGCCTACTCTTGACAATATCATCAAGGCAATCACTGTGGATGGAAACCTGAAACCAATGACATAATTCTATGATGAATGTAGTGAAGCTGACCAGAAGATCTTGCAAGATGCCACAATCAGGTATTTGAATATCTACAACAAAGATTTCATTGAAATCATATCTCTAATTCCTAAAAGCCTTGAGAAGGAACTTGAAATGAGAAAGAATAATGCTAAAGAAAAGGATATGGAGATTCGAGAACAGATAGCTATTCAACTCTATCCTTCAATCACTCAGAAACAAATGAATATGATCTTCAAAGATTTCAAGGATGAGTTCCAGAGAAAAGCTAGGATGAATCAACTTATGCTTGGAGAGACTGACAAAGTGGCAAAAGAAACAGAAGACATCCTCCGGAATGCATACAAAAGATTCAATATTCCTATTATAGAGGACTTAGGTGATGATTTCTCAGCCATGGATGACAAAGAAGAATCTACTGAGATAGTGGCAGAAGAGGCAAAGGAGACAAGTGAAGAGAAAGCTAAGGACTTAGATTCCTCTGTTCCGGAAGAGGAAGTCCAAGAAGAAGTAAATATCTCTCATCCGGATTCCCCTGCAGACTCCGGATCCAAAGGAGATGAAAGAATAGAGGAGAAAACCAGTCAAGGAGAAGAAGTAAAAGAAAAAGAAAAAGGCCAAACAGAGAAGACTCCAGGAGACAAGTCTGAGACTGCAGAAGGGAAGAACACTCTGTCTCCGGCAAGAGACACTGCAGAAACTGTCAAAGAGTTCTTGACCAAAGAAATGATGGAATTTGATGAACCGAAACTGTTTCAAGGACTGTTCAATTTTGATTCCCTCTCCCCGGTTCAAACCATGAAGCTAGCATCCTTTACTCAAGCAAAGACAAAAGAAAAACTTCTGAAGTCTCACATGGAAGACTGTAAGCTCATAGAAACTGCATCTGGTGTATTGGAGAAGATCATGCCATCCTTCCAAAAGGATCCTTCAGCCTCCACATTCGGTAATCTAAACTCTCTTGTAAATTCTGTTAATACACATTTTGACTCTTTAGAAAAAGCAACAGAAGAGAAAGTCTAGAAATAATTTTTGGATGAGAGATTCTCTGAAGTGCAGGGTCTAATTTCAAATGATAGGAGAGTTATGGATATTGGGATAAAGAGCTTAGAAAATGCTCTCAAAGATGGTGGAGATATATATAAATTTTGTTTATCCTGGCCCATAGTGACCAAGGATATTGAGAAGAAAGCAAAAGAGCAAGAGGATAAACTGTTAAGTTTATCTCAAAGTTTTGATCCTCTCTCCTCTTCCATAGTAAATCAAGAGTGTCAGACTATTGTAGTCACAAATGAAATAAAGAAGCTTGAGAAGGAGAAGAAAAATAGAATAAACAGGTTGAGTGAACTTAGAGGGATAATTATCCTTAAGTTAGAAGCCATGCATGAGGCCCTAAGTGATGCTCAGACCGCAGCCCGGACCGGTGATCCGACAGATCTAAAAAGGGCAGAAGCTTTTGCATTCCTGTTGAGTCGTCACATCTCAATTTTGGACAGGATGAAGAAGAGTTGGGCGTCAGAAGTGGTACAGTTGAAGACCACTTTTGCATATATAATTTAGTATATGTAAGTAAAACATGTATACATGTTTTATGCGGCCAAGTATAGATTATTTTTGAAAATTTTTGGTGTGTGGACCCTACCCTTTGCCATTGATGTCAAAGGGGGAGTGAGGAGCAGTGATAAAATGTGGAATCCAGCTAAGGGGGAGCTCCGGTAAAGTGTACATTAGAATAGAGCATCAGCTAAGGGGGAGTGTAGTGTGACACTTAGTCATTTTTCACCAAGTGTTGCCATCAATGCCAAAGGAGGAGATTGTTGGCAAGAGACACAATGTAGCTTCATGAGTGTTGTCATTGATGGCAACAAAGTTCATCCCACCCATCCGCAGGACATGGTGTGCTCATATCAGAAGTCAGATTGAAGAGTGTTGTGGTTCGGTAAGCAAGAACAGAGCATGTAGCAAGGTTCGACAGACAAGTCCAGTTCTTTTAGAGGAAGTATCTTAGTAAAGTGCGGGCTTGGGGAAGTCAAGAGGAGTACGTTGACTGTTAGATTCTAGGGATTGAGCCTCCGGTGATGAAAGAGTGAAGAGATGTGAGCACCTAAGTATTGGGTTCCTGTTTAGCAGAGTAGACTGAGGAAGAATTGACCGACAGAGCATCAGACCTTAATCCGGATAAGATATTGACAGTGATCAAGCTTCCTGAGGTATCATTCATGATTGGCCAACATGATTGATGACTTCTATGAGCATCTCTTTGATATGCATCACTTGATAAGCAAGGATTCAACCGACAGACCAAGAGTTTGGGAAAATATTGAGTATTCCGGATGCTGACTAGAAAGTGGATGAAATCCTTGGTGCGGATATATATACTAGATTGATTTCGGTATGAAGGTGTGTGTTGTGTGTGGTGAGGTGCAAAGAAAAGTAGAAGAGTAGTGTGAAGGCAGTAAGACAGGTCCGGTATGTGACAGGACAGCAACACCAAAGAAGAGGAAGAATGAAGTGTAGTAGATCAGTATACTGAGCCTAACCGGAACTGAACTTTAGCATATGTGGATGCTTCTCATTAGTTCAAGTATCTTGTTACTCTCTTTATAACTTGTAGGTAGTAAGCCTCTTGTGAGCAGTGTGCTCGGGTAGTGAGCCTCTTGTAGGCAGTGAGCCTCTTGTGAGCAGTGTGCTCGGGCAGTGAGCCCTAATTGGCAAGTGCCATTTGTACTATCTTATTCTTTTAACAGAGAATACAATCTTGGGTTAATCACCCCATGGTTTTTCCCTTAACAGGGTTTTCCACGTTAAAATCATTGTGTTATGTGCATTAAGTTTATTTCTGCTTTCATGGTTATGCATGCTTACTTAATTTGATGCTGCACTAATTGTTAAGGAAGAACAGAAAGTTAAAATAATCTAGATAACTGATTCACCCCCCCTCTCAGTTATCAACATGCTTATGAGGTAAATTTGTCACAAAATTTTGATATTTATTTGGTATTTAATGTTTTTAATTTATATGCATTCCATGGGAAAGATAGTGAAGAAGAAGAAGAAGAAATGGATTGAGAATATAAGGTACCAAGAAGGAAGAGAGAAAGGTAGCATCGATTCTAGATAAGAAGACAATTAACATGAGACATGTTCTATTGATGTAATTTTTATAACTAAATTGATTATGATTAATGGGGGGTCTCTGATTATGTGGGTGGGGATTGTAACTAATGTGTCCCACTATGAAGGTTATTGTTGATTGTGCTTGCAGTGTTTCCTAAATAGGAATCTCTTTATGAATCTCAATATTAGATGTAGGTGATTACCTAAGGTGTTATGCTATGGAAGTATCAAGATGAATGCCTATGATTTCATATATATATATATATATATATATATATATATATATACATAAGGAAATCAAAGAGTGATTTTGAGAAAGACTTTTAAGCTTGCATAGACATTCTAATTTCTCAAACCCTAGAATTGATGAGCATTGTGCAATGCCCTATAGCAACTTTGGACTAAAATTTGTAAACTTGTTGCAATATTGGTTGGCTAAACACCATGTTTCCCTATGGACTCCATTAAACCACAACATTACTTAATTATTGATCAAGATCTTTGGGATGCACCCATTAACATGTGTCAGAAGGGTTTGAATTTACCATGATGAAGTCCGTGAGTCTAGGAATTACACTGTGCTTCCCAATGGCTAACCTTGGTAAGGGGAACCTAGGGTCTATAAAAAAGTAATCGGTTTAAGTCAAATTTTAGGACCTAATCTCCTCATTACTTGTGATTTCAAAACTACTTGTGGTTCGAAGGAAATATGAACTTGGAGTACTAAATTAGGCCTAGTTAAGAATCTAAATGGCTTTGGAATTTATTTGATCAAGTCCCTTGTTTGAATAGTAATAAATAGATTATTTGAATGATATCCACAACTTCCATGTGGCACTTAATCCCTATTTCTAAACTTGTTGAGCCCAACTAGAAGTTCTATTAAAAGATTATCCCCAAAAAAAGGCCAAGATAATAAAAATTATTCTGTTATCTATATCACTTTAATCATAGTTTGGCTATTTGGTGAACCAGGTAACACGCCAACTAGAAATAAACTAGAGTCCAAAATATTTAAGATTTAAACAAATAAATTTTATTGCAATGTTAAAACATCAGGATATTAATCTCTTTTAAAAATTGTTAAATAAAAAGAGGAAATTTAGTCTAATGTTTTATAGCTTAATTGGTGTGTTACATCTTTGACTCATATCTCCCACGATCTTTGTTTTCATAAATATTTATATAACTCCACAATTATAAATAAAGGAAGGATGCATGGGTAAGTTATTCTAACATACTCTACTATAAAATTTCACTAATTAGTTGTGTGAATACATTAATCATTACACTTTAAATCACTACAATAATAAAATTATGTGGAGGAATTTTGTTTTCATAAATTATTCAATTTTCAAGTGAGCAAACATACTTTTCAATTAGAGAATATATATACATTTTCATTTAAAGTTAAATTGTTTTAATAGTTCTAAATTAGAATGAATCAAAAGCTAAAGATCTTTTCTTTGGCCTATAAAAAAGTGCACAAGTTGAAAGCCATCCAATTAGTGTCAATTTATTTAATTCTTAATGGATAAAAATCCACCAAGATCACGAAGATATGTATGGATCACCAAGTCCTACAAATGTTGTATAATGTATGTGACTAGACCAAATCTACCAACTTTTGGGAGATTATCATCAATTGACGACGTCAAAATGATATTAAGTTAAATTTCATGATGTGTTTCGAGTCGAACAACATTCAATCTTTGATAATTTTTTATTTATTTGAATTAGTTGTCACCTCCAATGACATGCAATGAAAAGCATTCTCATCAACTCGAATATAATTGAAATAATTAGTAATATGAATAAATTTATCATTGGTAGACTCCTAATCAATACAACATTGAAATGGTTGGAGGAGAAGTTTTATTTGAATAATTTGTAATTTTTAATATAAAAATTCATATACAAATATAATTTTCAATTAGAAAATATGTAAACTACCATTTACTTTTTTATCATTTCTACTTTGAAATTAAATAGAAACAATAAATTATTGTATTCGTGATAATATAATCAAATGATATCAAAATGATACTTTGAAATTTCTCTATGTTATGAGTTGAATGATATTCCCACAATCTTTAGTATTTTTAATTGCTTTGAATAAGTTCTCCTTTAATGAAAATGAATATGTATGTTTAATAAGTATATTATAATTTAAAATTTATATATTTTTTACAACACACTTATATAATAGACATTTTCTTGGATGACAAGATGTTATTACATATTTACACTTTATTGAACTATATGGTTGTAGTTCACATATAACCAAATTATAGAGTTTAAATATATATTTTAAGAAACATTTTTAGTTATGTACCCTTTATATGTAAACATAATTATTTTATGATGAATCATTTATAATATGAAACACTAACATAAAAACCAACAAACACTTATTTTACATGGTTTTTTAAATAATAAACTATTGTCAAGTTATAAATTCAAAAATATATATTTTGAAATCATTCTTCTAATCTCTATTTAGTTGTTATGAGTATAAATTTTATCCACTTAAATCTAATGATAAACCTAGCTAACTTGTACAATAATTGAACATTATCACTCCAACATTCCACAATATGGATATGCCAAGTACATTTAAGCAACACTTCCAAAATGAATTTAAGGATTAAGTCAAAATCATTTCACTTGATCTTGTTACTAAAAATTAATGCATTACCAATTACGTAGGCTATGTGGTATCACTTGGCCACACACACTTCTGTAAAAATAAAAAAAATCAAGAGATGTGGAGAAGACAAATCACATAAAAGTTAATTCAAAGCTTGAATTATTTTTGTTGAACTCATGAAAAGACCATGCAATCAATCAAGATTAGAAAGATTTATCTTCAAAGAAAATAATAGTCCACAACTCTAACTAATATGTTTCAATGGTGTAGTCCTAGGGAGAGACCCAACTAAGTAGGAATTCCACCCATACAGTCTGTTGGGATCCATTTTCAGAGGCCTCAAAATTTGCAAAGTTGCCTAAGTCTAGTGCTCCCTTTGTTGCCTTAGGCCTGCTTTGCCATCATTTATAACCAATCTACATAATCTTTAATGGACCCCTTGGTAAAATGGGTGCTTGAGGTACTGCTTTGTTTCCACTTATACTTCATTCATGTGCCCAAGTTGTAAAAATCCAAAACTAAGTATAAGCGTGTTGCTGCTTGTTTCTAGTCTTTGTCATGTTTTTGGACTTCCCTATGCCTGCATGCTTTCCATCACTTCCTTCAAACCTTGTTCTTTCACATTTCCTTTAAATCCTTTGCCTTTTTGGGGTTTATGAACTTATCATTACCTGGGTACCTTGTTATTAAGTTCCCCACTTTCTTGATTCCTTGCAATTCCTTTTTGCCTAAGTTATTTGTTTATCTTAGACTTTCAAGCTTTGTCTTACATATATACCCTATATCCTTTTCCCTTCTCACCTACCTCTTCTACTTTTAGACCTAAGATTTTGGGTTTCCTCTCGCCATCATGCTTTAGGATCACCTAGTATACTATATCTTTGATCCTCAAACCCCGCCACCCGTATTAGATATTCCTTCTATCCAATCCCCTTCCACTCTCACTTGTTTCATGAATTTTTGAGCAGCTTCATCCCATCCTTCCCAAAGTGCATCTTCTACATGGTATATTCGATCCATAAAACCTAAAAATTTCCACCCCCTCTTTCATGTGTTCCTCTTCCTTTTGGATTGGGCACCCCATGTTCTTGATTGCTTTCTCTTCGGTCTGTTAGGAATAACATGCATAAGATATCAATTAAATGCAGATAAAGATTAAACAGAGGAATGAAAAAATAAATAGAAATAAAAATAGTGAGAGACAATTTAATGTGGTTCACCCAAACTCGGGCTACATCCACCAACCGAGAGTCCAATATTATTATCCAACAGATAGAACTGATTATAGCCAACAATCTCATGCAACTGAATACCGCTGCAATATGCTACAACACAATATCAACAGAAACCCTAACCCTTAGCCTTTTTTATCAAGACTTGTGTCAGCTACAAAATAGGGTTTTTTATGTCGGCCAATAGAAAAATAGCCATCGACGTCTTTATAAAATAATAGGCAATTTTTGCTTCGGGGGTGTTGCCCCCACCAACCCGCGCTGGGGATGTTGCCCCCAGACCCCCACTGTGGGCTCCATCCCTGGGCTCTGCAGAAGGGTCTCTACCCCCCCTGCACTCCCCCGTTAAATACTTTGGGGGGAAATCGCACCGACAAAAGTGGGGAAAATTTAACCTCCGAGTCTGATTAGGCTCCATATAACAACATGGTTATGGGATTTTAGACCTATCCCTATTGCCATACCTAAGAGGTATGAAGTATTGCATATTCCTAATCCTAATCCTTGATTGGTTCCCCCTTCCTTTTCACACCTATGGTATCAGTTTTATTCAATCTCTGATCCCATGTTCCCTTCCTTTGTATCAGACATTCCTATTCCCCAATCCCTACTTCTTTCACTTTCTTGCTTCTTTGGACTCTCATGATTCTTGATACTATCATCACCAAAAGAAAATTAGCATGCGGTAGGCTTAACCCTGAACCCTGCATTCCTCTCATTTCTCCTTGGAATCCAAGCATTCACTTTCTTAAAACCCTGCACATTACTTCTCAGGCATTTTCTACCATAACATACTATTCAAGCTCAAGAAAGTGTGAGACCCTAACGACCAAGTTGGAAACTCTACCTCCTTCTTTTGCACTTTCAAACACACTATTAATGATCATAATTGAATGTAATAGACATGTACACTCCTTCAATTTTTTCCAAAATGGTATTGAGCCCATAAAAGGCATATATCCACACACAAGGCCAAGTGAAGAATTTAAAAATGGGTATGGGAACCTCATCACCAAAAATGATAATCCTAGTTGTTGTACATCTATAAATAGGTCCTAGGATTTCTATGAGCACAATAAATATGTTCCTGTTATCCCATTTCATCAAGCAATAGATCCATGGATATATTCATTACAAGTGGATGTGTTGTTGCATTCAGTGCTTTGACTGGTAGAAGGATCCCTCAAACCTTGACAGGCTACTAGAATGCATGTATTTGAAATATTATAAATAGGGGGTTGCAAGATGTAAAAAGGGTTGTTCATTTATATTCTTCCAAGAACTTGTAAGTGTCAATAGTCATCTAGGCTTTCAATTTATGCACGTCTAGGTTGTTAGTAGAACATCACATTTTACAAATCATAGAAAGGGTTTATATGATAATGACGTTTGTAACTGAATGTCTCCATGGTAGTTGGTAGATCTTTAGGGGAATCCTCGAACCTAGTTGTGTGTTTCCTCTTGCCACATTTTCTAGCATGAATGTAACATGGGTTTGATAAATGTGACAACATTTTAAATCATCTCAAATCTTTTGTGGTGGTAATTTATTTGTTTCATATGGATATTTGTAGTATTGCTATGAATTATTGAGTATGTTTAGTTGTATGACATGAACTATTTGATGTGTGTATATAGACAAATTCATTTTCAATTGTGATTTACAGGTGTGTATTGGTCTCCATGACAATCCAAGACTCTATTACTCATTAGAACAAGCACTGGTTTTGGAATTTGGTGATCAATCACATCACTAATTATAAAATCAAACTTCAATAGTAGGTAGGGATGCAATCAATTTTCAACATGCTTTCATGCTTCAATTGTATAACCTAGGAAAATATTTTGAATAAAATTTAACTACTTTTTATCTTTAACAATCATGTATTGCATGTATTCATATTGCATATGTGCAATATTGCCAATGCCAACTTAGAAGATGTTTTATATGTAGCTAGTTAGTCCTTATCCTAGTTACAAATCTTGGGTTTAAGCATACATTGGGTACAACTATAAAGGTTTAATTTGATTCATCATTCTTTACTGTGAATCTTCTTGAGGACACCTCTAGGAACATCCTCTTAGGATTAGTTGATCCCAAGGTGAAGGAGTGAATACCCACTCTAAAAAATTGGCCTTTAATCACCCAAAATTCATTGATAAGTTCTTGATCTATCTTCATAGAGACAAATCTCACCTTGAAGATATATTGATGCTCTAAGATTGTGGACCTTTGATTTTGGGACCCAACAAAATGACATCGTTTCTAGGGACATAAATATCAGGTTTGTATCTTGAGGACCTTTGATAATAGAGGAGGTATTTCTCTTCTAAGTGAAGAGTGGTGACTCTATTTTAGTCAAACCCAAAATCAAATCACATTTAAAAATATTTGGAGATTGAAATAAAAAGATAGTCCAGAGATCTACAAGAATAGGGAGACACATCATCTCATGCTAGGAAACAACCAATGAAAAGTTAAGTATGTTGGTACATGTCATTTGGACTAAATTCTTTGGACTAAGAAGTAGGTATATTAGGTAGAAGTAATGCATTTAATGATTTAAGAGATCAATATCAATACACTTTTGAGGACATAGAAGATTACATAGTTAGGACCCATAGAAGAATGCATAGGCATGACTATGATTTGCAAGGAAATGACAGGCTCATTGGTGGAAGTGGGGATAGATCCCACAACGTGCATCTATAAACTCTTGGTATGTAAGGTCAAAACGTAAAAACCCAACTTGCTAGCTAGCGCCCCACATCTCCTACTCTATCATAGAGAAATGATCTTGAGAATGATACTACATTATATGATGCCAATGAACCCATACATTCAAATGTTGATAAGAGAAAAGATTATTGATGAAGAGTTAGATTTTCTTGACCACCTTAGGTAGAAGAAATAAGATATTCAAGAGTAAATAGAAGGACAACAAGCTCAACTTGCTTAGCATGCTCAAATACAAATACAAACGCAAGTAGCCTAACTGTAAAACTAAATTTATGGCCTCACCAAATCAACCATTACCATATTAGAAACATAATGAGCAGTTTTATAATATTCCAAATGGAAGGCCTATATTTTGAAGACAAGCTCATAGATTCCCACCCGCTAGGAAGCCTTTGGGAATAGAAATACACAAACAATTGGATTTCTTTAGTATTCTTGATTACCCAAATACAATTCTAAATGAAATTAGAGGAAAGATATTAATATTTTAGGGTAACAATGCAGTCACAGGAGAAGAACATTTGAGACACTTCTTCAATGTCATTGATGAATATATGAAATTGATCATGAGGATGTGATGATGAAGTTGTTCATGTATTCATTGGAAGAGAGTGCAAGAGAGTGGTACAAAAGCCTTCCAAATAATACTATTGATTCTTGGGAGGAGTTTATAAGAGTATTTAGATTAGAACATGGGGATAGGATATATCCCAAATTTGCTATACATGAACTTAAAACCATTAAGACATGGATGAATGAAATAGTGGTGGATTTTAACAATAGGTTTATCATGACTATGAGGTGTTGCAAGTATGGGCCTAACTGGTGTTGTCATTGATGTCAACATACTCCTGTTGCATTGATGATAACAATTGAATGAGCTGTGTGCTGAGGATATTGAGAAAATTAGTCCTAATCAGGAATAGAGAAGAACAGTGAAGACAGTGAGGTAAAGATCCCAGCTAGGATGAAGATCTGGTGAAGGATCACCTTCTCTATGGTCCCAGAGTCATGTTTTGTTTATGTTTTCAATAAGGCTTTTTAAGCCACATCATGTTTGTAATAAGGCTTTTTTTTGTCAATTTGGTCACTAGACCTATGTAGACCATGTTTCGGTCAAGTTTGATGTAATAACACAATGGAAACATGTAGTTTTCTTGTGAGAGGAGAAACCCAATGGCTAACTGACTTTCAAAATTAGTTTATACGGTTGGAAGGGATGTAAACAAGGGTCTCAAGCCTTTTATAGGTGAGAAGTTGGATGTAACTAAAGACAAGGAATGAATGAATGAAGATCTAGATTTTTGGGTGTGTTGAAACATTGTTCTTTCTGAGTATTTCTCTGTAACATTCATTCTGTATGGACTATACAGATAGTTGATCATTTGAAACTGACTAGAGATGTTCCTGTATTGAAGTAGTTTCCATTTGATAGTAGTTTGGTGTCTTAAAATGTTGTAGTTTGTGAGATCTCGTTCCTTTTGCAAAGACTGGTATGAAAACCTAGAAACTAGGGTTTTGTGAATACATGGACTGTATCTCCTCTATCCACTAAAATCAAGATTCTCATGTTCAGTGTGATGGAGGAATACAGTGAATATTTTATGTTTTTTGTAGTTCTAGATCGATCACTCAAGGATCCAAGGAGTTTGGCATGAGTTGACTAGGCATCTCTATGTGACTAGTCATCGAAACGATAGGAGAAGTGCTATTGTGGAGTGGCCAAATTGAAGGGTGATCAAGTGTTTACAGAGGATTATAGACCCCCTTCCATGCTATCGAGTCTTTGTTTCTATTTCTGGTTTGGTGTCTGCTTAGTTGCAAAGTAGCAGAGGTTGCCATCGGCATAACATAGCCCTCGAAGAAACATACATCGGCGCAAGTTTCGTATCGGTTCACCGAATGTATATTGCGAATGCATATCACAAATGTATGTTGAGAATGTATCTTTCGTCAGATACAAAAGGTGACCGGTCATAACGGTGAAATAGAATGTATGTTGAACAATGCACCTTTCGTCGAATGCAAAAGGTGACCGGTTGTAATGGTGAAATATAATGTATGTTGAGAATGCACCTTTCATCGGATGTAAACGGTGACTGGTTGTAGTAGTGAAATCAGGGTGGAGAAACTTTAGTCTACCGGTAATAACAAGTCAAGCAAAGCATATGCTAAGTTAGTATATCGGCATATCGGGAGGACAGACAAGGGAGTTCTCCAACGAAGGAAGTCTTGCCGACAAGGTCACGACTAACCGCCACAGTTAAGGCGAGTGGAAGCTTAACTACCATTGGGGTATCGACAGGAGGTTTGAAGACACCGCTGATAGAGGAAGCCTCTCTGAAGACTAATAGGAGTTGAGTGTCAGGGAGAGTTGAGAGATCGGTCAAAGAAATAGCAAGGTGGCCGACGGGTCTGTTTAGCCGATGAGAATAGATCACTGAGACGTAAGATGGTCTCACACCGATATAGTTTGTGACAAGTTGTTCGTTTCTTCTGTGCGCTCTGCATCATATTGGTATCAGAGCCAATATTTGAATTGGAGCAGTGTATGTCAGACAAGGAGATAGAAACTGAGGCTAGTACAATGCGTCTCAAGTCTATGAGCCAGGAAGCCATCAAGATGGTAGAGGAGATGCTTGAAGCAAGGTTGAAAGAAGAGAGGTCCAAGGGTAAGAGTAAAGAGGATGGAAGTGTCTCTGATGCAGAAGAAGAAGAAGAGGTAGAGGAGAGCCCTCAAGAACAAGATATGACTGTAGACCAGAAGGCATTCTTGAATGCACTCAAAGGTGCTCATGGGGATAGTGGCAATCCAAAGATGGATGTTCCTACATTCAATGGGAATCTAGATGGAGATGCCCTCATGGATTGGATTGAAGCCATGTGCAACTATTTTGACTTCAAGGAGTATAGTGATAGTAAGAAAGTCAAGTTTGCTAAGACAAGATTGAGAGGTTCTGCCCTAGTTTGGTGGAACTATATGCAAGGTGAAAGAGAGAAAGTTGGAAAGAACCCTATCACCAAATGGAGTAGAATGGTGGCCATGCTAAGAGACAAATTCATGCCATCTGATTATGAGTTGTAGACCATTAGGAAGTTTAATCATCTCAGACAAAAGGATATGGATGTGGCTACATATACTGAAGAGTTTCATAGATTGAGCATGAGAGCCAATCACAAGGAGGAGGAGAAAGAGATGGTAGCTAGATATCTTGATGGCTTGAGGTATAACATACAAGATGAATTCAGAATGGTGGTTCCTAAAACAATGGATGAGTGTTTTCAATTAGCCTCTAGGGTAGAGGAGAAGTTGAAAAGAAAGAGTGATCAAAACACCAGAGGAAGAGGTGGCAGAAATAATAGGGAAGAGGCAGTTTGGGTAGAGGACAGTTAAGTAGAAATGAAAATCCAAGTCAACAAGAGTCTCATTTTGATGTAGACCATAGAGGTGGTGGTTTTAGAGGTTGGAGAAGACCAAATGGCAGAGGTAGAGGTGGTGGTACAGGCACTGGTAGATGCTATGGTTGCAATCAAGTAGGGCATACCATGAGAAGGCAACCGGTTCCCATGATGGTGGAAGAAGGAATCAGTTGTTGAAAGATGATGATTGCCAAAGTGTGAGTTCACCCATTGGTAGTGCTGCACCAGTCCTTGAAGGAGAGAACATGATGATCAAGAGGACCTTGATGAAGATGCCGTTGAAACAAGAGCCCCCACAAAGGAAGATTCTCTTCAAAACCCAAGGCATAGCATATGGTAAGATTTGTAAAATCATTGTTGACTCAGGTTCAATTGAGAATGTAGTGTCTACTAAAATGGTAGAGAAGTGTAAGTTGAAAAGGCTGCCCCATGTTAGTCCTCATAAGATCTCTTGGTTGAATAAGAATCAAAATTACATGGTAGAAGAGCAAACTTGGGTTGAGTTTGAGATAGGTGATTATAAGGACAAGATACTATGTAAGATTATTCCTATGGATGCTTGTCACCTTCTTCTTGGACGTCCATGGAAGTATGATGTGAAGGCACAACATGATGGTGAGAAGAACACATACCTCATCACCAAGAATGGAATGAAGTTTAGGATGGATCCTATGCAAGATTATATTGGAGAGAAGAGTAATGACACCAATGTTATGATGGTTAGTGGCAAAGAGTTCTTACACCTCATGAAGGAGAAGGATACCCAAGGGTATGCCTTGGTAATGAAGCCTAAAGATGAGTTAGGTCAACAGGACAAAAGGTAGAAAGAGATTCCACTAGAAGTGCAACAATTGTTGGATAAGTACCAAGATCTTGTGGTAGAGGATACTCCTAACTCCTTACCACCCATGAGAGATATAAGTCATCAAATTGACTTGATCCCAGGTGCCACATTGCCCAATAAGGCTGCCTATAAATTGACACCACAACATAATGAAGAGGTGAGTAGACAAATTCAAGAACTCTTAGAGAAAGGATTGATTAGAAAGAGTCTTAGTCCTTGTGTAGTCCCTAGTGTACTTGCTCCAAAGAAAGATGGGAAGTGGAGACTATGTACGGATTCAAGGGCCATAAATAAGATCACAATAAGGTATAGGTTCCATATGCCAAGGATTGAGGATCTTTTGGACTATCTTGGAGGGTCATGTTATTATTCAAAGATTGATTTGAAATTTGGTTATCATCAAATTAGAATTAGGCAGGGAGATGAATGGAAGACTGCCTTCAAGACAAATGAAGGTCTCTATAAGTGGATTGTCATGCCATTCAGCCTTAGCAATGCCCCAAGCACATTCATGCGTTTGATGAATGAGGTACTTGTTGAATTCATTGGCAAATTTGTAATTGTTTATCTTGATGACATACTTGTTTTCAGCAGGACAAAAGAAGAACATGTGAAGCATCTTAGACAAGTGATGAAGAAGTTACATGAGAATAAGTTGATGATCAACTTAGATGAGTGTGAGTTCATGAAAACTGAACTTGTGTATCTAGGTTTTGTGATTTCTAATGGTTGTTTGAAGATGGACCCCACAAAGGTTGAGGCCATTCTCAATTGGCCTACTCCTAGGACAGTGGTAGATGTTAGAAGCTTCCATGGCTTAACAACTTTTTATAGGAAGTTCATTAGAGGATTCAGTCACATAAGTGCTCCTATTCTTAACACCATCAAGGGTGGCATAAAGTACAAATTTCAATGGACAAAGCAAGCAGATGATAGCTTTGAATTGTTAAAGAAGAAAGTGGCTGAATTACCTACATTGGTACTCCCAGATTTTGACAAAGTTTTTGTAGTGGAATGTGATGCAAGTCAACAAGCAATAGGTGCTATTCTTAATCAAGAAGGACATCCAGTGGCATTTTTTTTAGAGAAGTTGAATGAGGCTAAACAAAGGTACTCTACCTATGACTTAGAGCTTTATGTAATGGTGCAAGCTCTCAAAAAGTGGAGACACTATTTGCTGCCCAAGGCATTCATTGTTTTTACTGATAACCATGCTCTTAGCTTTCTAAATAGTCAAGAAAAGTTGAATCATAGGCATGTTAAGTGGATGGAACAATTGCAGGCCTATACCTTCACTATTAAGCATAAAAAGGGTGTTGCCAACAAAGTGGTTGATGCTTTAAGTAGAAGGATGCTTGTTATACATGAAGTACAGATGGAAAGCATGGGGATAGACTATTTGAAGGATTTATACAAGGAGGATGCAGATTTCAAAGCTGCTTATGAAGTTTGTGCTAATTTGGCTAACACTTTTCATGGTGAATATTCAGATTTTGTGTTGCAGGAAGGTCTCTTATTCAAGCGCAGTTTGCTATGTGTTCCTAAATGTTCAATGAGGGATAACATCATCAAAGAGAAGCACAATGGAACCTTAGGAGGACACTTTGGGTTGGACAAGACTTTGGAACAAGTCACTAGATTCTACTATTGGGCAAAAGTACAGTCGGATGTAAGAAGATATGTTGCAAGTTATACTATATATGTCAAAAGGCCAAAGGTATGTCTTCTAATGTTGGTCTGTACCAACCCCTTCCTATTCCCAACAGGCCTTGGGAGAGCATTAGTATGGATTTTGTCCTTGGTCTTCCTAAGACAACAAGGGGTGTGGATAGTGTTTTTGTCATTGTGGACAGATTTAGTAAGATGGCTCATTTTGTGCCCTGCAAATGCACAAATGATGCATCTCACATTGCTGGTCTCTTTTTTAGAGAAGTGGTTAGAATCCATGGTTTGCCCCTTTCAATTGTCACTGATAGAGACTCCAATTTTGTTGGTCATTTTTGGAGGACCTTATGGAGAAAATTGGGAACACAATTATCTTTCTCATCAGCCTACCATCCCCAAACTGATGGTCAGACTGAGGTTGTTAATAGGTCCTTAGGAAACCTTCTCAAATGCCTTACCAAGTAGCATGGGTTGGCATGGGACTTGGTTATCAGTCAAGCTGAGTATGCTTACAATGATTCAGTGAATAGAAGCACTAGGAAGAGTCCTTTTGAAATTGTTTATGGTTTCCATCCAAGAGGACCACTTGAACTCAAAGACCTACAAGGTTGGGATAAGAGGAGTGCTCTAGGAGAAGATTTTGCTGCCACAATGAAGGCAGTTCATGATCAAGTCAAAGTTTAGTTGGAAAAAATAGTCTCCAGGTACAAGGATAAAGCAGATCTCAAAAGGAGAGATGTACAATTCAAGGTGGGAGATTTGGTGATGGCCTATATAAGGAAGGAAATATTTCCTAAAGGACAACCAACCAAACTTTTGCTGAAGAAAATAGGACTATGCAAGGTAGTGCATAAGTTTGGTCCAAATGCTTATGAAATAGAACTACCATTTAGTCTTGGTATTTCTCCCATATTCAATGTTTCAGACCTATTTCCATTTAGACCTCCATTGAATGCTGAAGATGGACCAGATGCTATGATTGAAGATGAAGATTGGGTCAGAGATCTACCTCCAAGTAAGCCTTTACGATTGGAATGCATCTTAGATTCCAAATTTGTCAAAAAGACAAGGAAGGGTGTGTACAAGGAGTACTTGGTTAAGTGGTAGGATCTTCCTGATTCAGAGGCTACATGGATGAGTGAAGCAGACATTTTGAAGCATGGGACGACACTCCAACAGTTGGCAACTCAAGGGACTTGAGTTTTCTTGCAGGGGGAGTATGGTGCAGGAGCACCTTCTCTATGGTGCCAGAGTCATTTTTTGTTTATGTTTTCAATAAGGTTTTTTAAGCCACATCATGTTTGTAATAAGGATTTTTTTTGTCAATTTGGTCATTAGACCTATGTAGACCATGTTTTGGTCAAGTTTGATGTAATAACACAATGAAAACATGTAGTTTTCTTGTGAGAGGAGAAACCCAACGGCTAACTGACTTTCAAAATTAGTTTGTACAGTTGGAAGGGATGTAAACAAGGGTCTCAAGCCTTTTATAGGAGAGAAGTTGGATGTAACTAAAGACAAGGAATGAATGAATGAAGATCTAGATTTTTGGGTGTGTTGAAACATTGTTCTTTCTGAGTATTTCTCTATAACAGTCATTTTGTATGGACTGTACATATAGTTGATCATCTGAAACTAATTGGAGATGTTCCTGTATTGAAGTAGTTTCCATTTGATAGTAGTCTGGTGTCTTAAAGTGTTGTAGTTTGTGAGATCTCGTTCCTTTTGCAAAGACTGGTCTGAAAACCTAGAAACTAGGGTTCTGTGAATACATGGATTGTATCTCCTCTATCCACTGAAATCAAGATTCTCATGTTCAGTGTGATGGAGGAATACAGTGTATATTTTGTGTTTTCTATAGTTCTGGATCGAGCACTCAAGGATCCAAGGAGTTTGGCATGAGTTGACTAGGCATCTCTATGTGACTAGTCATTGAAATGATAGGAGAAGTGCTATTGTGGAGTGGCCAAATTGACGGGTGATCAAGTGTTTATAAAGGATTATAGACCCCCTTCCATGCCGTCGAGTCTTTGTTTCTATTTTTTGTTTGGTGTCTTCTTAGTTGCAAAGTAGCAGAGGTTGCCATCGACGTAACACAACCCTCAA
The DNA here is from genome assembly GCA_027924645.1 of Cunninghamia lanceolata. Classification (NCBI taxonomy): domain Eukaryota; kingdom Viridiplantae; phylum Streptophyta; class Pinopsida; order Cupressales; family Cupressaceae; genus Cunninghamia; species Cunninghamia lanceolata. The sequence continues at coordinate 5,353,393 of BSBN01000155.1, forward strand.
AGAAGCATACATTGGCACAAGTTTCGTATCGATTCACCGAATGTATATTGCAAATGCATATCACAAATGTATGTTGAGAATGTATCTTTCGTCAGATACAAAAGGTGACTGGCCATAACGGTGAAATAGAATGTATGTTGAAGAATGCACCTTTCGTCGGATGCAAAAGGTGACCGGTTGTAACGGTGAAATAGAATGTATGTTGAGAATGCACCTTTCGTCAGATGCAAATGGTGACCGGCCGTAGCGGTGAAATTAGGGTGGAGAAATTTTAGTCTACCGGTAATAAAAAGTCAAGCAAAGCATATGCTAAGTTAGTATATCGGCGTATCAGGAGGAAATACAAGGGAGTTCACCGTCGAACGAAGTCTTGCCGACAAGGTCACGACTAACCGCCACGGTTAAGGCGAGTGGAAGCTTAACCGCCATCGGGGTATCGGCAGGAGGTTTGAAGACATTGCCAATAGAGGAAGTCTCTCTGAAGACTAATAGGAGTTGAATGTCAGGGAGAGTTGAGAGATCGGTTAGAGAAATAGCAAGGTGGCCGACGGGTTTGTTTGGCCGATGAGAATAGATCGCTGAGACGTAAGACGGTCTCACATTAATACAGTTTGTGACAAGTTGTTTGTTTCCTCTATGCACTCTGCATCAAGATAAGAGGATACGCTTCAAAGGGTTTGTAGATATGTGTCTTAAGATGATCTAGTAAAGATTTCAGAGGTTCGCATGAAGATCTGAAGAAGTTATGGCCATTTAAGTAAAACTGGTTCTGGTAGATGTTTAGAGGTGACAGAGTGACACAGATAGGTCTGGTAAGATCCGGAAATGCAATATCTTGTTCTGCTGATTGGGTGGAGTGTTTAGGAAGTCAATGTGAATTGACAAATCAAGTGGTTCGTGGTCTGAAGGTCCGCAAGCATCTATCCCAATATGACTGATGACAAACTGTGTTCTTGAGGTTCTGGATGAAGGAGAGAATGATTTCAGTAAGTAGAAGTAGTGTAGATGTTCTTGATGATTCAGGAAAGCTTGTGGAGGTCTTTGGATTGTGTCCAGTTCATGTTGGTGGTCCGCATTGAATATTGAGCTCGTAATTGAAGAATTACTTCCGGATGATGATGTTCTTCCTAAGTCTGGCCGATCGGATGAGTTACACATCCTGCGGATGATCTTGAAGATGTCTTGTGAAGAATGACGTGTTTCTTAAGGAAGATTGAAGTCTCAGATCTATGTGGCCGACAGTGTGTTGATCCACGTGAATTCTTTTTGTAATAAGTCATGTTGTATTTATGTATTTGCTTTGTAATATATGCCGACTTGGATGATTATTCCTAAGTCGATGTCTTGTATAAATAAGGAGTTGCAAAGTCATTTGAAAGGTATATTGTGGAGATGAGTGTGTGGTAGAGAGGAGCAGAGCGAAAGACAGAGCAGAAGTATTGGGCTTAAATGGAACTAACTCAAGCATGGTGAAGATACTATTCTTTAGTTCAAGTATGTAATACTTATTATTTTGTAGACAGTGTGTTTCCCATAGGCAGTGGGCCTCTTGTGAGCAGTGGGCTCAGGCAGTGAGCCCTAATTGGCATGTGCCATTTTGTTCTTTCTTTTCTTTTAACAGAGAATACAATCTTGGGTTAGTCACCCCATGGTTTTTCCCTTAACTGGGTTTTCCATGTCAAAAATCTTGGTGTCATATGTGTTAATGTGTTTCTGCTCATGAATTGCTGCATTATGTTTCCATGATTGATTTATTATTATGCTGCTGAATTAAGAAAAGGATTTAAGTGATTAATTGAAAGAAAGTTTTGGACAACTGATTCATCCCCTCTCTCAGTTGTCTGTCCTAAATCTAACATGAGGAAGGTGCCACCAAATCTCAAACCTAATGAATCAATGTGTTTGGTCCTTTATTGTAGTGTTTTTGATGCCAAGATAGGACATTGTCTCTGAGACAGGAATCCACAAACTTTGAGAGAATCTTAAGCTAGTACAATAGACATTGAAAGCAACATGAGAGCATTGAGCAAGCATGTCAAGAGGCCAGATGTGAATGTTTAACAATTGGATAGAGGAATCTCAAGCAAGCCTCTCACTACTGAGGATAAGTTGACAAGATGATTGGTGCCATGGAAGACTTGTCATATAGGGTGGTAAGAAATGAAAGGGATACAATCAAATAATGTTGCAACACATTTAAATAAGGGTTAACGTCTGCATAATAGGCCTTATAACATTGACTTGTCAAAGAGGCTACCACAAAATGATAAGCAAGTGGCTCCTAGATAAGGAAATTTTAGGCACCAAGACAAAGAAACTCCAAATCCTTTATGAAGAGACCATGTGAAGCTTCAAAAATATTCATTGTGGTGTGAGACATGCTACCTTCTATATGATCCAATGAAATACATTGTTTCCCTCATGGTGATTAAGGAGAAAGAATTCCTTAATGAGGAGGGTAGTGTAGAATATTATGAAGATGACATTAATTAGCTTGATGCATTTGAATATGCACATATGGATGAAGAAGTTGGGTATGCTGAACAATCTACAATAGATCAATTTTTTTAGTATGATCATGATGCTAGTACAAACCAATAAGAGTTTCTTGCTCATGATTTTGAACACCTTAAGGATCTCATGTATTAGAGGTACAAGAAAGCTAAACCATCCAATGAAGACATTAAGGATCTCACTGATGTAACAATAGTGCAAGTTTAGAGTGGCTACAAGTTGAGAAATAGGCAAGTGCCTACTAAAAATGATGTTGCTACTACCGACACAAATATATTTGACACAAATGTTGAAAAGGATAAATAAAGGGTGAGCATTGAGACCAAAGACAATGGTACTACATAGAATGCAATAGAAAAGAAAAGAACTCTAGTGTGACAACTTTGTGTATTTTCTACACACCATTTCGAAACTTTCGATATCACCGCGAAGTTTCAAAGCACACAGGTAATTGATTCAAGGCAGATTCAAGATGTGGATTTAGGGTAGAATGGGTCAATAAAGTTTCAGTGAAGTTTCTATCGAATTTCAAAGATTTAGTTTCTAAGTCATTGAGAGTCTGAGGATGAAGGGAGCATCACTTGTAGTTTCAAGGCATTCTCCAAGCAAGGATTCTCTGGGTCTATCAATTAAAATCATAGTCCAATGGAAGGCTTGGCCTATCAATCATGAGCTACAGCACAAGCTATAAAGATGAAGGCACATCATTAAAAAGGAGTGCGCAGTCACTCTAAATAGAGTCACAAGCCTTTAGAATGATGCAAATGACCGCAGCCACCTCGAGAATCAAAAGACTCGGTCATATATAGACGCTGCATATATAGAAGTTTCAGGCCAATATCAACCTATAAAGAGAATCTCCATTCAAACACAAGTTTGTTCTAATCAAGAGTAGGCCATCACAAGGATCGACCTATGCACCAAAGTCATGAAGGAACACAACTAAAGAAATAACACATTGCCTGTCTAACATGGTGCATTATAAAGAGTATAGAAGCGACCTATCTAAAAGAAGCCTCGACCTCAGATTAAGGAAGGCACGACCATAAACAATCGAAGACAACCCATAACACAGGTGCATCCTCTAAAAAGTGTCTCAAGCTGCCAAAGTTTCTAAGCCGCAGCATTATGTGAAGTGGCGCTGCCTCAAGAATAAATGCACAACCAATATCATGTATGATGCTGCCAGTATCAAACAAAGAGCAACACCATTTCAGAAGGTGCAAACAATAAGTCTCAGCCTCACATGAATCAAGGCACTCAACCAATACAAGCCACAACCATTGTGGACAGATGACAAACCAACTAATAAATGAAGGCACAACCCCACTGTAAAAGGCCACTGTTTATAATGGCAGCCACTTTGTATTATAAAGTCCTGGCCACAATACAAAGACACACAACATTATGTATGGCACACAAGTAATGATTCAAATGGCGCAGTCTCAACATGATGGGTGCGAGCTATGTGATAGGCATGCAACCTATGAGCAAAACACAACCATGACTAAACATAGCACAACCAAATAAGGCCTAGCTAAGCATATACAGAGGATTGGTCTCTAAATCAAGCATATCGTTCACCAAGTCACAGCTATAGATACAATAGTGCAAGCTTTTGAGCTCAAAGTGTAGCCATTCAGAAGTGCGCAGCCGCAAACTCTAGTGAGGCCATTTCAAAATCACGGGAGGTTTTCACGTAAGACTCATTTTAAAATCTTTTAAAAGGAGTGCTAATAGAGTCACGTGGGTCATGAAAATAAATATGAGTCAAGTGGTTCTTTATTAATGTTGAGTCTTATTATAATAAGGTGGGCCCCTCCAAATAAAGCTAAGCTTTATTAAATATAAAGAGTCTAATTTTAGTTTTAAGGTTCACAGGAGATAATAGTAAGATTTAAATAAGTGAGAGTCTTTTAATATAGAGTCTTTTATTAATATGGTGGGACCCTCAAGAAAGAATCATATAGCTTATGACTCACGGGAAGATGAAAGTCTCTTAAAAAGAAATATGCAACTTCTAAATGTAAAATAAAGCATCGCTTTATTTCTAACGACAAGTAAAATGAGCAGGAATCTTATTTTCAAGAAGCAGATTGGATTTTCTAGCTCATGAGAAATAGAAAGAGTTAGTTTGCTCTAGTTATCAAGTTGATATTGGGGAATTTGCAGTTAGGATATTTTGGCAGTTGCAGAGGATCTTGAGAAGGGGTTTTCTTTTGCTTTAAATAGCATGAATCATCAGCAGATACGAGACAATACAGAGATCAGAGAGTTTTTATCAGCAGCTAGAGTAGAAGCATTTTTTCTTGCCTTAACAGGTGCCTCTCATGAGGGATTGAATATTGTAATCTATGCATTTTGCCTTATGTACTTTATTCTCCATCAAATAATGAAGAGAGAGAGAGAGTGGTGTTCTGTGCATTTTGCAATTTGTTTCTGATTCTCTCTTCTTGCTTTCTGTTTTGAGCCTTTTGGTTAATCTGATATAATATGCTGGGATTACTAATCATGCTGTGTGCTCTTTAATTGTACCAGTAGACTATATTAGATTGACTCACTGTGCTGGTTGGATTTAGATTATGATTCTAGCGCATCACCTTAGCAGTAGTTTTAAGAGTTTCTTTATAATCTTGTTTTTCTTCCCTTTACCTCAAAAGCCATAGAGAAGAACCATCTTCTTTAAAATATGGAGGTTATTCTAAGAGTCAAGTCCCACATTCTTGGAATTTCCCACTTTTGGTGATTATTTACAAATTTAAACATCAACAACAACCAATGGTGCAGAGTAAATCTGTGCCCAAAACTCACGAGCCTGCCCTACCATTGGGTACTACAAATATCCCTAGGAAGAAGAATTTAGATATTGAGGGAAGGCAAGTTCAGACTGTTGAAAAAAGAGTAAAGTAGGGGGAGAGAAAAGAACAGAGAAGCAAAAGGCAAGGATGTTTCTTCTTATGGTCAATTCATGCCAATAATTTATAATGCTATTGATTTAATAGTCCCATAATCCACTCCTTTACCCACTTACAATCCCATTGATGTAGCTTAGGTCGTGAGCCAAGTCAAAATTTTAGTGCTAATAGCAGAACTCTTTAAAATCCCTGAGAATAGGGAGAGCGTTTTGTCCTACATCATTGTTGTGAATGAATTAGACCAACTTGCCATTATCCTCAGTGATACTATAGTTGAAAAATTTGCCCAAGACATCCCTAAAGTCTACTTGGGAACATCCCTGGTTAATAGTCAATTGATGTTGACTACACAAATTTATTGATTAAAGGATGGCTAATTCATAACTGCATGTTAGATTTTGGATCCTTGAGCAATGCCACGCCTCTTCAAATTATGAATGAGCTAGGTCTACAGGTTTCCAAGTCCTACGGTAAATGCTTTGCCATGGATTCCTGGGAGGTGAATGCCATTGGAGTTGTGATTTGTTTAGAGGTTCAACTTGCTATGTACCCTGGTAAATCATTCTTAATAGATATAATCATTTTGATTGTCTTACCAAGTGGAGTATGTTGTTGTCAAGAAAATAGGTGGATTTAATAGGTGGCAGCATTCAAATGGACCTATCATATGCCATTATACCATTACATGGAAATGAGTTCTTATTGCATAGGGAAAAGGAAACGTTGCACATTGTGGAGGACCTAGAAGAAGCAAAAAATGAGGTTCTTTATACGAAGGGTGAACTTGATAACATAAATGGGTATTGTGATTATGATGTTGGCAACCATGCTGACCTTGCTTCATACCCACACCCCTAGCTCTGAAAGCAACAATATATGGGATATATATTTTTATGGTGCTTGATCTAGGGAAGGAAATGGTGCAAGTATTATTTTTGTGTCACCCAATGACACAATTATAGATTTAGTTTCGTGTTAAATTTTGACTACACTAACAATGTGGTTGAATATGAGGCCCTGCTACTTGGTTTGAATATAGCCTCTAGGCATGATAATAAATGTTTAAGTTTACATGGTGATTCTAAACTGGTAGTATCTCAAGTTAGAGGTTCATATGCAACTAACAAAAAAAGATTAAGGATGTATAGAAATGTAGTATGGGATACCATATAAATGTTTGATTCTTTGATATCAAGTGGCTAGATAGAACTAAAAATATTATAGTTGATACTCTTGTTGTCATGGCCTCAAAGTTTGATGCCTCTATGGCATCATCCCATTGCTTGTATAATGTGGAGGTTCTCACCAGGCCAAGCATTCCTTATAACATTTACAACTGGCAGGTATTCAATGATGATAGGTAGATTTATGAGCTCTTAAACTATGTCGATGATTTTGAAATTTAGCTCATTGATTAGCATCCTATGGTAGAAGTTGAAGATGGAAAAGAAACACTTTTAAAAAATGAGATCATTCAACTCAAAACTGATTTCATTCCAAGGGGTCTTGTAGCACTTGAAAGGATGTTTGATAATTTTGATAGGACAAGGAGCAAGCTACTCAATGAAGATGACGTAGAAGGTGTAAACCTAAGTACCAAAGTGGGTCCCAAGATGATTTACATTGACATGAAGTTGAAACTGATAGATAAATAAATGTTGATTACATTATTAACGAGGTTCAAGAAATGCTTTTGCTTTGCATGGTCATATGATGAGATGAAAGCCTATAGGGAAGACTTGTTCCAACACACCATTCCCTTGGAACCTAGTGCTAATCCATTTAAGAAGAAATAAAGGCATGTTAATCCCATGCTAGCCATTCAGATGTAAAAAGAATTGACAAAGTTGAAAGAGGGAGGTATAATCAAGTTGATCAGACATTCAGAATGGGTATCCAAACTTATCTTGGTAAGAAAGAAAATGGAGACAAGGATTTATATAGATTTTAGAAATTTGAACATCAGGTCTCTCAAGGACAACTACTCATTGCTAAGCACAAATCATTTGCTACAGAGAGTGATAGGGTTAGAGTTGATGTCAATGATGGATAGCTTCCTGAGGTATAATCAGGTTATGGTCATGGAGTCTAAGCAAGACAAAATAACATTCATAACTTTGTGGGGCACATTTGTTTATGCGAGGATGCCATTTGGACTAAAAATGTGGGAGCCATCTTCCAAAGGGCTATGGATGTTGCCTTTTCTAATTTAATAGATGAGATCATGGTGGTCTATTAGGATGACATAACTGCTTATTCTAAGGATATAAAGTATCATTGTAGGGTAAGTGCAAAAAGATGGGGGGCCAAAAAGGGGTCTTAAGTGGCCACTTTTTTCTTCTTCTGAAATTAGGAAATGCTGGCCTTGGATGAGAAATTGAGCATAGTTACACTCAAAATTTGGAGATGCAATCAAAACAATGTTCATAGTACTCCGAGTCTACTTTCTAAACTACTATTTTTTTTTGAAAATGGTATAGATTAAGGGGTTCAAAAGAGGGAGCCACAGAAAATGGTGTTGTTTTTGTCAAAAAAACATAACATAGCATGTTTTGTGGCTCCCTCAAAAGGTCAACTTTTTTTTGGTATTTTTAAAATCGCTTCAGTTAGAAATTAGCTAACAACATGTAGTTTATGCCTAATTTTTTTGATAATTTTTTGATGAATATTTGATTTTTTACTAATTTTCAAAGTAGACACATCCTAAAAAACATAATTTTGGCCGTGCTACCCCTATAAATTTTGAAAACTAATTGAAAAACATTTTTTTCTTTTTTTAATGTGTAGAATGGAGTCTAGTTTCTAAATATCTATTTTTTTTTGAAATTTCAATCAATAGTTAATTTACAGTGAAAAAAAGACCAAATAGTGGTTTTTACCCAAAAACGGACACACAAACAAAAGAAATTAAAGATGAAAGACTTAACATTGTCAAAATGTGAAAAAAATCACATCGTCAAATAGCTAAGAGAAAGCCTAACATTACCCAAGTGTTCAATTTGTTTGACCTTGAAACACGCACAAATTTGAGGGTTAGCACGAACGAAATTATGTGAAATCCTGTAGAATATGGAAAAACACATCTCTGGACATTGGGAAGGCACTCCAAGCCTTTGGGTTGGAAATCCAAATAAAATCCCAAGCCCAAGGCTTGGGATTCCCAAAGCAAAATATAACGCGAGCACGTTATAACACGCTCGCATTATGTTCTACTTTGCATTTTTCCTTTTCCGTAGAAGTTTGTGTACTATTTGTCATGTTTGAAATAACGCGAGCACGTTATAACATGCTCACGTTATGTCCCTCTTGAATTTTTTTATGTTCAAGGTTATTAATCATGTATGTATGTATGTATGTATGTATGCCTATATGTATGTATGTATGTATGCCTATATGTATGTATGTATGTATGCCTATATGTATGTATGTAGAGTGTAGGGGGTAGAGGAGGGTAGAGATGGGGGTGAGCCAGATAGGGGAGGAGATGGGTGGATAAGGATTGAGTGATTAAGGTTTAAGGTTGAGGGTTTAGGGATAGGATTTAGAGTTTAGGGATAAGGGATTATAGTTTAGGACCTTGAGGGATTAGAGTTTAGGGTTGAGGCTTTAGGGATAGTGTTTAGGGTTGAGGGTCGAGGGATTAGGGTTAAGGTAGAGTGTTGAGGGTAGAGGGATTAGGGATAGTGTTTAGGGTTGAGGGATTAGGGTTTAAGGTATAGTTTTGAGGGTTGAGGGTTTAGGGATAGGGTTTAGGATTTAAGGTTTAAGTGTTGAGGATTTAGGGATAGTGTTTATGGTTTAGGGATAAGGGATTAGGGTTTAGGGTTTAGGGATTAGGGTACCATAAATTATAATTAGGGATTAGGGTTTATGGTTTAGGGACTAGGGACTAGGGTTTAGGGTTAAGGGATTAGGGTTTAGGGTTTAGGGATGTACAATTAAGGGGTACCATAAATAAACTAAAATTTTGGAAGGGTTGGAAAAATTTTGTGAATCATCATGGGCTGGAGATTAGAGATTTTGTTGTGTTCAAGTACATATCCAAGTCATAATTTAAGGTTAAGATATTTTAAAGAACAAGGTGTGTGAAAAATATCAATTCTCTTCGGATTATGAATACCAACATTGATACAGATAAAAGATGCCCTTCTTCTAACATAGTATGCAGTTCAAGTCAACCAATGGGTAGTAAGTTGTCGAATGAGTTGGTTTAATGGGCGTGCCTCCTTCTTCAAGGCCCAGGTGGGTAGGAGTGGGATGTACAATTAAGGGGTAGCATAAATAAACTAGAATTTAGGCAGGGTTGGGAAAATTTTGTGAATCATCATGGGTTGGAGATTGGAGATTTCGTTGTGTTCAAGTACATATTCAAGTCATAATTTAAGGTTAAGATATTTCAAAGAACAGGGTGTGTGAAAAATATCAATGCTCTTCAGCTTATGAATACCAACATTGATATAGATAAAAGCTGCCCTTCTTCTAACAGAGTATGTAGTTCAAGTCAACCAATGGGTAGCAAGTTGTCAAATGAGTTGGTTTAATGAGTGTGCCTCCTTCTTCAAGGCCCAGGTGGGTAGGAGTGGGATGTACAATTAAGGGGTGCCATATAAATAAACTAGAATTTAGGCAGGGTTGGGAAAATTTTGTGAATCATCATGGGCTGGAGATTGGAGATTTTGTTGTGTTCAAGTACATATCTAAGTCATATTTTAAGGTTAAGATATTTCAAAGAACATGGTGTGTGAAAAACATCAATGCTCTTCAACTTATGAATACCAACATTGATACAGATAAAAGATGCACTTCTTCTAACATAGTATGCAAATCAAGTGAACCGATGGGCAACAAGTTGTCGAATGAGTTGGTTTAATGGGCGTGTCTCCTTCTTCAAGGCCGAGGTGGGCAGGAGTGGGACGTAATATTAAGGGGTACCATATAAATAAACTAGAATTTAGGCAAGGTTGGGAAAAATTTGTGAATCATCATGGGCTGGAGATTGGAGATTTCGTTGTGTTCAAGTACATATCCAAGTCATATTTTAAGGTTAAGATATTTCAAAGAATAGGGTGTGTGAAAAATATCAATGCTCTTTCACTTATGAATACCAACATTCATACAGATAAAAGATGCCCTTCTTCTAACAGAGTATGAAGTTCAAGTCAACCAATGGGTAGCAAGTTGTTGAATGAGTTGGTTTAATGAGCGTGCCTCCTTCTTCAAGGCCCAGGTGGGCAGGAGTGGGATGTACAATTAAGGGGTACCATAAATAAACTGGAATTTAGGTAGGGTTGGGAAAATTTTGTGAATCATCATGGGCTGGAGATTGGAGATTTTGTTGTGTTCAAGTACATATTCAAGTCATTTTTAAGGTTAAGATATTTCAAAGAACAGGGTGTGTGAAAAATATCAATGCTCTTCAACTTATGAATACCAACATTGATACAGATAAGAGATGCCCTTCTTCTAACAGAGTATGTAGTTCAAGTCAATCGATGGGCAGCAAGTTGTCGAATGAGTTGGTTTAATGGGCATGCCTCCTTATTCAAGGCCCAGGTGGGCAGGAGTGGGATGTACAATTAAGGGGTACCATAAATAATTTGGAAATTAGGTAGGGTTGGGAAAATTTTGTGAATCATCATGGGCTGGAGATTGGAGATTTCACTGTGTTCAAGTACATATCCAAGTGATATTTTAAGGTTAAGATATTTCAAAGAATAGGGTGTGTGAAAATTATCAATGCTTTTCAGATTATGAATACCAACATTGATACAGATAAAAAATGCCCTTCTTCTAACAGAGGATGCAATTCAAGTCAACCAATGGGCAGCAAGTTGCTGATCTTGAATTGGTTTCTGATGAAGAAAACAATGATGTTGTTGAAGCAATGGAAGAAAATCAAAATTGTAAGTCTAATTTAATTTATTTTAACTTTCAAAGCAGGCATTTGAATTGTAGCTATACCTAGAGGATTGGTATAACAAAAACTTAATTATGTTACAAGCCTTTCTTTAAGGAACCCTGGACATTATGGACCCTATCATCTAGAAAAGCACATGAGAGTGAAATCTACCCCACCTTTCAAATCAGATATTTACCTTTTTATTCAATGAAAATGAAGTCACGGAATGTAAACTGACCATACATACTAGTAAGATCAAATTCTCTGCCTTCTATTCTTATTACTCTTACTTTATTAAGAGAAGAGTGTCAAAAAGAATGGGTTTAATTGTAAGCTAACATAAGGCAAAGCAGTTTTGTTATTACATTTTTTTGAGGGATCTCTAATAGTCTAATATAATGCAGTCTTCTATATTATAGGTGAATGCAGGAGTTGCCAAAAATAGGTGAATGTCCTCTACAATTACCAAGAGAAAAAAGTTTAGTAGTTCTTGTGGATAGAGCCAGTAAACAATGGGAGATTATTTGCCTATTTCATAACAATATACCTCCCCTAAGTGCGGGGTGGACAGAAAGAAACATAGATGTACCCCAATGCAAAGCTTTTCTCATAATGATCATCCTTCTGATTTCAACTGTTAATTACTCATTGTGGATGTACCATATGCAAAGCTTTTCTCATAGTGTGTACACCTATTGGCATAATGAACCCCATATGGGCCAGAAAAACATGCCATATAACATTACTAACATTAAAAATGTTCATAGCCATTTTTCTGACATATTCTTGCAACTCAAATATCTTTAAGAGAAGAGTGTCAAAAATGATGGGTTTAACAACCTAACATAAGGCAAAACAGTTTTGTTAGGTTTAGGGATAGGGTTTAGGGTTTAGGGTTGAGGGATTATGGTTTACGGTATAGTGTTGAGGGTTGAGGGTTTAGGGATAGGGTTTAGGGTTGAGGGATTAGGGTTTAGGGTTGACAGATTAGGGTTTACGGTTGATAGATTAGGGTTTAATGTTGAGAGTTGAGAGTTGAGGGTTTAGGGATAGGGTTGATGGTCAAGGGATTAGGGTTAAAGTAGAGTGTTGAGGGTATAGGGATTAGGGATAGGGTTTAGGGTTGAAGGTTTAACGATTGAGGGTTGAGGCTTTAGGGCTGAGGGTTAAGGGATAGGGGTTTAAAATATAGTGTTGAGTGTTTAGGGTTTATGGATAGGTTTTAGGGTTTAATTTTTAAGGGTTAAGGGTTGAGGGATAGGGTTTAGGGTTTAGGGATAAGGGATTAGGGTTTAAGGTATAGTGTCAAGGGTTGAGGGTTTAGGAATAGGGATAGCGTTTAGGGTTTAGGGATGAGGGATTAGGGTTGAGGGTTAAGGGATTAGGGTTTAAGGTATAGTGTCAAGTGTTGAGGGTTTATTGATAGTGTTTAGGGTCGAGGAATTAGGTTTTAGGGTTGATGGATTAGGGTTTAAGGTATAGTGTTGATGGTTGAGGGTTTAGGGATAGGGTTTAGGGTTGACAGATTAGCATTTAATGTCAAGGTTAGGGTTAGAGTGTCGAGGGTAGAGGGATTAGGGATAGGGTTTAGGGTTGAAGGTTTAAGGATTAAGGGTTGAGGCTTTAGGGATGAGGGTTTAAGGCTTAAGATATATTGTCAAGTGTTGAGGGTGTAGGGATAGGGTTTAAGTTTTAAGGGTTAAGGGTTGAGGGATAGGGATTAGGGTTTAAGGTATAGTGTTGAGGGTTGATGGTTTAGGGATAGGGTTTAGGTTTGTGGGATTAGGGTTTAGGGTTGATGAATTAGGGTTTAATGTTGAGAGTTGAGGGTTGAGGGTTTAGGGTTTAGGGATAGGGTTGATGGTCAATGGATTAGGGTTAAAGAAGAGTGTCGAGGGTAGAGGGATTAGGGATAGGGTTTAGGGTTGAAGGTTTAAAGATTTAGGGTTGAGGCTTTAGGGATGAGGGTTAATGGAAGAGGGTTTAAGATATAGTGTTGAGTGTCGAGCGTGTAGGGATAGGTTTTAGGGTTCAAGTTTTAAGGGTTAATGGTCAAGGGATCAGAGTTAAGGGTTGAGGGATTAGGGTTTGATGTTGAGGGTTGAGTACATTGAGGTTCAAGGGTTGAGGGTTTCAGGATAGGGTTGAGGGTTGAGGAATTAGGGTTAAAGTAGAGTGTCGAGGGTATAAGGATTAGGGATAGGGTTGGAGGATTTAGGGATAAGGGATTAGGGTTTAAGGTATAGTATCGAGTGCGTTGAGGGTTTAGGAATAGGGATAGTGTTTAGGGTTTAGGGTTAAGGGATTAGAGTTAAGGGTTGAGGGATAAGGATTTGATGTTGAGGGTTGAGGCTTTAGGCTTTAGGCTTTAGGGATAGGGTTGAGGGTCGAGGGATCAGAGTTAAGGGTTGAGGGATTAGGGCTTGACGTTGAGGGTTGAGTACATTGAGGTTCGAGGGTTAAGGGTTTCAGGATAGGGTTGAGGGTCGAGGGATTAGGGTTAAAGTAGAGTGTCGAGGGTGTAAGGATTAGGGATAGGGTTGGAGGGTTTAAGGATAAGGGATTAGGGTTTAAGGTATAGTATCGTGCCCGTTGAGGGTTTAGGGATAGGGATAGTGTTTAGGGTTTAGGGATTAGGTTTAGGGTTGAGGGATTAGAGTTAAGGGCTGAGGGATTAGGATTTGACATTGAGGGTTGAGGGATGAGGGTTTAGGGTTTAAGCTTTCAGGATAGGGTTGAGGGTCGAGGGATCAGAGTTAAGGGTTGAGGGATTAGGGTTTGATGTTGAGGGTTGAGTACATTGAGGTTCGAGGGTTGAGGGTTTTAGGATAGGGTTGAGGGTCGAGGGATTAGGGTTAAATTAGAGTGTTGAGGGTATAAGGATTAGGGATAGGGTTGGAGGGTTTAGGGATAAGGGATTAGGGTTTAAGGTATAGTATCGAGCCCGTTGAGGGTTTAGGAATAGGGATAGTGTTTAGGGTTTAGGGATGAGGGATTAGAGTTAAGGGTTGAGGGATTGGGGTTTAGGGATAAGGTTTAGGGTTGAGGTAGACAAGGAGCGACTGAGAGACATAGAGAGGGGAGAGGTAGAGAGGTGAGGGGGAGAGATAAGTGAGATATAGAACATGAGCTGATGGAACTATAGGTGAGATATTATAAAGGTCAGATAGGCACAAATATTTATGGATCAATCTATAGCAGGACAAAATGCGAGCGCATTATAACGCGGTTGCGTTTTGTCCTGCTATAGAAACGGTAAAAAAGTGTTGACCCTTGTGATCCAGGCCCACATGCTCTATTTTCATGCTAATTATGCACATGCGCCGACAAAAAAAAGTGCTTTCATGCTGTTGGGAAGTTCACATGCACATTTTACACATTCTACCACCTTTGCATGATCTTTCCACCACCTTTTCTACTTTGCCAACTTGAGAATGAGGAAATTACATAGTTTTCACACCAAGTTTGATACATATCTATTCAAGTTTCAAGTTTTGTATTGTTGCAATGTTAATTGTGATTCAATTTTAGGAATTTAACATTATAGATTGGTTAATAGTATTGATGTTAGTAATTATATTTGAGTGTTATTCAATTTAACATTGAAAAGGAAGCAAGTGGTGAAAAACTCAAATTGTTGAGGAGTTTAAGGCAAGAAGAAAAAAACACTACATAATTGGGTACTCTCTCCATTCGAATCTTCATATTTTAGGTACGTCAAGTCTTTACATGCATGTTCTTTACATTTTCCTTAATTCTATTTGAATTACTTTATCATGCTTTATCATACATGTTTAAAATATACACATTCCCAATCAAGAAAGTTGCCTACAATCTCACATGATGCCATGTATATTTTCTACACTTGGGATCTTTAATAATTATGTGTAATAAACAGACCTTAACATACCATGATGTCAAACTATATAAGAATAAATCCTTACAACATAATAAAAATACAATCCCACTATTATCTTGTATTCATTTCTTAGGAACTAATATTGGTCTCTTTATCATGCTACAGACAAATTCTCCATCATGCTAAGGAAATGATCAAGAATTAAACCAACACAGGATGAGATAGAAGATAAGAATGCAAAGAAAGTAGTGGCTATGAGGGAACTTTGTGAGAAGAGGAAATTGGACACGATAAATGAAGACATGCCAATTGAAGAGGAACCACAACCATCACAACGAGATATGGTATTGGTGGCACAAAGAGAACCGATGCAAAAACTTTGTGCTACGAGAGATTTGAATACCATAGTTGGAGACATGTCCTCTAACACAAGTCAACATGTAGGGACACCATCTACCACATCTCAAGTTGAGATTACATCATCACTCACATGTGATGAAGGAGGTACGCCATCGTTACCACCTGAACCTTAAGGTATGTCATCTATTCCATCTTCAATCGAAGGTATGCCATCTAGCCCATCTCATTTAAATATTGATGAAATTCCTAATGTTGAGATGAATTTACCTAACTTAACACCACCTAGAATTTTGCATAGAAAGCCAAAGTATTTGATTGATATTGATGAGAATATTTTGCAGCCAATGGAAGGTAAGATTCCAAAATGCACTTGTAGAAGATATTCTCATAAGATTTGGAGATTGTTCTTTGAAAAGTTAAATGAGACTGCAAGATGTCAACTATTAATTGAAATGATGTGAAGTATAAAGTATAGGTCCATCATGAAGATTCTTGGGTTGAGAACATCAGAGGCTTCAAGTGAAAAATCTATTGTCAAGAATCTAATGAGTGCGTATGAGAGTGTGGGTAACACCTCATGCACAAAAGATAGTAATGCAACACGGCGTGTGATTACATTGACTATAGTAAGTAGTCAAATGAGGAAAGCTCATCTCATTAGAAAGACGAGTCAATAATTGAGAATTAATAGGAAAACTTTATCGAGAGTCGTTGGAAGACGCCAAAGAATTGAGGACACTAATGCCAATGAATTAAGGGCGTTCTTGGGGAGACTACCACGAAACGATAAACCAATTGTTGAAGCATTGAGATCACTAATTGAAGACTTTTGGAAGAATTACACAAGGGTATCTCTGAATCAAAGGGATGTGGTAAGAAGGATAATCGGTAGTCAGAACCATGAGCCACATCCAAAGCATTTTTTGGATGAGACTCAAACACAGTTTAATGGTAAATTTCTAGAGAAGTATCCTCAAATTAAAATTTGTCAAAGATATTTTGAAATGCTAAAATCTTTCTATGTCAAGATAAATCACACACGCACTACTTGTTCTAGATTACATATTGAATTTTCTAACCATTTTGATGTTTATAGGTCTATATGTTTAGATATGCATACTAACAATGTTTTGCAGGGTTGTGCCATACGTGCCCCCCAACATCTTCAAGAGACTTCATATCAAGAATTTTATGTGAAAGAGAGGAAGGTCAAATATTCTACAAGAAATTATGCTTGGATGGCACATGTCATCGTTGCGGTGGCTTGCAACATTTGCAAATATGTGAACATATGGAAAGAAGACATGCAGTTGGAAACGAACTAGTAGAATTTGGCAAGTATAAAACAGTGGAATACAATACAAAAGATGGTAAAGAAGCGTAGAGGTGTGAATTGGTTATTGAAAAGATTCCAGTGTAGCAGTTTATGCCTATATTTCATGATAGCATAGTGTATAAGTATGCAAGACATGCCCATAGAGATCGATGGTTGGACTTACAATTCAAGTTATGCAAGGACACATTTCTAATTGGTAGCATTGTTTTAGTCGTCAACTTTGTAGAGAACTACAGTCTATAGCCACAACATTAGGTGCAATCACAATATTACAACTCCACACAGGTTTCTATATTTGTGCACATCGCATTCATTCATGCAAATGATAGTACAGAGGATGATAGGAAGATCTTAAGGGAGTATGATTTCTATATTAGTGATGATCACATGCATTCTACAGAGTTTGTACAAGGTTGCTTTCAGGTGTTCTGCAATGATTTGGCTAGAATGGGCATATCGTTCAGTCAGCATATCATATGGTTGGATAACTGTGCGTCACAATTCAAGAACTCACAGAACTTCTATTGGCTGGGTAGGACGCATAATTTACAGGTATTCAACATATGTGGAACTTTTGTGAGGCCGGGCATGGAAAGGGGGAGCATGATGGTGCAGGAGCATGAATCAAAAGAGCCATAACATGAGAGAGTTAAAGTATAAAGACAATGCAAAGTTGACAGATGCAAAATTGATTGTTGAGTGGTGTAATGCTTCCATGGGTCCAGGTAATGAAGGTAAGTTTTTAGTTCATAGATTTTTTTGGTTGATAGATGATACTAACATTACACCATATGAGGACTGTTCTACACTGATAGGATCAAATGAGATGCACTCTTTCAGAATCTCAATTGTAGGTTCATGGAGTATCCATACGTGAAAGATGTCATGCTTTTGTTCTTCCTGTACAATTCAAGCCTAGGATGAGTGCGAGTCAAAGGAGTGGGTTGACGAATGGCAGTTAAGTTATCTTAGCCCACTTGACATGTATCGACCCTTGACGGCACTAGAACTAACACAAATGGAATCATCAGTTGACTTTGACCACATATCAGATCTAGTTCAACCAGGTAGTATATCTATTTGCATAGTTTTTAAAATTCCTAATGTCATCTTACTTTGTAGTGTTTTTGTAATGTTGACTAATTTCATCTAATTTGCTACACATATCAATGTAGGGCATGTATATATAGTTATTGTAGATGAAGATAATGAAGAGGGAACAGATTATTACTTATGTCATTGTGTTGAGGCCAAAAAGAAATTCGAGGCCCCAATTACAGATGGAGAAAATATTGAATACCCTACAGGCTCAGTGGTTATTACTAGAACATGGCTTAGAAGGTACCCACATAAGAGTGTTAATGTTTGGTTGTTTCAGGACTTTGACAGGCATCGAAAGATTCTTCATTACTTGAACCTTGTCATGGCATCCAATGTTTATTTGATACAGTATTGGGGTTGACCTTTGAACAAAATCTTGTGGAAGGTGCGTGAGTCTGACCATGAAGTAATACTTGACACAATAAAGAGTAGAGCAGACCCGGATGGTTCATTGGATTAATTTGTAAGTATTCACATTAATTTTGTAATTCATGTTACATTGAGTTGTAAGTATGCACATTAATTTGTAAGGTTTGTCTTTTTTTATTTCCTGCTGCATTTTTACACATATACACATTTTTACATCATCATGTTATGCTTCATGGGGTTAGACCTAAGTGATGGATGAAGTTGATCCTGCAAATAATGTATAGAATCTAGGTAATGTATAAAATATAGGTGTCTCTAGGTGTCTTGGTTTCTAACTAGAGGGGTCAAAAAATAAAATTTTGTTTTGATTGAGTCAATTGTATGTAATAAGGTCTTCTAAGACTATTTCATTTGTTTTTGAGTCACTTTGAGTCATTTGGGGTCAGTTTGAGTCTTTGAGTCCTATTGCAAAAAAGTGTCAATATTGTCAAGTTGCACAAAGCAACTTTTGCATTTTTGGTGTCCTACTCCTGATGCGACCAAACTGACTGTTCCAACACATCTGGATGGGTACATTTACGCTAGGCATGGTCCTATTTTTCACCCAAACATGTTGAAACAGTCTGAACTACATTGTACCGATGATATCCCTGAAGAGTCCAAAGTGTAAAAAGGCATAAATCTTTGATGAGTCTGAGGCAACACGATCACGTAGAGTTCCTCTACAATAACCTCTCTCAATTTTTTATATCTTTGAGGCATTTTCCCCTGGTGAAAGGTTTTCTGCTGCCCCAAAAATTGTTAGGAGGCAGTGTAAAGTTGCAAAGGGGTGTAACTTTCGTCCTGCTCCTGATGCGACCAAACTAACTATTCCAACGTGTCTGGATGGGTATATTTACACTAGGCATGGTCTTGTTTTCCACCCAAACATATCAAAACAGTCCGAACTACATTGTACCGATGATATCCCTGAAGAGTCCAAAGTGCTAAAGGTAGCAATGTTTGACGAGATGTTACTCAAAAAATGTGTCATTTAGAAACATTCCGTCTGAGGAAACACGATCATGTAGAGTGCCTATACAATAATCTCTCTCAATTTTTTATATCTCTGAGGCATTTGCCTGTGGTGAAAGGTTTTTTGCTACCCCAAAAATCGTCAAGAGGCAGTGTAAAGTTGCAAAGGGATGTAACTTTTGTCCTGCTCCTAATGCGACCAAACTGATTGTTCCAATGCGTTCAGATGGGTACATTTACACTAGGTATGTTTCTATTTTTCACCCAAACATGTTGAAACATTCCGAGCTACATTGTACTGATGATATCCCTGAAGAGTCCAAAGTGCAAAAAGGCAGAAATCTTTGACGAGTTGTTACTCAAAAACTGTGTCACTTAGAAACATTCTATTTGAGGAAACATGATCATGTAGAGTTCCTATACAATAACCTCTCTTAGTTTTTTATATCTCTGAGGCATTTGCCTGTGGTGAAAGGTTTTCTACTGCCCCAAAAATCGTCAAAAGGAGGCAGTGTAAAGTTTTAAAGGGCTGTAACTTTCGTCCTGCTCTTGATGTGACCAAATGGACTATTCCAATGCATTTGGATGGGTACATTTACGCTAGGTATGGTTCTTTTTTTTCCACCCAAACATGTCGAAACAGTCCGAGCTACATTGTACCGACGATATCCCTTAAGAGTCTAAAGTGCAAAAAGGCAGCAATCTTTGACGAGATGTTACTCAAAAACTGTGTCACTTAGAAACATTTCGTCTAAGGCAACACGGTCACGTAGAGTGCCTCTACAATAACTTCTTTCATTTTTTTATATCTCTAAGGCCTTTACCCATGGTGAAAGGTTTTCTGTTGCCCCAAAAATTGTCAGAAGGAGGCAGTGTAAAGTTGCAAAGGGGTGTAGTTTTTGTTCTTCTCCTTGTGTGGCCAAACTGATAGTTCCAACGCGTCTAGATGGGTACATTTAGGCTAGGCATGGTCCTTTTTTGCACCCAAACAAGCCGAAATAGTCCAAGCTACATTGTACTGACATATTAAATTATTGACAAATATTGAATCATATAAACACATAGAAATCATTTTAAAGCATAAACTAACTCCTCCAAGTCAAGGCGCAGATTAAGGTATGTGAAAGTTGAAATATGCGCCTAGCAAAAGATAGCCTCATATTTGTCATTTTAATGACCTCAATCAATTGTAGATATCTTAGTGCACCTAGATGAACTTAGCCCATTCCTTAGCCTTTCAACACTTTCAAACAAGGTGAGGTCTTTTATCCCTGATTCTTGCCTCCTTCACAAGACTAGGTGCTAGTTGAAGGTTGCTCAAGTGACAATATGCGCCTAGATTCTTTAGCTTATTTTCTTCATTTTTGAATCAAAGTAACATCAGATTTCATAGTTTAAGCTTCCTCATGTTTAGGCGCTGATATGTGATGTTCTGAGCATGAAATAGCGCCTTGATGCTAATAGGTGTTCTCTCCAAGTTAAGCACTCATCAAAGGTAAAATGAGTTGAAAATTGCGCCTAAGGTTTTCATGTTTGTTAATCAATGCTTAAATATTTAAGAAAGTCCCCTTCATCTTAGGCGTAAATGTAAGGTTGTTCAGAGTTGAATGGGCGCCTAAGCTAGATGAAGACTTTTTACCCACCTCATCCTTCAATCATTATAATTGTTCTCAAAAGACATCATCAAAACATGAAAAAACTCCAAGACTTGTAGTTTTAAGTTGATTTCCTCCAAGGCGCCAATGTGAGGTTGTTTTGATGGAAAAGGGCACCTTGATTCATGATCTTGAATCTCCTTCCTCCTAGGCGCCAAAATGGATAGTTTAGACAAGAAAAGGTGCCTTAGTATACTTAGCTCATTTCTTGGCAATTTGATGGCTTCAATCACTTGTTCAAACCTATAGGAGACCATTTTATACTTAGGTGCTAGATCTTAAGATTTAGAACATCTTCCTTCAAGGCACCAAAATGAGGTTATTTAGACACAAAAGTGCGCCTCCATACAAGATGCTTATTCTCCTTTAACTTAGGTGCTCATTCATGATGATCCAAGTGATAATAGGCACCTAGACTTCCTTTGGTAAGATTTAGTCATTTTGAAGGTTCTAACACTAGGCGCTATAGTTGGAAGTGATTTGAAGTTTATTTTCCTCTAGGCGCCCAAAATGGATGGTGGAGACAAGAAAAGGTGCCTAGGCTTCTTTTGATGATTTTCAAAGTCTTCCTAAGTTATATTATGTTATATTGACCCTTAGGCACAAATGGATGATCTAGGATGACTCTAGGCGCATATCCAAGGTGATATCTTTCTAGGTGCAATCTTCACTAAGTTTAGACTTCACTTTACATCAAGGCGCCAAAATGGATAGTTTAGAGAGAGGCAAAAATGTGCCTAGAGGTATGATGCTTAGTTTGATGTGTTTGATCCAATCCTTTTTCCTGCCCTCATATCAATTAAATATGACCTTCGATTATGATATGGCGCTTGAGCTTATGAGAGTTTACCAGAGATGCTGGTTGAGTTAGGTTGAAGGGCCGGTGAACTAATGACTTAAAGACCCTTTAGTAGGTTGATTTAAGTGATAGTAACTTCTGATTATAAGTTAATATTAAATTAAAACAAAAGTGCACTTTACACATGACAAACAATTGAGGGTTTTAAAGTTGTAAGAAAAGTAGATTCTTTTTAGGGTTTAATGCCTAATATGCAAACCCTAACTATCAATAAGATTATGATTATGAAAGCTTGTGTCTTCTCTAACTTCTTATTGCAAGAACAAAACCACATCCACCATGAATATGATTCATTTTTTTTTAAATACAACTTTTATCTTTTAGTTCCAAAATGAGGTTTAGGTGATACTTGAATAACAATAGCTAGCTTATTGGATCAACAAACATCCTATGTAATACAATTGGACTTTAAATATTTGAAGTAGCCATCTACAAATATCCATTCAAACGTGGATTTATAATGCAAGTATGGACTCTATCAATAAAAAATATTTGTATTAACCAAATATCCATATAGGCATACATCAATATCTGTCGATATAAGTATAACATATATACAAAATAGCCATATAGGCTTACAAGAATGCCATATAGGCATACAATGTCAACTATATGCAATACAAAATATATGTCCACAAATGCCATATAGGCATACAACAAAGGAACACAATAAAAAGTCATTCCCCTCTGGCTGGTGAAGAGAATAGATCACGGGTAGCCTTTGATCTTCTAGGGGATGGAGACGCGTATGTGGCTGGTCTACTACAAACCTGAGGGCTGCTCCTATTTAGTTCTTCCTGCATCTTTAGCTGTTACAATAAAAAGTATAGACATTAATATATAGAAATTACATGTTATAAAAAATGAAACATTTAACAAAATAATCACTTACCACTACCATATAATCTGTCTCCTCACTTGTCTCAGTAGCAGGAATAGGCCGTGGTGATGTCATGTCCTATAGAAACCATCTAGAAAGAAATTAAACTTCAAATCAATAATCTTTTAATTTTTCAAAAATAATCAACTATAACAATGAATGTAAATTGAAATTTACTAATCTACCTCATACCCCTGTCAATGGCATGGAGCTATGAATCACAGAGGTCACACCATGCTCCATTGCCCTATGAACATTGGGAGGTGTCTCCGCAGCCTGCATCATCTAGAAATAAAACAACATTATTGAATTACGAAAACTATAATAGTAATGCAAATCATGGCTCCTAACATACACACACGTTCATCTAAACATGGAAGTACACACAATAAAGCACACAAGTCACATACAAAAATCTAGTAAGTACAATTCATTCATTAAACTATTTATTTTATTACCTCCGTGAAGCTTTGAAGTCCACCACTGCTGGCAGGTGTTGCTGTGAAATCTCCAATATTAACCTATTCAACATCCAAAATTAGATATTAGAATACCATTCATATAATGATGCTATTCACAGGTAATATTTATAATTGTTTACTAGTTACATACCCCGACAGTAGATGATGTAGTGTAATATGCAGGTGGAGAACAACTGAAAACTGCACCAATGCTATGACCCTAAAATTTCATTAAAATCATCAAACTAAATTAGTTAATCTTGCATTTCAAAAATGAAATTTAATAAATTAAATTCAATAAACTTGCTAATATTTACTTGAGTATCAAGGCCAAAAGTCTCACTCAGGAGGGTATCTGTCATCACCATCTGCTCAGCTGCAGATGTAGCCTGTGCACCTGCGTCCTGACTATCCATGGGGTCATAACCACAGGTTGAACCGCAAGTCTGACAAGCATGGGGTGGGACCCTACTCCTTGCACTATCTCCCAACCCACACTGCACTATAGGACTGTCATGGTCTATGATGCTCTAGGTCAAGGCACTAATGGACTGAAGTGTATCGACCTCAACACTCTCCTTCACAATGGAAGGGATAGAAACATGCTCATGGGCTGGTCTGCTAATTACTCATCTCACTGGCCACTATGGGTCAACACGTGCCCCTGGTCTATCTTGTGCTAACCCCCCACCTCTACCCTGGAAGTCCCGGATATCAAAATAGTTTGGCACTTTATTGAGGACAAACTCGCAGTAGAGTTTCCTCAAAAAGTATTGCGGGACCTCATTATTATTGCGTGGAGGATGGTCAAAAACCATCCACCACCTCTACCCAAAATTGTCCCTTATCGCTTGGTTGTTGCACCAATGCATAGGGAACCTCTTGCATTTAATGGGTGGAGGTTGATTTGTTTGTGGGTTTGTGAAAATGGAATACAAGTCTAATTTTGTAATTTGTAATTTTCACATCTTCATATGATAGCTTGTCTGTAGAATAGTCTCTAAACTCTCTCCTCTTATCCAACCAACTAGATATTTGCTTGCTAATTGAATCTACATTTGATAACATAGATTCACGAGATTGAGCAAGTGTGGACCTATGCAAGGTTGAAGTGGAAGGATCTTTCAACCTTGCAATTATGTCTTCAATTTCTTTTTTATTGTTTTCAATTTGCCCCATTAGATTTTCTTGTGTTCTAGGGGCATGTCGAGGAATGGATGGAGGAGTTTGTTGTTCGGGTTGTTCTTCAGCAGGTATTTTCTCTTCAAGATTTTGTAGATTTTGAGGAGGAGGAGGAGGTGCATTAACATTTCTTGACAATTAAAGAAATTTACATAAAAAATCAACTCAAACCTACCTATTTAGAAACAAATTCAAACAAAAAAATAAATAAAACGCACTCCTTTGGCCTGCTCAACGTCGTGGCGGCATTTTGGTGATGAATTGGTAAGATTTTGGTGTTGAATCAAGTTTTCCAAAACGTGAGCGTGCTTCTTAGGGTTTGCAGGCCGCAGGTGTAGAGGAAAATGAAGAAATGAAATGAGCACAAATGCTCTTTTTTGTTTTATTTATAATCAGTCATAACGCGCTCATGTTATAACGCGAGTGCGTTATGGTTTGGTTTTGATGAGCCTTAGGCTCGTCATTACAAACCATAACGCGAGCGCGTTCTAACGCGCTCGCGTTATGTATTAATTTTTTTTGAAAAAAATTTGGCCACTTTTTGGCCCCCCAACTTTTTGCACTTACCCTGTAAACACTTGGAATTAATCTTTAGGAGGTGCCTTGAGTATAGGATTTCTTTAAATCCCAAAAATATGTATTTGGTGTCGAAGAAGGTAAATTTCTAGGGCACATTGTGTCAAAGGATGGAGAAAAATAGTTTCAAAAAGAGTAAAAAGCAATTTAGTTCATCTCCCATCCCAAAACTATCAAAGGGTGTATAGTTCTTTCCTTTGGTCAAATTAATTTTGTTAGGAGGTTCATTCCTAACTTTACTAAGAAGACTGACAATCTCTAAGATGTTAAAGAAAGGGTAATTTGTCACATGGAGTAAAGAGTCAGTTGAATTATTCTTGGAGATAAAAGAAGCATTCAAGAAAGCACTAGTTCTAGCTAGTCCTAATTATTCATAACCATTTCAACTTTTCTCCTTTGCATAATTTTTACTATAGTTGTTCTATTATAGAAGAATAAGGATGGGTATGAACTACCTATAACATTTTTCAACAAGTGTTTACAAGGTGTTAAATTGAAGCATTCTATTATGGAAAAACATGCTTATGCCCTTTTCAAGGCTGTCAAGAACTTCAAATCATATCTAATAAGTGCAAAGATTATTGCTAATGTCCCACACACTATTGTAAAGGACATCTTTACTCAATAGGAAGCCTCTAAGAAGAGGTGTAGATGGATAAATAAGATCCAAGAATATGATATAGAGATGCAGATTACAAAGTTGATTAGAGGCCAAGCCTTGGCCGAGCTAATGACAGATGCAAACTTGGATGCAACATAGATTAATGATGTAAGTTTTAAACTTATATATCCACTTTCCTTTGAAGGATAATCCATGGTATAGGGATGTTGTATTTGGGTGATCCCACAATACCGAGTCCTAAACTTGGGACATCCTAATTTTTGTCTGAAATCATATATTTTTAAGAAAAATTAATGGTTTAAGCCATCAGGGGTTCCATCTAAAGGGGTTTAATTGAAGGGGGTTAGATAAAACCCCCTTAGATCAAACCCCCTTGGAAAGAACCCCCTAGTCTTAAATCAAAACCTCAATGGAGTCTCCTTCGTACCTATCAAAATGCTCACAAAAAACCAATTTTGCTTCACCTGTTGGGGGATCAAATGAAGTCATTTAGAAATTCTATTTTGTAAGCATGTAGCCCTTAGTATAAGATTTCTAAAAAGTATGATTTTGAATATATTTATTTGATTATTATATTTATTTTCTATTTTCTAGTGAACATAGGTTTTTCACCGAACATCAAGGTCTCTATTCCACACACGCAAAAAAATAAAAAAGTAGAGAAACAAATTCTGAAAAATATTTGCACACTAGGTATTGATATCCTTGTTTAATAAATAAATAAATTTAATTTGGATACATACAGAAAAAGTTATGTTGTATGGTATAAACCTATGTCTGAATTATAATTAATCTCACTTCAAAAATTAATTAAAAAAATATATGCAAATAAAAATAATGAAAAAAATCTGCACACTAGATATTGGTGTTTACAAATCTATGTTTAAAATTTTATAATTTGATCCTTTCTATAAAAAAGATATGATGTATGGTATAAACGTCACTTTTAAAAAATAATGTTAACTATAAAAAATAAGTTATTAAAAGTTATGTAAACAAATTCACAAATTATTTCTTAAAATTTAAGAAAAATACATTTAGAAGCTAGACACAAAATCTCAAAAAATCACTAGTTCTTATTATCTTCAAATTCTTAATGGTTTAGTTGCTATAGGTGCCATAAAGTGAAAATTTGGTTAAAAATACTGATTTCAATGTCATACTTTGGCCAAAAAGTGGAACACAGTATTGTGGGATCACCCATTTTATTTAGAGAACATAAATTGTCCTCCAAGAGTGAATGAGAACCAATGAAGAACACTAAAGATGTAGGTTCAAAAATATGTTCTAGTTCATGGTGATTTAATGTGGATACATTGTGATAGGTTGTTATTCAAATATTTGGACCAAGAACAATCCTCTAAAGTAATGAATGAGTGTCATCAAGGAATTTTTGGTAGACACTTCAAAGTAAAGACCACAATATATAAATTTCGTAGAGTAGGATATTGGTGGCCTACACTATTGACGCAAAAGAAGACTCCTCTTGCTTCCAAAACACACTCACACAACAAACAATTAGCTGCCACAAACTCAAATATCAATGGCACAAAGATTGCAACAAAACTACTCAATTTTATTAAATTTCACTTCACAATCAAACTATACATTTGCAACAAATGAATTACAATGTTTAGCCATTCAATGGCCTCTTGAAAATTTTAGAAAGTCCAGTCTTTCTTCTACCCTCTCACAACTCTCTTCAAGCCCCTCACATGGGCTGAGATCTCTCCTCAAACTTTGCCTGAGAAATCTGGTTCAAAACTACAACATTACTTCTTTTTAAATCTGCCTCCAAAACAAGGTGTCTCTTCACTATGCCGAATGAATCCCAAAAGCCACTTTTAACTCTTTGAATTCACTACTATTTATGAGGTGTTTCAAATACCTCCTTTTGTTTTACATATATTTATGTCTTCTTTAACAAGAAAGTAATCATGCTAAAAAGTGGCATTGTTTCTTTAATGCCCACTCTTCAAATATGTCATTGATACATTTGGAATTGCCTCCAAAGACATACATCTCATATGGAAAATATAAAATCATTACAACACTATGAAAAATACCTTTCAAACCTGTATTGACAACTAGGAGAAAAAAATCCATTGATGCAATTGTGACAATGTGCGGGATCGAGTGTCGGTAGGCGAAATATTTAAAGTTCTCTATTTTGCCCAAAAATTTGCCCAAAGGTGTGTTATGACCCCCTCAAGTCCTCAGCAAAAGGATTTTGCTCCAGCCCTCATAAAGTTTGAAATTTTAAACTTTTCATAAACTGGTGACACACTTTTGACCTTAACAACATAATTTTTTGGCATTAATTTTTCCCAAATGGTGAAAGATATAACTTTGATTATTTTTTCATATTGGACATGGTACCTCCAAGAATGCCTCTACAAAAGGGTTTTACTCCATCCCTTACTGTTTTTCCAGAAATTTTTTTCAAAAACTACTTGCGAAGCCTCTGAAACAACAAACTGGGGAAAACTCATATTTTGCAAATTTGATCACATGAGAGGTTCTCCAATGGTAAGAGATGCCTAAAAAGACCACAACACACCAAAAATGAAAGAAAACAAACTATCATGTTTTTGGTTTATGCGGGATAACCCATTCGCCCGGATGCTCTTGCATTAGACACATCGGGTAGAAAGTTTGTGAGCATAGGCTCACAAAAGTGGAGTTGAGTGATAGAATCACCCTTTCAGGTTGCAACCAACCTAAAATGAACTCCATCGCTGGGATATGTGCACAAGATCAATTCTTCTTCCTCTTCTTCCAACATCTCATTGACACAATCGTCATCCTCCTTCCGCAACTCCATTCATCATCCCTTTCTCTCTCGTGGATTCACATCCATCATAGACCGTCCTCCTCTACCAAATTCTCTCTAATCTCTTCTTCTTCGTGGGATCCAACCCACCACAAACCGACCACCTCCACCAAAGAACACCTACATCATCCTTTACATGTTCTACAAGCAAACATATAACATCTACATACAAATCTAAAACTGCAACCATATGATCTCTCTCTTCATCTACTCTCACTAACTCCTTATGTAATTTCAAATCATTTCT
The DNA here is from genome assembly GCA_027924645.1 of Cunninghamia lanceolata. NCBI lineage: Eukaryota > Viridiplantae > Streptophyta > Pinopsida > Cupressales > Cupressaceae > Cunninghamia > Cunninghamia lanceolata. The sequence goes on from BSBN01000155.1 coordinate 5,382,075, forward strand.
TCCATCACTAAATTCAAAAGAATTAAAAATTACCTTTTCATTCTTTGCTATTCCAACATCGTCATTCGCTGGAGTATTCATCTTCTCACCTTCACTCATTGCAATTGTCTCTAACCATTCTTCCTCTATCGCTAAAAAATGTACCAACAAATTATCATCTTCACCATGCTCTTCGGCTGCAACCTTTTCACATTCCATCGCTGCAATCACATCCTTCTCAGCTGCATCTTCAACTTCTTCATTCTCATTGCCCACCTTTTCATTTTCCACTGCTACTGCACACAACTTTTCACCTTACTTGACAAATTCACCACGCTGCCATGCTTCCAATCTATTCACTCTTGCATTGATACCAATCATCATTGTCAAAATCCTCCTCTTCTGATACTACATCCATCCATTCCATAGGACGGGCTTCTTTCTTATGACTATACCCATCTTGTTCGCTGCTGCAATCTCACCTCAATCTGCATCACACTCTTCAAAATCTATAATTCCTCACGGTTCTCTAGCTCTCACTTTCTCAGGACTCCTCTCTACCTACAACAATATTTTGAGCTCTCCACAACCACTTCACTCTCTCCTTCTAGCCGCAGGTCCTGGCATAGGCTACCTCACGTTTGGTACTCTGCCTGTGCACTCAACACGACTAGCTCTGATACCATTTGACATAAAAGAAGACTCCTCTTGCTTCCAAAACACATACTCACACAACATACAATTAGCTGCCCACAAACTCAAATATCAATGGCACAAAGATTGCAATAAAACTACTCAATTTTATTAAATTTTACTTCACAATCAAACTATACATTTGCAACAAATGAATTACAATGTTTGGCCTCTCAATGGCCTCCTAAAAATTTTAGAAACCCCACTCTTTTTTCTACCCTCTCACAACTCTCTTCAAGCCCCTCACATGGGCTGAGATCTCTCCTCAAACTCTGCCTGAGAAATCTGGTTCAAAACTACAGCATTACTTCTTTTTAAATCTGCCTCCACAACAAGGTGTCTCTTCACTATGCCGAATGAATCCCAAAAGCCACTTTTAACTCTTTGAATTCACTACCGTTTATGAGGTGTTTCAAATGCCTCCTTTTGTTTTACATATATTTATGTCTTCTTTAACAAGAAAATAATCATACTAAAAAGTGGCATTGTTTCTTTAATGCCCACTCTTCAAATATGTTGTTACATTTGGAATTGCCTCCAAAGACATACAACTCATATGGAAAATATAAAATCATTAAAACACTATGAAAAATACCTTTCAAACTTGTATTGACAACTAGGAGAAAAAAATCCATTGATGCAACTGCGACAATGTGTGCGATCGAGTGCTGGTAGGCAAAATATTTAAAGTTCTCTGTTTTGCCCAAAATTTGCCCAAAGGTGTGTTATGACCCCCTGTTTAATGGGAAAAGAGGGGTTAGTTGGTGTATGGGGGTTTTAGTTTGAATCCCCCTTTCCATAAAACATTCCAAGGGCTTTTCAACCGAGTGCTTCTCCTATCGAGAGGAGAGTCATCTATCAGATTGGGTTGCCACTTGGTTTTCTGCTGGGAAATTCAGAAGTTATCACACAATGTTTCTAATTAATGCTTTAATGCTCTTGAAATCCTAATTTAAGCAAAACAGTAATCAAATCTGTGAATTACGACAAATGCCACCGGAATTAGACAAAGGGCAGAGAACCTTAACTCACTATTTTTTGCAGTCTGGAAAATGGAAATGTCAGGGACAATGGTGATGGCACCCTAGTTCAAGCTACTACTTTTTCTATGGATTCCCGATCTCCTTCCGACACTGATCTCTGCTATATCTTTAGTTTCTAACAATGGAAATGCAGAGGACAAGGTTGATGGCACCCTTGTCTCCATAAAACATTCCAGGGACTTTTCAAGAGAGTGCTTCTCCTATCGAGAGGAGAGTCATCTATTAGATTGGGTTGCCACTTGGTTTTCTTAACTCACTATTTTTCATAGTCCAGAAAATAGAAATGTCAGAGACAATGGTGATGGCACCCTAGTCCAAGGTACTACTTTTTATGTGGATTCCTGATCTCCTTGCGACACTGATCTTTGTTATATCTTCAGTTTTTGACAATGGAAATGCAGAAGACAAGGTTGATGGTACCCTTGTCCTGAAATCCAGCACAATGTCCACTTCTTTTCAGATCCCAAATCTTTAATGTCCACCTACCTATCTTCCCTGCAGATCCACTTTCTCCAGATCTAACACCTATAACCTGCAATCACAAGGAGTGTGGAAGGGGGTTGTGGTGTATAGAGGCTTGCCTCAGTCAAGCCCTGGAGAGACATTCAAGTCTTCTGAACACCGTTGTCAGAGAGAGTGCGTATCCTTGTGGGATAGATACAAAAATCCAAATGATAATGATGATAAAACACAATAGATGTCACCTTGATGACGAATCTCTCATGGAAGGAAGAAGCTCTTCAATTCCATTAGGAGAAGATGTAATCAAACCTACAAAAACAAACACAATAACAATGCTATGCTCTGCAACACAATGATATTATAAAAGCCTCAAGTATGCATAAAGTTCACAATCATCTTCTCTAGTTTCTAAATGATAACCTACACATGCTTATATATGCAACTACTAAGATTCCCGCCAATAATTTCATAATTAAAACTTATGATGTCGGCCTAGGACCCAAATAACGGTCACAAACCTAACATTTGAATTTAGGGCAGACCCAAAATAGCGCTGGACTAGGGCACTAGCGCCCTTGTCCACCCCCTGTCTTTGTTCAGGGATCATCAACATAGTCCCCCTTAGGTCCAAATTACCACAAGACCCATGGGTTTTCTCATCAAGAGTCTGAATTATCATGCAAGATGCTCTAAATGCAATCTAAGGACCCGAGAGCTAAACCTTAAAGTAAAAAGCCCCCAAGGGTGCATTTTTATGACATAACATTTAGCCCCCACTTTAATGTATGTATTAAACGCAAGGCCAATACATGCATTAAAGTAAGGTCAACAAACACAACAAACACGCCAAGCATGGAGAAGACACGCCAAACACATTGAAGACAATAACAAGCACGCAAAACATGGAGAAGACAGTTACAGTCACACAAAACACAGAGAATGCAACATTGAAGACACACAGAGCACAAAGAATACAATGAATGCAGTGATTATTTTCTTTTTGATTTTCCATATGAAATGCAAGATGCAAGTAGAAGGAAAGTAAACAAACAAATCCCAAAAAGTGTAGAGGAGCTGTTCACCACCGGTCTTGTACTTTTTGAGAACAAACACGCTAAACAAAATCCCAAGGTGTAGAGGAATTGTTCACCACTGGTCTTGCACCTTGAGAACAAACACGCCAAACAAATCCAAAAGTGTAGAGGAGCTCATCACCACCGATCTTGCACTTTGAGAACAAGCACGCCACACACACACACGCTGAAGACACAGAGAAAACACGACAGACAAGTGATGGAGTGAAACTATTGCTAGGTTCATCACCATCTCAGGCACATTACAGGCACACACCAATGATTGGGCTTCACCACAACAACCACCAAAAACACACTTAAGGGTTGAGTTAGTCATAGAACTGCTCCCCACCTCGCGATGGGGACTTTTGAAAATGACAAGATAATGCAATCTCTTCAAGAAATACACCATCCCCGCTTGGCGATGAGGGCTTAAGATAAAAGGATATGCTCAATATCCCACCTCCGCAGAGGGCTTAAATGATTGTGATTGATTTTCAAATTGTTCAAACACGCTTTACTATGATCTAAAGCAGACAAATTACCTTATATATGCCCCCACCTTAAGGTGGTTGATATCACGTACTGATATCAAGCACGTTAAGGTAGGAATAAAACACACAAGGGAATAAGAGCTCTCACAAAGCTCATGCCCCTAGAGGTGACATGTACTTTACGATCGCCAAATGTTCCCACAAACACATCCTCGCAAGAAAAGTGTTAGTGTCCAAATAATCATGATAAACAATAGTGCATATGATCAACTATATGAAAGAGCCAAGCAAGGTGATATTCATGATAAACAAAGTGCGCAGAGCAGCAATATTGTTAAAGTGTTGTTATCAAGATAAGATAACATCAACATCAGCATCAAGATAAAGAAATCACAAGCAGTGATTCCACTAGCCAAGCGTCGGATAGCTTGTTACAACCCCGTCGTCATGTATGGACTAGGTCCATTTTTTGATTACTTGCGAAAGGGACACTATGTTTGCATTAGTGTAATATTTTTTTCGTCGTCCACCAGCTAGATGGAAACACTAGAGGAAGGTAAACAATAAATCAGAGAGAAGAACAATTGCCTTAGGGACAGTCACGTAGGAGGGTGCCCCCAAGTCACCAACTGCAACGCTATGTCTGTAAGACACAACACACAACAATGAAATTGAAGGAGAGGAAATATATAGAAGAATGATGATACAAATAGAAGAAGGTCACAATAGAAGTGGTCTCCTAGTATCCTTGACCTTACAAGAGAATCAAGGGTCATCCTAGGAGGCCTAACAAAACATAACACATCATGGGGGAAGCACATCACGAGAGATAAAGGGTTAGAGATACTTACCTATAGAGAGGTTCATGCTAGAGGTCATCCTCGAGGAGGTCGTCATCCTCCCAATCCTGAATGCTAAATGAAAGTGGTGTGTAAGGTACCGAAGCCCAACTTCTGTTCTTGTTTTCAACTTGTTCATCTTAAAGCTCTTCTTGATTCTCAATGTTAGGTTGAATGTTCTCTTGTTCATTTGCAATCTGTTGGGCATAGGCTTGTCTTCTCCTCCTCCTTTCTTTTGCTAGTCTATTTCTTCTTGTCTTATTGCTTATTTCATCATTGTTGTGGTTTGCCATAGTTTGCACAGTAGAGGAGGAAGCACCATGTTCAAATCTCATTGGTCTTAGTGGGATATTTTGTTGTTGATGAAAGCCTCCCGATCCATGTAAGGATGACGGGGGAGGGACTTCAACATAAATGCCATCTCTCCATGGACAAGGTGGGTTATTGAACCTTTCCTTATCCACATTTCTCATGCCAAAATTTTTATCAAAGCCATAATAATCTTGTTTTATTCTTGCTTCTTGTTCTTCTCTTATTGGTTGCAAAGGAGACCTGGCCACTTGAGCTAGTTGTTTTGCTTTGTATTTTCTGTATTCTATGAAAGTTCTATCTCTTCGTGGCTTAGGATCTATCTCAGGTTGTGGCCAAAAGTAATCAAGAATAAATTTCTTATCCTTAGCCGGAGGTTGATAATCATTACGACGGATGGTACGGATCTCTCCACTCAAAGGAAATTTTATACATTTGTGAATGGTAGAAGGAACAACATTCATGGATTTAAGCCAAGGATGTCCAAGTTTCACATGGAAGAGTTCAGATAAGGGGATTATATCAAATGACTGATCCACAACTTTATCATAGACTGAGACCATTAGAGTAATCTTGCCAATTGGTTTCAGTAAAATTCCATTATGTGTTTTAATTCTTGAATTCGATGGTTCATAAGATTCTTGTACCATTTCATGTTTAATGAGGAAATCTTCTATGAGCACATTTGTCATGCAATTAGGATCTATGGGTGTTCCATGCATAGGTTGTTCTATTATCTTTACCATAATATAAAGAGGCCCTTCGGTTTCTACCATTTCTTAGTCATGAGGTGTGAATGTTATTTCAAGCTCAAGGGCTCTTCTTTCCAAATGAGGCGTAGGAAAAAACCTAGCATTATTATTATATTTAGAAGCCATTTTTAAGTTTTAAAATGAGTTTTAAATCATATTTTCAATATCCTCCAAAACTTATACATAAGGCAGATGCAAAAGTGATGTCGAATATGCTGTAAATTTCTTGATTTTTCAACTTTTCTCAATTCAAACAAATGAAAGAAGAGGTGTTGTAAATATTTTAAAGAGGGACATAAAATGATATGCCTAATAACATTCCACTAATGCAATAATACCTTTCACAACACACTTTTGAAGCAACTCTAGAAAGTCGATAAGCCAAAACCTATTGAAAATAGGCTAAAATATGCAATTTTTCACCAAACCTTCATGCAAACAAATGAAAGAAGAGGTTTTGTAAATATTTTCAAGAGGGAAATAAAATTATATGTCTAATAAAAGTCCACTAATTCAAGAATACCTTTCACAACATGCTTTTGAAGCAACTCTAGAGAGTCGATAAGTCAAAACCTAGTGAAAATAGGCCAAAATACATGATTTTTCACCAAATCTCAATGCAAAAGAGTAGGGAAATGGGTGTTTTAAGAAAAATGATGATGTAAATAAACTTGTAGCAATAATAAAATCCACCTAATTCCAAAAAATCTGTTACAACACACCTATAGTGCCACTCTAGATCAAACCCTAGTGCAAAAATAACGAAAAATATGCAATTTTTCACAAAATTTCAATGCAAAGGCCCAAAACAAAAGGGTGTTGTAAGGAAATTGAGGAGGGGAAGTAGATAATAATGCTAATAATGGAAAATTAGTGCAATGATATCCCTTACAACATGCTTGGAGCACAAGTCTGGCAAGACGATAAGGCCAAATTTAGTGAAAAATACAAGTTTTTCAAGCCCTAGACATGAAATTTCACAAGGAGGCCACTATAATGCAACAATAAAATTAGATATCAGACCTAATTAGTGTTTTAAAAAGGTATTAAAATCTGAAACAAGATTTTGACTTCAACCCTAGCTCATGCAAAACTAGGTTTTCATGAAAAATGCAAAATTTCAAGCAATTTCTAACAAATCAAGTATGCAAATGCAATGCAAATGAATTGTAAATGATTAATTTATATATTTTGGATCATATATAATGCAAATAACATAAATTAGTTGAAACTAGATGCCAACTAATTCAAATTTTACAAAAATGCAATCCTAATATGCCAATTTTTGCAAATTTTCCAAATTTTTCATTTTTTTTGTGATTTTTCAAATGCAATATTGAAAATAATGGATTAAATGATAATGAATTTCAGATCTGATGTAAAAATGAGAGAATTTATTAAATGCAATTGAATGAATGCAAACTATGTCAACAATCAAACTCTAGAATGCAATTTTTTCAAAATTTTAAAATATATCAATTTTTTTGTAAATTTTCGAATGCAATGAAATGAATGAATGTAAATCTATGAAACAACACTTAGAAAGGTGCCAAAAAGTTCAAAAGCATGGGTTCACCAAAATTTTTAATGGGAAAAGAGGGGTTAATTGGTGTATGGGGGTTTTAGTTTGAATCCTCCTTTCTATAAAACATTCCAAGGGCTTTTCAACTGAGTGCTTCTCCTATTGAGAGGAGAGTCATCTATCAGATTGGGTTGCCACTTGGTTTTCTTTTGGGAAATTCAAAATTTATCACACAATGTTGCTAATTAATGTTTTAATGCTCTTGAAACCCTAATTTAAGCAAAACAGTAATCAAATCTATGAATTACGACAAATGCCACCAGAATTAGACAAAGGACAGAGAACCTTAACTCACTATTTTTTGCAGTCTAGAAAATGGAAATGTCGGGGACAATGGTGATGGTGTCCTAGTCCAAGGTACTACTTTTTCTATGGATTCTCGATCTCCTTCCGGCACTGATCTCTATTATATCTTCAGTTTCTGACAATGGAAATGCAGAGGACAAGGTTGATGGCGCCCTTGTCTCCATAAAACATTCCAAGGGCTTTTCAACCGAGTGCTTCTCCTATCTAGAGGAGAGTCATCTATAAGATTGGGTTGCAACTTGGTTTTCTTAACTCACTATTTTTCATAGTCTGGAAAATGGAAATGTTGGGGACAATGGTGATGGTGCCCTAGTCCAAGGTACTACTTTTTCTGTGGATTCCTGATCTCCTTTCAACATTGATCTCTACTATATCTTCAGTTTCTAACAATGGAAATGTAGAGGAAAAGGTTGATGGTACCCTTGTCCTAAAATCCAACATAGTGTCTACTTCTTTTCGGATCCTAAATCTTCAATGTCCACCTATCTTCCCTACAACTCCACTTTCTCCAGATCTGACACCTGTAACCTGCAATCACAAGGAGTGTGGGAGGGGGTTGTGGTGTTTAGAGGCTTGCCTCAGTCAAGCCCTGGAGAGACATTCAAGTCTTCCGAACATTGTTGTAAGAGAGACTGTGTATCCTTGTGGGATAGAGGCAAAAATCCAAATGATAATGATGATAAAACACAATAGATGTCACCTTGATGATGAAGCTCTCATGGAAGGAAGAAGCTCTTTAATGCCACAAGGAGAAGATGTAATTCAACCTGCAAAAATAAACACAATAACAATGCTATGCTCTGCAACACAATGATATCAAAAAAATCTCAAGTATGCATAAAGTTCACAATCATCTTCTCTAGTTTCTAAATGATAACCTACACATGCTTATATATGCAACTACTAAGATTCCTGCCAAGAATTTCGTAATTAAAACTTATGATGTCAGCCTGGGACCTAAATAATGGTCACAAACTTGATATTTGAATTTAGGGCAGACCCAAAATAGGGCTGGACTAGGGTGCTAGCGCCCTTGTCCACCCCTTGTCTTTGTTTAGGAATCATCAACATAGTCCCCCTTAGGTCCAAATTACCACAAGACCCATGTGTTTTCTCATCAGGAGTTTGAATTATCATGCAAGATGCTCTAAATGCAATCTAAGGACCCAGGAGCTAAACCTTTGAGGAAAAATCCCCCAAGGGTGCATTTTTCTGACATAACACCCCCTCAAGTCCTTAGAAAAAGGATTTTTCTCTAGCCCTCATAAATTTTGAAATTTTAAACTTTTCATAAATCGACGACACACTTTTGACCTTAACAACACAATTTTTCGGCATTAATTTCTCCCAAATGGTGAAAGATGTAACTTTGATTCTTTTGCATATTGGACATGGTATCTCCGAGAATGCGTCTGCAAAAGGGTTTTACTCCATCGCTTATGATTTTTCCAGAAAAAATTTCCAAAAATTGCTTGCGAAGCCTTTGAAACAACTAACCGGTGAAAACTCATATTTTGCAAATTTGATCACATGAGAGGTTCTCCAATGGTAAGAGATGCCTAAAAAGACCACAACACACCAAAAATAAAAGAAAACAAACTATCATGTTTTTGGTTGATGCGGGATAACCCATTCGCCCAGATGCTCCTGCATCAACTATTCAGGGATGTAGTTGGAATAGTAAGAAAATATCATGTTTGCTAGAGATTCTCAGATAAGACAAAGTTTGTAGGTGTTGTCACCCTTGTGTCTATGATAGTTGAGGCTCAATTCCAACTATGGGGGGTTGACTTCATAGGAGAAATTATGGAAAGGTCAAGTAACAAATATAAATGGATTCTTGTTGTAATGAGCCCCCTCAATAAAACTAAAAAAACATATTTAATACATTAAGTAAAAGAAAGAAGTAATTTGTTAAAATTTGATTATTCTCCTTATACTTGTTTACCTTTTCTTATTTTCACTCGACCCACAACTGACGCCAGGGTCTCTAAATTGAAAAGATAGATCTACTCAACATGAGGTGGTTGGGTGGACTTCCCTCTAGGATTGGTTGGTAGGTTTCCACCCAAGTTCTTCTTTCTTGGGCTTTTCCCTGATCTTGATCCTCCCATCTTTGAATACAGAAAAAATACACTATTAGTTAGACCAGAATTATACATACAACTAAATCAATAATCTTGTACAAGTGGTAGTAATATCATAGATACTAGAGTTTGAACCTACACTCTAATACCACATGTAATGAGCCCCCTCATTAAAATTAAAAAAAGAACATTTAATACATTAAGCAAAAAAAAGAAGTAATTTGTTAAAATCTAATTATTGTCCTTAAAATGACATTTTTTAAATACAATAACTAAAACATTAAGATTCACGAGTTAATTATATAGATGCTTCACATTTACTAACTTCCATTGAATAACATAATTCATGTTGCAATAAGACTATTGTTCACACATGGTGCATACAAGAGAGAATTAAAAACACCGTAGATTAGTTCACAAATTAAAAAATGAAGTAAGACCAATTGTTTTAATCATGATCTTGAGTACAAGAATATGGTCTCTGTATCATCTATAAAGAGAAATAGAATCATCCAAGCACTTTATCTCCAACCATAAACTAGATGGTCCCCCACTCATCTCCCTTCTAGGAGTGGCCTAACCCTTCAACGAGGGTGGCATATAGTGATATATATAGAAATACTATAACCAATACGAGAACCAAGTGTATAATAACTACAATCATTATTACATGCAGTTATCCATGTAGATTCTAGATACCCTCTAGCTACTCATGACTTTCAACTACCATGCAACCCTAAAAGTATAGTGAATTGACAATGCATACAATTATAACATAACTTCCAAAGTGTTTATTTATAATTGTATTCTGAACATGTAGAAATACAGGTCATCTGTTTACAACACTACTATCTCTCGCTTGACTCATTAAATAATCATAAAGTAAATTTAAAACATAAGATACAATTCAGAATACGAGATTCTAGAATACTATAAACATTTCCCATACATTGAGCATATCCTACTTCTGAGTAAGAATAATAATAATACATCATTTAAAAACTACTTACCAAGTTGTTTCACACACACACACACACACATATATATTTCACCAAAATAACTGTTTTATAGTCTTATATAAGGTTGGCTACAAAGGATTCCATACACCTAACGTATGGACAATCTCATATAAGGCTGTTATAAAACATATAAAGTACAATCTATAAGGTTTTCCCAGTCAGAAAAAGTGTAACAACCATGCATAATATTTTTCATACATATTTTTCCAAGTGTACCAAAATGTATAGTCAAATATACTGTTATTCATAACTAATTCTCTAAATATACTAAGTATATAATCAAGTGTAATGTTGTTCATTAATAGTTTTATAGGTGTTACTAAATATACAATCAATTAAAATTTCACATATTTTACCTTATATTGTTGGGTTAAATAGATTTAGATTTCTATGCAGAATTGACAACATATAGTCAATTTAAATGCATATAAACCTCTATGCACAACCATATATACAATTGGTTTAGATGAATTTAAACCTCTATACTCAGCCTGCATACATTCAACTAAAATGGATATAAAAATCTCTACGTACAACCATAATATAGTTGGCTAAAATGGATATAAAATCTCTATAAATAGCCAAATTAAAATTGGTTGAAAATGGGTTTAAAACTTTTATGAAAAACCATATTAAAATTGGCTAAAATAGATATAAAATTTTGTGTGTGTGTGTATGTGTGTGCATATATATATACATATATATGGTTGTTTTAGATATATCAATAAATCAGTTTACCTCATTATTTATGCTCAAGTCGTTCAATCATTTTGACAAACACTTGGCATGCAAACTTTTAATGTTTATATAACTTAGTATATGTGTCTCTCACACACACACATGTTTCATGTTTAAAAATAAAAAGTTTACCTCATTATTTTATGCTTAGCCATTTAGGCATTTTGACAAACACTTGGCATGCAACCTCTGTTCCAACTTGTTTATGAAAAGAAATCTATTTTCTACTAAAACTATTCATATATATATTTATATAAAATTAATTCATATCCATATATAATAATCCCACTATCTGTTAAAAATGCTCAAGCATATAGTATTCATATGCAGTCATATAAAAATGTTGATTATACAATCTTAAACATGAAAAAAAATAGTCATGATTAACATTGCTTGGCAAAACCTCAAGATTTTCAATCATACAACATTGCAAAAAAAAAACATAACCATATACTTGTCAAAATAGTGGCTCAAAAATAGTTCTTTTATCCATCTCCACAGTCTCTCTATTCCTCTACTCTTTACTTCACCCAACCTGCCAAAAATGTCCTCTTTTCGTTAAACTTATTCTTTTTAATGAGCAAAAAACTAAACAACCTTCTTCCCATGTGGCTGTTATGCCCTCTTGGGCTCCATGTCTAACCAAATCCTTTATTGTTTAAAAAAAAAACTAAAAACAATCTCTTCTATTCAATGAATGCATAAAAATGGCAAAAATCAATCCTAGATTCTAGCCTTTAGGTCGGCCTTGCTTGCTGCAACATCCTTAAAATTTAGGGTTGAACAAAAATGCCCATCCCCTATTTTTTCACAAGTTTCTCAAAATAAAAACACTAATAATTTTTAAAATGAAAATATGTTTTCAAAATAGCTCAACAAAATAACATAGTCAATCTAAAAACTATGGTTTTTATTTCTCTTAACAAATAAAACTCAAAAATCATGATTCACACAATACAATTGTATAAAACATTAACATGAACAATCAAATCCAACAACCTTTTAAGATCCACACATCATGCAAACACTCAAAAGAAACCATGACTTCATACCTAATGTTCATCATGACACACATAAGAAGACTTTTACTATGCCTATGAATGCATCAACATATGATCAAATTACAAATTCATGCAAGTGTGTGGGTTCTCAGAAGGTATGTACAACTGCCCCATTATCATGATCTACCTCCCTCTCCTGAATGATGCTCTCCCTCTACATGTGAGGGTGAAATATCTAACTTGCATCCATCTCATGCCAATAAGTAGTAGTTAGTCTGTGGCAACAAGTGATTATAATTGCAAATCAGAAATAATAAATATAGTATCGGCTGCATAAAATTTATGATAGACCAATCACATCATACTAATCATCAATCATTTAAAAAATGATAAACATGTGCAAAAATATCATGAGCAATTAGACATCAATTCAAATATTGAATAATTAGCATGAATATTCCACATAATCAATTAAACAATGAATTGTCATATTAACATACTGATCATAAATGTAATTGCATTTAATACATCACATTAAATCATAAAATACACACATATTTAATCATTTATTTAAATATTAAAAAGCTACCCATTAAGAGTAAGTGAGAATGGGATGTGACACTTGTAGCCACTGACTACTTCACCAATTGGGTTGAGGCAATTCCAACCCCCAATTCTACATCAAAAGTGGTATTTGATTTCTTGTTGAATAACGTGATAACAAAGTTTTGTGTTCCTTTAAGAGTTATTGCTCATAATGCAATGTGTTTCAAGTCCTATGAAATTTTAGATTTGTGTTCTAAATATGGGATCAAAGTGATTCACTCCTCTCCTTACCATCCCCAAGGTAATGGACACATTGAGTCCAACAATAAAGCCCTCATGAAAATTATTAAAAGGACACTGGATGTGAATAAGAAGATATGGGATGACAAATTAAAATATGCACTATGGTTTAACAGAATAACATACAAGAGAACTATTGACAAAATCCCATTGGCATGAAGGCCACCATGCCAATCAACTTGGAGTTTCCAATGTACAAGTTGTTGCATGAAGTTGAAGGAGAAGAAAATGATTAGTTTCTCAAAGAATGCTTGAGCTAATAAAGTTGGATGAAGATAGAAGAATTGTTCATTACATGGTCCAATCACAACAACAAAAGGTAAAATTTTTTTCCACTAGAAAGAACTTCAAAAGAGACTTTTAGGTAGGATTTTTGGTCCTCATGTGGAATGCTAGATTAGAAGACAAAGGAAAGCACAGTAAGTTTGACCCTTTATGACTTCAACTATATGAAGTTGTAGATGGGTGAGGTCACATCACTTAGCATCTTAGGAGTTTAGATGAAGATCTCATGGAGATACCAATTCATGGACAACATCTTACTTGAATTACTTCTTTGGAGTGATAAGGTATTTTGGTTTGTATATAATCTTTCATTTGTGTGTGTTGCCTTTACATGCAACTATGATCCTTGTTGGTTATAATGAAGTGTGTTTGTCTGAGGTTCTTTCTTTTGCTCCTTTTTGAGGGTTGTATCTTGTTGTAATATTGTTCACTTTATCATTATGGTATATTCTCAGAGATAGCTAGATTCTTGTTGTGCCTACAAGAGGCACACATCCCTAACCAGAGCTAATGTTGGGACCCATTTTTAGAGGCCTCAAAATTTATAAAGTGGCTTAAGTCTGGTTCTCTCTTTATTGCCTTATCCCTATTTTTTCCATCATTTATAACTGATTTGAGGAATATTTAATGGGCCCCCCTTGGAAAAATGTGTGCTTGGTGTGATGCCTTGTTTCACATTATACTTAAGTCATGTGCCCAAGCTATAGAAATTCAAAAAAATTCTAAGGGTGTTGATCCTTATTTTTGGTCTTTGTTAGGATTTCAAACTTCTCGTTACCTAGGTACCTTGTCATTATGTTCCCCTCTTTCTTGATTCTCCACACTTCCATTTTTACATAAGTCATTTGTCTATCCAAGACTCTTGGGCTTTGTCTTACTTGTCTACCATGTATCCTTTTCCTTGCTTTCTTGAACTCCCACTTCTCACTTACCTCTTTCTCTTTTAGACTCGAGCTTTCAGGTTTCCTCCTACCACATGCTTTAGTATCACTAGGTATCTTGTAACTCCAATCATTGAACCCCACCACCAATATTGGATATTCCTTCTCCCTAATCCCCTTCCACTCTCACTTGTTTCACAAATTTTTGGGCTTCTCCATCCCATCCTTCCCAAAGTGTTGTTGCAAGTATGTGCCTAATTGGTGTTATCATTGATGTCAACATATTCTTGTTGTCATTGGTGTCAACTGTATCTTATTCTATTACTTGTTTAGAGGACTTGTATGTTGAGGATATTGAGAAAATTAGACTCTCTGGAAGAAACAAGTGAGTTATAGAGAAGTACAGTACAGACAATGAGTTGTATGCTAAAGAACAATCTGGTAAACTGCTCCACATTTATTCCTACTTGAATATCATGGTCTACAAATTGGAAGTAAGTTAGAGGTATGTTTGAGGATGCTACATGTAGGGTCTAAGTCATCCGCATGAAGATCTGAGTGAGTTGTGTTCACCAGAGTGAAACCTACTTTTTCTGTAAGTTCAGTTGAGATAGGAAGATAGTATTTGGTTCCGCATTCCTCTGCAATAAAGTATTTTGCTCTGTGGTTCTAGAGGGATTCTAGGATGATGATAAGTGCCTACAGTTGCAATGGTTCATGGTTTGGTGGTCCGCAAGCTATCTTTCTCTTATGATAGTTGAAGACAATGAAGTTCATGTTTTCCAGTGAGAAGATTCCTATGGATAAAGTTGTTAAGGTTCATGCGGTTGCTCCTGATGATTATAGCGTGCTTGTGGATGTATCCTAATCATGTTCCTATTTGGACTTTGATCCGTGTTAAGAAATTGTGATGGTGTCTGAAGATTGTTCCCAGTTAATGTAACGTGTAACTAGTCTTGGCCGACCTGGTTGATCCCAATGATTGCAGAGATCTCTAGAAGATTGTGAAAGCATGTTGTGGCATGGAAGATCATGTTTGAGTCCTAGCTAAGGCATGGTATGATCCACATTTCATTCCCCTTGTATAAAGTTGTAATAGGTCAGGACCTATTTTGTAAATGTTTGTAATACCGACCTTGGAGATTGTTCCAATGGTTGATTATTGTGATGCCGACCTTGATGATCATTCCAAGGTTGATGTAATGTATAAATACTTGTAGTTGAGTCATGGAAAAGGTGTCCTTGAGTGAAAATGAATATATATTAAGAAAGGTCCAAAGGCAGAGCAGAGGAGGGGCAGAGGAAAGAAGAGGAAGAGAAGAAAAGAGGAAGAGCAGAGCAGAGGAAAGGCAGAGCAGTAAATTATTATACTTTAGTTGCAAATAGTGAAAGGTGTTGATCGTGGCAGTGAATAGGGTTTAACAACCCTCAGGGTTTAACATCTCTTATTGTAATCTTGCTAGGTCTAGGGTTGTGGTACTGAGCCTGCTAGACCTAGTTGTTCTTCATGGCAGTAAGCCAGTATGTTTAGGCCTGTGGAGTGACCAAGACTGAACATCACTATTTCAAGATTGTAATATATATTGAGAGTTAATCCTCTCCATGGTTTTTCCCCACCTTGGGGTTTTCCACATAAATCTGGTGTCTCTTGTGTTTGATGTTGTATCTGTGGTTAAGTTTCTAATTTCATGCTGTCATTGTTAAAACATAATAATTGTGGATAAGTGATGAATGTTTGATTTGTAGAAAGTGTTTAAGTTTTGTGACAACTGATTCACCCCCCCTCTCTCAGTTGTTCGACGCATATCAATAATTGGTATCAAAGCCAAGTTCCTCTGAAGAAAGTTTAACAGATTGAGGAAGATCCAAAATGTCTTACAAGAAGGAAGCGCCACATTTTGATGGAATTAATTATGTTCTCTAGAAGGCTCAGATGAAAAGCCATCTTCTTTCTCTTGGTGTCAAAGTTTGGAAAGCTGCAGAAACAGAATACACCATACCTCAAAATGGTCTGACGACTGAAGATGAAATGAAAGAATATGAGATAGACATCAAAGAAATGGATGCTTTGCTAAGCTCATTAACCGACTCAATACTCATAAAAGTGGTGGATCTTGAAACTGTGAATAAGGTATGGGAAAAGTTGAAAAATCTGTATGAAGGAGATGATTCTATGAAGGAAGCCAAGTTACAAAGTATGAAAGTGAAATATGAAAGCTTGAAGATGAAAAATGATGAAAACATATCAGCTTTTATGCAAAGAGTTGATGAACTTGTTAAAGGGATAAAATCCATAGGTGGAAATCTCAAAGAAAAGGAAATTGTTATGAAAATACTCAGATCTCTACCCAAGTCCTACTATCACAAGGTGGCCGTGATTGAAGAATTCATGTAAGTAAAAATAGTTAACATGGATCAGTTGCTTGGTAAGCTTACTTCTTTTGAAATGAGGGAGTTAGATAATGCTCTGCCAAAAGTTGAGACTACCTTCAAAGCTAGTACTCCTGAAAGTACTTCTAGATCAGAAAAGTATAAGGTAGAATCCGATGATGAGATAGATGAAGTAGAAGCCAACTTTGTGGATAGGCTGCAAAGAGGATCTGGTAAGTATAAAGGCAAATTACCTTTCAAATGCTTTTCCTGTGGTAAAGTAGGTCATTTTGCTTCCAGATGTCCTGAAAGAATTGAAAGAAATAGAAGAAGATATGAGAACAGGCCTAGGACCCAAAAGAAGTGTTATTATGTTGAAGATTTTGATGATGATGGAGTATTAGATAATGGTGAACCAGATAATGCTAATCCCTTTGTAAATGAATGCTTGTTCATTGCTATTAAGGAAGAGCTTGTGTCTACTAATTCTTCTAGTTGTATGAAGGAAGAAAAACTAGTGGAAAGTGCTTTGGCTGCTCAGGTCATTAAGGACAAAGATGAATGGGTTATTGATAGTGGTTGCTCTCACCACATGACTAGTGACAAAAGTAAGTTTGTAAGTTTGGAAAGATATGATGGTGGACTGGTTATATTTGGAAATGATACAGCTAGTAGGATTTGTGGAAAGGGATATATTTCTTTTGATGGAAAGAATAATACTGAAGATGTTTTGTATGTGAAAGGATTAAAGCAAAAACTTCTGAGTGTGGGTCAGATGTGTGACAAGGGATATGACTTAAGCTTCAAGGACAATGGATGCAAGATCAGGGAAAGCTCTGGAACAATCATTGTAACTGGTAAAGAAGACTAGAGGTAATATCTATCACTTGAAAGGAACCAAGAATTGTTGCTTGTTGACTTAGATTGATGAGAGTTGGTTATGGCATAGAAGGTTGTGTCACATAAATTTTGATAATATTATGAAGATAAGTACTGTACAGATTGTTAGAGATTTGTTTAAGCTTGTGAAGCCTACTAATCCGATTTGCAAGGAGTGTCAATTTGGGAAATAGACAAGAATAAGTTTCAAAAGCAAGGATCAATTAGTTAGAGGACTACTTGAGCTAGTGCATACAGATTTGTGTGGACCTACTAGAGTAAGAAGTTTGCAAAGAGACAGGTATTTCATGTTTCTCATTGATGATTATTCTAGAATGACTTGGGTCACCTTTTTGAAAGAGAAAGATGAAGCTCTAGATAAATTCAAGGCATTTAAGGCAATGGTTGAAAATGAGATGGATTTAAAAATCAAATGTTTGAGATCTAATAGAGGAGGAGAGTTCACATCAAATGAATTTAATTTCTTTTGTGAAGAGCATGAAATAAAGAGATAACTATCTGCATCTAGAACTCTACAACAAAATGGAGTTGTTGAAAGGAAAAATAAAAAATTTCAAGAAGCTGCTAGAACCATGATGAAGGAAGCTCATCTTCCAAAAGCATATTGGAGAGAAGAAATTCACATCATATTATATATCCTAAATAGAGATCAAGTAAAAGGTAACAGTTCAAAAGCTCCCTATGAATTGTGGCATGGTAGAGTTTCTACTGTGAAATATTTCAAAGTGTTTGGTAGCAGATGTTACATAAAAAAAGAAGAAGATTTAGGCAAGTTTGATGGTAGATGTGACGAAGGAATCTTCCTTGGCTACTCCACCAAGAGTAAGGCCTACCGGTGCTATAATAAGAGGCTGAATAAGATCATTGAAAGTGCAAATGTTAAAGTTGATAAGTGTAAGGAAAGGTCTTCAGAATCAAGTGGATATGAGTCAGATGATCTAGATGTTTCAGAAGTGGTGCAACATGAAGACAACACAGATGAAGAAGAACAAGCTCCGGTAAGTGGTATCAAAACTCCAAGATATGTAAGAATCATTTATTTTGAAAATCAAATCATAGGAGATAAGAGAAAAGGAATCTTAACCAGAAGAAAAGCTGCAGAAGAACAAGTAAATTTCTGTCTGATTTCTAAGATTGAACCTAAAACTGTGGATGAGGCTTGTAAAGATGAGAATTGGATAAAGGCTATGGAAGAAGAATTGATGTAGATAGAGAAGAAAAAGACTTGGGATCTTGTTCCTAGACTAGTAGACAAGAATGCAATTGGTACCAAGTGGGTCTTCAGAAACAAAATGAATGAGAATGGTGAAGTGGTAAGAAACAAAGCAAGGTTGGTATGCAAAGGATACACTCAAGTTGAAGGGATAGACTTTGAAGAAACTTTTGCTCTAGTAGCAAGGATTGAAGCAATAAGGATGTTTCTAGCTTTGCAGCATACAAAGATTTCAAGGTTTATCAAATGGATGTAAAGTCTGCCTTCTTAAATGGAGAGTTGGAAGAGGAAATCTATATTGAACAACCGGAAGGATTTCATGTTGCAAGTATGGGCCTAACCGGTGTTGTCATTAATGTCAACATACTCCTGTTGCATTAATGATAAGGATTGGATGAACTGTTTGCTGAGGATATTGAGAAAATTGGTCATATTAGGAATAGTGAAGAACAATGAAGACAGTAAGGTAAAAGTTCAAGATAAGATGAGGATCAGAGGATGCGGTCTAAAGAGTTTGTAGATATGTGTCTTAATGTGATCTAGTAAAGATTTTAGAGGTCCGCATGAAGATCTGAAGAAGTTGTGGCCGCTCAAGTAAAACTAGTTCTGGCAGGTGTTCAGAGGTGACAGAGTGATACAAATAGGTCCGATGAGATCTAGAAATGCATTATCCTGTTCTGCGGATTTGAGGGAATGTTGAGTAAGTCTTTGTGAAGTTTCAACTCAATTGGTTCGTGGTTTGAAGGTTCGCAAGCATCTATTCCTTTGTGACAATGATGACAGATTGTGTTCTTAAGGTTCTGGATGAAGGAGAGAAGGATTTCAGTAAGCAGATGAAGTGTGGATGTTCTTGGTGATTTAGGAACTCTTGTGGAGGTCTTTGGATCATGTCAAGTTTGTGTTGGTGGTCTGCATTGGAGTTAGAGCTCGCAATTGAAGAATAACTTCCAGATGATGGTGTTCTTCTTGAGACTGGCCGACCGGATGAGTTACACATCTTGCAGATGTTCTTGTGGATGTTTGCCGACTTAGATGATTATTCCTAAGTCAATGTCTTGTATATATATGGACTTGTAAAGTCATTTCAAATCGTGTCTTGTGGAGATGTGAGTGAGATAGCAAGGAAGAGAGCAAAAGGCAGAGCAGAAGTATTGGGCTTAAATGGAACTGATTCAAGTATGGTGAAGATGCTATTCTTGAGTTCAAGTATGTGATACTTATCATTTTGTAGACAGTGTGTCTCTTGTAGGTAGTGAGCCTCTTGTGAGCAGTGTGCTCAGGTAGTGAGCCTTAATTGGCATGTGCCATTTTGTTCTTTCTATTCTTCTAATAGAGAATACAATCTTGGGTTATCACCCTATGGTTTTTCCCTTAACCGGGTTTTCCACGTCAAAATCTTAGTGTCTTATGTGTTGATGTGTTTCTGTTCTTGATTTAATGCATTATGTTTCCATGATTGATTTATTGATATGCTGCTAAATCACAAAAGGATTTAAGTGTGTAATTGGAAAGAAAGTTTCAGACAACTGATTCACCCCCCTCTCAGTTGTCTATCCTGAATCTAACAATTGGTATCAGAGCTAAGTTCCTCTAAAAGAGCTTAACCGCTTGAGGAGATCCAGGATGTCATCCTACAAGAAGGATAGTCTAAAGTTTTATGGAACTAATTTTAATCTTTGGAAAAGTCACATGAAATGTCATTTGCAATGTATGGGAATGCAGTACTGGACCATGGCTTCAACGAAGTATACTCCTCCATAGGGTGGCCCGAAAGCCCCAAATGAAATCACAGATGCTGAAAATAATCTGCAAACTATAGAAGCTCTTCTAAGCACATTATCTGATTCGGAGCTTTCAAATGTTGTTGACCTACCAACTACTTTTGAGATTTCAGAAAAACTGGAACTTCTGCATGAAGGAGACAAGTATGTTAAATTTGCAAGGCTATAGAGTCTAAAAGGGAAATTTGAAAATCTGAAGATGAGAGAAGATGAAAATATCACTACTTTTATGCCAAGAGTAAATGAGCTTGTTTGTAGAATTAGATGTGCTGGTGGAGTCTTTGATGAAGATGAAATTGTTGGCAAAATTCTCAGATCCCTTCCTGCTTATAAAATCAAGGTTGTTGCCATTGAAGAATTCAAAGCCCATACAACTGTCACAAGAGATCAATTGGCTAGTAAATTGGCTTCATTTGAAATGATTGAGTTTGGAGATGCCCCTCCCAAGATTGAATCTACATTCAAAGCCAGTGCCTCTGTAAAAGGTAAACAAAGGTTTGATCTGGGAGAGAACTCTTCAAGGAAATTATCATGGTATAAAAAAGCAAGAAAAGACCTAGAAGAAGAAGAAGCAAAAACTACTCAACTTGAAGTCCTTATTGCAAAAAGACTGCCAAGAGGATCTGGTAAGTATGAAAGGAAATTACCTTTTTAAGTGTTTTAACTGCAATAAGATTGGTCATTTTGCCTCAAAATGTCCGGAAAGATTTTCAAGGCCAAATCCTAATAGATCAAGGTTCCAAAAGAATTGTTACTATGTTCATGAAGAAGATGATAATGAAGGAGTAACAGATGATGAATCAGAGATAGGAAATAAATCCAGAAGTGATTGGGTGTTTATTGCTATCAAGGAAGAAGATCCAATGGCCTCTAAATCTATCAATCATAAAGTTGTAGAAAGAGCTCCGGCTGCCCAAGTTGAAGAGAAGGATGATTGGGTCATTGACAGTGGATGCTCTCACCATATGACTGTTGGCAAGAGACACATTGTGGCTTCATGATTGTTGTCATTGATGGCAACAAAGTTCATTCCACACATCCGCAGGACATGGTGTGCCTATACTGGAAGTCAGATTGAAGAGTGTTGTGGTCCGGTAAGCAAGAATAGAGCATGTGGCAAGGTCCGACAGTCAAGTCCGGATCTCTCAGAGGAAGTATCTATGTAAAGTGCGGACTTGGGAAAGTCAAGAGGAATACCTTGACTGATAGATTCCATGGATTGAGCCTCCGGTGATGAAAGAGTGAAGAAATATAAGCACCTAAGTTTTGGGTTCCTGTTTGGCAGAGTAGACATAGGAAGAACTGACTGGCAGAGCATCAGACCTTAATCCAGATGAGCTATTGATGGTGATCAAGTCTCTTGAGGTATCATTCATGATTGGCCGACATGGTTGATGACTTCTATGAGCACCTCTTTGATACGCATCACTTGATAAGCAAGGATTCAGCTGACAGACCAAGAGTTTGGGAAAATAGTAAGTATTCTGGATGCCGACTAGAAAGTGGATGAAATCCTTGGTGCGGATATATATACCAGATTGATTTCAGTATGAAGGTTATAGTAGGGTATTTTTTGTATGAATAAAAGTAGAAGAGCAGTGTGAAAGAAGTAAGGTAGGTCCGGTATGTGATAGGACAACAGCACCAAAGAAGAGGAAGAATGAAGTGCAGTAGATCAGTGTATTGAGCCTAACCAGAACTGAACCTCAGCATATGTGGATGCTTCTCATCAGTTCAAGTATCTTATTACTCTTCTTATAACTTGTAGACAGTGAGTCTCTTATAAGCAGTGAGCCTCTTGTGAGCAGTGTGCTCGGGCAGTAAGCCCTAATTGACAAGTGCCATTTTGTATTTCTATTCTTCTAATAGAGAATACATTCTTGGGTTAGTCACCTCATAGTTTTTCCCTTAACAGGGTTTTCCATGTCAAAATCATTGTGTTATGTATCTTGACTTTGTTTCTGGTTTCATGATTATGAATGTTTATTTGCTTTGATGATGCACTAGTTGTTAAAGAAGAACAGGAAGGTAAATTAATTAAGATAACTGATTCACCCCCCCTCTCAGTTATTAACAATTGGTATAAGAGCCAAGCTCCTCCAAATAGAGCCTAACAGCTTGAGGAAGATCTGGGAATTCAAATGGATGTATATGGTATGAGGGAACAACTTTAGTCTGCCCTAGATGATCTTGAGCATTCTAACTCCGAAGTCAATGAATTGAAGGAAAGACTCAAACAGGCTGATGATTTCATAGATGAACTAAAAGGGAAACTGAGTATCTCTATGAAAAAGAGAAAGGATCTACTTCAGCAATTGGCAAGTCAAGGTGAAGCCAATGATACAAATGAAGATCTAAAGGAGAAAACCAAGTTATGTGAAAAGTTATCAAAAGAGGTCATTATGGTAAGACATGAAATGGAATCAGGAGTTATAAAATTCACCCAAGAAATTGAAGAGAAAAGAAAAACTGAAGATGATCTAAGACAATCTCTCAAGGAGAAATCAGAAGACTGCCACAAAATGGATAGAATAATCAGGCATCTAGAGTCTGATCTTGAATAAGCTAGAGATAATGAAGAACAACTTGAGAATCAGATTGACACTCTTAAGAGGGATCTTCAAACAACAAATGAATACAAAGAGAAATTCAAAATAAGCTCTGCTCAACTTGAAGTTCTTCTTCAAAGCCAAAAGAGGGTAGATGACAAGCAAGGCTTGGGGTATGAAAAAGGTGAAAGCTCCAGATTTGGTCAGAAGAACTCCAGATCAGAAAATCCAAGAAATAGGCCTAGAAGACCTCTGATAAGGCAACCAAATGCTCAAATATATCCTTCCTTCAATGGATACTGCCATAATTGCAATAACTTTGGTCAGAAAGAAAATTAGTGCAAAAGAAGAATGAATCAGACTAATTCATCCTTCTCTAGACAGTGTTTCAACTGCAAAAGGTATGGTCATAAATCTCATGAATGTAGAAATATGCAAATGAACAATTCATTCAATGGTAGATACTTTGCATGCAATAGAATGGGACATATGGCTAATCAATGTAGATCAAGAGGACATCAGTTAAAAATGCAAAGAAATGTTGTTTGCCACAATTGCAATAGATCCGGTCATATTGCCAAATTTTGTAGAAGTAAGAATCAGGATAAAAGGGGTCCGGTGCATCTTAATCAGAATCAAGACAAGGGAAAAGGAAAAGTGAATATGGATGGAGTTCAAAGGGAGATGAACAAGATTTGGGTGAAAAGGAGTACATAAAATGTTGGGGATGGATCTGCACCAGAATCTGGTGCTGATATTCCTTCCAGAAATTAAAAAGTGAGCTCTGGCTCAGGAGGAGACACAAGGAAAAACATTTTCCCCCAGCCAGTTAATTGGTGCCTGAAATTGGCACAAGGAATGTTACGGATTAAAGGATTCACAGAGGGACATCTAAATAAGCTTTGGTAAAGAGATGGAAGATCCACAAGTGGGTTTAAACAGGTTAATCTTCCAAGATTAATTCGGTTCAACAGTCATCTGGTAAGAAGCAGGTTTTTCACAGTTAGATCCGATATGATTCAAACTGAGGAATCTTGATCTGCGGATAGATGAAATGTTTGGGGAAAGGATGATATACTGTCAATCATCACCAAGAACAACTCTGAATGCTTCTTAGTGATCTGAAAAAGATTTTTCTAAGAACAAGGAGAACAAGGCAAACCATAATGACTTGAGTTATGCATTTATTGCAATATGGAATTAGGGTTTGCAGAGAAATATAAGGGTTCTCTTATTAAACATTTTCTCATTTTACATTCAAGAAGAAGAGGAAAGGAGCTCTACAACAAATTTGCTCAAGCCCATCAAAGATCAATTGCAGAAGTTGATTCATCCAGCAATCCAATCTAGTTCACATCGTGAACTCTAAAAGTGTAAAAGGTATTTTCTGTTCTTGAAAATCTCTTTGTGAATCTTTAAAAGATGGCTACTCTGAATTTGGTGAAAATCACTGATAGGCCGCGCCCTAAATTCAGAAAACATCCCTATAAATCCCTAGAAGTTGATCCCCTAGGCGCATTTTCTAGCATTCCCCATGGAATTCTGCATGTAGAAGACGTTAGGGTTTACATTCACACAAACATTGAAGAATTTGGTGAATCCAAGATGATGGATATCTATCACAAGGAACTGATAGATGAATCATTTAAACTAAAACCTTAGTATCAGGCCATCTGGGATAAACATTTTGGACAATGCATTCATTTCCCCTGTTTTGCTGAAGATGATTGGGTCCGGTATGTCTTGAGCAGAATGCATGACAACTTTATGTGGTTGATGAGGCCATTTAAGATAACCAAGGAAGCAATTAGGGCAGTAACCGGATTGCACTCATCCAGTGGGTTACCTACTCTAAAATCAGTCAAAAACCAAACTGTGAGTGAGGCTACCAGATCTAAATTTGATAAAAGGGCAATGACAGTTGAGGATATCACAGATTCAGACATTAAGTTTGCCTCCATGATTATTGGCTACAAAATATATCACTCCAGCAAAGAAAATTCTATATCCGGAACATCAATCTACACTGCTTATGAAATGTTGAGAAAGAATGTAGATTATGACCTTTGTGAACTCCTTCTGAGCCAATTGATGGAAAACCTACAAAAGATCAAGAAAGACAAGAAGAACTCTTTCAAGTATGGTGGACTGATATTGTGTTTGTTCTTTTACTTTATGAATGAGCTACCCAGATCCAGTGGTTGGGTATGGAAGAATGATAGACCTGTTGCAATTCAAATCAGAGATTACTTACATGGGGTTGGTGATGCCAAGACACAAAACACAACACTGTGTGGTTACATCAAAAACTTCCAAAGCATGATGCAGGCTAGAGAAAGAATTCCCCAATCCCTAGTTGAAAAATACAAGGATACAGTGTGCTTTATGGTAGACACTGATCAATGTCTGATGGAGGCAGTAGAACCAAGAATAGTATGGATCATGCCAATAGGTTATGAAGTGGATGAGAAAATTGTAGAGCTGCATGTTCAGCACATGCTAAGTCAGCCCAAGGATCCCAAGGCAGAAAGGTTTGGAACTTTTGAAGAATTAAGTGTAAAGATTCATGTGGAGCTCAGACAACCAGAGATGAAGAGAAAAGTGAGAAAAGAAGTAGAGAATGTTGCCAAAAGGTATGGCATCTCAAAAGAAGCACTTGATGCAAATAGAGAAAAGATGGAAAGGGAAGAAAAGGAAAAGGAAGAGGCAGAAAAAGAAAGTGCTCCGGTAGAAGCCCCCTCCCGAACCAGATCCTCTAAGAGCTCTGCATCTACTAAGAGCTCAAAGGCATCAAAACCAGAAGCAAAATCATCTGGTAAAGGAGAGAAGAGAACTAAGACAAAGGCCACAAGATCTTATGCCAGTCAAAAAGATGATGAAGAGACTGAATCTGATGAAGAGGTCAAGAAAATGAAGAAGAAGAAGAAAACATCCGGTGAACCCTCTACCGGTCAAGACAAAGAAGAGAAGGCAGAGGAATTTGTTGAAAAACCTACTCTCTACATTGATGATGTAGTCAAGGTAGTTACTGTGGATGGAAATCTAAAACCAATAACAGAATTCTATGATGAATATAATGATGCAGATAAAAAGATTTTGGAGGAAGCCACAGTTAAGTACTTGAACATATACAATAAAGCATTTATTGAAATCATCTCTCTAATTCCCAAAAGTTTAGAGAAAGAACTTGAAATGAGGAAGAACAATGCCCAAGCAAAATATCTAGAAATTTGGGAGCAGATTGCTATTCAGCTCTATCCATCCATCACCCCAAAACAAATGAACATCATCTTCAAGGACTGCAAGGATGAGTTCTGGAGCAAAACTAGAATGAATCAACTTATGTTTGGAGAAACTGACAAAGTTGCAAATGAAACATAAGATATCCTCCGGAATGGCTTCAAAAGATTCAACCTTCCTGTTATAGAGGACTTAGGTGATGATCCCTCAGCCATGGATGACAAAGAAGAATCTACTGAGACAGTGGCAGAAGAGGCAAAAGAGACAAGTGAAGAGAAAGCTAAAGACTTTGATTCCTCTACTCCGGAAGAGGAAGTTCATGAAGAAAAAGACAATTCTCTTCCGGATCCTCCTGCATACTCCAGAACTGAAGGAGAAGAAAGAAAAGAAGAGAGCATCAGTCAAGAAGAACAAGTAAAGGGAAGTGAAGAAGGTCAAACAGAAAAGACCACAGATGACAGTGCTACGACTGCAGAAGGGGAGAAAACCCTGTCACTGGCAAGAGACACAACAGAAGTAGTCAAAGATTTCTTAACCAAAGAGATGATGGAATTTGATGAACCAGATCTTCTTCAAGGTCCATTCAATTTTGATTCCCTCTCCCCGGTTCAAACCATGAAGCTAGCATCCTTTACTCAAGCAAAGGCAAAAGAAAAACTCTTGAAGTCTCACATGGAAGACTGTGCATAGAAGCTGCATCCGATGTATTGGAGAAGATCATGCCATCCTTCCAAAAGGATCCTTCGGCCTCCACATCCGATAATCTCAAGTCTCTTGTTAGTTCTGTCAGCACTCATTTTGAGTCTTTGGAGAAATCAGCTGAGGAGAAGGTTCAAAAAGAGTTTATGGATAAGAGATTCACTGAGTTACAAGGTCTAATTTCAAATGATAGGAGAGTCATGGATATTGGGATAAAGAGCTTAGAAAATGCTCTCAAAGATGGCGGAGATATATATAATTTTTTTTTTATCCTGGTCTAAAGTGACCAAGGATATTGAGAAGAAAGCAAAAGAGCAAGAAGATAAACTATTAAGCTTATCTCAAAGTTTTGACCCTCTCTCCTATTCCATAGTAAATCAAGAATGTCAGACTATTGCAGTCATAGATGAAATAAAGAAGCTAAAGAAGGAGAAGAAAAATAGAACAAATAGTTTAAGTGAACTCAGAGGGATCATTATCCCTAAGTTAGAGGCCATGCATGAGGCCCTAATTGATGCTTAGGCCACAGCTTGAACCAATGATTCGATAGATCTTAAGAAGGTAGAAGCATTTACATTCCTGTTGAGTGGTCACATCTTAATTTTGGACAGGATGAAGCAGAGCTGGGTGACAGAAGTTGTACAATTGAAGAATACTTTTGCAGATATACTTAAGTATATGTAAGTACAACTTGTATATATACTTATACAATATGTATAGACTATTTTTGGAAATTGTGGTGTGTGGATCCCACCCTTTGCCATTGATGTCAAAGGGGGAGTGAGGAGCAGTGATAAATGTGGAATCCAGCTAAGGGGGAGCTCCAGTAAAGTGTACATTAGAATAGAGCATCAACCAAGGGGGAGGGCAGTATAACACTTAGTCATTTTTCACTAAGTGTTGCCATCAATGCCAAAGGGGGAGATTGTTGGCAAGAGACACATTGTGGCTTCATGATTATTGTCATTGATGGCAACAAAGTTTATTCCACACATCCGCAGGACATGGTGTGCCTGTACCGGAAGTCAGATTGAAGAGTGTTGTGGTCCGGTAAGCAAGAACAGAGCATGTGGCAAGGTTTGACAGTCAGGTCCAGATCTCTCAGAGGAAGTATCTATGTAAAGTACAAACTTGGGAAAGTCAAGAGGAATACCTTGGCTGATAGATTCCAGGGATTAAGCCTCCGGTGATGAAAGAGTGAAGAAATATAAGCACCTAAGTTTTGGGTTCCTGTTTGGCAGAGTAGACAGAGGAAGAACTAACTGGCAGAGCATCAGACGTTAATCTGGATGAGCTATTGATGGTGATCAAGTCTCTTGAGGTATCATTCATGATTGGCTGACACGGTTGATGACTTCTATGAGCATCTCTTTGATACACATCACTTGATAAGCAAGGATTCAGCCGACAGATCAAGAGTTTGGGAAAATAGTAAGTATTCTGGATGCTGACTAGAAAGTGGATGAAATCCTTGGTGCGGATATATATACCAGATTGAATTCGGTATGAAGGTTATAGTAGGGTATTGTGTTGTGTGAATAAAAGTAGAAGAGTAGTGTGAAAGCAGTAAGGCAGGTCTGGTATGTGACAGGACAACAGCACCAAAGAAGAGGAAGAATGAAGTGCAGTAGATCAGTGTATTGAGCCTAACCAGAACTGAACCTCAACATATGTGGATGCTTCTCATCAGTTCAAGTATCTTGTTACTCTTCTTATAACTTGTATACAGTGAGTCTCTTGTAGGCAGTGAGCCTCTTGTGAGTAGTGTGCTCAGGCAATAAGCCCTAATTGACAAGTGCCATTTTGTATTTCTATTCTTCTAACAGAGAATACATTCTTGGGTTAGTCACCCCGTGGTTTTTCCCTTAACAGGGTTTTCCATGTCAAAATCATTGTGTTATGTATCTTGACTTTGTTTCTGGTTTCATGATTATGAATTCTTATTTGCTTTGATGATGCACTAGTTGTTAAAGAAGAATAGGAAGGTAAATTAATTAAGATAACTGATTCAGCCTCCCCTCTCAGTTATCAACAATGACAGGTGACAAAAATTAGTTCTTAGATTTGAAAAGGTATGAAGGAGGAGTGGTAAAATTTGGTGATAATTTTGCTGGTAGAATCAGAGGTAGGGGAACTATTTATTTTGATGGAAAGAACAAAACCGGTAATGTACTGTATGTTGAAGGATTGAAGCACAATCTTCTCAGTGTTGGATAGTTGGTGGGCAAAGGCTATGATCTCCAATTCAAGAATGGAAAATGCAAGATCTTTGAAAGTTCTAGAACAGAGATTGCATCCGGTACTCAGACAAAAGGTAATATCTTCCATCTAGTTGGTACTGGTAAAAGTTGTCTATTTGTGCAAATTGATCAGAGTTGGCTATGGCAGAGGAGAATATGTCATGTAAATTTTGATAATATCATCAAGATAAGCAACACTCAGGCTATAAGAGATCTTCCAAAACTGGTGAAACCTACAAATAGTTTGTGCAAAGAATGTCAGTTGGGAAAACAAAGCAGAGTCTCATTCAAAAGCAAAGAACAATCCTGTACCGAAATATTGGACTTAGTTCATACTGATCTGTGTGGTCTGGCAAGAATAAGGAGTGTGCAATGTGATAGATACTTCATGTTATTAATTGATGACCATTCCCGGATGATGTGGGTTACTTTCCTGAAAGAGAAATCAGAAGCTCTTGAGAGATTCAAAATATTCAAGGCTATGGTAGAGAATGAAACTGGATTAAAATTAAAATGTCTGAGGTCTGATAGAGGTGGAGAATTCACATCTCGTGAGTTCATAGAATTCTATGAGAAACATGGAATAAAGAGACAGTTGTCTGCTCCTAGGACTCCACAACAGAATGGAGTAGTGGAGAGAAAGAACCGGACCATCCAGGAAGCATCTAGGACCATGATGATGGAAGCAAATGTCTCTCAGATCTATTGGAGAGAAGCTGTCAGCACTGCAGTCTATACTCTCAATCAAGTTCATATCAGAAGCAATACTGGTAAGACTCCTTATGAACTTTGGTTTGGTACTTCAGAGTCTTTGGTAGAAAATGTTACATTAAAAGAGATGAAGATGTAGGCAAGTTTGATGCTAGAAGTGATGAAGGAATATTCTTGGGTTACTCTACTCAAAGCAAAGCATACTGGTGTTATAACAAGAGACTGAGAAAGATTATAGAAAGTACAAATGTGAAGGTTGATGAAGGAATTGAAAAACCTTCAAGGTTTTATGAGTAAGATGAAGATGATCAGAATGGTGTTCTGACTCAAGGAGCCCAAGCCCCTTCTGAAATTTAGATTCAAACTGATCCGGTAAATCAGGAAGAAGAGATTAGTTATAATGAGCCTGATCAAGAATTATAAGTGCAAGAAACTCCCAAAATTCCCAGGTATGTAAGACTGAACCACTCTGAAGATTTGATCATAGGTGATAAAAGAAAAGGTGTACAAACAAGAAGGAGAATTGCTCAAGATTTAGATGAGTATTATCTGATTTCAAAGATTAAACCAAAGACAGTAAATAAAGCTTGCAATGATGAAAACTGGACTAAAGCAATGGAGGAAGAGCTGATGCAAATTAAGAAAAATCACACTTGGGATCTTGTTCCCAGACCTAGAAACAAGAAAGTGATTGGAACAAAATGGGTCTTCTGGAACAAACTGAATGAAGTTGGTGAAGTAATCAGAAATAAAGCTAGATTGGTCTGCAAGGGTTACTCTCAAATAGGAGTTGATTTTGAAGAAACTTTTGCTCCGGTGGCAAGAATTGAAGCAGTCAGATTATTTCTTGCTTTTGTTGCCTTTAAGGACTTCAAAATATATCAGATGGATGTCAAGTCTACCTTCCTGAATGGTGACTTGGAAGAAGAAGTATACATTGAGCAAGCAGATCGATTTCAATTATCTAATCATGGTGATATGGTCTGCAAGTTAAAGAAAGCTCTGTATGGACTAAAGCAAGCCCCAAGAGCCTGGTATGAAAGATTGGATAAAAATCTTTTGAAGATTGGTTTCAACAAAGGTACTGCTGACAGTAATTTGTATTTCAAAATTGATCATGAAAACATATTGATTGTTGAAGTGTTTGTTAATGATATCATTTTTGGAGGAAGAGATAGTATGTGTAAAACCTTTGCAAATCAAATGAAAAGTGAATTTGAGATGTCCATGCTTAGGGAAATGAATTTCTTCTTGGGTCTACAAATCACCCAAACAAAGAAAGGAATCTTCATTTCTCAAACCAAATATGTGAAAGAATTGTTGAAGAAATTTGGGATGGAAGACTCAAAACCAATGAATACTCCCATGGCAACTGAATGTAAATTGGGCAAAGATGATGACTCTCCTAAGGCTGATCAGAAAAAGTACAGGTGAATGATTGGAGGATTGTTGTATCTCACTCAAACTAGACCTGACATTATGAATGCTGTGGGTCTTGTTGCTAGATTTCAAGCTAATCCTAGAGAATCTCATGTCATGGCAATCAAGAAGATTTTTAGATATCTAAAAGGAACAGTTGGTAATGGATTGTGGTATCCCAGAGATCATGATTTCTCTCTTCATGCATATACAGACGTGGATTGGGCAGGAGATGTGGATGACTGGAAGAGTACCAGTGGTGGAACATTCTTTTTGGGGAAGAGATTGGTTTCTTGGCTGAGCAAGAAACAAGAGGCAATATCTCTGTCCACTATAGAAGTAGAATATATTGTAGTAGTAGGTAGTTGCACTCAAGTTTTGTGGATGAAGCAAATGCTAAGAGAAATAAGAGTGGAGTATGAGGAGCCTATCACAATCTTCTGTGATAATTCAAGTGCAATAAATATATCTAAGAATCCGGTGTTGCATTCAAAGATTAAGCATATATCTATCAAGTTTCACTTTTTGAGAGATCAAGTGAACAAGAATGATGTTAGATTGGAGTTTGTGCCTTCCAAGGATCAGATTGCAGACATCTTTACTAAAACTCTACCTAAGGACTCTTTTGAGTATCTCAGGGAGAACTTAGGGGTTATTACCCCTCTGGTGATGAACTAAGGTGCACTGATGTGCATCAGTCTGGTGGATATCACAGTCATATCTTGTGATGCGGATTGATGATGGAGAGCTTCTACTCAGGGGGAGTAGCTGATATGATTATGAAATGGTGGAATTTCAAGTATGTTCCCTTTTCCATTGATGTCAAAGGGGGAGAGAAGACATGTGAAAAATAAGTGTTTGCTGATCAAAGGGGGAGCAAGAAAGGAAGAGAAGACATGTGAATGGTTGTTGTTGATAGGGGGAGTTGTGACAATAAGGAGAAGTTCTTGTCTTGATGATCATAACAGTTTTTCACATCATATGTTGCCATCAATGACAAAGAGAAAGACTGTTAAAAGTATGGGCCAAACCGGTGTTGTCATTGATGTCAACATACTCCTGTTGCATTAATGATAAGGATTGGATGAGCTGTTTGCTGAGGATATTGAGAACATTGGTCATATCAGAAACAATGAAGACAGTAAGGTAAAAGTCCAAGATAAGATGAGGATTAGAGGATGCGGTCGAAAGGGTTTGTAGATATGTGTCTTAAGGTGATCCAGTAAAGATTTCAAGAGGTCTACATGAAGATCTGAAGAAGTTGTGGCCGCTCAAGTAAAACCGGTTCAGGCAGGTGTTCACAGGTGACAAAGTGATACAGATAGGTCTGGTGAGATCTGGAAATGCATTATCCTGTTCTGCGGCTTTGAGAGAATGTTGAGGAAGTCTTTGTGAAGTGTCAACTTGATTGGTTTGTGGTTTGAAGGTCCGCAAGCATCTATTCCTTTGTGACAATGATGACAGACTATGTTCTTAAGGTTTCGGATGAAGGAGAGAAGGATTTCAATAAGTAGATGAAGTGTGGATGTTCTTGGTGATTCAGGAAATCTTGTGGAGGTCTTTGGATCATGTCCAGTTCATGTTGGTGGTTTGCATTGGAGTTAGAGCTCACAATTGAAGAATAACTTCTGGATGATGGTGTTCTTCCTGAGATTGGCCGACCGGATGAGTTACACATCTTGTAGATGTTCTTGTGGATGTTTGCCGACTTAGATGATTATTCCTAAGTCAATGTCTTGTATATATATGGAGTTTTAAAGTCATTTCAAATGGTGTCTTGTGGAGATGTGAGTGAGATAGCAAGGAAGAGAGTGAAAGGCAGAGTAGAAGTATTGGGCTTAAATGGAATTGATTCAAGCATGGTGAAGATGCTATTCTCCAGTTCAAGTATTTGATACTTATCATTTTGTGGACAGTGTCTCTCTTGTAGGCAGTGAGCCTCTTGTGAGCAGTGTGCTTGGGTAGTGAGCCCTAATTGGCATGTGCCATTTTGTTCTTTCTATTCTTCTAACAGAGAATACAATCTTGGGTTAATCACCCCGTGGTTTTTCCCTTAACCCAGTTTTCCTGGTCAAAATCTTGGTGTCTTATGTGTTGATGTGTTTCTATTCTTGATTTAATGCATTATGTTTCCATGATTGATTTATTGATATGTTGCTAAATCACAAAAGGATTTAAGTGTGTAATTGGAAAGAAAGTTTCAGACAATTGATTCACCCCCCTCTCAGTTGTCTATCCTGAATCTAACATTTCAGTCATCAGAATAAGGGGAAATGGTATGCAGATTGAAGAAAGTATTGTATGGATTAAAACAAGCTCCTTGGGAATGGCATGCATGGTTGGGCAGGTACCTAATATAGATAGGGTTCAGTAAAGGCACTACAGATAGTAATCTCTACTTCAAGATCAATGATGAACAAACCTCGATTGTTGTAGTTTTTGTTGATGATATTGTTTTTGGAGGCAATGAAGGTATGTGCTCAGTTTTTGCTGGAGAAATGCAAAGTGAATGTGAAATGTCTATGTTTGGAGAGATGAACTTATTTTTAGGTCTGCAAATAAGTCAATCAGATAAGGGTATCTTCATTTCTCAGTCCAAGTATGTGAAAAAATTGTTAAAGAAATTTGGGATGGAAGACTCTAAACCAGTATGCACACCTATGATAACTAGTTGTAAGTTGAGCAAAGATAATAACTCACCCATGATAGACCAGAAAAAGTATAGATCTATGATTGGAGGATTACTTTATCTAACTCAAACTAGACCTGACATAATGCATGCAGTGTGTCTTGTGGCAAGATTTTAGGCAGAACCCAAGGAATCACATGTGATGGCAGTCAAGAGAATTCTAAGATAGTTAAAAGGCACAATAGATTATGGTTTGTGGTACCCTAGGGACAGTGACTTTGTTTTCAGTGCATATACTGATGCAAATTGGGCGGGAGATGTGGATGACAGAAAAAGCACAAGTGGAGGTGCATTCTTCTTGGGAAAAAGATTGGTATCTTGGTTGAGCAAGAAACAAAATTCAATATCCTTGTCTACTGCAGAAGCAAAATACATTGTAGCAGCATGTAATTGCACTCAAGTGTTATGGATGAAGCATACGTTGAAGGACATTAGAGTTGTGTATGAAGATCCAATTACAATCTTTTGTGACAATGCAAGTGCCATCAAAGAATCCAGTGATGCATTCAAGGACAAAGCACATATCCATTAGGTATCATTTTTTGAGAGAAAAGGTGACAGAGAATTAAGTGAAGTTGGAGTATGTCTTTACCTAGGATTAGATTGTAGACATTTTCACCAAGCCTCTGCCTAAGGATACTTTTGAGTATCTTAGAGAAAAGTTAGGGGTCATCACCTCGCCTACTCTAAAATAAGATGCACAATAGTGCATCAGTCTAGAGGTGTTCATGTTCCCGGATTGATGCTTTTTAGGGCTACTTCTAAGGGGGAGTAGATAGAAAGTTTAGAAGAGAGATTAGATTAGAGAAGATGAGTGCAAGTATGTGCCTTTTTCCATTGATGTCAAAGGGGGAGAGAAGTCATGTAAAAAACTTAGAGTACAATAGTGTAAGAAAAAGGGAGAGAATTTTGGAGAAAGAAAGAGTGTAGGTGTGTAAAGAGAAAGGTGGAGAATCTTGTCTTGATGTCTATTGCAATTTTTCACATCATATGTTGCCATCAATGACAAAGGGGGAGATTGTTACAAATATGTGCCTAATCGGTGTTCTCATCGATGTCAACATATTCTTGTTGTCATTGGTGTCAACTAAATCTTATTCTATTACTTGTTTAGAGGACTTGTATGTTGAGGATATTGAGAAAATTGGCCTCTCCGGAAGAAACAAGTGAGTTACAGAGAAGTGCAGTACAAACAGTGAGTTGTATGCTGAAGAACAGTCTGGTAAACTACTCCGCATTTATTCCTGCTTGAAGATTGTGGTCTATAGATTGGAATTAAGTTAGAAGTATGTCTGAGGATACTACATTTAGGGTCCGAGTCATCCACATGAAGATCTGAGTGAGTTGTGTTCACCAGAGTGAAACTTGCTTTTTCTGTAAGTTTAGTTAAGACAGGAAGATAGTATTTGGCTCTGCATTCCTCCGCAATAAAGTATTTTTCTTTGCAGTTCTAGAGGGAAGTCTGGGATAATGATAAGTGTGTATAGTTGCAATGGTTCATGGTTTGGTGGTCCACAAGCTATCTTTATTTTATGAGAGTTGAAGACAATGAAGTTCATGTGTTCTGGTGAGAAGATTCCTATGGATAAAGTTGTTAAGGTTCGTGCCATTTCTCCTGATGATTATAACGTGCTTGTGGATGTATCCTAATCATGTTCCTATCTAGACTTTGGTCCATGTTAAGAAATTGTGATGGTGTGTAAAGATTTTTCCCAGTTAATGTAACATGTAACTAGTCTTGGCCGACTTGGTTGATCCCAGTGATTCCAGAGATCTTTGGAAGATTGTGAAAGCATGTTGTGGCATGGAAGATCATGTTTGAGTCCCAGCTAAGGCATGGCATGATCTGCATTTCATTCCCCTTGCATAAAGTTGTAATAGGTCAGGACCTATTTTGTATATGTTTGTAATACTGACCTTGGAGATTGTTGCAATGGTTGATGATTGTGATGCTGACCTTGATGATCATTCCAAGGTTTATGTAATGTATAAATACTTGTAGTTGAGTCATGGAAAAGGTGTCCTTGAGTGAAAATGAATATATATTAAGAAAGGTCCAAAGACAGAGCAGAGGAGGGGTAGAGGAAAGAAGAAAAGAAGAAGAGCAGAGCAGAGGAAAGGCATAGCAGGAAATTATTATACTTTAGTTACAAATAGTGAAAGGTGTTGATCGTGGTAGTGAATAGGGTTTAACAACCCTTATTGTAGTCTTGCTAGGTTTAGGATTGTGGCAGTGAGCCTGCTAGACCTAGTTGTTCTTCATGGCAGTACGGTAAGTGCAAGAAGATGGGGGGCCAAAAAGGGGTCTTAAGTGGCCACTTTTTTTTTTTTTTTTTTTCTGAAATTAGGAAATGCTAGTCTTGGATGAGAAATTGAGCATAGTTACACTCAAAATTTGGAGATGCAACTACTAATTTTTTTTGAAAATGGTATAGATTAAGGGGTTCAAAAGAGGGAGCCACAGAAATTGGTGTTGTTTCTATCAAAAAAACATAACATAGCATGTTTTGTGGCTCCCTCAAAAGGTTAACTTTTTTTTGGTATTTTTAAAATCTCTTCAGTGAGAAATTGCCTAACAACATGTAGTTTATGCCCATTTTTTTGATAATTTTTTGATGAATATTTAATTTTTTACTAATTTTCAAAGTGGACACATCCTAAAAAATAGAATTTTGGCCGTGCTACCCCTATAAATTTTGAAAACTAATTGAAAATCATTTTTTCTTTTTTTTAATGTGTAGAATGGAGTCTAGTTTCTAAATATGTAATTTTTTTGAAATTTCAATGAATGGTTAATTTACAATGAAAAAAAAACCAAATAGTGGTTTTTGCCCAAAACTAGACACACAAACAAAAGAAATTAAAGATGAAAGGCTTAACATTGTCAAAATGTGAAAAAAATTACATCGTTAAATAGCTAAGAGAAAGCCTAACATTACCCAGGTGTTCAATTTGTTTGACCTTGAAACATGTGCAAGTCTAAGGGTTAGCACAAACAAAATTATGTGAAATCTTGAAGAATCTGCAAAAACACGTCTGTGGATGTTGAAAAGGCACTCCAAGCCTTTGGGTTGGAAATCCAAAGCAAATCCCA
The DNA here is from genome assembly GCA_027924645.1 of Cunninghamia lanceolata. Classification (NCBI taxonomy): domain Eukaryota; kingdom Viridiplantae; phylum Streptophyta; class Pinopsida; order Cupressales; family Cupressaceae; genus Cunninghamia; species Cunninghamia lanceolata. Next base: position 5,419,369 of record BSBN01000155.1, read on the forward strand.
AGCCCAAGGCTTGGGATTCCCAAAGCACAAAATAACGCGAGCACATTATGTTGTGCTTTTTTACTTTTTTGCATGTTTGCCAGTGTTTTCTGAGTTTGACATAACGTGAGCGCGTTATAACACGAGTGCGTTATAATGCGCTCGCATTATGTCTTCCTTTGAATGAGATATGTTCAAATTTCATAAGTATGTTTCATGGATGTTTATATCTATTCTTGTAGGTATGTATGCATGTACATGTATGCATGCTTGTATGTATGTACATGTATGCATGCTTGTATGTATGTAAGTGTTTTGGGTTTAGTGTATATAAGGACCTGAGCTTGCATAGTTTTGAGGGTTGAGGGTTGAGGGATTAGGGCTTAAGTAATAGGTAGAGGGTAGAAGGTTGAGGGTTAATATTTAGGTTGTTGAGTGTATAAGATTAAGTGTGTAAGGTGTGAGGATTAGGGTTTAGGGTTTATGATATGGATTGAAGGTGTATAAGGCATAGGGTGACTTGGGTTGAGAGCACATATGGTTTAGGCTTAATTTAAGTATAGGGTTGAGGCACAATATTCAAGGCTTAGGATGTAAGGGTGAGGTTATATGGTCTAGGGATGAGGGTTTGAGGGTGTAGGCTTTAGGTTTAAGGTATAGGGTTAATGATTGAGGTATTAGGGCTTTAGTATATTGCTGAGGGTATAGGGTTGAGGGTTTAGGGATAGGTTTTAGGGTTTAAGGTTTAAGGGTTAAGGGTTGAGGGATAGGGTTTAAGGTTTAGGGGTAAGGGATTAAGGTTTAAGGTATAGTGTCTTGGGTTGAGGATTTAGGAATAGGGATAGCATTTAGGGTTTAGGGACGAGGGATTAGGGTTGAGGGTTGAGGGATTAAGGTTTAAGGTATAACTTGCTGAGGGTTGAGTGTTTAAGGATAGGGTTTAGGGTTTAGGGTTGAGGGCTTAGGGTTTAGAGTTGAGGGATTAGGGTTTAAGGAGTAGTGGAGGGTTGAGGGTTTAGGGATAGGGTTTAGGGTTGAGGGATTATGGTTTAGAGTTGATGGATTAGGGTTTAAGGAATATTGTTGAGGGTTGAGGGTTTAGGAATAGGGTTTAGGGTTGAGGGATTAGGGATTAGGGTTTAGGGTTGATAGATTAGGGTTTAATGTTGAGAGTTGAGGGTTGAGGGTTTAGGGTTTAGGGATAGGGTTGATGGTCAAGGGATTAGGGTTAAAGTAGAGTGTTGAGGGTAGAGGGATTAGGGATAGGGTTTAGGGTTGAAGGTTTAATGATTGAGGGTTAAGGCTTTAGGGCTGAGGGTTAAGGGATTGGGGTTTAAGATATAGTGTTGAGCATTGAGGGTTTATGGATAGGTTTTAGGGTTTAATTTTTAAGGGTTAAGGGTTGAGGGATAGGGTTTAGGGTTTAGGGATAAGGGATTAGGGTTTAAGGTATAGTGTCGAGGGTTGAGGGTTTAGGAATAGGGATAGCGTTTAGGGTTTAGGGATGAGGGATTAGGGTTGAGGGTTGAGGGATTAGGGTTAGGGTTTAAGGTATAGTGTCGAGGGATGAGGGTTTATTGATAGTTTTTAGGGTTGAGGGTTGAGGGATTAGGTTTTAGGGTTGATGGATTAGGGTTTAAGGTATAGTGTTGAGGGTGAGGGTTTAAGGATAGGGTTTAGGGTTGATAGATTAGCATTTAATGTCGAGGTTAGGGTTAGAGTGTCGAGAGTAGAGGGATTAGGGATAGGGTTTAGGGTTGAAGGTTTAAGGATTTAGGGTTGAGGCTTTAGGGATGAGGGTTTAAGGCTTAAGATATAGTATCAAGTGTTGAGGGTGTAGGGATAGGGTTTAAGTTGTAAGGGTTAAGGGTTGAGGGAAAGGGATTAGGGTTTACTGTATAGTGTTGAGGGTTGATGGTTTAGGGATAGGGTTTAGGTTTGAGGGATTAGGGTTTAGGGTTGATGATTAGGGTTTAATGTTGAGAGTTGAGGGTTGAGGTTTGAGGGTTGAGGGTTGAGGGCTTAGGGATAGGGTTGATGGTCAAGGGATTAGGGTTAAAGTAGAGTATCAAGGGTAGAGGGATTAGGGATAGGGTTTAGGGTTGAAGGTTTAAGGATTTAGGGATGAGGGTTAAGGGATTAGGGTTTAAGATATAGTGTCAAGTGTCGAGGGTGTAGGGATAGGTTTTAGGGTTCAAGTTTTAAGGGTTAAAGGTTGAGGGATAGTATCGATCCCAGTAAGGGTTTAGGAATAGGGATAATGTTTAGGGTTTAGGGATGAGGGATTAGGGTTGAGGGTTGATGGATTAGGGTTGAGGGTTGACAGATTAGGGCTTAGGGATAGGGTTTAGGGTTGAGGGATTAGGGTTTAAGGTATAGTGTTGAGGGTTTAGGGATAGGGTTTAGGGTTGAGAGATTAGAGTTAAGGGTTGAGGGATTAGGGTTTGATGTTGAGTGTTGAGGGTTGAGGTTTTAGGGATAGGGTTTAGGGTCGAGGGATTACAGTTAAGGGTTGAGGGATTAGGGTTTGACATTGAGGGTTGAGTACATTAGGGTTTGAGGGTTGAAGGTTTAGGGATAGGGTTGAGGGTCAAGGGATTAGGGTTAAAGTAGAGTGTCGAGGGTATAAGGATTAGGGATAGGGTTGGAGGGTTTAGGGATAAGGGATTAGGGTTTAAGGTATAGTATCGAGCCCATTGAGGGTTTAGGAATAGGGATAACGTTTAGGGTTTAGGGATGACGGATTAGAGTTGAGGGTTGAGGGATTAGGGTTGAGGGTTGAGGGATTAGGGTTTAGGGATAGGGTTTAGGGTTGAGGGATTAGAGTGAAGGGTTAAGGGATTAGGATTTGACATTGAGGGTTGAGGGTTGAGACTTTAGGGTTTACGGATAGGGTTGAGGGTTGAGGGATTAGAGTTAAGGGTTGAGGAATTAGGGTTTGATGTTGAGGGTTGAGGGTTAAGGTTTGAGGTTCGAGGGTTGAGGGTTTAGGGATAGGGTTGATGGTCGAGGGATTAGGGTTAAAGTAGAGTGTCGAGGGTATAAGGATTAGGGATAGGGTTGGAGGGTTTGGGGATAAGAGATTAGGGTTTAAGGTATAGTATCGAGCCCATTGAGGGTTTAGGAATAGGGATAGTGTTTAGGGTTTAGGGATAGGGTTTAGGGTTGAGGGATTAGAGTTAAGGGTTGAGGGATTAGGATTTGACATTGAGTGTTGAGGGTTGAGGGTTGAGGGATCAGAGTTAAGGGTTGAGGGATTAGGGTTTGACATTGAGGGTTGAGTACATTAAGGTTCGAGGGTTGAGGGTTTAGGGATAGGGTTGAGGGTCAAGGGATTAGGGTTAAAGTAGAGTGTCGAGGGTATAAGGATTAGGGATAGGGTTGGAGGGTTTAGGGATAAGGTATTAGGGTTTAAGTTATAGTATCGAGCCCATTGAGGGTTTAGGAATAGGGATAGCATTTAGAGTTGATGGATTAGAGTTGAGGGTTGAGGGATTAGGGTTGAGGGTTGAGGGATTAGGGTTTATGGATAAGGTTTAGGGTTGAGGGTTGAGGGATTAGGGTTTAACATATAGTGTTGAGGGTTTAGGGATAGGGTTTAGGGTTGAGGGATTAGAGTGAAGGGTTGAGGGATTAGGATTTGACATTGAGGGTTGAGGGTTGAGGCTTTAGGGTTTAGGGTTTAGGGATAGGGTTGAGGGTTGATGGATTAGAGTTAAGGGTTGAGGGATTAGGGTTTGACATTGAGGGTTGAGGGTTGAGGGTATAAGGGATTAGGGTTTAAGGTATAGTATCAAGCGCATTGAGGGTATAAGGATTAGGGATAGGGTTGGAGGGTTTAGTGATAAGGGATTAGGGTTTAAGGTATAGTATTGAGCCCATTGAGGGTTTAGGAATAGGGATAGTGTTTAGGGTTTAGGGTTGAGGGATTAGAGTTAAGGGTTGAGGGATTAGGGTTTTATGTTGAGTGATGAGGGTTGAGGTTTTACGGTTGAGGGTTTAGGGATAGGGTTGAGGGTCGAGGGATCAGAGTTAAGGGTTGAGGGATTAGGGTTTGTCATTGAGGGTTGAGTACATTAAGGTTCGAGGGTTGAGGGTTTCAGGATAGGGTTTAGGGATGAGGGATTAGGGTTGAGGGTTGAGGGATTAGGGTGTAGGGATAAGGTTTAGGGTTGAAGGTTGAGGGATTAGGGTTTAAGGTATAGTGTTGAGGGTTTAGGGATAGGGTTTAGGGTTGAGGGATTAGAGTGAAGGGTTGAGGGATTAGGATTTGATGTTGAGGGTTGAGGGTTGAGGCTTTAGGGTTTAGGGTTTAGGGATAGGGTTGAGGGTCAAGGGTTTAGGGATAGGGTTGAGGGTCGAGAGCTTAGGGTTAAAGTAGAGTGTCGAGGGTATAAGGATTAGGGATAGGGTTGGAGGGTGTAGGGATAAGGGATTAGAGTTCAAGGTATAGTATCGAGCCCATTGAGGGTTTAGGAATAGGGATAGTGTTTAGGGTTTAGGGATAGGGTTTAGGGTTGAGGGATTAGAGTTAAGGGTTGAGGGATTAGAGTTTGACATTGAGTGTTGAGGGTTGAGGTTTTAGGGTTGAGGGTTTAGGGATAGGGTTGAGGGTTGAGGGATCAGAGTTAAGGGTTGAGGGATTAGGGTTTGATGTTGAGGGTTGAGTACATTGAGGTTCAAGGGTTGAGGGTTAAGGGATTAGGGTTAAAGTAGAGTGTCGAGGGAATAAGGATTAGGGATAAGGTTGGTGGGTTTAGGGATAAGGGATTAGGGTTTAAGGTATAGTATCGAGCCCGTTGAGGGTTTAGGAATAGGGATAGTGTTTAGGGTTTAGGAATAGAGTTTAGGGTTGAGGGATTAGGGTTTAGGGTTGACAGATTAGGGTTTAATGTTGAGAGTTGAGGGTTGAGGGTTGAGGGTTTAGGGATAGGGTTGATGGTCAAGGGATTAGGGTTAAAGTAGAGTGATGAGGGTATAGGGATTATGGATAGGGTTTAGGGTTGAAGGTTTAATAATTGAGGGTTGAGGCTTTAGTGTTGAGGGTTAAGGGATTGGGGTTTAAAATATAGTGTTGAGCATCGAGGGTTTATGGATAGGTTTTAGGGTTTAATTTTTAAGGGTTAAGGGTTGAGGGATAGGGTTTAGGATAAGGGATTAGGGTTTAAGGTATAGTGTTGAGGGTTGAGGGTTTAGGAATAGGGATAGCGTTTAGGGTTTAGGGATGAGGGATTAGGGTTGAGGGTTGAGGGATTAGGGTTGAGGGTTGAGGGATTAGGGTTTAAGGTATAGTATCGAGGGTTGAGGGTTTATTGATAGTGTTTAGGGTTGAGGGTTGATGGATTAGGGTTTAGGGTTGACAGATTAGCATTTAATGTCAAGGTTAGGGTTAGAGTGTCAAGGGTAGAGGGATTAGGGATAGGGTTTAGGGTTGAAGGTTTAAGGATTGAGGGTTGAGGCTTTAGGGATGAGGGTTTAAGGCTTAAGATATAGTGTCAATTGTTGAGGGTGTAGGGATAGGGTTTGAGTTTTAAGGGTTAAGGGTTAAGGGATAGAGATTAGGGTTTAAGGTATAGTGTTGAGGGTTGATGGTTTAGGGATAGAGTTTAGGTTTGAGGGATTAGGGTTTAGGGTTGATGAATTAGGGTTTAATGTTGAGAGTTGAGGGTTGAGGGTTGAGGGTTTAGGGATAGGGTTGATGGTCAAGGGATTAGGGTTAAAGAAGAGTGTGAAGGGTAGAGGGATTAGGGATAGGGTTTAGGGTTGAAGGTTTAAGGATTTAGGGTTGAGGATTTAGGGATGAGGGGTAAGGAATTAGGGTTTAAGATATAGTGTCGAGTGTCGAGCATGTAGGGATAGGTTTTAGGGTTCAAGTTTTAAGGGTTAAGGGTTGAGGGATCAGAGTTAAGGGTTGAGGGATTGGGGTTTGATGTTGAGGGTTGAGTACATTGAGGTTTGAGGGTTGAGGGTTTCAGGATAGGGTTGAGGGTTGAGGAATTAGGGTTAAAGTAGAGTGTCGAGGGTATAAGGATTAGGGATAGGGTTGGAGGATTTAGGGATAAGGGATTAGGGTTTAAGGTATAGTATCAAGCCTGTTGAGGGTTTAGGAATAGGGATAGGGTTTAGGGTTGAGGGATTAGAGCTAAGGGTTAAGGGATTAGGATTTGATGTTGAGGGTTGAGGGTTGAGGCTTTAGGATTTAGGGTTTAGGGATAGGGTTGAGGGTTGAGGGATCATAGTTAAGGGTTGAGGGATTAGGGTTTGACATCAAGGGTTGATTACATTGAGGTTCGAGGATTAAGGGTTTCAGGATAGGGTTGAGGGTCGAGGGATTAGGGTTAAAGTAGAGTGTTGAGGGTATAAGGATTAGGGATAGGGTTGGAGGGTTTAGGGATAAGGGATTAGCGTTTAAGGTATAGTATCAAGCCCATTGAGGGTTTATGAATAGGGATAGTGTTTAGGGTTTAGGGATAGGGTTTAGGGTTGAGGGATTACAGTTAAGGGTTGAGGTATTAGGATTTGACGTTAAGGGTTGAGGGTTGAGGCTTTAGGGTTTAGGGTTTAGGGATAAGGTTGAGGGTTGAGGGATCAGAGTTAAGGGTTGAGGGATTAGGGTTTGACATTAAGGGTTGAGTACATTGAGGTTCGAGGGTTGAGGGTTTTAGGATAGGGTTGAGGGTCGAGGGATTAGGGTTAAAGTAGAGTGTCGAGGGTATAAGGATTAGGGATAGGGTTGGAGGGTTTAGGGATAAGAAATTAGGGTTTAAGGTATAATATCGAGCCCATTGAGGGTCTAGGAATAGTGTTTAAGGTTTAGGGATGAGGGATTAGAGTTGAGGGTTGAGGGATTAGGGTTTAGGGATAAGGTTTAGGGTTGAGGTAGATAAGGAGTGACTGAGAGACATAGAGAGGGGAGAGGTAGAGATGTGAGGGGGAGAGATAAGTGAGATATAGAACATTAGCTGATGGAACTAGAGGTAAGATATTGTAAAGGTCAGATAAAAACAAATATCTATGGATCAATCTATAGTAGGACAAAACATGAGCGTGTTATAACGCGCTTGTGTTTTGTCCTGCTATAGAAATGGTAAAAAAGTGTTGACCCCCATGATCTAGGCCCACATGCTCTGTTTTCATGCTAATTATGCGCGTACTCTAACAAAAAAGAAGTGCTTTCATGCTATTGGGAAGTTCACATGCACATTTTACACATTCTACCACCTTTGCATGATCTTTCCACCACCTTTTCTGCTTTGCCAACTTGAGAAGGAGGAAATTACATAGTTTTCACACCAAGTTTGATATATATCTATTCAAGTTTCAATTTTTGTAGTGTTGCAATGTTAATTGTGATTCAATTTTAGGAATTTAACATTATAGATTGGTTAATAGTATTATTGTTAGTAATTATATTTAAGTGTTATTCAATTTAATATTGAAAAGGAAGTAAGTGGTGAAAAACTCAAATTGTTGAGGAGTTTGATGCAAGAAGAAAAAAACACTACATAATTGGGTACTCTCTCCATTTGAATCTTTATTTTTTAGGTATGTCAAGTCTTTAGATGCATGTTCTTTACATTTTCCTTAATTCTATTTGAATTACTTTATCATGCTTTATCATACATGTTTAAAATAGACACATTCCTAATTAAGAAAGCAACCTACAATCTCACATGATGCCATGTATATTTTCTACACTTGGGCTCTTTAATAATTATGTGTAATAAATAGACCTTAACATACCATGATGTCAAACTATACAAGAATAAATCCTTACAACATAATAAAAATACAATCCCACTATTATCTTGTCATATTAACAAGTTAAAATACAAATGAATAGGTGCCAAGATCATACAAGTATGCACATGACATGATGATTTGTATGCACATATCTTGGGCTAGGACATTCCTTATGCACCTATTCATGATGATTCGTACATGCACATGACAGAACAATTGTTGTCTATTCCTTCACAAGCCACCCAAATCCTAGTATCCCTAGTACCAACAAAACACCTTCTCAATTCCAAATCTTAGTAGCCCTAGTAACAACAAACATGTCAAATTGGGTCTACCTCAACCTTTTCAAGCATGAAGTCCCATGTACTCTTTTAATGGCTGCAATAATTTTCTTTGTAAGCTTTGTACCTATTTTGGTTGAGTGACATTTACTCTTTTACATGATGATTGTATGTATATTTACTATGAAGGGTTGAATGACATATATTTTAGTTATTTGTATGGATTCATTTCTTAGGAACTAATATTGGTCTCTTTATCATGCTATAGACAAATTCTCTGTCATGCTGAGGAAACGATCAAGAATTAAACCAACATAGGAAGAGATAGAAGCTAAGAATGCAAATAAAGCAGTGGATATGAGGGAACTTCATGAGAAGAGGAAATTGGACATGATAAATGAAGACATGCCAATTGAAGAGGAACCACAACCATCACAAAGAGATATGGTATTAGCAGTACAAAGAGAACAAATGCAAAAACTTTGTGCTATGAGAGATTTGAATACCATAGTTGGAGACACATCCTCTACCACAAGTCAACATGTAGGGACACCATCTACAACATCTCAAGTTGAGAGTACATCATCACTCACATGTGATGAAGGAGGTACGCCATTGTTCCCACCTCAACCTCAAGGTATGACATCTATTCCATCTTCGATTGAAGGTATGCCATCTAGCCCATCTCATTTAACTATTGATGAAATTCCTAATGTTGAGATGAATTTACGTAACTTAATACCACCTTGAATTTTGCATAGAAAGACAAAGTATTTGATTGATATTGATGAGAATATTTTGCAGCCAATGGAAGGTAAGATTCCAAAACGCACTTGTAGAAGATATGCTAATAAGATTTGGAGATTGTTCTTTGAAAAGTTAAATGAGACTGTAAGATGTCAACTATTCGTTGAAATGATGAGAAGTATAAAGTATAGGTCCATCATGAAGATTCTTGGGTTGAGAACATCAGAGGCTTCAAGTGAAAAATCTATTGTCAAGAATCTAATGAGTGCGTATGAGAGTGTGGGTAACACCTCATGCACAAAAGATAGTAATGCAACACGGCGTGTGATTACATTGACTATAGTAAGTAGTCAAATGAGGAAAGCTCATCTCATTAGAAAGACGAGTCAAGAATTGAGAATTAATAGGAAAACTTTATCAAGAGCCGTTGGAAGACGCCAAAGAATTAAGGACACTAATGCCAATGAATTATGGACGTTCTCAGGGAGACTACCACGAAAAGATAAACCAATTGTTGAAGCATTGAGATCACTAATTGAAGACTTTTGGAAGAATTACACAAGGGTATCTTTGAATCAAAGGGATGTGGTAAGAAGGAGAATCAGTAGTCGGAATCGTGAGCCACATCCAAAGCATTTTTTGGATGAGACTCAAACATAGTTTTATGGTAAATTTCTAGAGAAGTATCCTCAAATTAAAATTTGTCAAAGATATTTTGAAATGCTAAAACCTTTCTATGTCAAGATAAATCACACATGCACTACTTGTTGTTGTAGATTACATATTGAATTTTCTAACCATTTTGATGTTTATAGGTCTATATGTTTAGATATGCATACTAACAATGTTTTGTAGGGTTGTACCATATGTGCCCCACCAACATTTTCAAGAGACTTCATATCAAGAATTTTATGTGAAAGAGAGGAAGGTCAAATATTCTACAAGAAATTATGCTTGGATGGTACATGTCATTGTTGCAGTGGCTTGCAACATTTGCCAATATGTGAACATATGGAAAGAACACATGCGGTTGGAAATGAACTAGTAGAGTTTGGCAAGTATAAAACAGTGGCATATAATACAAAAGATGGTAAAGAAGAAAAGAGGTGTGAATTGGTTATTGAAAAGATTCCATTGTATCAGTTTATGCCTATATTTCGTGACAACATAGTGTATGAGTATGCAAGACATGCCCATAGAGCTCGATGGTTGGACTTGCAATTCAAGTTATTCAAGGACACATTTCCAGTTGGTAGCATTGTTTCAGTCATCAACTTTGCAGAGAACTATAGTCTATAGCCACAACATGAGGTGCAATCACAATATTACAACTCCACACAGGTTTCTATATTTGTGCACATCGCATTCATTCATGCGAATGATAGTATAGAGGATGACAGAAAGATCATAAGGGAGTATAATTTCTATATTAGTGATGATCGTACGCATTCTACAGAGTTCGTGCAAGGTTGCTTTCAAGTGTTCTACAATGATTTGGCTCGAAGGGGCATATCGATCAGTCAGCATATCATATGGTTGGATAACTATGCGTCACAATTCAAGAAGTCGCAGAATTTCTATTGGCTGAGTAGGAGGCATAAATTTACAGGTATTCAACATATGTGGAAGTTTTGTGAGGCTAAGCATGGAAAGGGGGAGCATGATGGTGTAGGAGCTTGTATCAAAAGAGCCATAGCACGAGAAGAGTTAAAGTATAAAGACAATGCAAAGTTGACAGATGCAAAATTGATTGTTGAGTGGTGTAATGCTTCCATGAGTCCAAGTAATGAAGGTAAGTCTTCAGTTCATAGATTTTTTGGTTGATAGATGATACTAACATCGCACCATATGAGGACTGTTCTACACTGACAGGATCAAGTGAGATGCACTCTTTTAGAAGTTCAATTGCATGTTCATGGAATATCCATATGCGAAAGATGTCATGCTTTTGTTCTTCCTGTACAATTCAATCCTGAGATGAGTGTGAGTCAAAGGAGTGGTTTGATGAATGGCAGTTAAGTTATTTTAGCCCACTTGACACGTATCAACCCCTGATGGCACTGGAACTAACATAGATGGAATCATCAGTTGACTTTGACCACATATCAGATCTAGTTCAACCAGGTAATATATCTATTTGCATAGTTTTTGAAATTCCTAATGTCATCTTACTTTGTAGTATTTTTGTAATGTTGACTAATTTCATCTAATTTGCTACACATATCAATGTAGGGTACGTATATGTAGTTATTGTAGATGAAGATAATGAAAAGGGAATAGATTATTACTTATGTCATTGTGTTGAGGCCAAAAAGAAATTGGAGGCCCCAATTACAGATGGAGAAAACATCGAATACCCTACAGGCTCAGTGGTTATTACTGGAACATGGCTTAGAAAGTACCCACATAAGAGTGTTAATGTTTGGCTGTTTCAGGACTTTGACATGCATTGGAAGATTCTTCATTATTCAAACCTTGTCGTGGCATCCAATGTTCATTTGATATAGTATCGGGGTAGACCTTTGAACAAAAGCTTGTGGAAGGTGCGTGAGTCTGACCATGAAGTAATACTTGACACAATAAAGAGTAGAGCAGACCCAGATGGTTCATTGGATTAATTTGTAAGTATTCACATTGATTTTGTAAAGTCATGTTACATTGAGTTGTAAGTATGGACATTAGTTTGTAAGGTTTGTCTTGTTTTATTTCCTGCTATATTTTTACACATATACACATTTTTACATCATCATGTTATGCTTCATGGGGTTAGACCTAAGTGATGGATGAAGTTGATCCTGAGAATAATGTATAAAATCTAGGTAATGTATAAAATATAGGTGTCTCTAGGTGTTTTGGTTTCTAACTAGATAATAGGTGTCTCTAATTGTGTCTTAGGTATATACGATATGTCAACTAGGTAGATAGAGACTAGAAAATATGTGTCTTAGGTGTCCTACATTTACTAGACTACATGTGTCTTAGGTCTTAGGTGAGGCCACATGAGCTTCCACCTTCACTTGGTTGGCCTTGTCAGTATAGAATATTTATATTTCTTGAAGTTAAGGGAAGCTTTTTTTCTTAATAGGAAAACTTTATCGACTTCAGTTGCACTAATGGTGCAGGGGCACCTAGGTTGTCATGCCTCCAAGAGGGGTCAAAAAATGAAATTTTGTTTTGATTGAGTCAATTGTATGTAATAAGGTCTCCTAAGACTATTTCATTTTTTTTTAAGTCACTTTGAGTCATTTGGGGTCAGTTTGAGTCTTTGAGTCCTGTTTAAAAAAATTGTCAATGTTGTCAAGTTGCACAAAGCAACTTTTGCATTTTTGGTGTCTTGCTTCTGATGCGACCAAACTGATTGTTCCAACGTATCTAGATGGGTACATTTATGCTAGGAATGGTCCTATTTTTCACCCAAACATGTCGAAACAGTCTGAGCTACATTATACCGACGATATCCCTGAAGAGTCCAAAGTGTAAAAAGGCAACAATCTTTGACGAGATGTTACTCAAAAAATGTGTCACTTAGAAACATTCCATCTAAGGTAATGTGATCATGTAGAGTGTGTCTACAATAACCTCTCTCATTTTTTTATATCTCTAAGGTATTTGCCTGTGGTGAAAGGTTTTCTACTGCCCCAAAAATCGTCAGAAGGAGGCAATGTAAAGTTGTAAAGGGTTGTAACTTTTGTCCTGCTCCTGATGCGACCAAACTAATTGTTCCAACACATCTGGATGGGTACATTTATGCTAGGCATGGTCTTTTTTTCACCCAAACATGTCGAAACAGTCTGAGCTACATTGTACCAACGATATCCCTGAAGAGTCTAAAGTGCAAAAAGGTAGCAATATTTGACGAGATGTTACTCAAAAACCGTGTCACTTAGAAACATTCCGTCTAAGGAAACGTGATCATGTAGAGTTCCTCTACAATAACCTCTCTCAATTTTTTTTATCTCTGAGGCATTTTCCCGTGGTGAAAGGTTTTCTGCTGCCCCAAAAATCATCAAAAGGAGGCAGTGTAAAGTTGCAAAGGGGTGTAACTTTCGTCCTGCTCTTGATGCGACCAAACTAACTATTCCAAAATGTCTCAATGGGTACATTTACACTAGGCATGGTCCTTTTTTTCACCCAAACATGTTGAAACAGTCCGAGCTACATTGTACTGACGATATCCCTGAAGAGTCCAAAGTGCAAAAAGGCAACAATCTTTGATGAGATGTTACTTGAAAACCGTGTCACTTAGAAACATTACATCTAAGGCAACGTGATCTTGTAGAGTGCCTCTACAATAACCTCTCTCAGTTTTTTATATCTCTGAGGAATTTGCTTGTGGTGAAAGGTTTTCTACTACCCCAAAAATCGTCAGAAGGAGGTAGTGTAAAGTTGCAAAGGGGTGTAACTTTCATCCTGCTCTTGATGCGACCAAGCTGACTATTCCAACACATCCAGATGGGTACATTTACGCTAGGCATGGTCCTCTTTTTCACCCAAACATATCAAAACAGTTCAAGCTACATTGTACCAATGATATCCCTGAAGAGTCCAAAGTGCAAACAGGTAGCAATCTTTGATGAGATATTACTCAAAAACCATGTCACTTAGAAACATTCTATCTAAGGAAACATGATCATGTAGAGTGCTTCTACAATAACCTCTCTCAATTTTTTATATCTCTGAGGCATTTGCCTGTGGTGAAAGGTTTTCTGCTGCTCCAAAAATCGTCAGAAGGAGGTAGTGTAAAGTTGCAAAGGGGTGTAACTTTCGTCCTGCTCCTGATGCAACCAAACTGATTGTTCGAATGCATCTGGATGGGTACATTTACACTAGGCATGGTCTTGTTTTTCACCCAAACATGCCGAAATAGTCTGAGCTACATTGTACCGATGATATCCCTGAAGAGTCCAGAGTGCAAAAAGGAAGCAATCTTTGACGAGATGTTATTCAAAAATTGTGTCACTTAGAAACATTCTGTCTAAGGCAATGTGATCATGTAGAGTCCCTCCACAATAACTTCTCTCATTTTTCTATATCCCTGAGGCGTTTGCCTGTGGTGAAAGGTTTTCTATTGCCCCAAAAATCGTCAGAAGGAGGTAATGTAAAGTTGCAAAGGGGTTTAACTTTCATCCTTCTCCTCGTGTGGCCAAAATGAATATTCCAACATGTCTGGATGGGTACATTTATGCTAGGCATGGTCCTATTTTTCACTCAAACATGTCGAAATAGTCTGAGCTACATTGTACCGACGATATCCCTGAAGAGTCTAAAGTGCAAAAAGGTAGCAATCTTTGACAAGATGTTACTTGAAAACCATGTCACTTAGAAACATTCTATTTGAGTTAATACGATCATGTAGAGTCCCTCTACAATAACCTCTCTTAGTTTTTTATATCTCTGAGGCATTTGGCCGTGGTGAAAGGTTTTATGCTACCCGAAAAATCGTCAGAAGGAGGTAGTGTAAAGTTGCAAAGGGGTGTAACTTTTGTTCTTCTCCTCGTGTGGGCAAAATGACAGTTCCAACACATCTGGATGGGTACATTTAGGCTAGGCATGGTCCTATTTTGCACCCAAACATGCCGAAATAGTCCGAGCTACATTGTACCAATGAAATCCCTGAAGAGTCCAAAGTGCAAAAAGGCAACAATCTTTGACGAGCTGTTATTCAGAAATCATGTCACTTAGATACATTCTGTCTAAGGAAAAATGATCATGTAGGGTCCCTCTACAATAAACTCTCTTAGTTTTTTATATCTCTAAGGCGTTTGCCTATGGTGAAAGGTTTTCTGCTGGCCCAAAAATTATCAGGAGGCAGTGTAAAGTTACAAAGGGGTGTAACTTTTGTTCTTCTTCTTGTGTGGCTAAAATGACAGTTCCAACATGTCTAGATGGGTATGTTTAGGCTAGGCATGGTCCTTTTTTACACCCAAACATGCCGAAACAGTTCGAGCTACATTGTATTGGCGATATCCCTGAAGAGTCCAAAGTACAAAAAGACAATAATCTTTTATGAGTTGTTGCTTAGAAAATGTGTCACTTAGATACATTCTGTCTAAGGAAACAAGATCATGTAGGGTCCCTCTACAATAACCTCTCTTAGTTTTTTATATCTCTGAGGCGTTTGCCCGTGGTGAAAGTTTTTCTACTGCCCCAAAAATCATCAAAAGGAGGCAATGTAAAGTTGCAAAGGGATGTAACTTTTGTTCTTCTCCTTGTGCTGCCAAACTGACAATTCCAATGCATCTAGATGGGTACGTTTAGGTTAGGCATGGTCCTGTTTCACACCCAAACATGGTGAAACAGTCCGAGCTACAAACACTAACTAGTCTTCAATCTTCAAACACTACAAATACCATGATATCCTACATAAAGCTGTCTTTTAGCCTTTTATAAAGGCATGCCCATCAAATTCAACCGCATAGAGATGATTGTTTGTATTATAAATTCCTTTTAAATACTGACCTTCCAATCCTTTTTACCACCTATCAATTAAATATGACCTTCGATTATGATATGATGCTCGAGCTTATGAGAGTTTACTAGAGACACTGGTTGAGTTAGGTTGAAGGGCCGATGAACTAATGACTTAAAGACCCTTTAGTAGGTTGATTTAAGTGATAGTAACTTCTAATTATAAGTCAATATTAAATTAAAAAAAAAGTGCACTTTACACACGACAAGCAATTGAGGGTTTTAAAGTCTTAAGAAAAGTTGATTCTTTTTAGGGTTTAATGCCCAATATGCAAACCCTAACTATCAATAAGATTATGATTATGAAAGCTTGTGTCTTTTCTAACTTCTTATTGCAAGAACAAAGCCACATCCACCTTGAATATGAACCTTGCATCATATCAACCTTTCAAGATAGACCTTATCATGAAAACCATATTCACAACAAAACCTTGCATGAACAAAACCACATCCACCATGAACATGAACCTTGCATCATATGAACCATGTTTGTCTTGTGCAACATCAACATGAATTGAGGGACCTTATCATGAAAAACATATTCACAACATCATGCACCTCATGACCATCACCTACCTTGAATCATTGTATCACCTTATCAACATCATGGCATCAACCTTGACATCAATGACAAACAACCTTGACCCTTTTACTTCAATGACAACCTTGAACCTTGATTGTTCATGACTTATGGAAGCCTATAGCCCCAATGTTATGTTGCATACTAAAATTAGGTAAGACTCAATGTAATCTCATAACCTCGCCTTATATGCAAGAGGAATTACATTTAATAACCACAATGGTCATCAGGTGCTCATAAGCATATGATTTTGACTATCTTATTCAAAAAAACAAACATACTCTTTGCATCCCAATATGGTATAATAACAAGAAATTAAGAAATATTTTCAATTGACCAACTCATAAAGAATATGGATCAACATACTCATTTGAATATTTTTAATTGAGCAACTCATAAAGAATATGAATATTTTTTGTTCAACATGATGATTCATTTTTATTTTAAATACAACTTTTATCTTTTAGTTTCAAAATGAGGTTTAGGTGATACTTGAATAACAATAGTTGGCTTATTGGATCAACAAACATCCTATGTAATACAATTGGACTTTAAATATTTGAAGTAGCCATCTACAATTATCCATTCAAACGTGGATTTATAATGCAAGTATGGATGCCATCAATAAAAAAGATTTGTATTAACCAAATATCGATATAAGCATACATAAATATCTGTCGATATAAGTATAACATATATACAAAATAGCCATATAGGCTTACAAGAATGCCATATAGGCATACAATGTTAACTATATGCAATAAAAAATATATGTCCACAAATACCATATAGGCATACAACAAAGGAGCACAATAAAAAGTCATTCTCCTCTGGCTGGTGAAGAGAATAGATCATGAGCAACCTTTGATCTTCTAGGGGATGGAGACCCGTATGTGGGTGGCCTACTACAAACCTGAGGGCTGCTCCTCCTATTTAGTTCTTCCTACATCTTTAGCTGTTACAATAAAAAGTATAGACATTAATATATAGAAATTACATATTATAAAAAATGAAACATTTAACAAAATAATCACTTACAGCTACCATATAAGCTGTCTCCTCACTTGCCTTAGTAGTAGGAATAGGCAGTGGTGATGTCATGTCCTATAGAAACCATCTAGATAGAAATTAAACTTCAAATCAATAATATTTTGATTGTTCAAAAATAAACAACTATAACAATGAATGTAAATTGAAATTTACTAATCTGTCTCATACCCCTGTCAATGGCATGGAGCTATGAATTGCAGAGGTCACACCATGCTCCTTTGCCCTATGAACATCGGGAGGTGTCTCTGCAGCTTGCATCATCTGAAAAATAAAATAACATTATTCAATTACAAAAACTATAATAGTGATGCAAATCATGGCTCCTAACATACACACACGTTCACCTAAACATGGAAGTACACACAATAAAGAACACAAGTCACATACAAAAATCTAGTAAGTACAATTCATTCATTAAACTATTTATTTTATTACCTCCGTGAAGCTTTGAAGTCCACCACTGTTGGCAGGTGTTGCCATGAAATCTCCAATATTAACCTATTCAACATCTAAAATCAAATATTAGAATACCATTTATATAACGATGCTATTCACATGTAATATTTATAATTGTTTACTAGTTACATACCTCGACAGTAGATGATGTAGTGTAATATGCAGGTGGAGAACCAATGAAATCTGCATCAACACTATGACCCTGAAATTTCATTAAAATCATCAAACTAAATTAGTTAATCTTGCATTTCAAAAATAAAATTTAATAAATTAAATTCAATGAACTTGCTAATATTTACCTGAGTATCAAGGCCGAAAGTCTCACTCAATAGGGTATCTGTCATCACCATCTGCTCAGATGCAGATGTAGCCTGTGCATTTGCGTCTTGACTATCCATGGGGTCATAACCATAGGCTGACCCGCAAGTCTGACAAGCATGGGGTGGGACCCTACTCCTCGCACTATCTCCCAACCCACACTGTGCTGTAGGACTGACATACTCTATGATGCTTTGGGTCAAGGCACTAATGGACTGAAGTGTATCAACCTCAATACTCTCCTTCACAATGGAAGGGATAGAAACATGCTCATGGGCTAGTCTGTTGTTTACTCATCTCACTGGCTGCTATGGGTCAACACGTGCCCCTGGTCTATCTTGTGCTGAGCCCCCACCTCTACCCTAGAAGTCCCGCATATTAAAATTATTTGGCACTTTATTGAGGACAAACTCATAGTACAGTTTCCTCAAAAAGTATTGCGGGACCTCATTATTATTGCATGGAGGATGATCAAAAACCATCCACCACCTCTGCCCAAAATTGTCCCTTATCGCTTGGTTGTTGCACCAATGGATAGGGAACCTCTTGCATGTAATGGGTAGAGGTTGATTTGTTTGTGGGTTTATGAAAATGGAACACAAGTCTAATTTTATAATTTGTAACTTTTTCACATCTTTATATGATAGCTTATCTGCATAATACTCTCTAAACTCTCTCCTCTTATCTAACCAACTAGATATTTACTTGCTAATTGAATCTACATTTGATAACATAGATTCAAGAGATTGAGCAAGCGTGGACCTATGCAAGGTTGAAGTGGAAGGATCTTTCAACCTTGCAATTATGTCTTCAATTTCTTTTTTATTGTTTTCAATTTGTCCCATTAGATTTTCTTGTGTTCTAGGGGCATGTCGAGGAATGGATGGAGGAGTTTGTTGTTCGGGTTGTTCTTCGACAAGTATTTCCTCTTTAGGATTTTGTAGATTTTGAGGAGGAGAAGGAGGAGGTGCATTAACATTTCCTGACAATTAAGGAAATTTACATCAAAAATCAACTCAAACCTACCTATTTAGAAATAAATTCAAACAAAAAAATAAGTAAAACTCACTCCTTTGGCCTGCTTGACGTTGTGGCAGCATTTTGGCGATGAATCAGTAAGATTTTAGTGTTGAATCGAGTCTTCAAAAATGCAAGCGCGCTTCTTAGGGTTTGTAGGCCATGGGTGTAGAGGAAAATAAAGAAATGAAATGAGCAGAAATGCTCTTTTTTTATATATAATTAGTCATAATGCGCTCGCATTATAACGTGAGCGCGTTATAATATGAGCATGTTATGTATTAATTTTTTTTGAAAAAAAATTGGCCACTTTTTGGACCCCCAAATTTTTACACTTACCCAGTAAGCCAATATGTTTAGGCCCATGGGGTGACTAAGCCTAAACATCACTATTTCAAGATAGCAATATATATTGAGAGTTAATCCTCTCCATGGTTTTTCCCCACCTTGGGGTTTTCCATGTAAATCTGGTGTCTCTTGTGTTTGATGTTGTATTTGTGGTTAAGTTTCTGATTTCATGCTCTCATTGTTAAAACACAATAATTGTGGATAAGTGATGAATGTTTGAATTGCAGAAAGTGTTTAAGTTTTGTGACAACTGATTCACCCCCCCTCTTAGTTTTCTGGCGCATATCAAGAAGTGCAACTTCTATGCGATATGTTTGATCCTCAAAACTTGAAAGTTTTGAGTCCCTCTTTCCCTTGTTCCTCTTCCTTTTACATTGGTTACCCCACATTCTTGATCCTTGACACATTTGTCTTCAATCGTGGGCTTTTAGACTTATTCCTACCACCATACCTAAGAGATATGAGGTATTGTGTATCCCCAACCCTCAATCCACAATATGTTCCCCTTCCTCTTCATGCATGTGGTATCAATTTTCTCCAACCCTGATCCCACGTCTCTTCCTTTGTATTAGGCCTTCCTATTCCCTCATCCCCGCTTCTTTCACTTCCTCTCGTCTTTGGACTCTCAGGATTCCTAACACCCTCATCCCCATAAGCAAATTAAAATTTAGTAGGATTGAACCCCCAAAGCTTGCATTTCCTCCCATTTCTCCTTGTCATCCAAGCATGTACTTTCCTAAAACCCTACTCATGAAAATTACAAGGCATTTTTTACCACATCATATTATTCAGGCATGAGAAAATGTGAGACCCCGATGCCTGAGCTAGAAATCTATCTACTTCTACACTTTTAGAGGTACCATTAATGACCATAATTAAATGTGATGGATATGTACACCCCCTATGTTACATCTCCAACTTTTGATTTAGCTTAATCCTACTTTTATGTGGTAAATAGGTTAATTAATCATAGTTTAATGATTTGATGTTTGTGGAAAATATTAGGTAGGAGAATTGAATATATGGATATTAATTAATGTTTTGTTTAGACATGAGATTACCTGTTGATAAGATTATTTTATCATAATGTTTTATGAATCAAATGATGATACACTAATCATAGTTATATGGTTGTGAGTGTAATCAGGAAAAGAATATTCCTCCAAGGATGGAAGGAGAGTATCACCTAGGAGGAGGAGATAGATGTTTGGGAAAGGTTAGATTGCCATCTGAGTATTAGAATTAATCATTTGTGAACCCATGCAAGATTGGGTGAGTATAAGTCTTTTCCTAGTTAAGTCGATTTCATTTCGATCAGTGTCCATGAGATGATTTAAGTTCTCTCGACAACGTTACGTCGATTCAACTAGATAATTTTTTGCAGAACGTTTATTTAGTCGATAAATAATCTTGTTTGGTTGATGAGTTTCCTTTGTTTATTTATCTATTTCTTTATTAGATTTAGTGATTACCGTTTAAATATTTTAATTATGGCCTAATATGGCAAAGAAGGGGAGTGAAACTTGACCCCATAATCACATATTATTGATGCCACTGTAACGATGATATTATATTTTCATGATACCTTGGATTATTTTGATAACCCTATAACATCATTTAGATGTAAAGTATTCTATGTGCGATATAATGATCCATTATTCTTATCATGGTCGAGCACTTTCTTATTATAACATATATGCCTTTTGTAGTTAGTTGGACCACTATCCACAATGAGTGGAGTGAGTGGAGGCCAAGATGAAGATTTCCATAAAGCTTATTCTTTGTAGCTCACTCCCGAATGAGAGGTATGCAACTTATAGTTCCATGATACCCGCGGGGTGGCAAATTTATTGCAACTATTTTCACCCATGTTCTTTTGGTAAGGTGGCGGGTATGGTGTTGCATGCAGGGGATAATGCATGCAGAGCTTTTTGATACAGGTTTTTATTTTTGGGTTGGGGGGAGAATATGGTTATTATTGTTATCACATCTCTATGTAGACAACAAATGATAGAATAGCTATAGGAGTAGCAGATTTGGGAGAATGGTAAGCTCGTGGGATAGAGTTACTATCGACCATGGTAGCTATCATCTCCGGCTAGTCGATATTTGACTGCATTACATTTTACACACATGTATGAACAAGAGACACTATGGTGTGCTATAACTTTACATATAAACATTGGCATTATTGTTGGAATCTTGATGTCTAAACTTTAAACTATTGTGTTAATCCTTTGCTAGCCTTCATGCTGTTGGTATAACTTGAAGGGGCCTTTAAGGTCATTCTTTAAAGAACACTGTGTTTTTTTCACAAAAGCTTTGTTATAGTCTTTTGACCCTGTTGAGGTTGTTCATTGAAGAATACTGTGTTTGATTCATGAAAGCTTTGTTATAGTCTTTTGACTCTGTCGAGACCGTAGGGCCGTATACAATGATGCTATTGTAGCATGCATGAGCCCTCGAATGCTAATATGGTAGAGGAAGTATAACTTGTGGTATATTCTTTGATATCCTTTTTATCATTCATTCAATACTAATAAGTCTCTAGATTGAAATACTAATGAAATATGATGACTACATTTATGAATAAGAAAGATGTGGACTGTGTAGGCCAAGAGCCTTGCATAGAATAATGATAATTTTGTCTTATATCTATTATCTTTGACCATGCCAAAGGCACTAAGAATGCCAAAACACATGTAATGTGAAGAATGATACATGACTAGCTTGATAGAAGTTATTTTTATCTTTGGTGTATCCTTTGTGTAAGAAAGGACAATATGACTCCTTTATACTGATGGAAGAATGTCTAGTTGGTAACTAATAATGTTGCCAAGGCTGCAATAAATGCATGCCAAACCCTGATTATCGGGAAGTAAACCCTCGAGTGATATTTAATTTCCTTATAGGAAAGAAAACAATAATGAGTATGAGGACTCTTTTATTTAAGTGTATTTGGAAATTATTTCTTTCTTCTTGGTAGTCCTTCGTGGATGAAGCCTAGGGTTTTAAGAATCCTTTAAAAACTCTTTTGACTAAAGTCTTTTAATATTATCAAATTAATAGTACTATCGATTGTGATAGAACATGTTATAGTCGATAAGAAATTTGATGTAAACCTTGAGACAAGGTACACATAGAGACTTAGACTAGGGATGGTCACCAATACTGAAACCATGAACATATGAACTTGCAAAAGAAAGAACAAGAATAGGGTGATGTGTAGTCATAGGTTCCCTCTTGCATAGACAACAAGACAAATAATGAATGCACTCCTAGAATTGGAGTCAAAAGTCCAAGTAAATGGACTAATGGTGTTATGAACCTAGCTTTTCTGTGACCTAGAAGGGTCAAACTATGATCACTGTAGGATGAGACAACTTCTAAGTCGATTCGAGGTGGGTGAACAATTGACTACGTTCATTGTAAAACGTATATGTATATAAATCTTTGGCCAAAGTAATGCATCCGTCTTTGCATGCATTAGTTGGTTCATTGTGCTTCAGATGGCATAATGCTTCCAATAGTGTCATACATAGTTAGAGTTGATCTATAGTTGTATGACCGTGAAGTATTACGAAGGACACAACACTATATGTTCATATGGCAAACCTAACGGTTCCTTATATCTATACCTTCTGTGAAGGGTAGGACTGCTTCCAGGAAGGAAGTTGTATGGGGGACCATCGGTCTATGGTTGGATGAAAAGCAATCGGGTGATACTCTCCTTCCCAAGCAGAAGACAAGCTGAGACTTATGAAGATAGATGTCAAAGTTCCAGATACAGTACATACTTCTATATGACTTGTTAGTCAAACTTTATGTGTAAACTTATCATTGATGCTATGAGCAAACATTGTAATTGTAAAGTGGAAGGAATTCACTAGAATGTTATCTTTGGAATTGTTGTAAATTTTAGTTTTGAAATATTCAGAAAAGATATGCATTTTGATTTTTCTAATGAATTGGATTATTACTTTTTTCAACTATGATTATGTTAATCATGACCTTGTACTTAAGGGTAATTAAGTTGATTAATTTGGTTAATTTGGTTCATGAGATTTTTGGCATGTTACATATGGTATCAGAGCTACTTGGTTCAAATAGATGGACCTATGAGCTCACTACATAATATTTTTTTTCTCCAACATTAACAGTTGCTAATGTTTGGATGCTCTTATGCCATAATGGTAAGAATAAGAACGACACCCAGAAAGAAGGTAACAAGAAATGGACATTACCTTAAGGCTTTGAGTGAGCAAGCCTCAATAATGAAATGCCTTGAACAAACAAGTTGCTTGGTAGGCACATGGTTAAATGATGATGAAACTTTCGTTGATGCTATTAAGTGGTGAGGGTTACTGCTCCTATCTCTAAAAATGAATCAGTGAAACCCTCTGCACCTAAGGAACTAATCTTGGAAAGTGATCTTAAGGATCCTAATGTTACTCAGAAGGCTATGGATGAGTACCTACGAGTATGTCCACCTCCTAAAACTGATTTGATAAACCTCAAGGATGAGAAATGAACTTGGGAAGATATCCCAACCTGATAATGACTTGCAGTAGCAAGATGTAAACAAAAATTTTGTAATTATGGATGGATTATATGTAATCCATGGAAACTATAATGCATTTTAAAATTTTGGCAAATCTTTCCTTTCTTGTTAGAGATTACATGAATGAGAATGGATTTACATTTATGAATTGATTCGATGGTATGGAAAAACTAATTGAATGATTAATCTGCAAACTTTAGAAGAAGTAGATTACAACATGACTCAAACAAGAACCAATATGGGAGATAGCCAGGAAGAAGGGCAACCTTTAGGCCACTCTAAATATAAACTTGACCAGATCCTTTCTATGCTCCAAGAGATGAGAGAAAAAATTGGAACTCTCGAGCAGAGGTCAGGGGTTAACATGGACCCAGGTGGGAAGCCTATCATGGGGGTGATGACGAGGCACATCATGAGGACACCACCCAAAGTGAATGTGAAGAGAATAACTCTAAGGCAAGACATGAAGAGGATAGGAGAAGCCACTTGGCTTTGGAATAATCCTGAGATATGAAAAAAGTTACCCCTCCCAAGTTTGATGGGACAGTAAGCGGAGATGCCGTGGAGGCATGGTTTACCAAAATGGAGAAATACTTTGAAATAAAAAACTATTCTGAAATCACCAAAGCAGTATGGGGAGCATACCAGTTAGCGGGTGAAGCATCCACATGGTGGGTGAATAAGAAAATGGAGTTGGGCTTGAGATCCATGAGTCTAACCTGGGAAAAGTTTGTGGAACTCTTTAGGCAAAGATGGTTGCCTCAGCTGTATTATGACCAAAAGCTTATAGATTTTTAGAATCTAAGACAAGGTGATTTAACGGTGAACAAGTACTAGGAAAAGTTCACTCACCTACTCAAGTATGTTCCACAATATCAATAGGATGAAAGGTTTCACATCCAAAAGTTTATTATGGGATTGAACACCCAGATTGGGGGTGAAGTTGATGTGCATTGTCCCACTTCAATAGACCAGGTTTATGAAAAGCTATTAAATAGGAACAAAAATTGAAATCTATGTCTGCTTATAGGGAAAGGAAC
Organism: Cunninghamia lanceolata; assembly: GCA_027924645.1. Taxonomy (NCBI): domain Eukaryota; kingdom Viridiplantae; phylum Streptophyta; class Pinopsida; order Cupressales; family Cupressaceae; genus Cunninghamia; species Cunninghamia lanceolata. The sequence continues at coordinate 5,443,957 of BSBN01000155.1, forward strand.
TGCAAAAGGTATAATTGGTCCCAATCCTCCTAACCTTTTAAGAAAAAGGGCAAAAAGTAGGACTTTTCTGAGAAAAGTGATAAAGGGTCCAAGAATAAGCAAAATGAATCCAAGGGGGAAAAGAAAGGCAATCATAACTCCAAGCAAAATGGAGATAATTATGGAAAGCCTCAAGAAAGGTGAGGACCCATGGGTGGGTGTTATACATGCGGCAGTGATCACTATGCCAACCAATGTCCTAACAAGACACAAGGAACTTAGTCGTGAGGAAATCCTTTACCCTCTCAGCAGACAACATTCCAACCATGCATACATGCAACCTTGTATAATAGGTAAGCTGAATATCAAATCAATCCCATTGAAACTACAAGTATTTTATCTAGTTTTCCAATTTTAGTTTTGATAGATAATGGCGCAACAAAATTTTTTGTTTCCCCAAAAGTTTTAAGTACAATTCTAGAAAAGATGGATACATGGCAAATACTTGGTCAGTTGAATATGCAAATTAGACCAAGGCTCAGGTAGAACAATGCTTGTTTGAGGCTAAGGTTGAACTCCCAAGTTTTTGCACCGAAGTAAACCTTTACATAGCCCCATTAGGCTCATATGATGTTATCCTTGGGATAAATTGGTTATGGAGACATCGGGCTAAGGTGGACTATTATGCCAAAACAATAGAATGTCTAGATGACCTAGGGAACAAAGTCTTTCTACAAGGAAACCCTAGAGAGGTCAAACTAAGACAAATTTCTACCCTACAGATGAAAAGAGATCAAAGAAAGGGATGCCAACTTTTTACTATTAAAATGGAGAATCTAAATAGTTTTTAGGAAACTAATTTTTAGGATGATTTAATGTTTTATGAATCTGAAAAACTCAAAGGAGTTGAGAAGAGGGAGTCCATAGATCAGGAAAGATCAGATATGGATATGTACCCTTTTCTTGGAGATTTTGAGGATGTGTTTTCAGATGAGCTACCAAAATTGCCTCCCAAAAGAGATTTTGATTTCTCTATAGATATAATTATAGGATCAGAACCTATATCTAAAGCTTCATATAGAATGACTACAACTGAGTTAATGGAGTTAAAGTCTCAATTTTAGGATTTGCTTGATAAAGGACTGATAAGGCCCAGTGTGTCACCCTGGGGAGCACCAGTAATTTTTATGAAAAAGAAGGATGGTATTGTTGAATGCTCAAGACAAGTAAGAGGGGGGTGAATTAGTTGTAACAAAACTTCAAACCCTTACAAACATTCAGATCCACATTAACCTTCAAACATGTTATGATGATTAAGCATGGAAAGCAAATAACTAAAACTGAATCATAACAACACCACACACAAGAAAACAACAGGTTTCACGTGGAAAACCCTAAAAGGGAAAAACCATGGTGAGGATTAACTCACAATATAATGTAGTAGTATTACCAAATTACAAAGGCTCATTGCCAGAGGGCTCACTACCTAAAAGAGAGAATGCTCACTGTAGGTGGACTCACTGTCCAAGTGGACTCATTGCCCACTGAGAAAGAAAGAAAGAAGAGAAGAGTGTCTCACTACTAGGCTTTGAATTGATATAATTGTATCTAACCTATGCATGGAGTTCAATTCCAATAAAGCTCAATATCCATCACAACAAAAACAACATCTTCACAACAACATTGAAAATAGTAGACACCTTCTTATCACTGCATCCAATAGCCTAACACATAAAATCTCTCATTGTATTGATCAAATTTGCATCATAAACATCATATCCCTCGCTCACACTCATTTACAAATTCTTGAAACTTATTTATACCATTATCATCCTTGAAAACATTCTCCAAGGTTGGCAACACAACTTAACCCATACAATTCAAATTAGGTCTGGACCTAAACATTCTCATAGAGGAAGGGAGAAAATGTAGACCACATCACACTTTAGCATGGACCAAAATCCACTCTTAAATGCTTAATCATGCTTTCACTTTCACCAAAGCACAACCACAAATAGTGTAAACAACCAAGTCGGCCATCCTTGTGTTAACACCATGAAATTTTAAATGCATGCTTCCTCAAAATCACATAACGACATGCGAACCATGTACCAAGCTTGAACATGATCTAGAAACATCCACAAGCACCTAAAAACCAACAAATTCCTTTACAACATCTTTCACCTGAAGAAAATTCACACAAGAGTACTTAACCGGCTATATCATGAAGAAGAAATTGCTTTTGGATTTGACTGTGTATATTCTTTTGCATTAACATTTTAGGTCAGACTCAGTGAACCATCATCAGAATCCTCTTCCTAATGATGGGTCACTGAGTGTGACTTGAAATGTTGATGCAAAAGAATACACGCATTCAAATCCAAAAGCAATTTCTTCTTCATTCTATGGACTGTGTAAAGCTCATGCCTACTAGATATATCATGCTCTGTCATCATCTGCAACTTAAGAAATGTACTTGCAGAGCACTAAACCATGAACCACTTGAGCTGAAGCAAAATATAGACTTTATAAGTGTACATCCAGAACTACAACACTTGAAACCATTCTACGGAGAAACATGGAACAAAATACTTTCTCCCAAATACACTGCAAACACTGTTCTCAAACTGGTGAACACAACTTCTATTGCACAATGATCTAGAGCACCAAATTATGGATTTAACATCTTCAAACACTTCTAAACAACATATCTAAACCACATACTCAAATCTCCAACACAAAATAAATGCGGAGCAAAAACTTGAACAACACTCTATAAGCCAAAAGACTTCTTCAACACACTGTTTCCATAATTAATCAAATTTTGTCAAAAGCACTTTGAAACCCAACAATAGAAGCATATCCTCAACATCTTCAGTACCTCTACAAAGAAACCAAATCACTTTTAGCAAGACAACTTAATCAAACAATATCAACCTCATCAGAAGACATAGTTGACATTAATGACAACACAAGTTTGTTGACATCAATGACAACACCGATTAGCACATACTTGCAACAATCTCCCCCTTTGTCATTGATGGCAACACATGATGTGAAAAACCATCAAGACACAACTTTGCACCAATCCTCTTTACTTTCTTGTTCTCCCCCTTTCTTTTACACATCTTACTCTCTCTCTCTCTGATCATTGATTCTTTTCTTTTTCACATTGTTCTTTCTCTCCCTTTGTTTTTCACATGAACTCTCTTCCCCTTTGGCATCAATGGCAAAGGGTAACACAACTTTCCATTTTCATGATACTGCACATACTTTCATTGTTCACTACTACTTTGCAACATCTTTTTCTTTCACTACTTTGAATACTCCCTCTGATTGCAACAATCATCATAACCACCACCTGCTCCCCCTGAGAGGTAGCCTCCAATCATCAGTCAAAAAAAGAAATGAATCTTGACATCCACTGGACTGATGCATCTCCTTATGCATCTAGTTCAAGGAAGGAGGGGCAATAACCCCTAACTTCTCTCAGAGATACTCAAATGTATCCTTAGGAAGAGCCTTAGTGAATATGTTAGCAACCTGATCCTTTGTAGACCCATACTCAAGCTTCACCTCATTCTCTGCAACCTTCTCTCTCAGAAAGTGATACCTAATTGAAATATGCTTTGTCCTTGAATGCATCACTATTTTAGGTTCAACTTTAGAGAGTAAACATAGATTTACCTGTTCTTCAATAGCTCTGCTTCTTGTTAATACACCTTTTCTCTTATCACCAATGATCTGGTCTTTAGTGTGATGCCTCTGCATATACTTGGGAGTTTCAGGGATTCTTTCCAGAGCTTCTTGTTCTTTAACCTGCACTTCTTTTTTTTAGCTTCTTCTTCTTCAATGGAAGAAGACTCATCTGATTCATAATCATTAATCTCTGAGATCTTCTGTATGTCTTCATCAACCTTAACATTCACACTTTCAACAATATTTCTTATCCTCTTGTTGTAGCACCAGTAAGCTTTGCTTTTGTTAGAGTACCCAAGGAAACTACCTTCATCACACCTTGCATCAAACTTTCCTAGTTCTCCATATCTTCTGATATAGCATTTTCTTCCAAAAACTTTAAAACATTTAACAATGGGAATCCTTCCATATCATAGCTCATAGGGAGTCTTTGTGTCATTTTCCCTTACTTGTACTCTATTATGTATGTAGACAACAATATAAATTGCTTCTCTCTAGTAGACTTCTGGTAGGTTTGCTTCTTTGATCATTGTCCTTGCAACTTCTTGAACAATCCTGTTCTTCCTTTCAACCACTCCATTCTGTTGAGGAGTCCTAGGGGAAGATAAATGCCTCTTTATCCCATGATTCTCACAAAATATGTTAAAATCATTAGAGGTAAATTATCCACCTTTGTTAGACCTCAAACATTTGATCTTCATATCCATTTCATTTTCAACCATTGCTTTAAAGGATTTAAACTTATCTAGGGATTCTAATTTCTCCTTAAGAAAAGTGACCCACGTCATTCTAGAGAAATCATCAATAAATAACATAAAATACTTATCACCTTGAAAACTCTTTACTCTGGAAGGACCTCAAAGATCTGTATGTACCAATTCCAACAGTCCGGTAGATGACTGATCCTTGAATTTGAAGCTTCTTCTTGTTTGCTTTCCAGTCTGACATTCCTTACAAACAACATTAATGGGCTTTATGATCTTTGGCAGATCTCTCACAACTTGAACTGAACAAGTATCCTTACCAGGCTATCAAAATTGATGTGACACAATCTCCTAAGCCAACTCTCACTGATCTGAGTCATAAGGCAACAACTAACACCACCTTTGAGGTGATAAACATTTCCACCTGTCCTCTTTCCAACAACAATTACTATTCTAGAGCTTTTTCTAATCTCACAACCATCATCCTAAAACATAAGATTGTAACCCTTGCTACACATCTATCCAAAACTCAAGATATTATGCTTTAAACCTTTGACATAAAGAACATCATTAGTGTTATGCTTTCCATCAAAACTAATTGAACCTTTTCCACAAATCTTAGCAGCCTCATCACCACCAAACCTAACTACTCCACCATCATATTCTTAAAGTTTAAGAAACTTACTCTTATTATTGTCATATGATTTGAGCATCCACTATCAATGATCCAGTCATCTTTTTCTTTTCTAGCATGAAAAGTAGACATTACAGTGCCTTCAGGGTTAGTGCTTTCTTCCAGACCCTTTTCCTTCACATAGTTTCCACGGTTAGTAGAAATAGTTTCATCTCTTAGGACTATGAATAAGTATTCATTATCATTATAATCCTCATAATTGGATTCATCATTAGATATAATTCCATCTTCTCTAACATAGTAACTTTTCTTAACAATCTTACTTCTGTTTTCCCTATTCTAAATTCTTAGAGTTCTGTCTGGACATCTTGAAGCATAATGACCTATTTTTCCACAACTGAAACATTTAAAAGGTAGCTTACCATTGAACTTTCTAGTACCCTTTTTCATCCTTCTCAAAAAGTTAGCTTCCACTTCATCAAGGTCTTCCAGATCTGATTCCATAGTCTTCTATGATTTGCTAGCCTTAAAAGTAGTCTCATCCTTTGTAGTTCCATTGGTTGTGCCAAACTCTCTTATTTCAAAAGCAGTTAGGGTGCCAAGCAACTGATCTTTGGTAAACTGATTCAAATTCTATAATTTTTCAATGGCATAAACCTTATGACTGTAAGCTTTAGGAAGAGTTCTGAGTACCTTCAATATCACTTCTTTATCATCTATACTTCCACCAAGTTCTTTGATGCCATTGACAACTTCATCCACCTTTTGTAAGTAGCTTGTAATGTTTTCATCTTTAGACATTCACATGGTCTCAAAAATGAGCTTCAAATTCTACATTTTAGCTTGTTTAACTTTATCATCTCCTTCATAAACACTTTCCAACTTTTTCCAAATCTCATTTGTAGTCTTCAAATTCACAACTTTCACCAATTCAGAATTAGTAAGTCCACTTAAGAGAGCATGTTTTGCCTTACCATCTATTTCAATAGCTTTGATATCATCTTCAATACTTATACCATTCTGAGGTACAGTGTAATTAGACTTGATAGATTTCTAGACCTCACAACTAAGAGCAACTAGAAAGGCTTCCATCCTTACCTTCCAGAGTGCATAGTTTGATCCATCAAACAAGGGAATCTATTTCTTGTGCGCCATCCCAGTTCTACCTCAATCTGTTAAGCTTTCTTCAAAGGAACATCACTCTAATACCAATTGTTGAATGCATAAGACAAATGAGAGACAGGGTGAATCAATTGTAACAAAACTTCAAGCCCTTAGAAACATTTAGATCCACATTAACTTTCAAACATGTTATGATGATTAAGCATGAAAAGCAAATAACTAAAACTAAATCATAACAACACGACACACAAGAGAACACTAGATTTTACTTGGAAAACCCGAAAAGGGAAAAACCATGGTGAGGATTAGCTCACAATATAATGTAGTAGCAATACTGAATTACAAAGGCTCACTGCCAGATGGCTCACTATCCAAAAGAGAGAATGCTCACTGTAGGTGAACTCACTGTCCAAGTGGACTCACTACCCACTGAGAAAGAAATAAAGAAGAGAAGAGTGGCTCACTGCTAGGCTTTGAACTAATATAATTGCATCTAACCTAAGCATGGAGTTTAGTTTCAATGAAGCTCAATATCCATCACAACACAAACAACATCTTCGCAACAACACTGAAAATAGTAGACACCTTTTGCTCACTACATCCAATAGCCTAACACATGAGAGCTCTCACTACACCGATCAAATTCACATCATAAACATCATATCCCTCGTGTACACTCATTTACAAATTCTTGACACTTATTTATACCATCATCATCCTTGAAAACATTCTCCAAGGTCGACAACACAACTTAACCCATAAAATTCAAATTAGGTCTGGACCTAAACATTCTTGCAGAGGAAGGGAACGAATGCTGACCACATCACACTCTAGCATGGACCTAAATCCACGCTTACACACTTCATCACGCTTTCACTTTCACCAAAGCACAACCGCAAATAGTGTAAACAACCAAGTTGACCATCCTTGTGTTAGCACCATGAAATTTTAAATGTACGCTTGCTCAAAATCACACAAGGACATGCAAACCATGCATCAAGCTTGAACATGATCTATAAACATCCACAAGCACCTAAAAACCAACAAATTCCTTTACAACATCTTTCACCTGAAGAAACTTCACACCTGAGTACTTAACTAGCTATATCATGCTCTATCATCATCTGGAACTTAAGAAATGTACTTGTAGAGCACCAAACCATGAACCACTTGAGATGAAGGAAAATATAGAATTTATAAGCACACATCCAGAACCACAACACCTAAAACCATTCTGCGGAGAAATGTAGAGCAAAACACTTTCTTCCAGACACACTACAAACACCATCAAACACTATTCTCAAACTGGTGAACACAACTTCCACTGCACAATGATCTAGAGCACCAAATTATAGATTTAGCATATTCAAAAACTTCTAAACAACATATCCAAACCACATACTTAGATCTCCAATACAAAACAAATGTGGAGCAAAAACTTGAACAACACTCTGTAAGCCAAAAGACTTCTTCAACACACTGTTTCCATAATTAATCAAATTTTCTCAAAAGCACTTGGAAACCCAACAATAGAAGCATATCCTCAACATTTTCAGCACCTCTACAAAGCAACCAAATCACTTTTAGAAAGACAACTTAATCAAACAACAACAACCTCATCAGAAGACACAGTTGACACTAATGACAACACAAGCTTGTTGACATCATTGACAACACTGATTAGTACATACTTGCAATGGGTACATTGCAGTTATGTATAGATTGCCGCATGCTAAATAAAGCAACAATAAATAACAAGTACCCATTGCCCCACATTGATGAGCTATTTGATCAAATGAGAGGAGAAACTATATTTTCTAGGATCGATCTTCGATCTGGGCACGATCGATTGCGATTAAAAGATGAAGATACCCACAAAATAGCCTTCAGAACAAGGTATGGGCATTATAAATTTACTGTCCTACTCTTTGGATTACCAAACGCACCTGCAACATTTATGAACTTAATGAACAGTGTCTTCAGAGACTATTTGAACAAGTTTGTCCTAGTTTTTCTTGATGATACCCTAATCTACTCTAAGAATGAGGAAGCACACCTTCAACATTTAAGGATTGTTCTTTAGAGGTTAAGAGAGCATAAATTATATGGCAAGCTCTCTAAGTGTACTTTCTTTCAAAAGGAAGTACAATATTTAGGCCATATAATTTCAGCTAAGGGAATAGTTGTGGACCTGACCAAGATTAAAGCCATATTGGAATGGCTAGCACCAATAAATGTACATGAGGTCCAAAATTTCATGGGCCTAGCAGGTTATTACAGGAAATTTGTGAAAAACTTTTCCAAAATTGCTTATCCTATTACTTCTTTGTAGAGAAAAGGCAAGAGGTTTGAGTGGTCAGATAAGTGCTAGGAGACATTTAACCAACTAAAGGAAAGGTTGACTACAACACCTATCTTGAAAGTACCTGACCCAGAAGGTCATTTTGTAGTCATTACCGATGCCTTAGGGGAAGGCCTAGGTGGTGTACTAGTCCAGGATGGACAAATCATTGCATATGAATCCATGAAATTGAAAAATTATGAACAAAACTATGCCCCTCATGATTTGGAATTGGCAGCAATAATTCATGCACTGTAAATGTGGAGACACTACTTGCTTGGGAAACCCTTTGAACTAAAAACATATCACCAAGGGCTTAAATATCTATTCACTCAACCACATCTAAATGCTCACTAGAGAAGGTGGTTGGAGTTAATCTCAGATTATGATTTTGAGATTAAATATATTCAAGGCAAGGAAAACTAAGTGGCAGATGCCTTAAGTAGGAGAAGACATATCTCCTCAATTATCTCTATACATTTTGATTTTTAGAATTAGGTATTACAAAAGTCTAAGGGAGATGAGTTTTACGAGCAGGTAAAACAGGCCCTTTTGGAGAATCCCCAGAATCTGAAATATGATGTATTTTACCTTGAACCAACTGGGTTATTGAGGTATAAAGGAAGGATGTATGTTTTGAACTTTGAGGAGTTAAGGAATATTGTGTGGAGTTAAGCATTATATGGAAGAAAGTGCCGAACCCCTATAAACTAGGATAAGCTAGAAGATAGGGTTAGCCTTGGTCTAGAAATGCTATCAGAAATGGAAGAGCAAGTCCATCTGATTAAGAAAAGGCTAGAAGAAGCCAATGATAGGAAGAAGAGTTATGCAGATGCTAAATGCATCGCAGAGCATTTCTCAGTGGGAGAAAAAGTCCTTCTAAGGGCAAAACCCCAAAAGAGCTCTATTAAGTTTGGAAAGACATCCAAATTGGCTCCTAGATATGTGGGTCCCTTTGAAGTTCTCGAAGAGGTCAACCCAATTGCATATAGGATTGCTCTACCGCCAACTCTTGCCATGATACATAATGCTTTCCATGTTTCCTATTTGAAAAAGTTTATTTTAGGAGATAATCATATTTATATTCTTGATTGGAATGCTATATAGGTGAAGGACCTAGGGGTGGTAGTGATCGAGCCCATCAAGGTACTTGAAACACGTAAGCTACACTTACGTAATAAAGAGGTAACTCAATGCAAGGTCCAGTGGGACCAATATGCAGAAGAGAATGCTACCTGGGAGAACTATGAGGATATTTATCAAAGATTTCCCCATCTCTTTTAAAACTTTTTACTATGATGAGTAAACACTTTTATTTGTTGTGTTGATTTGATCTTGGAGACATTAAATCATCAGGGACAATGATTCATATGGGGGGAGATATGTTACATCCCCAACTTTTGATTTAGCTTAATCCTACTTTTATGTGGTAAACATGATAATTAATCATAGTTTAATGATTTGATGTTTGTGGAAAATATTAGGTAGAATCATTGAATATATGGATATTGATTAATGTTTAGTTTAGACATGAGATTACATGTTGATAAGATTATTTTATCATAACATTTTATGAATCAAATGATGATACACTAATCATGGTTATATGGTTGTGAGTGTAATCAAGAAAAGAATCTTCTTCCAAGGATGGAAGGAGAGTATCACTCGAGAGGAGGAGATAGATGTTTGGGAAAGGTCAGATTGCCATATGAGTATCGAAATTAATCATTCATGAACCCATGCAAGGTTGGGTAAGTATAAGTCTTTTCCTAGTTAAGTCAATTTCATTTCAACCAGTGTTAGTGAGATGATTTAAGTTCTCTCGATGGCGTTACGTCGATTCAACTAGATAATGTTCGTAGAATGTTCATTTTGTCGATAAATAATCTTGTTTGGTTGGTGAGTTTCCTTTATTTATTTATCTATTTCTTTATTAGATTTTGTGATTTTCATTTAAATATTTTAATTATGGCCTAATATGATGAAAAGGGGGAGTGAAACTCAACCCCATAATTGCATATTATTAATGCCACCCTAAGAGTGATATTATATTTTCATGATACCTTGGATTATTTTGATAACCCTATAACATCATATAGATGTAAAGGATTCTATGTGAGATACAATGATCCATTATTCTTATAATGGTCAAGCACCTTCTTATTATAACATATATTCCTTTTGTAGTCATCCAGATCACTATCCACAATGAGTGGAGTGAGTGGAGGTGATGCAGAGCTACGCAGCGGAGTGGTGAAAATAGTTCAAGAATACTGAGCTATTACTATGGTTGAACCTTTGAACCACTTGAACTAACTAAACCGCTAAACCTATGGTCACTGAACCATTGAACCTTCAGCTATCAGTTCAACATACTTCTATCACCCAGACTTAATGCTATTGGAAACTATCAGTTGAACTGTTTGAACCTCTCGAACTCGATGAACTTGTTGAACAGTTGAACCTTCAATTATTCGGTTCAACATACACTACCGGTTCAATGTACTCCCATCACATAGACTTTACCAATTGAACCTCTGAGTTCATTGAACCATTGAACCCGATGATCCTTGTTGAACTGACGAACCAAATGAACCCACTGTATCCGTTGAACCATTGAACCGTCGGTTCAACTATTGTCAACACTTACTACGATGAACCGGCTGAACCCTTTGAACCGTTGAACCGTCGGTTCAACTATCAGTGCCACTTACCCCGATGAACCAATTGAACCTGTTGAACCTTTGAATTGGTTCAACCACCTACAAACATCTACTATCGGTTCCCCCGATATGCTTCAATCCGATACACAGATGCAGGATACACACGAAATGTATATTCGCATACAAATGTGATATACACATGAAATGTACTTAGGTACATTAGCGATATACACACTACTTGTATATTTAGTGAACAACATGAACTTAACCCAAAAGGACTCTTATACATACCTTGCTTCATAGGATATACATAGGATGATACTCGCATATAAATGCGATATACTCACAAACTGTTCCCGGCATGCAATTGATGTATATACATAAAATATATATTTGAATCTCACGCCGATAATCTCCTCTGTAACAAATCTCGCAGTTTCTCTTCTTCCATGACCATGAACAAAAGGAAAACAAAACAGAAAACTATTGTACAAAGTCCACTCCACTGATTTCACATAAATCCACCAGTGGAATGGTTTTAATCATGCATCTCGACAATAGAAAACTAAATTAAATACAAAACAATTCTATATAGATAATATACACAGAACAATTCGATACACAGAGAATTTACACAGAATCTAGAATTTGTAAAACACAACTGACATAATTTCTATTTCTTCATTCCAACTTCGTCTCTTTGTGTCTCAAGGAACACAGGCCGATTACAAAGATTCATACATTTGACAATTCTAGAAGGTGGGAGGCCAACCATTCCTCAACCACCTCTGCCTGTTTTTATGTTCAACTCCCCTATTCTAATTTTGCTTAACCAAGATTATAAGCCAAAACCCTAACTAATCACATGACACATGTTTGGCACAAGACAGTACAACACCTAACAACACGACACATTTGATTTCATCATCCACATACCCCAAATGTCTAAGATGTCCAAATTAGCTTAACAGGATGCCAAATTTGTGACCTCGGTTCATATGGTGGGGTCTTTATTACAAACATGAAATGTCAACATAAATACTACATGACAACATAAAATGCATAAAACATATTAAACCTTAGTCTTCTCCCTCAGATGTATATTTGGCTTGTTGAAGGGGTGCTCTTGCACCATACTCCCCAGGAGAAGAGATCTCAAGCCCACTTGAGATTAGAGTTTGAAGGTCTGCACCATAGTTTGTGATCTGATCTTCAGTCATCCAAACTGCCTCTGAATTAGGTTTCCCGTGCCAAGCCAGCAAGTACTCCATGTACTCTTTGTTCCTTGTCTTCTTTGTCACTCTTGAGTCTAATATCTTCTTCAATTTTGGTGGATCATGCTTAGGAATATCATCATCTGCTGCACCCTGCAATGGTTCTTGTTCTACATCTACATTTTGCTTGTATGGAGTTAAATCACATACATTGAATATGGGTGACAAGCCAAGGTTAGGACGAAGTTGGATCTCATAAGCATTCTACCCACACTTCTTCAAAATATGACATGGTCCAATCTTCCTCTGCATTAGTTTAGTATTTTTACCTTTTGGAAGCCTCTCCTTCTTCAGATGAACCTACACCAAATCTCCAACATCAAATTGTACATCCCTCTTTTTCTTGTTAGCATATGTTTTGTACTTCAATGTAGTTTGTTGGAGTTGTGTCTTGACTTGATCATGCACCTCCTTGATGGCTGATGCAAAGGCTTCTCCATCTGCACTAATAGACTCTCCTATAGGCAAATCTCTTAGCTCTAAAATACCCCTTGGATGAATACCGTATACCACATGAAAAGGTGACTTCCCTGTACTCCTATTAATGGTGTCATTATAGGAAAATTCTGCTTGTGGTAGGATGTTATCCAACTTCTCTCCATGCTGCCTTGTCAAACACCTTAGTAGATTTCCCAATGAACGGTTAACCACTTCAGTCTACCCATCTATTTGAGGATGGTAGCTTGATGAGAAGGATAAATTGGTTCCAAGCTTCTTCCAAAGAGTCCTCCAAAAGTGGCCAACAAATTTCACATCTCTATCTGACACTATGCTCAATGGAAAACCATGTATCCTCACTATCTCTTTGAAAAATAGATCTGCAGCATATGAAGCATCACAAGTGGTTTTGCATGGCAAGAATTGTGCCATTTTACTAAATTTGTCTACTACAACAAAAACACTATCATATCCCTTCCTTGTTCTAGGCAAACCCAATACAAAGTCCATGCTTATGCTCTCCCACGGCCTAGAAGGAATGGGTAGTGGCTGATACAAATCTGCATTAGTGGATCTCCCTTTTGCTTTCTGACATATCACACATGCCTCCACAAATCTCCTCACATCTGACTGCAACTTGGGCCAATAGTAATGTCTCTTCACAAGATCAAGAGTCCTATCTATACCAAAATGTCCTGCCATGGCCCCACAATGTTTCTCCCTAATGATATTTAGTCTCATAGAACATCGTGAAATACACAACTGTCCACCCTTGAAAAGTAATCCATCTTGGATCAGAAATTCAAAGAACTCAACATGATATTTGTCACCAAAGGAAATACATACCTTATAGATTTCTCCAAAGTCTTCATCAACATCATACATGGTCTTCAAAGAGTCAATGCCAACCTCTCCAATTGGATCTAATTGATGGTTAGAACCCTCCTGGTCAAAGCATCTGCTACCTTGTTCTTGACCCCTTTCATGTGTTTGAGTGTGAAGGTGAAAGCTTGCAAAATCTCCACCCACTTCATGTGCCTATGGTTTAACTTCTCTTGACTGTTTATGAAACTAAGGGCCTGATTATCTTGAACACTATGAATTCTTTTGGCATCAAGTAATGCCTCCACTTTTTGAGTGACTGCACTAGAGCATACATCTCCAAATCATATGATGATTATCTCTTCTTTGCATCATTTAGTTTCTCATTGAAAAATGCAATAGGCCTACCTTATTGACTGAGTACTACTCCAATTGCCATGTGGCTTGCATCACATTCTACCTAGAAAATCTTGTTGAAGTCAGGAAGTGCAAGGATTGGCTGTGCTGCCACCTTCTTCTTCAATGTTTCAAATGAATCATTTGCCTCCTTTGTCCAAGTGAATTTGCACTTCTGTCCTCCTTTTATGGTGTCAAGCATGGGTGCACAAACATGACTAAACCCCTTTATAAACTTCCTATAAAAGGTTGCTAACCCATGGAAACTTCTAACATCATTCAAGGTTTTAGGAGTTGGCCAAGACAATATGGAACTTACCTTCTCTTGATCCATTTTTAGTTTGTTATTTGAGATGACAAATCCCAAGTAGATGATCTCTTCTTGCATGAACAAACACTTCTCTAAGTTGATCATTAGCTGCTCTTCATGTAACTTTTTGAGGACCAAGTCTATATGGTTGAGGTGCTCTTCCCTTGTATTACTGAAAATCAGGAAGTCATCTAGATATACTATGACAAATTTACCTATGAATTCCCTCAAGACCTCATTCATCAACCTCATAAAGGTACTAGGGGCGTTGGACAAACCAAAAGGAATGACCTTCCACTCATACAACCCCTCATTAGTCTTAAATGCAGTTTTCCATTCATCTCCTGGCTTAATCCTAATCTGATGATAGCCACTCTTTAAATCTATTTTTGTGAAATATTTAGCACCCCCCCAAGAAATCAAGAAAATCTTCTATCCTAGGGATTGGGAACCTATACCTGATTGTTAACTTGTTGATAGCCCTTGAATCAGTACAAAGTCTCCAAGTGCCTTCCTTCTTTGGTGCTAGTATAGCCGGTACTGCACATGGGCTTAAACTCTTGCCAATTAGGCTTGTCTCCAACAACTCCTCAATCTGCCTTGCTACCTCTCTATTCTGCTCTAGGGTAAGCTTGTATGCTACTTTTTTTGGAAGTGTAGATCCTGGGATCAGATCTATGTAATGGCTGATGTCCCTCACAGGTGGTAGGGACCTTGGCATTCCATCAAAGATGATGCCTTTGTATTTGTCCAATAGCTCTTGGATAGCCAGATCTGTGAACCTTTGCCTCTTCTCTCCCTTGACTTCCTACTGCTACTCCTTGTTTACCTTTAGGCATGGAATTAGAGCATATGCAACTACTCCTTCTATTGTCTCTTTCATGAATTGTTTGCCTTCTACCATCATCTCCTTGACTTCTTTCCCTTTTGATTCCACCTCATTCTCCATTAATGGTAGCAACTCTATCACCTTACCATCCTTGGTGATTGAATATGTGTTTCTAACTCCATCATGGTGTGCTTTCAAGTCATACTGCCATGGTCTTCCAAATAGGAGATGGCAAGCATCCATCTTGGCAATGTCAAATAATAATCTATCTTTGTATGGTCCAATTTGAAATTCCACCCAAGCTTGTTCTTCCACAACTGTTTGCTGACCTTGGGTTAGCCATGAGACCTTGTATGGGCAAGGATATGGCAGTCTTCTAAGCTTAAGCTTTTCTACCATTTCAAATGACACAAAATTTTTAGTGGATCCGGAGTCAATCAAAACTTTACATACCTTTCCTCCTGCCTTGCAAGTAGTTCTGCAGAGAGACTTCCTTTGTGGGGGTTCTTTGTCAGGCACCTTCATGGTGGTCATTGCTCTCCTAATCATCAAAGATTCTCCTTTCTCAAGATATCCATAACTATTAGGAGCATTCACACTTTGAAAAGTGTTTGAGCTGGTCACACTTTGACAATCAAATTCTTGGATCAGATTGATCCTCCTTTCTCCTATTGAACTTGTTGCCTTTCCTGGACATCTACTAGTTATGTGGCCTTCTTGATTGCAATTATAACATTGATAGGTCCCTTGCCCTGAGATCTCCCTCTAAATGGTGGTCTTCTGCCCCTAAAGTTTCCTCTTTGATTGTAACTTCCCCCTTGAGTTTGACTGTTGTCTCCTTTGTTGCTCTCTTGGTTTGATTCACCTTGGTATCCAAATCCATTTCCTCTGCCTCTGAAAGGACTTTTTCCTCCCCTTTGTTGTCTCCCTCTTCCTCTACTATTCTACTGTTGTCTTCCCTTTAATTTTTCTTCCACTTTGAGTGCCAATTGGTAGCACTTTTGGACTGTCTCTGGGTTATGCAGATTTATGTCTTCTTGGATGGCAAACCTCAATCCATTAAGGTACCTTTCCACCTTCTCTTCCTCACCCTCCTTTATCTTTGTCTTGACACATAGTTTCATGAACTCTTCTATGTATGAGCTGACATCTAACTCCTTCTGCTTCAATTTTTGTTTCCTCTTATGTAATTGGATGTTGTAATCCAATGGAACATAGGCCTCCTTCACTAAAGCCATCATCTTCTTCCAAGTAGCAACTCTGTTATTTCCTTCTTTCACCCTGTCATCTTGGATGAAATTCCACCAATTTAGTGTAGCCCCTTTCATTTTGGATTGGGCCATTCTCACCCTTTGGCGGTTTGGTATTTTCTCAGTCTCAAAGAAGTTATTCAAGGAGTCTATCCACTCCATCACTGAATCAAGTTCCATTTTGCCTACAAACACTGGCAGGTCTATTTTCATATCCATGGTCCTTCTCTCCATGGATTGGAGGGACTTAAGTAAGGGTCTCTGGTTTGCAGGAACCTTTATCTCTTCTTGCCTAGGGATCTCCTCTTCATCCCCATCTTCTCGCTTCCTAGAATCTTCTTCTCCCTTCTCTACTCTGTCCCTCAACTTCTCTAACTCTTCTTTCAAGGCCTGATTCTGAGGCCGAGTTGCTCTACTCTCTGCCATTTGCTTCTTCACTAGGACTGTCAACTTAGTGTTGGTCATCTTTGTTGGGTACTCTTGTGACCCCTCTTTGTCTGACATCTTGTCGACTTCTTCTACCCAAAGGATACTCCTTCTCTCTGATACCACTTGATGTAGAGCTATGTAGCAGAGCGGTGAAAATAGTTTGAGATTACTGAACTATTACTGTGGTTGAACCTTTGAACCACTTAAACTAACTGAACTGTGAACCTTTGGTCACTAAACCATTGAACCTCATGAACCATTGAACCTTCAACTATCAGTTCAACATACTTCTATCACCTAGACTTAATGCTGTCGGCAACTATCGGTTGAACCATTTGAACCTCTCAAACCTGATGAACTCGTTGAACCGTTGAACCTTCAATTATTCAGTTCAACATACACTACCGGTTCAATAGACTCCCATCACATAGAATTTACCGATTGAACCTCTGAGTTCATTGAACCGTTGAACCCGATGCTCCTTGTTGAATTGACGAACCAAATGAACCCATTGTATTCGTTTAACTATTGAACCGGTTCAATCGTCGATTCAACTGTCAGGCAACACTTACTACGATGAACCGGCTGAACCCTTTGAATCATTGAACCGTCAGTTCAACTATCGGCGCCGCTTACCCCAATGAACCAATTGAACCTGTTGAACCTTTGAATTGGTTCAACCACCCGCAAACATCTACTACCAATTCCCCCGATATGTTTCAACCCGATACATAGATGTAGGATACACACGAAATGTATATTTACATAGAAATGTGATATACACATGAAATGTACTCATGTACATTAGCGATATACACACTGCTTGTATATTCAGTGAACAACATGAACTTAACCCAAAAGGACTCTTATACATACCTGTCTTCACAAGATATACACAAGATGATACTCGCATACAAATGAGATATACTCACAAACTGTTCCTGGCATGCAATTGACGTATATACATAAAATGTATATTTGAATCTCACGCCAATAACCTCCTCTGTAACAAATCTCACAGTTTCTCTTCTGCCATGACCACGAACAAAAGGAAAACAAAACAGAAAACTATTGTACAAAGTCCATTCCACTGATTTCATAGAAATCCACCAGTGGAATGGTTTTAATCGTGCATATCGACAACAGAAAACTAAATTAAATACAAAACAATTCTATACAGATAATATACACAGAACAATTCGATACACAGAGAATTTACACAGAATCCAGAATTTGTAAAACACAACTAACAGAATTTCTATTTCTTCATTCCAACTTCATCTCTCTGTGTCTCAAGGAACACAGGCCGATTAAAAAGATTCATACATTTGACAATTCTAAAAGGTGGGAGGCTAACCATTCCTCAACCACCTCTGCCTGTTTTTATGTTCAACTCCCCTGTTCTGATTTTGCTTAACCAAGATTATAAGCCAAAACCCTAACTAATCACACGACACATGTTTGGCACAAGACAACACAACACCTAACAACATGACACATTTGATTTCATCATCCACATACCCCAAATGTCTAAGATGTCCAAATTGGCTTAACAAGATGCCAAATTTGTGACCTCGGTTCATATGGTGGGGTCGGTTCTCATGGTGGGGTCGATTTATTACAAACATGAAATATCAACACAAATACTACATGACAACATAAAATGCATAAAACATATTAAACCTTAGTCTTCTCCCTCAGATGTATATTTGGCTTGTTGAAGGGGTGCTCCTGCACCAGGAGGTTGAGATGAAGCTTTCCATAAAGCTTATTATTTGTAGCTCACTCCCAAATGGGAGGTATGGACCTTATGGTCCCATGATACCCGTGGGGTGGCAAAGTTATTGCAACTATTTTCACCCATGTTCTTTTGGTAAGGTGGCAGGTATGGTGTTGCATGCGGGGGATAATGCATGCAGAGCTTTTTGATATGAGTTCTTTTGTTTTTGGGTTGGGGGGAGACTATAGTTATTGTTGTTATCACAACTCTAAGTGGACAACAAAGGATAAAATAGCTACAAGAGTATCAGATTTGGGAGAATAGTAAGCTCGTGGGATAGAGTTACTATCGACCGCAGTAGCTATCATCTCCAGCCAGTTGATATTTGACTACATTACAATTTACACATAGGTATGAACAAGAGACACTATCCTATGCTTTGAATTTTACATATAAACATTGTCATTACTATTGGAATCTTGATGTCCAAACTTTAAACAAATGTGTTAATCCATTGCTAGCCTTCGTGCTATTGGTATAACTTGAAGGGGCCTTCAAGGCCGTTCTTTAAAGAACAATGTGTTTGTTTCATGAAAGCTTTATTATTGATGCAGGAGCATCCAAGGAATATGGGCAATCTTGCATCACCAAAAATATTTTAATTTCTGTTTGTTTGTTTTCAATAAAGTTTGTGGGCTTTGGAAAATAATATTTTAATTTGCAACAAATATAATTTCCCTTGAGTGCAAATGTAAATGTAATTTTAGTGGGAAATATGCTTGATAATTAGTAAATGCATCCATTAGGTGGAATATTCTTCCTAGGTGTCCACCTAGGGAAGAGGGCAATTAATTTTGTTTTCTAGTGAGATTTGCATGTTGTGCATGCAAAGTTGTCATAAGTGGGGCTGCCAAGAATGTTGGAATTAATGGCATCTATTATTGTAACCGTCATAGTTGTAAGGAATCTATAAGTTGTCATAACAACCCAAAATTGATTGGGCAAATGCTAGGCCCCAAGTGAAGGTGGATTGCACAAAATTTTATTTTTATTATTTTTAGATTTGAAATTCCCAAGAGGGGCATTAGTTTTCTTGGGTGGTTCCAGTTAATGGTTTTGGTGAAACCATGGGAAATTTTCCCACTTACTTTGTCTATAAATTGATGGCTTTGCATTTGGAGAGGAGCTTTTGGAGAAGAAGATTTTTAGATACCGAAATGCTGCCGATATGAGTGCAGAGTTGAAGATATCAATTTTGTTGCAAGTGTGGAATATATAATTCTCAGAAGCTCATAAGCTTCCTTATTTTGTAATGCATTTTTAGATTCAATTAAAAACAAGTTGTAGATTTCTCTTCATATTTATGCTATAATATTTTATTTTTAGCTTTCTTGCATAGACTTGTGCTAGTGTTGTGTTGTAGATTTGCAAGGGAGAGCCTCCCCTTTTCATCAGTGGTATCAGAGCAGGTTGTTCCTGAGTTTGTAGGTAGATCGCTTGATGTGAGACAACTTGTAGAAGGACATGTGAGTTGTCAGTGAATATCAACATGCCTCCTAGGCTTGCCCAGCATGGTAGAGGAAGAGGTAGAGGTGGTGGAGGAAGAGATCCACCTAGAGAAGAGATTAGAGCTCTCCAAAGACAATTGGATGCTTTGTGGGCAGATATGCATAGTAGAGATTTGTATAGGGAAGAATATGTTAGTGAAGAAGAAATTGAAGAGGAATTTGAAGAACAAGAAGAGGAAGAAATGGATCTTGGAGAAAGTAGATTGCTGAAATCCATTTCATAGATTGGAAAGAAGCCAAAGGTGGAGGTTTCAAATTTCAATGGAAGCCTAAATATAGAACAATTGATAGACTAGATTAATGAAATGGAAGAATTTTTTGAGTTTGAGGAATTGAAGACCCTCTAAGAGTGAGATTTGCAAGGACAAAGTTAAAAGGACATGCAAGTATTTGGTGGAGAAAAATTTGGCTAGAAAGAGGAAGAATGGGGAAGGATAAAATTATCAGATGGGATAGAATGATAGATAAAATGAAAAGACAATTTATCCCTGTGGATTATGAGTTGGAGCTGCTAAGAAAAATGCAAAGTTTGAAACAAGGAACCAGGATTGTGAAAGAGTACACAAAAGAATTCCACAAGATCCTGGTCAAAACAGGGCATTCTAAAGCAAACAAGGAGAAAGTAGCCCATTACATAAATTGGTTAAGATGAGCATACAAGAGGAGTTGGCATTGGTGAGGATGACCACCATTGAAGATGCTTACCTATTTTCCCTAAAAGTAGAAGAAAGATGGAACAAAAAGTTTGAGAACAAACAGAGAGGATGAGGTTGTCGTGGAAGAACTGGAGGAAGAGGATATGCTAGAAATTAGAAAAATTAGAAATTTGAAGATCAGGGTAGTAGCAGTAAAAATCAGAAATAATTTTTTTTTACCCTCTGAGAGATCAAAATGCAAGAGGTCGAGGAAGATCGGGTAGAGGATTCAGAAGAGGTGGCTTTTCGGGAACCTGTTATCGATGTGGAGAAGAGAGGCATAGGGCATATGAATTTCCACAAAATCCAAAAAGAAACAATAGAAGACCTGAGCATCATGCTAGGACAGCAAATGTGAATGAAGAAGATGCAAGATCATCACACTTCGAAGAAGCCGAAGGAGGATAAATCTTGGTAACTAGAAGAGCCTTGGTAAGTGAAGACAATGAACCATTGTAGAGGAAGAGCTTGTTTAGAACAAGATGTAAGTGTGAAGGAAAATCATGTAATGTGATTATTGATAGTGGAAGTACTGACAACTTGGTTTCTGAAGAAATGGTAGAAAAATTGTAGCTAGAAAGAAGGAGACACCCACATCCATACCGGATTGCTTGGGTTCAAAATGATCAGAAACTCTTGATCAGTGAACAAAGTCTGGTAAAATTTAAGATAGGAGATTACCATGATGAGATTTTATGTGATATAATTCCTATGGATTCTTGTCACATGTTTTTTAGAAAGGCCATGACAATTTGATAGGAAGGTCATACATGATGGGTATGCTAACACATACACATTGATGAAGAATGGAGTAAAACATAAGTTGAATCCACTCAAAGAAGAAATGGGTAAGGTGTGTAGCAATCCAAGAATTTGTTTAGTTGATGCTAGAAAATTTCTTGATGGTATGAAACATGAGAATATTTGTTATGCTTTGATTCCAAGAGCTAACTCAAATTTGGAAGAAGATGTTCCTAGTGAAGTTGCAGATTTGTTGCAAGAATTTACTGATATTGTCTCAGATAATGCACTTGAAGGATTACCACCTGTGAGAAAGATCAGTAATCAGATAGATCTAATTCCATGAGCAAGTTTACCCAACAAAGCAGCCCATAGAATGTCTCCTATGGAGAGTGAAGAGATGAACCAACAAGTCCAAGAATTGTTGCAGAAGGGCTTGATTCGAGAAAGTCTAAGTCCATGTGTAGTGCTTGCTATTTTGGCACCAAAGAAAGGAGGAGAATGGAGGATGTGCATGGATTCAAGAGAAATCAATAGGATCACCATCAAGTATGGATTTCCATTGCCAAGAATAGATGATATCATGGATTGTTTGAGTGGACTTGAATATTTCACCAAGATTGACTTGAAAAGTGGCTATCATCATATAAGAATCAAAGAAGGTGATGAGTGGAAGACAACATTCAAGATGAAAGAAGGTTTGTATGAATGGTTGTGTTGGCAAGAGACACTGCTACGCATGACAGGTATTGTCATTGATGGAAAATAAGACTATCTTGCACATCCACATTACATAATTTGTTCATACTGGAAGTCAGAGTGAAGATTTGTCTAAGTCCAGGTATTCAGAAATAGAGCATGTGACAGGGTCTGATATCTTGGTTCAGATCTCTTCGGTGGAAAATCACAGTGTGTTGTGGATCTAAGGGAGTGATAAGGATTGTCAAGACTATCTAAATCCATAGATTTAGCCTCCGATGATGAAGGATTCAAAAGTTATAAGCATCTGAGTATCAGGTTCCAAGTTAGTTAGTACAGTCAAAAGAAGAACATGCCGACCTAGTATTTGATCTTGGTCTGGATGAAGAAAAGGTGTTGGTCAAGTAACTTGTGATAATCAGTGGTATTAGCTAACATGATTGATGATTTGAGAACAAAAGGTTTTGGTCCGCGTTGTTGTCTGAGCATGGATTTAGCCGACAAAGCAAAGTTCTTAAAAAATGTTCTAAGTTTTCTTGAAGCCGACTACAGTTGATTGAATCTCTTAATACAGATATATATAGCTGATGGATTTGAGTGTCTTAAGGTGTGATTTTGATGTGATAATGAAGTAAGTATGAAAAAGGGCAGAAAGAAGTGCGAAGGTGAAGATCTAAGCTCAATTTATGGCCTAAGAGTGAAACAGGGCAGAGTGAGGATGAAGTGTGTAAGATCAGTATTCTGTGCTTAACCGAAACTACATTTTTGCATTGGTAGATGCCATTCATCAATTCAAACATTCTATAATCTTCTTGTAATCATTTCTATAGGCAGTGAACCTCTTGGAGCAGTGAGCTCTGGGTAGTGCACCTTGAAGGCATGTGCCTTCCCCATTTGTAATACTTTTAACAGAGTATAAATTCTTGTGGGTTAACCCCCACCATGGTTTTTCCCTTAACCGGGTTTCCACGTAAAAGTCCTGGTGTTATGTGTGTTGATTTCATTTTTGTTCATGTGTTGTTAATTCTTGCTTTCATAGTTATATCATAAATCTGTTTGTAAGTGGTTAAGAAGATTAACTACAGAAAAGGTTAAAATTTTTGACAACTGATTCACCCCCCATCTCAGTTGTCTTCCCTTATTTCAACAATTGGTATCAGAGCAAGGTTCCTTAGAAGAAGTTTAATAGCTTGAGGAAGATCTGGGAAGGTATTTTCAATGGGTTCTTTCAAGCACTCTAAAGGTATCAGTCAACAACTTTAAGTAGCCTTAAATGATCTTGACCTGTCCAGAGCATAAATTAGAGATCTGCAAGAGAACCTCAAAGATGCTGAAGATTTAATTGAAACCTTAAAAGAAAAACTGAGCAAATCAAATGAAAAGAGAAAGGAGCTACTTCTTCATCTAACAAATCAAAATGAAGACAATAATATGGATGAGTCCCTAGAACAAAAGATAAAGGAATGTGAGAAGTTAGCTAAAGAAGTTGTTATCCTAAAAAATGAGATGGAATTTAGGGTGATGAGGCTAACTAAGGAAATTGAAGAAAGGAAGGACACTGAATAAAAAATGAATCAATTTCTGAAAGAAAGAACAAAAGAATGCTGCAGAATGGACAGAATAATTGGCCATCTAAAGTCGGATCTACATGAATGTAGGGACAATGAGGAAGAAATTGAAAGGCAAAATGTCATTCTCAAACATGATCTAGAAGTTGCAAATGAATATAAAGAGAAATTCAAGATAAGCTTAGTTAAACTTGAGGTGTTGCTTGACAGTCAGAAGAGGGCAGATGATAAGCATGGTCTGGGATTTGAGAAAGGTGAAAGCTCTGGATCTGGTCAAAGAAATCCTGAAGCAAGAAAACCAAGAAGGAATCCTAGAAGGCCGCTGGTAAGACAACCTAATGCTCAAAGGTATCCATCTTTCAATGGCAATTGTTTCAAATGCAATAAGTATGGTCATAGAGCTAATCAATGCATAAGTCAAGTAAATCAAAGTGGTCCATCCTTCTCCAGTCAATGCTTCAAGTGTAAGAGGTATGCTCATAGATCCAATGAATGCAAAAGTATGATAATGAATAACTCTAACAATAGAGGAAATGCCAATTCTTTCAATGGCAAATGCTTTGCATGCAATAGATTTGGACATATGGCTAATCAGTGCAAATCAAGAGGAAACCAATCAAATGGGCAAATAAATGTTGTATGCTTCAATTGTAATCGATCTAGTCATATTGCAAGATTTTGTAGAAGTAGGAATAATGAAAGAAGAGGTTCGGTAAATAGAAAACTGGATGAGCAGAATCAAGACAAAGGCAAGGGCAAACTTGATGTAAATGAGATTCAGAAAGAAATGAATAAAACATGGGTGAAGAAAGATGTAAACAATGAAGGTAATGGGTCCGCATCAGAATCTGGTGCTGATAATTCCTCTAGGAATTGAGTTAGGAGCTCTAGCTCAGGGGGAGCTACATTGAAAACCTAATTCCCCCTGCCAATAAGTAGGTGCCTGAATCTGGCATGATGAAAAGAAGCAAATGTGATTGATTGTAGAGCAATTGAAGTTTAACTACATACAGAAATAGTGTTACCAGATGTATTAGGGCAGCGCATTTATTACAATGAAGAATTAGGTTTTGTGGAGGATAAAAAGTCACTCATTCAATCATTTGATCACTTTGCATTCAAAGAGAGCAAGCAGAAGAGAACCTGAGCTAAGATTTCAAGGATTTGAAGTGTGACCGACAAATTCATCTGCTAACCCTAATTCCGTGAAGAAAAAGGTATTTTCTGCAAAACTTTGAACTTGTGATCTTTTGCAATGGCTACACCGTTGGTTGTTGATATTACTGAAAGGCCCTGACCCAAATTCAAGAAGCATCCACACAAATCAGTGAAAATCAACCTATTAGGTGCATTTTCAAGTGTTAAGTATGGTGTATTGCATGTTGAAGATATTAGGGTCTATATTCATGTGAGCATAGATGAATTTGGGGACTCAAGGTTTGTAGACTTGTTTGAGAATCATCTAAGGGATGAAACTCATGGTCTTAAACTTGAGTATAAGGCACTGTATGATAAACATTTCATTCAGATTATGGGGTTTCCAACCTTCAATGAAGACGAATGGGTCTGGTATGTGTTGATCCGGATGCATGATGAGTTTATGTGGTTGTTGAAACCATTTAAGATTACCAGGGATGCCATCAAGGCCGTGATAGGGTTAAACTCATTTGTTGGACTACCAATGTTGAAAGCTGTAAAGAATCAAACTATGATTGATGCAATCGGTGCCAAATTTGACAAAAGGGCAATGACTATCAATGACATTAGTGATCCGGATGTTAAGTTTGCTTCAATAGTAATTGGTTACAAAATTTACCACTCCAGCAAGGAGAACTCTGTTTCCAAAACAATCATATATGCTGCATACCAAATGTTAAAAGAAAATGCAGATTATGACTTGTGTGAGTTATTACAGAACTGACTAATTGAGAACTTGAACAAGATCAAGAAAGACAAGAAAAACACCTTTAAATATGGTACATTGATTCTATGTCTATTCTTCTACTTCATGAATGAGGTACCTGGAGTAAAGGGTGTGCATTGGACTAATGACAAGCCAGTTTCTATTAAGATAAAAGATCATTTATAGAACATTAGTGACTATAAAGCTCAGAAAAATGCAATTTGGGGATACTTCAAGAATTTTTAGAATATGATGCATTCTAGGGAAAGAATCCCTAAATCAGTTGTTGAGAAGTACAAGAATGAAATCTGTTTCATGGTAGACACTGATCAATGCTTAATGGAAGTAGTAGAACCCATAACTGTTTGGATCATGTCCATGGGGTATGAGGTAGATGAGAAAATTTTGAATATGTATGCTCAACACCTTTTGAGCAAGCCAAAGGAAACAACAGTTGAAATATTTGGGACATATGAGGAGCTAAGTATGAAACTGCATGTTGAGCTCAAGGAACCTAAAATTAATAGGAAAGTAAGGAAAGAAGTTGAGCAATTGGCTGAGAATCTAGGCCTCACCAAGGAAGTTGTGAGGCAATTTAGGGAAAGAACTAAAAAAAGGTTGAGAGGGAGAAACAGGATAAGAAATAAGGAAGTGCTCTGGTAGAATCCTCCTCCACACCAAGGACTACTAGGAGTTTCGCTGCTTCCCTTGTTCCCCCAAAACCTATCAGAACAGAGAAACCGAAAGACAAACCATCCAGTAAAGATGGTAAGAGAATGAAGACTAAAGCATACAAAACATATGTGGGCATTAAAGATGATGAGGAAACAAAATCAAATGAAGCAGTAAAGGAAATAAAGACAAAGAAAGCAGAAGCTTCAAAAGTTGCAAAAGATAAGCCTTCTAGAAGTATAAAGGTAAGTAAAAGACAAAAGACTAAAACCCAAGATAAGAAATCCACTTTGTCTGTAGAAGAAATTGTTAATGCTGTGACAATTCATGGGAATCTAAAACCCATAATAAAATACTATGAAACTTTTGATGATGCAAACAAAAGAATTTTGGAAGATGCCACTGTAAAATATTTGAATACATTCAATAGAGCTCTTGTGGAAATTTTATCTGAAATTCCTAAGAGTCTGAGTAAAATTTTGGAAATGAGGAAAGAGGCTGCTAAAGCTAAAGATTTGGAGCTGAGGGAACATGTGTTATCTAGTTTGTGTCTAGTGATCTCCAACAAAGAAGCAGATAAATTTTTTAAAGAGGTTAAGAACAAATTTAGAAGCAAAACAAGGATGAATAAGCTGATGATTGGAGATATTGATGAAGTTATTAAATTAATAAAATAGATTCTAAAGAAAGCACTAAACAAGAACAAGTTCTATGTGGTTACAGAAGAACCGGTTGATACTGAGTATGCACCAATTCTAAATGATGAAGAGCATCAGAGAAATGAGCAGGAAACTGAGATAGATGACTCCTCTGCTCCAAAAGAGGAAGTAATAAACAAAGAAGATGAAGAGATGACAGATAAAACTAATCATGTTGGAGGTATTCAAACTCCTCCAGATCAATCTGACAAAGAAGATACAGAGATGAATGTTGAAACTGATGCTCAAACTAAAGATGATTCATTGAAGAATAAAGAGCTTGAAACAAAAGAAGCTAAGGACCAAGAAGCAGAAAAGGCCAAGGACAAAGATAAAAAAGAAGAAGAGATTGCAAAAGTTGATAAAGAGCCCAAGTAGGACAATCCAGTTGACAGTACTGGTAAGGATCAAAAAGATACATCAGGATCTTGGGCAAGAGACACTGCAGAAGCAGTGAAAGAAATTTACGAAAAGGATAAACTGGTAGTAGAAGAGTTGTAAGGTCCAATTGATTTGGATAGTCTCTCACCAATTCAAAAGTTAAAGTGGGCCTCTCTCGCTCAAGCTAAGGCCAGAGAAGATATTTTGAAGTCTCACATTGAAGACAATAAGCTACTTGGTTTGGCATCAGGAATCTTGGAGAAGATCATGCCCACCTTTCAGAAGGATTCCTTAGCATCTCCCTTCAGCCAATTGAAAAGTCTAATAAACTTGGTAAGTTCTCATTTTGAATCTCTAGAGAAGTCCACAGAGGTCAAGGTTCAAAATGAATTCAATGATAAAAGATTTGATGCTCTAAAAGGGATGATTGCTTTAGATAGAATTGTGCTGGACACTAGTGTAAAGAGTATTCAAAATGCTCTTACAGAAGGAGGGAATGTATATAAATTTTGTTTATCCTATCCTAAAGCCATAGAGGACATTGAAATAAAAATAAAGGAGCCTAAGGAAAAACTATCAAGTGTATCCCAATATTTTGATCCTCCGACAATATCAGTCATGAGTCAAGAATGTCAAACAATCAGCTTAATTGAAGAAATAAATAAATTGATGAAGGAAAAAGATAACATTGAGACAAGGATGTGTGAACTCCAGGGACTGATTTCCCCAAATTGGAAGCAATGTTCAACACCATGACAGAAGCCCAAGTTGCTGCTAATTCAAGTGATCCTACTGACTTGCAGAAAGCAGAGTCTCAAGCATTCTTATTCAGTGGTCACATCTTAGTTTTGAACAACATGAAGAAGAGTTGGGACAATGAGTTGGCACTACTGAAGAATATCTTTGGTGATGTGTTCAAACTTATGTAAATAAGTCATAGGGTTGTTTGTATATATGCCCTTGTATATAAAATTTTGCATGAATTTTGGTATACAGATCCCACCCTTTGCCATTGATGTGAAAGGGGGAGTGAAGAGCAGTGAAAAATGAAGAATCCAACAAAGGGGGAGCATTGGAGAATAGTGAAAAGCATAAGTGTACAAAGTAAGGGGGAGTTGTTTCAACACTTAGTCATTTTTCACTAAGTGTTGCCATCAATGCCAAAGGGGGAGATTGTTGGCAAGAGACACTGCTACGCATGATAGGTGTTGTCATTAATGGAGACTAAGACTATCTTACACATCCACATTACATAATTTTCTCATACTAGAAGTCAGAGTGAATATTTGTCTAAGTCTGGGTATTCAGAAACAGAGCATGTGATAGGGTCTGGTATCTTGGTTCGGATCTCTCCAGTGGAAAATCACAGTGTGCTGTGGATCTAAGGGAGTGATAAGGATTGTCAAGACTATTTAAATCTAGAGATTTAGCCTCCGGTGATGAAGGATTCAAAAGTTATAAGCATCTGAGTATCAGGTTCCAAGTTAGTCAGTACAGTCAAAAGAAGAACATGCTGACCTAGTAATTGATCTTGGTCTGGTTGAAGAAAAGTTGTTGGTCAAGTAATTTGTGATAATCAGTGGTATTGGATGACATGATTGATGATTTGATAACACAAGGTTTTGGTCCACATTGTTGTTTGGGCATGGATTCAACCGACAGAGCAAAGTTCTTAATAAATGTTCTAAGTTTTCTTGAAGTTGACTACAATTGCTTGAATCTCTTGATGTAGATATATATAGCCAATGGATTTGACTGTCTTAATGTGTGATTGTGATGTGATAATGAAGTAAGTACGAAAAAGGGTAGAAAGAAGTGCGAAGGTGAAGATCTAAGCTTGGTTTATGGCCTAAGAGTGAAATAGGGTAGAGTAAGGATGAAGTGTGTAAGATTAGTATTCTGTGCTTAACCAGAACTGCATTTTTGCATTGGTAGATGCTAATCATCAGTTCAAACATTTTGTAATCTTCTTATAATCATTTCTATAGGTAGTGAGCCTCTTGGAGCAGTGAGCTCTGGGTAGTGCGCCCTGAAGGCATGTGCCTTCCCCATTTGTAATACTTTTAACAGAGTATAAATTCTTGTGGGTTAACCCCCACCGTGGTTTTTCCCTTAACTGGATGTATACACCTAAAAATGACATGACTCTATCTAAATAAATATTTTTAATATTTATTTAAGTCTACCTTCCTCTATCAATAAATAAATAATTAAATTTATTTATTTGATTCATATTCCTCTAAACAACAATAAAATCCTTCTAAAGTCAAAATCAAATAAAATCCTTTATTTAATTAAATTCTTCCAAGCAATTAAATAATTCTAAATTATTCAATTAAGTCAAAGTCTATTCCTCCAAATTTAAATAAATCATTTAAATTTATTTAAATCCTCTCACTCTCCAAAAATAAAATATAATAAAATATTTTATTTATTCTTCCAATTCATGTGCAAGTATTCAATTCACTTTCTTATCTTCCAAAATCTTCTAAAAAAAAATCTTTATTGTCATGCAAAAGCAAAAGTTGAGTTATTGATTTAAAACAACCTTGTTTTTATCAACAAACTCTTAAATTAGAATAAAACATTCTAATTTTGTAAAAGCAAATCTTATCTTTGTCATGAAAGCAGTTAACTCAAAGAGAATAGCTTTTTCTATGACACATGTCCTTCTTCTATTCCTGCATGTTCCCTCAAACATCCTCTACCATTGATCTTCTTACTTCTTCTACATCGTTGATCTTCTTTCTCACAACTTTATAAATACAACCCTCTTCTTCTATTTCTCATATCCAACTTTCGAGTAAACTTATGCTGTAGAATCCATAGCATGCCATTGGCACCCCACTTTCACATCACTTCATCTATCATCCATATCATATTGTGTTGAAGCTCATCTTCAACACAAACAAGTATCCGAGCCATTTCTCCTTGTCATCTTGAGGAATCGAAGCAAGGAAGCAAGCTTTTTGAGGGCCATCTTCATCACCAAAGGATCAAAAGAGAATAGGTGAACAATGGAAATCGCAAGGTAAAAAGGTTGTGAGTATCATTTCTTGTTATTTTAAATCCTTTTTTTATCTACACCTTCCATTGATGTTTTAGGTTTTTATAATTAGTTTTATTCATCCCATTATACCCATCACATTTTTGGTGCCCACCGTGGGGCTCTTGCCCCTAATCTAACCAAAAATTTGAGTTTTTGAGTGACAGGTTCTGTACAGATTCCGTGCAGGCTTCAAACAGGTTCAGTCGGTGTATCTGATCGATCCTAAGGTGCATCTACAACCTATTTCGGTGCATACAAACTTATGACACATACACCTTCTGAGTTGACATGTTTACACCTTGTTCCAGCGCATACATAGTTACAGCGCATACATCATCTGAGTCGGCGCATATACCTCCTATTCCGGTGCCTGCAGTACTCTGGTGCATGCATCCTCAGACACAGCGCTTACATACATTTTCACGATGCATTTGTAGAAACAACTGTTATTCCTCTTATTCCTATGCTTTTGACATTTGTCTTAGTGCATTTGTAAAGCTGCACTTACAGTATCTGTTTCTACGCATACAGACTATTAAGTGACACATCTATTCTACATTCTGATTGTAGGATTTCTCGTAGTTTTAGGATTTTACGCTAACGTTTGTCTCATAGGAATACGAGCTGGATAGCTCTTTTAGCTACACTAATTAACTCATCTTAGATTAATTAGGAGAAAAAGTAAAAAAAAATGCATGCATACAAATCTCACGTAGTCCTTAACTAGGAGGATAGTAACGAACAATCACTGCTATCTTTGCATTATTGCTATCTTTCTTAGTTAGAACATTGCTATCTCACAAAGGGAAAAGAACATTGCTATATTTAACCACTTCAAAGTTAACAAATGTGTGAGTGCCCAAGTAGATAACACATTTAGTTTTTTTTCCTTATAAATAGGATTGGATTAACCACTGTCTTCTGTGTCTGTTGAATGACAATAGGCTTATGCTCTCCCCTTTACTGGGTGACCATAATGCCATACTTGTTATTCCCTATGTATAACTTTTAGAGGGGCCTGCCCTTAGATGCCTACCTGTCCAAGTGGGAATGACGTTGAGTGGAAACAGGCTAAAGCCAAGCCCTACCGATCAACTTTAAATAAATTGTGCTTGAGGCGAAATCTTCTTGCAACGAGTGCCGTTGTGTTACACCAATAGCCAACCTCCCCCAAAACCCTCCAAGGCGTAACCCTTAGAGGTTGGGAGACTCCATAATAGAGAGTAGCGCTGCTGCACGTGTAACCACTCGAACGGTTGCCTTGACTACTTGGTGCAGGGGCACCTAGATACCTTAATTAATTTCATGTTCTTTTGATGTTTTGGAGTTGTATAAGGTCCACGTGATCAATTGTAAGGCCTAGTGCCACATGTGAGTCTGAGTGGAATAGGACAAGTCGTAGGGTCTGGTAGTGGAAGAGAAAACACATTGTAATTGAATAGGTTGACAGTTGTAGAACGGTTGGCATTCCCACCGATGCAAACTGTCAAGAACAAGAACATGTATAAATAGTTCAGTGAATAGAAGAAGAGGAGTAATATAGAAATTGGGTGTGATTTGTGGTAGAATAACAGTAAGAAGATAGAAGAATTATTTTCAGTGTAGAAGTTCCCAAAATAAATAAAAGATCTTGTTTTGTTTGTGTTCTTTTACTGTGTCACTGTTGTTAGTTCTATTTTGTCATTCGGATGGGTTATTGAGCCATTCCATTGACGAGATTTCTTCGAAATTGGTGGAATGGGTCTGTTTGTACAGTTAGTGTTCTTTTTGTTTTTGTTTATGTTCAGTGTCGGATCGAGTGTGGGATGTGCTGATCGAGCCTAGCATCTCCATGTGCTAGGATTCGGTGAAGGCAGAGAGTGTCTGCGTTGCAGAGTTTGTCTCCGACAGAACAATAACTGTCAGAGAAGGCCCAGACGATGGTTGTTTGGCCGGAAAAATAAGAAAGCTAAGTCGGAAGCAGTAGTTTGCCTAAAGGGTAGTCGGAGTAACCCAGTGCATCAGTGTAAGATTTGTGTTGTTTCACCAAATATAATTTATGTGAGTATATCGTAGTTGTATGTTCGTGTGTATGTCACGAAATTACATCGGGTGAGATACAAGGAAGGTCAATGGTCAATTTTTGAATGCATGTTCTGAATGTATGTGGAGAATGCATCTCCTAAATATATTTTGAAAATATACATTGCGCATATACATTGTGTTGGATGCAAGAGGTGATCGGCAACAACGCTGAAGGAAACCAGTGATCACAAGTCGACGGAAGTATATATAGTCTGTTTATACAATTTTTGATGCTTCCTCTGTGAGCTCTGCATCACTACTTAGCTACATGTTTAGTATACCAAAAACCCCTATTTGTTGACACAAAAGGTGGAACCTTTGAAGCGGCCCCGATTCATGTGATTCTTAGTAGAGGTAGTAGGGACAATCCTATGGTTTGGTGGGGGTACAAGCCTAAGGAAACCCGGATCTGGTATGCATGAGAAGTGAGTGCTATGGAGGGGAGCCGGTGCTACTAGATCTTGGAGCTACACGCTTTGAATATGCATAACTAGGGGACTCAACAAATACCGTCCTTTCCAACCTAGGTTGTAATTGTTATTGTGTCAAAAAGTCCAAAAATATAAAAAAATAACAAAAGATAAAAATCATGAAAAATTTTATGTGCTTGCTGTTTCTTTTGCCATAATTGAAAAATTCAAAAAGACCAAGTTCAACCAAAAACATAATTTTTTTTTGAAAAACGTGCCAAAAAACTCTGTGTTGACGCCTGAATTGACTGGTAGTTTTTTGAAAAATTTTCATTCAGGCACTCTCCCTAAGTATCCAAAAAATGCTCTAAGTAACGGACCTCCTCAGTATTTTTCAGCTGCATCATCATATTTTCTTGAGGAGGAGGTCATCATCATCATGTTTGTTTCCATGAAGGTCAGCATCATCATGTTCTCCTTCGACCGGTTTCTCATCGTCATCATCATATTCAGTCATCGGGTGATGTTTGGTTTTTATCATGATGATGCTGCCGAGCTACAGTGCGCCCTTATCTGCTTGCGAGGGTGATTCTTCAAAGTCTCTGGTGATCTTCCATTTATCACCTTGCGCGAGCATGATGATGATGTTGCTTATTCTTTGAGTTGCTCGACCTAACTTGTTTTATCCTAAGGGTCGTCATCATCATCATTTTTCAGTCGTCATCCTGCTGCTTGCGGTGGTCATCATATTTTCTGCCTTCATGATATTTCGCCGGGGTGATATTTTTATCATCGGGTGATCTTGGTTATGATCATCCTGATGATGTTGTTGAAGAGTTCTAAGTGCGACCCGATATTCACTAGGGTCATCATATTTTGAACGTCAGGATGATCTTAGTCAATATCATCCTGATGATGTTGTATCACTTCTTGTTCATTGTTTCTCATCCTGATGATGCTGACGTCATCCGTATATCAGGGTGATATTTGTCTTTCTGCCTAACTGCATCATGATATTCCGAAGGAAGGGGTGATATTTTCATATCACCCGGATATATGTTTGCTCGAGCATCATGATGATGCTGATATCAAGGAGATATCCGCCTGCTGGCTTCGAGCGCTATCTAGAGGGGGTGATCTTTTCGAGCATCATCATATTCATCTATCGCCCCGATCTTACAGTGGAGCTACAGTGCAACCTGATATTTGAACATCAGGAGGATATTTCCAAATATCCGGTTGTCTTCCGAATATCATGATGATGTTAATATGATGATGATGTCATCAAGGTCCGCGGGGGTCATATTTCTAACAACTGATCATCTTGAAGAGACCTCCTGATATTTGCAAACATGATGATGACGTCATCCGGATATGAGGAGGTGCGCAGTAGCAGGATATGATGATGACGTCATCAGGATGTTCATCGGCCAGACTTTTGTTATAAGCTCAGCAGGAGGATGTTCCTCCGAAGGATCAGGTTGTGCCGATTATCATGAAGGTTATATTTCAAATATCATGATGACGTCAGGGTGATATTTTGAACAACAGGATATCATGCTGCTGGAGGATGATGATGATGAAGTCTATACTAGTGTCGTCAGGAGCAAAAGCGCCGACATGATATATGCTCATGACCTAGTATATAAAGTGCAAAGGAGGTTGCTGCGGGGTGCATGTGGGATAATGTTATCCTGCATATTCGAAACATCATGATGATGTATCTCGGCGGGAAGCGGTTGCGACTGTCTGTTTGATGCTCTTCCCGAGGCCGCGGGTTGGTGCGCCATTAATGGCGATTGTTGCAGAGGTATGGGCAATGGCGTGGACGAATGTTGTACCTGATTGAAGATCTGAATCCCTAGGCGGCGGCGCAAGGCTCGAAAAATCTTCCTGTCTCCTCCCCTACCTGCTGCATTCAAGTTTGAGCGCCATCTCTATGGTACTGTATATCTGGCGGGAATTTTGGTCAACCTGGTAGTTGATGCTGAAGACACCCTCCTGCTATATAATGCAGATGGTGTTATTCTTTTGAGGTTGTCGAAAGTTGTAGATTTTTGGCTCTGTAATCCAAAACCAGCTGATCTGGTTGCTCTGTACAGTTTTTCTTGTGAGTTTATGTATCTCCTGTTGTAGGACTTGGCATGAATCCACTGGTTTCATGGTTGATCTTATATGAGTAATGCTACCTTAGCATGTGTTGTGTTAATTCTGTCTCCAGTATTGCATGTATCCTTCTTCTGGATCTGGATGTTTGCTTATGTTTAGATTCTAGAGCATAGAATTCCTATGTTGAATGTCTGATCTTTTGACCTCTGCTCAAGGGGCAGATTAAACTGTTTTCAGGTTGAACATTGGGAAGGGTATACTGCAGTAGGGATGCCATAAGTAGAGATAGCTCGACACTCTATATTGGGAGATATCTATAAGGCAGATATCATGTGTATCCCCCTGAAATCTAGTTTTAGCTATTTATGCTGATCATTCACAGGTGTATGTCTACCGACTCCAAGCCCTGGATAGGCACCAGTCATGCTGTGTTCTTGTGTTATACACCATGTCCAACTTTGCATCCAAATTCATATCAAAACACTTCATACTTCCACCTGTTAGTTGTAGGAGTAGGATTAGGAACCCCCTGCATGCTCTCATACCCAACCAGACATCATGTCCAAGAATGTTGCCAGCCTTGTGATCTATCATACAGATCTTGGTCCATACATGAGAGCATTCTGCCTGCTGTTGTCAAGTCAGATCTTTCTATCTTTGAGCCAGTCAAGGTTACATCTTAAGTTATAGGGATACCCCCCTTGGTGCGGCAGAACCAGAAGTGAAGGGGAGGAGCTCACGCAACCTCCTGTATTCAGTTGGCCTGAATCTGCCTGTGCATTAGAAGTGGCAAACCCTAATGCTGATTCAGAAGGAATGTCAACACTCTGCAAAAATAAACTTTGCTAGATCTATGCATATGCTTTGACCTGCTGCGCTTTTATCCTCTGTTTCCACGCATTTGTAGCTAGACATCTATCACAATAAGCTTTTTTGGTCTTGTGTCAATTTCTGTAGAGATGGCAAACCAATTAGAATATATTTCTCAAACACTCTAATATCTGCAATTACAAATAAACTTAGGTCCCTCTCCCCAAGATTGTATAGCAATTGCTCAACAAATCCAAGTCTTACAACAAGAAATGGCAATCTTGCGAGATGAACATGCCAGTACCAGCTACTCCTCGCCCCAAAATCGTATATCCTTTTCCCATACTCATGACAAGGTAAGCACCACCTCAAGTTGGAAATTGTATACCACTTCATCTACTAGTCCTCCTTCACCACCTGCTAAGACGCCTATCCCAAAACATACCAGTCCTACACCAACACCGCCATCTAGTTCTTCAAACTCTAAATGGACAACCAAAAAAGAATCAGATGAGTTTTGGGAAAAATATTTTCCAAATTTATACAGCAAAAGAAAAGCTATGGAGAAAGCCAAATCCACTCATCCATTACCCCATACACCTACAAAGGATGTGATCCAAGGACTACCAGCAGAGAGCCAAACATTGTTAGATTCAGGCCAGACAACTGAGAGGGGGGGTGAATCAATTGTCTAAGACTTTCTTCCAATTAAACACTTAAATCCTCTTTGTGATTTAGCAACATATTAATAAATCAATCATGGAAACATAAGGCATTAAAATCAAGAGCAAAAATGCATCAACACATAAGACACCGAGATTTTGATGTGGAAAACCCAGTTAAGGGAAAAACCACGAGGTGATTAACCCAAGATTGTATTCTTTGTTAGAAGAATAGAAAGAACAAAATGGCACATGCCAATTAGGGCTCACTGCCCGAGCACACTACTCACAAGAGGCTCACTACCTACAAGAGACACACTGTCTACAAAATAATAAGTATCACATACTTGAACTGGAGAATAGCATCTTCACCATGCTTGAATCAGTTCCATTTAAGCCCAAAACTTCTACTCTGCCTTTCGCTCTCTTCCTCGCTACCACACTCTCATTTCCACAAGACACACTTTGAAATGACTTTACAACTTCTTATTTATATAAGACATTGACTTAAGAATAATCATCTAAGTCAGAAAGCATCTACAAGAGCATCCGCAAGATGTGTAATTCATCCGGTTGGCCAAACTCAGGAGGAATACCATCATCCAGAAGTTATTCTTCAATTGTGACTTCAAACTCTAATGCAAACTATCAACACAAACTAGACATGATCGAAAGACCACCACAAGCTTGCCTGAATCACCAAGAACATCCACACTTCATCTGTTTACTGAAATCCTTATCTCCTTCATCTAGAACCTCAAGAACACAGTCTGTCATCACTGTCACAATGGAATAGATGCTACGGACCTCCAGATCACTAACAATTGATTTATCACTTCAAATTGACTTCCTAAATACTCCACCAAATCCACATAATAGGATATTGTATTTCTAGATCCCACCAGACCTATCTGTGTCACTCTGTCACCTCTGAACACCTACCAGAACCGGTTTTACTTGAGTGGCCACAACTTCTTCAGATCTTCATGCAGACCTCTGAAATCTTTACTGGATCATCTTAAGACTCATATCTACAAACCCTTTGAACCACATCCTCTGATAGTCATCTTATCTTGGATCTTTACCTTACTGTCTTCACTGTTCTTCTCTATTCCTGATTAGGACTAATTTTGTCAATATCCTCAGCACACAGCTCATCCAATCCTTGTCATCAATGCAACATGAGTATATTGACATCAATGACAACACCAGTTAGGCCCATACTTGCAACAATCTCCCCCTTTGTCATTGATGGCAACATATGATGTGAAAAACTATTTTAACCAACAAGACAAGAACTTCTCCTTGCTGTCACAACTCCCCCTATCAGTAAAAACCATTCACATGTCTTCTCTTCCTTTCTTGCTCCCCCTTTGATCAACAACCACTTGTTTTTCACATGTCTTCTCTCCCCCTTTGAAATCAATGGCAAAGGGCTCATACTTGCAATTACACCACTTTAGAGTCATACCAGCTGCTCCCCCTGAGTAGCAGCTCTCCATCATCAATCCAGACCTCAAGATATGACTGTGATATCCACTGGATTGATGCACATCAGTGTACCTTAGTTCATCACTGGAGGGGCAATAACCCCTAACTTCTCCCTCAGATACTCAAAAGTGTCCTTAGGTAGAGGTTTAGTAAAGATGTCTGCAATCTGATCCTTGGAAGGCACAAACTCCAATCTGACTTCATTCTTGTTCACTTTCTCTCTCAAAAAGTGAAACTTGATGGATATATGCTTAGTCTTTGAATGCAACACTAGATTCTTAGAAATATTTATTGCACTTGAATTATCACAGAAGATTGTGATAGGCTCCTCATACTCCACTCTTATGTCTCTTAGCATTTGCTTCATCCATAAAACTTGAGTACAACTTCCTGCTATTGCAATATATTTTGCTTTTGTAGTGGACAAAGATACTGCCTCTTGTTTCTTGCTCAGCCAAGAAACCAATCTCTTCCCCAAAAAGAATGCTCCACCATTGGTACTTTTGTGGTCATCCACATCTCCTGCCCAATCCACATCTGTATATGAATGAAGAGAAAAATCATGATCTCTGGGATACCACAGTCCATACTCAACTGTCCCTTTTAGATATCTAAAAATCCTTTTGATTGCCATGACATGAGATTCTCTAGGATTAGCTTGAAATCTAGCAACAAGACCAACAACATTCATAATGTCAGGTCTAGTTTGAGTGAGATACAACAATCCTCCAATCATTGACCTGTACTTTTTTTGATCAGCCTTAGGGGAGTTAACATCTTTGCTCAATTTACATCCAGTTGCCATGGGAGTATTCATTGGTTTTGAGTCTTCCATCCCAAATTTCTTCAACAATTCTTTCACATATTTTGTTTGAGAAATGAAGATTCCTTTCTTTGTTTGAGTGATTTGTAGACCCAAGAAGAAATTCATTTCCCCAAGCATGGACATATCAAATTCACTTTTCATTTGATTTGCAAAAGTTTTACACATACTATCTCTTCCTCCAAAAATGATATCATCAACAAATACTTCAACAATCAAGATATTTTCATGATCAATTTTGAAGTATAAATTACTGTCAACAGTATCTTTGTTAAATCCAATCTTCAAAAGATGCTTATCCAATCTTTCATACTAGGCTCTTGGAGCTTGCTTGAGTCCATACAGTGCTTTCTTCAACTTGCAGACCATATCACCATGATCAGACAATTGAAATCCATCCGGTTGCTCAATGTATACTTCTTCTTCCAAGTCACCATTCAGGAAGGCAGACTTGACATCCATTTGATACAATTTGAAATCCTTAAAGGTAGGAAAAGCAAGAAATAATTTGACTACTTCAATTCTTGCCACTGGAGTAAAAGTTTCTTCAAAATCAACTCCTTCTATTTGAGAGTAACCCTTGCAGACCAATCTGGCTTTGTTTCTGATTACTTCACCAACTTCATTCAGTTTATTCCGGAAGACCCATTTGGTTCCAATCACATTCTTGTTTCTAGGTCTAGGAACAAGATCCCAAGTGTGATTTTTCTCAATTTGCATTAGCTCTTCCTCCATTGCTTTAGTCCAGTTTTCATCATTGCAAGCTTCATTCATTGTCTTAGGTTCAATCTTTGAAATCAGACAATATTCATCTGAATCTTGAGCAATCCTCCTTCTTGTTTGTACACCTTTTCTTTTATCACCTATGATTTGATCTTTAGAGTGGTTCAGTCTTACATACCTGGGAACTTTGGGAGTTTCTTACATTTCTAATTCTTGATCAGGCTCATTATAACTCATCTCTTCTTCTTGATTTACTAGATTAGTTTGAATCTAAATTTTAGAAGGGGCTTGGGCTCCTTGAATCAGAATACCATTATGATTATCTTCATCATATTCATAAAACCTTGAAGGTTTTTCAATTCCTTCATCAACCTTCACATTTGTACTTTCTATAATCTTTCTCAGTCTCTTGTTATAACACCGGTATGCTTTGCTTTGAGTAGAGCAACCCAAGAATATTCCTTCATCACTTCTAGCATCAAACTTGCCTAGATCTTCATCTCTTTTAATGTAACATTTGCTACCAAAGATGCTAAAATATCTCACAGTAGGAGTGATGCCAAACCAAAGTTCATAAGAAGTCTTACCAGTATTGCTTCTGATTTGAACTCGATTGAGAGTATAGACTGCAGTGCTGATAGCTTCTCTCCAATAGATCTGAGGAACATTTGCTTCCATCATCATGGTCCTAGATGCTTCCTAGATGGTCCGGTTCTTTCTCTCCACTACTCCATTTTGTTGTGGAGTCCTAGGAGCAGACAACTGTCTCTTTATTCCATGTTTCTCATAGAAATCTATGAACTCACCGGATGTGAATTCTCCACCTCTATCAGACCTCAGACATTTTAATTTTAATCCAGTTTCATTCTCTACCATAGCCTTGAATATTTTGAATTTCTCAAGAGCTTCTGATTTCTCTTTCAGGAAAGTAACCTATATCATCCGGGAATGGTCATCGATTAATAACACGAAGTATCTATCACCTTGCACACTCCTTATTCTTACTGGACCACATAGATCAATACATGAACTAAGTCCAATAATCCAGTAGAAGATTGTTCCTTTCTTTTGAATGAGACTCTGCTTTATTTCCCTAACTGACATTCTTTGCACAAACTATTTGTAGGTTTCACTAGTTTTGGAAGATCTCTTACAGCTTGAGTGTTGCTTATCTTGATGATATTATCAAAATTCACATGACACAACCTCCTATGCCATAGCCAACTCTGATCAATTTGTAAAAATAGACAACTTTTACCAGTACCAACTAAATGGAAGATATTACCTTTTGTCTGAGTACCAGATGCAATCTCTGTTCCGGAGCTTTCAAAGATCTGGCATTTTCCATTCTTGAACCAGAGATCATAGCCTTTGTCCACCAACTGTCCAACACTAAGAAGATTGTGCTTCAATCCTTCAACATACAGTACATTACCAGTTTTGTTCTTTCTATCAAAAGAAATAGTTCCTCTACCTTTGATTCTACTAGCATAATTATCGCCAAACTTTACCACTCCTCCTTCATACCTTTCCAAATCTAAGAACTTATTTTTGTCACTTGTTATATGGTGAGAGCATCCACTATCAATGACCCAATCATCCTTATCTTCAACTTGGGCAGCCAGAGCTCCTTCTACAACTTTATGATTGACAGATTCAGAGGGCACTGGATCTTCTTCCTTGATGGCAATAGACACCCAATCACTTCATTATCATCCTCTT
Organism: Cunninghamia lanceolata; assembly: GCA_027924645.1. Taxonomy (NCBI): domain Eukaryota; kingdom Viridiplantae; phylum Streptophyta; class Pinopsida; order Cupressales; family Cupressaceae; genus Cunninghamia; species Cunninghamia lanceolata. The sequence goes on from BSBN01000155.1 coordinate 5,485,355, forward strand.
CATGAACATAGTAACAATTCTTTTAGAACCTTGATCTGTTAGGATTTAACCTTGAAAATCTTTCCAGACACTTTGAGGCAAAATGACCAATCTTATTGCAGTTAAAACACTTAAAAGGCAATTTCCCTTCATACTTACCCGATCCTCTTGGCAGTCTTTTTGCAATAAGGGCTTCAAGCTGAGCAGTTTCAGCTTCTTCTTCTTCTAGGTCTTTTCTTGCTTTTTCATACCATGATAGTTTCCTTAAGGAGTTTTCTCCCAGATCAAACCTTTGTTTTCCTTTTACAGAAGCACTAGCTTTGAATGTAGATTCAGTCTTGGGGGGGACATCTCTAAACTCGGTCATTTCAAATTTAGCCAATTTACCAACCAATTAATCTCTTGTGACACTTGAATGGGCTCTGAATTCTTCAATGGTAGCAACCTTAATTTTATAAGAAGTAGGAAGGGATCTGAAAACTTTGCCAACAATCTCATCTTCATCCAAGACTCCACTAGCACATCTAATGCCACAAACAAGCTCATTTACTCTTGGCATAAAGGTAGTGATATTTTCATCTTCTCTAATCTTCAGATTTTCAAAATTCCCTTTTAAACTCTATAGCCTTGCACATTTGACGTACTTATCTCCTTCATGCAAAAGTTCCAGTTTTTCCCAAATCTCAAAAATAGTTTGTAGATCAACCACATTTGTAAGCTCTGAATCAGACAAGGCACTTAGAAGGGCTTCTTTAGTTCACAGATTGTTTTCAGCATCTGTGATTTCACTTACGGACTTCAGCCCATTCTGAGGAGGCATATATTTTGTTGTAGCCATGGTCTAGTACTGCATTCCCATACATTGCAAGTGACATTCCATGCAAATTTTCCAGAGATTAAAATTTGTTCCATCAAACTTCAGACTATCCTTCTTGTAGGATGACATCTTGGATCTCCTCAAGAAGTTAAGCTTCTTTTAGACGAACTTAGATCTGATACCAATTGTTAGATTCAGGACAGACAACTGAGAGGGGGGTGAATCAGTTGTCTAAGACTTTCTTCCAATTAAACACCTAAGTCCTCTTTGTGATTTAGCAGCATATTAATAAATCAATCATGGAAACATAAGGCATTAAATTAAGATCAAAAACACATCAACACATAAGACAACAAGACTTTGACATGGAAAACCCAGTTAGGGGAAAAACCTCAGGGTGATTAACCCAAGATTGTATTCTCTATTAGAAGAATAGAAAGAACAAAATGGCACATGCCAATTAGGGCGCACTGCCCGAGCACACTACTCACAAGAGGTTCACTACCTACAAGAGACACACTGTCTACAAAATAATAAGTATCACATACTTGAACTGGAGAATAGCATCTTCACCATGCTTGAATCAGTTCCATTTAAGCCCAAAACTTCTACTCTGCCTTTCACTCTCTTCCTCGCTACCACACTCTCATTTCCACAAGACACACTTTGAAATGACTTTACAACTTCTTATTTATACAAGACATCAACTTAAGAATAATCATCTAAGTCAGAAAGCATCTACAAGAGCATCCGCAAGACGTGTAATTCATCTGGTCGGCCAAACTTAGGAGGAACACCATCATCCGGAAGTTATTCTTCAATTGCGACTTCAAACTCTAATGCAGACTATCAACATGAACTAGACATGATCCAATGACCACCACAAGCTTGCCTGAATCACCAAGAACATCCACACTTCATCTATTTACTGAAATCCTTATCTCCTTCATCCAGAACCTCAAGAACACAGTCTGTCATCACTATCATAAGGGAATAGATGCTTGCGGACCTCCAGATCACTAACCAATTGATTTATCACTTCACATTGACTTCCTTAACACTCCACCAAATCTGTAGAATAGGATATTGCATTTCTGGATCCCACCGGACCTATCTGTGTCACTCTGTCACCTCTGAACACTTGTCGGAACCGGTTTTACTTGAGCGGCCACAACTTCTTCAGATCTTCATGCGGACCTCTGAAATCTTTACTGGATCATCTTAAGACTCATATCTACAAACCCTTTTAACTGCATCCTCTGATAGTCATCTTATCTTGGATCTTTACCTTACTGTCTTCACTATTCTTCTCTGTTCCTAATTAGGAATAATTTTCTCAGTATCTTCAGCACACAGCTCATCCAATCCTTGTCATCAATGCAACAGGAGTATGTTGACATCAATGACAACACCAGTTAGGCCCATACTTGCAACAAACATGTCCTCAAATTCTGGTCCTTGACCTTACCAAAGATTCTTTCAATGCCATGTCAAATCCTACAACCCCTTCATGTCATCTGCAACCCCTTGAGCTTATCGAAGAACCTTGTTGTGATGTTCACAACACGCCCCATTTTACTCCTTAGCAAAATGAGGACCCCTGCTGTGGCCTTTTGCTTTTTGCTTGTGTGTGTTGTTTTGCTTGGTGGTAAAGGGAAAAAGGGAGTGAAATAGTACAAACCTTGTTGAAAACAATGAAAAAAATTGTATTAAGTGCTAGGGCTGAGTACAGGTGAATTCCTTGTTGAAAATGAATAGGGGTTGCTTTTTGAACCATCTTAAAATTCCCTGTATTTTGTAAGTTATGAGTGTTTTGGTAAAATGTACATTCAGGTTTGTATGTTGCACATACAAGGTCCTTTGTATGTTGGGTCATTGTTTGTGCAAGGTCCTTTGTATGTTGTATCTTTGTATGTTGCATATACAAAGCAGCTTGTATATCGGGTTTATTCATTGTTTGCCTTGTATGCATTTCACTGATGGTCAATCTAATACATGCAAAGTGGACCCGACGTAGTTGAAAGTTGAAATGAATGTTTGGATAAATCCATCAGATGCATCTTATGTTTGTATGTATCTTACATACATTTCCAATGTGTAGGCCGCGGACCCGAAAGGATCATGAAACAGGGATAAATTATTGTATATTTGGTGATTGTTTATTTAAAACATACAAGTGAAACATACATTGCTTTATACATTGGATGGATCCGAAATGTTTATGGAATGCGGTAAAATCGTTGTATGTTTCCGGCTTGTATGTATCCTACATACATTGTTGATATACATTACGCCACATGCAAGTGCCGGAACCTAAATATTATGAAATGAAGTTAAACGATTGTATTTTCTGTGCTTTGTATGTTACGAAACATACATTACTTTTGATACATACAAAGTCAGAATTCAAAGAAGTTTAAAATCCATTTAATGCAATGTATTACGTTCGAATGTATATCAAGAGATACATTGCATTGTATACATAGCGGATCCAAAAGTAAGTTGAATGTGATTTTTTTTAAAGGGTTGAAGCCCGAAGGAGAGATACAAAGGATGTTGTATGCATCGTCACTTGTATCTAAAGGTGAGATAGAAAGGTTATATGCATCGCGAAGATGCAAAGTTAAAGGGTAAGGTGGCCCCCACTACTTGTATATCTAGCTTGTATAATTACAATGCATAATTACGATATACAAGCTGATATACAAGCGATAGATACAAAGGTAAAGATGCATTCTCGGATGCCAAGCAAAACTTAAAATGACAAAGTTGTATGTTCCGAATGGTTTGCATGTTCATAATATACAACCCGATATGCAAAAGGGAAATATACAAGCACCGGATGTGAAGTGAAAATTAAATATTGAAAATGCTTTGTAAATTTGCTGCGATTGTATATTTAAGACATACATTCGCAATATACAAGGATTTAAGCAAGGAAAAAGGCGGGAAAGCAAAGCAAAGGTATTTTTTATGCCATTTTGGGGCCTGATGCATGTTTTTGGTCAACGATGGTTGACTCAGCCATTTTTGACATTGTATGTGCATTCAAACATGCAGTTGCTGACAAATGCTGAGAATTCATGGCCTGATATTTGAGTTTGCGCCCGATATATGTGTTTGCGCATTTAGAGTTGGATTTAATAAAGTGATTATCTTCCTGCTGGTTTATTAAATGATGATACTTAATTCTTGTTTGTTTATTGCAGATTGTTGGGGCCATTTCAAAATAGCTGGAAAATGAAAGGTCGCTGACATAGTGGTGGCATGTAGGTAGATATAAAGACGGAGCCTTGATGATGATGACATCACATGGAGGGCAGATCAGATCACATCAGATAACAAAAGGAGACAGGAGGAGTCAGGGCCTTCAATGAAGAAGACAAAATGTAGATGGGGAAACATTATTAAACAGGGAACAACAGTTATTTTGAGCTGTTAGGGTTTTCAATGGGCATCCTTACACCCACTATGGGCTTGCTACTCAGATTTTTGGCAGGATTTGTTCCCCATCGTTGATGCTGCACTTGAAGGGTGGACCATTGATCGACTAGGGTTTTCTGGGTACTGTATTGGGGATAAATCAGAGCCATATATATATTTAGCCCCTTTACTATGAAAAGAGAGGGAGGTCAATCATTTTGTAAAAATCTGACCGAGACAATTTAATATAGGAGATTGGATTACTGAGACTAATGAGGACTGAATTGTTGAAACATCAAGGTTCTTTCTTCAGATCATTGTAAATGTACTTGTTCTAAAGCATATTGAATGGAGATGAAGCTTCAGATTACATCCTGATTGTAAACTTTACGTAATCTTCAAGTTGATTTCTGGATATGTACTGGTGAATGCTGTGTTTAATAGAAGCGCTTTCATTTCATTGCATGTTGTTGTCAACTTTTCCTTTGAAGATTTGCACTGGATCATGCAGATTTGTGAAATGTCCTGGTGAAGTATGATTCTAGTTTTTCTTCTCTTCATTGCTATATGGGAACATGTATGTGGATCAATGATCTCAGTCAAATAATTTTGGGAATCTCATTCTCTAACCCTTTTTCTCATTTTAATTTCATAGAAATCACTTCCATAACTGCAAATCATGATAAATAATAAGCAAAATAGAGAAATATGTTGACATCTCGTAGATAACTAAATATCAATAGCATATTTTGAGCTAAATGCATGTAGTGTTGAAAATATCATGCAAGGACTTGCAAATAATGGTAGAAATCATACAAATATCAACCTGTAGGCACATTATTTGAGCAAGTTCATAGTAAACTTTGTAGAAATTACTAATGAACGTAAGCCCCCTAAATGGAAAACAACAACACACATCAACCACTGAGTAACATCAGTAGATTATGAACTAATCAACGAAGACTTGGGATCATGAATTCTTTGAATTCATCGTATCTTTCAAGATAAATAAGGGTTGTTGTGTAACTTTTGTTTAATGTTTGGTTGTGACTAACATCACCATCAATAGAAACTGGCGCTAGAAGGAGGGCCTGAACAAAGAATCTGTAGATTTCTGCAAATGTTTTATACAACATTTTCTGAGCTTTCAAGTTTTATCTTAAGATATGATAAATTTCAAAAATTTATACAACATTTTCTGAGCTTTCAAGTTTTATCTTAAGATATGATAAATTTCAAAAATCCTAAAAAATTGAAAGCAGAGTCTCATTTCAATGGATGCATATGAAGACAATTATCAAGTTGATATTCCTTTATTTCAAGAAACTTTGAATAGGTAGCTTTATCCTCAAAGTTTTTATAACTTTGGTTTATCCACTTGTTGCAAGATACACCAGACTGTGGAGCACAGTGAAATTAATTGTCTAACTTTTCTTACAATGTTGGATTTATATTTGAGAGGACTAATTTTTTTTATAGATGTGTTCAGGGCTAAAGTCTGGCAGGAAAATGAAAGAGTTTTGGAGCGATAGGACAATATATCTTAAGAGGCTAGGGGACATACAGAAGAGGTACTGGTTGAATCAGTTCCAAAAGGTAAAAATAGTGAAATATCTTTCCTTGAGTCATTTTATGGTGACATTGATAGGATTTCTTCAAACGGGGAGTGCTGGTATAAATCTGTCAAAGTTTGTGAGAAGAAACCACTTGTCAGGATAAAGTCTTTGATTCTGATCCTAATACTTTTGATAAGGATAGTGAAACATTTTTCCTTGAGTCATTTTATGGTGGGAATTGGAGGTCTCTACCTTGTAATAAGGGTGAAGCAGAGTGCAGGTATGAATCTTTTGAAAATCCTAGAGAAGAAGGTGTTTCTTATTTCACGTCATCAAACAATCAACAAGAAAGATTTGATGAGAGGGAAGATAAATGTGAAATTGATCTTGATACACTAGGAAAATATATTGAGTTATTAAATGCTTGTTAGGATGATGTTTCTAGATCTGAATTTATCAGTTTTGATAGGGATGAGTTGATAAAGAAGTGTAAACAAGTATTGGAACAATTTAAATGCACTGCTGCTAATGAAGTTCCTATGATAGCAACTAATGGAGTCACAGAAAAGGAAATAAATGCTGATTTACTATTTGACTCCTTTAAATTGAATGATCAAGTGCCATGTTGTTGTAGGACAATGGAACTAGATTCTCTACTGGATGGTAGAAGTGAAATACTTGATGAACAATTCATGAAAGTTGAAGATGCAAAAAGCTTTGGAGTTGTTGTGCATGATCAGATACCAGTCCAATGTCATTTTGAAAATGAAACAGGGAAGTATTCCTATTAGTCGAATGTTGTTTCACCTTTACAGTCAAATGATTTAGAAATGATAAATTTCTATATATCAGATTATGATAATAAAGATACTCATTTAGATGCTGATGTGTAGAGAATTGAAGAGAACATTGAGACGTTTCCTGAGCTTGAGGATAAACTAAACATCCAGAATGAAGGAACAAAGCTGGATAAAGATGAAGAAATAATCCATCAAGAGCCATACATCCTTCAATTTGAAGTGAGACTAGACGTTGAGCCAAGCAATGAAATTATAGAGTTAAATGGAGCATCAGCTGTCAATGAACAAGCATGTCCAAAAGAGCCAGAGATGCACCAGGTTGTATCTTTCCTTTCCACAATGAATAATATTGAATACTATTTTGATTATGGAAATTTGGGAGATAAGACATGCATATGGATTAATCATGGACATGATGAGCTTCCTCAGTTGCTAATAGTTAAGAGTTATTCTGTTAAACACAGTGAATATAGAATACATGTGTATTTTTCAGAATACAAAGATAAATTTGCTAGGTTTAGAACCATAACTAGTGCCCTGATGCTCCTACACAATCTAAGGAAATATGCAAATACAGGTGTCTTTGGGTCTTTTCCTGGGTTTTATTTGCCTTGTAGGGGGGGTTTGTGTATAGTTTGGTAGAGTAGTTGTTTTGTTTCTTTTCTTTGCTTTCTTGTCTTGCTTTTTGTTGTTTCCTTTTGTAGGTTAGTTGTTTGTACAGCCTACTTGTTTCACTTGCTTTGTTGTTTCCTTAGCAGGGATGTTTATTTTGATTTAGAGTAAGAAGGAGCAGACCAACAACCACTGAAAACAATGGAAAATTCAGAACATTCAGGTTAATTATTTGAAATTTATGCATAACTTCTTGTGACTGTCATGAATGTAGAGAGTTGTTTAACTTGTGAAATTTTGTATTCAATAACTGTGGGTTGAGTATTCAAGGAAAGTTTCTCACAATGACACACCTAAAATCCTTGGGTTTGTTGAGCTTACCAGTGTAGATATTAGGTGAAAAATCTGAGGTCACCCTTGCTACCATTACAATTCTCAGCTTAATTTCAAGAAGTGACCACTCCTTGCATCATGAAGTTACAAATGCAATATCTTATGAAATCTCTATCAAATACAATAAATAAATAAATAAATAAAATGGATTTTACTAAAAATCTAGATTAAGTCATCTAAGTAACTCTACCAGGGCTATAGACGCTCGCTGGTAGTGGGGCTCTACTTAGGAGAATTGTAAGAATAACCTTGTCGAGGCTATGGACGCTTGCTGGCAGCAAGGCTCTATCCGGTTGGCTATGAGGGAATGACATCAACTACGTAGGCTAATATTAGTCACTGGTTTGTTCAATTGATTTTCAAGATGAGGATTATTAATCACGTGCAACCACTTAAACTGAAAAAGAAAATTCATGCACCTTATTGAATACATTGAGTCTCAAGTTAAATGATGATTTGCAGAAAAGATAGTTGGAAGTTATGAATTTATTTCATTTAGTTTTTTGTAATGGTTTGAATTTGATTGTTTTGTTTGGTTTCTAGTTGTTGTGATGTTCACAACACGCCCCATTTTACTCCTTAGCAAAATGAGGACCCCTACTGTGGCTTTTTGCTTTTCGCTTGTGTGTGTTGTTTTGCTTGGTGGTAAAGGGAAAAAGGGAGTGAAATAGTACAAACCTCATTGAAAACAATGAAAAAAATTGCATTAAGTGCCAGGGCTGAGTATAGGTGAATTCCTTGTTGAAAATAAACAGGGGTTACTTTTTGAACCATCTTAAAATTCCCTGTATTTTGCAAGTTATGAGTGTTTTGGTAAAATGTACATTCAGGTTTGTATGTTTCACATACAAGGTCCTTTGTATGTCAGGACGTTGTATGAGCAAGGTCATTTGTATGTTGTATCTTTGTATGTTGCATATACAAAGTAGTTTGTATATCGGGTTTATTCATTGTTTGCCTTGTATGCATTTCGCGGATGTTCAATCTAATACATGCAAAGTGGACCCGACGTAGTTGAAAGTTGAAATGAATGTTTGGATAAATCCATCGGATGCATCTTATGTTTGTATGTATCTTACATACATTTGTTATATACATTTCCAATGTGCAGGCTGCGGACCCGAAAGGATCATGAAACAGGGTTAAATTGTTGTATATTGAAAACATACAAGCGAAACATACATTGCTTTATACATTGGACGGACCCGAAATGTTTATGGAATGTGGTAAAATCGTTGTCTGTTTCTGGCTTGTATGTATCCTACATACATTACTGATATACATTATGCCACATGCAAGTGCCGGAACCCAAATATTATGAAATGAAGTTAAACGATTGTATTTTCTGCGCTTTGTATGTATGTTACGAAATACACATTACTTTCGATACATACAAAGTCAGAATTCAAAGAAGTTTAAAATCTGATTAATGCAATGTATTACGTCTGAATGTATATCAAGAGATACATTGTGTTGTATACATAGTGGATCCGAAAGTAAGTTGAATGCGATTTTTTTTAAAGGGTTGAAGTCCGAAGGAGAGATACGAAGGATGTTGTATGCATCATTGCTTGTATCTAAAGGTGAGATACAAAGGTTATATGCATCGCGAAGATGCAAAGTTAAAGGGTAAGGTGCCCCCACTGCTTGTATATCTGGCTTGTATAATTACAATGCATAATTACGATATACAAGCCGATATATAAGCGATAGATACAAAGGTAAAGATGCATTCTCGGACGCCAAGTGAAAGTTAAAACGGCAAAGTTGTTGTATGTTCAAAATGGTTTGCATGTTCATAATATACAACCCGATATGCAAAACGGAAATATACAAGCACCAGACATGAAGTAAAAATTAAATATTGAAAATGCTTTGTACATTCACTGCGATTGTATATTTAAGACATACATTCGCGATATACAAGGATTTAAGCAAGGAAAAAGGTGGGAAAGAAAAGCGAAGGTATTTTTTAAGCTATTTTGGGGCCCAATGCATGTTTTTGGTCAACGATGGTTGACTCGGCCATTTTTGACATTGTATGTGCATTCAAACATGCGGTTGCTCACAAATGCTGAGAATTCATGGCCCGATATCTGTGTTTGCACATTTAGAGCTGGATTTAATAAAGTGATTATCTTCCTACTGGTTTATTAAATGATGATACTTAATTCTTGCTTGTTTATTGTAGATTGTTGGGGCCATTTCAAAATAGTTGGAAAATGCAGGGTCATCGACACAGTGGCAGCATGTAGGTAGATATAAAGACGGAGCCTTGATGATGATGACATCACATGGAGGGCGGATCAGATCACATCAGATAACAAAAGGAGATGGGAGGAGTCAACACCTTCAATGAAGAAGACAAAATGCAGATGGGGAAACATTATTAAATAGGGAACAATAGTTATTTTGAGTTATTAGGGTTTCCAATGGGCATCCTTACACCCAGTATGGGCTTGTTGCTCAAATTTTTGGCAAGATTTGTTCCCCACCGTTGATGCTGCACTTGAAGGGTGGATTGTTGATCGACTAGGGTTTTCTGGGTATTATATTGGGGATAAATCAGAGCCATATATATATTCAACCCCTTTACTGTGAAAAGAGAGGGAGGTCAATCATTTTGTAAAAATCTGACCAAGACAGTTTAATATAGGAGATCAGATTACTGAGACTAATGAGGACTGAACTATTGAAACATCAAGGTTCTTTCTTCAGATCATTGTAATTGTACTTGTTCTAAAGCATACTGGATGGAGATGAAGCTTTAAATTACATCCTAATTGTAAACTTTACGTAATCTTCAAGTTGATTTCTGGATATGTACTGGTGAATGCTGTGTTCAATAGAAGCGTTTTCATTTCATTGCATGTTGTTGTCAACTTTTCCTTTGAAGATTTGCACTGGATCATGCAGATTTGTGGAATGTCCTGGTGAAGTATGATTCTAGTTTTTCTTCTCTTCATTACTGTATGGGAATATGTATGTGGATCAATGATCTCAGTCAAGTAATTTTGGGAATCTCATTCTCTAACCCTTTTTCTCATTTTAATTTCATAGAAATCACTTCCATAACTGCAAATCATGATAAATAATAAGCAGAATAGAGAAATATGCTGACATCTCATAGATAACTGAATATCATTAGCATATTTTGAGCTAAATGCATGTAGTGTTGAAAATATCATGCAAGGACTTGCAAATAATGGTAGAAATCATGCAAATATCAACTTGTAGGCACATTATTTGAGCATGTTCATAGCAAACTTTGTAGAAATTACTGATGAATGTAAGGCCCCTGAATGGAAAACAACAACACACATCAAGCACTAAGTAATGTTAGTAGATTATGAACTAATCAACGGAGACTTGGGATCATGAATTCTTTGAATTCATCGTATCTTTCAAGATAAATAAGGGTTGTTGTGTAACTTTTGTTTAGTGTTTGGTTGTGACTAACATCACCATCAACAAACCTCTTACCATGAACCAAAGTCAAGGTCCATCGAACATCCATATTGTCAACCAAGAAGCTATCCAAGATCTATCCACTTCCATTCAAGAAGACCAAGAGCTATGTCAAGAACACACCTTAGAGCATGTGGAAACATCCACCCTTTGTCTAAATCAAGATCAAAACACCCCCATCCAATTTAAAACCATTCATAACCTTCATCTCTTCCATGATCAAGATAATACCTATGAAGAAGCTATCCATGAGCAACTTGATCCTATACATGGGAAAGAGATCCAATTCCAACCCGTCCATAATCTATACCTTCTCTATGAAGAAGCTATCCATGAGCAACTTGATCCTATACATGGGAAAGAGATCCAATTCCAACCCGTCCATAATCTATACCTTCTCTATGATCAAGATACTACCTTTTACAAAGAAGATGTTCATGAACAAATTGATCCCATACCTATACGTGAGCAAGAAACCTTCATTACTTCTATTTATCTTCCATCTAATCCTATCCATGATCCAACAACTTCCACTTCCTCTGATGAGACACTTGCCTCCCAAGTGCACATAGATGATTAAACCAATAACTTGGATCCTATTAAACATAATGATAATCAAGATCCTAATGATTCCCCACCATCCATTATTGACCAAGTTGCAAATCCCCCACCATATATCCTTGGTCTCATTACCTTCATCCATGAATGTTCTTCCTTAGAACACCAACATCCATTATCCTCTACCTCACCTTCTCCATCCAATAAGGAACTCGTGTCTAGTGTTCCACCTATACATAATCCCACTGTCCATCGCATACTCCAGAATATGAACTATCAAGGTAAAGGCTTAGGCCTTCATGAACAAGGTATTTTGGAACCTATCCATGTTAAAGTTTCTCCACCCTCATATGGCCTTTGATACATACCTCAAGATGAACAATCTCAAGATGTTGGTACTTCCTCCACTCCTCCTAAGTCCACCACTGTCCATCACAAACCCTATCATATCCCTAAAACATATGTGGCCATTCCACCTCCATCATCCTACAATTGTCAAGAGCATATGACCATACACCTTCCACCATCCAATCTACCTCCGCTACTTCCAAATCCTAATATCTCTCCATGCATTTTACCACCACTTCTTCTAACACCTTTTCCATCCATCTATAAATCCTCTAAATATCCCAATCATGGCCAACAAATGCACATGTTGTCTAAGCAACGAGCTTCCACCAACCTCACTTCCACCGTCCCCAGGGGATTCAAAAGAAAAAATTTGGATGCCTCTACCTATAAAGTCAAAAATCCTAAGAGTCCTCATGACCTAGGATACAAAAGCCAAGAATCAAAGAAACATCCATCTCAAAAGCTGCACACACCCACACACCTCAATGCCAAACTAAAAAAGGTGTGGGTCCCCAAGCAACAAATAATTATCTTAGAAGCTGCACAAAAGCTGCATATACCCAAGTCCATACTTTCACAAGTACAATCTACAAGCAAAATGGTTTGGGTACCCAAGCAAAAATCCATGAAGTCAAATAAGGCATCCATCTCTAAAGCATCCAAACCATCCACTTTCTCCCATGCCATCTACACGTATCAAATCCTTCCATCCCACATGACAAATAAAAATCAGAAGTATACTAAGTCTATGTGGGTCCCTAAAGGCCTACATCACTCATCCACTAGGCAAAAATATCCATTGCTTCCTACACCACCTTCCCATCATAAGCTTCAATGTTTATCATGGTGTGTGCAACCATTGGTCATAGTTCCCTTCCATTCCACAACACTTCCGTATAACTCCATCTCCCCTCCCTTCCACTACTATCCTACATATCTTCCCCATTCTAGTCCCATGGTCCATGCTTTTGCATAAGCTTTCCAATCTGTATATCTACATCAACGTCCACTATCGCACCCTTCCATTATCCAATATCTACCTTCTCCATATCTCACTTTCATGCAATCCCCTATCAACATCTATGAAAACACTTGACTTGGTTCATGTGATGACATCCATTGAGACTATCCCCTTTCAAGGAACTAGATGCTTGAGTCCTTCCATATCCACCTTCTTCCATCCATATATTCAAAAAAAAAAAAAAGAGAAAAATCCCTTTGTCCAATGGTCAAAACTTGGCAAACAGGCACCTTGGATAACTACCATGACGAAAACCTGGCAAATAGGCATCATGTGTAAGTTGATCTCCTATGTCACCTACACTTGGGGGCACCTTGTCTCATCGACATATAACCTTCTACTATCATTCCTTTCCTCACTATTTCCTATCCTATTCCTCTATCCATTACATACCTATACTGTCGAGTCTATCCATCCTGATCTTCCATTTCTCTATTTCCTTGATCTTGATAAAGATTGGGGGCACAATGTTGACAAATGTTTTAGATGTATCTTGACATACCTTATCCCTCCAAACCACATAAATCCTTCATTATCCTCTCATCCTCCTGTCATCATAAGCATTGCCATGAAAATCCTAAGTACTCTACCTACAAAAGGGGCATGTTATTCCTATGTGACTTAGTCCTTGGCGATCACATCCTTGCTCTCTTCCATGTGCATTTCATTCCTTATCACCCATGCATCTACCTATCCACGGTGTTTCCTTGTCATCAGTATCATCCGATCCATATCTGGTCCATATTTGTTCCACACCTGATCCATATTTGTTCCCTATCGCATCTCATTCGGTCCATATCTCAGTATCACAGGGTTCACGCTGAACTACGTTGTCTCTACATCGTCACGTAGACAAAGCCATAATCAATGCGCCCTTGAGGCTCTGCTACCCATCCATTCCCTACCTTATCACCTATCCTCTGCTACGCCCTTAATATTGTTGTACATAGGGTTATGAATAGTCAGCTTGTGGCTATCTTAACTCCTAATTAAGTCATATTATCATTATTATATTGTTATTTAGTTGTTTAGGTTGGCCTAAGGCTTCTATAGGGTTATCTAAGTCGGCCTGGGTGATATCCTAGGCATAAATAGGTATATATATAGGAGGTAGTGAGTCTCATTTCATATCATATTGTGTATTGTGTTCTCATTGAAGACTATTGGAGATATCCCCCTCGAAGTGGATTAGGAGGTTGCCCCCTTGAAGTGGCATATTATTATCAAGTATTTGCAGTATATTTACTATTATATTTAGATATTGTGCAAGTTGTTTCATTACAAGTGGTATCAGAGCATGATCTTGGCACCGTAGAGGCAAGATTTTTTCTCAACATTGGAGGCAATTTTGGGAAGAGCATAACTTTCAGATTTTAGAGAATTTTTTAAATATTTGTAAAGGGTTTTTGAAGACCATATTAAAGAAGATACAGTCCAGATTTCAGAGGAATTGAAGCAAAAATAAGTGAGTTATTGCAAAATTAGGGTTTCCAACAAATTCACTCTCAAGGCAGTAAATTTGCTAATTTTTTGGATTTTTTCTAGGTAAGTGGTATCTTGGCCCTAGTAAGTTACAGTAAAATTTTTAGAGAATTTACATTTCATTTGTGTGATTTATTTCAAAAATATTGGTTTCCATCATGACGGGGCCTGCAACAAGAGGCAAAAAGAATGCTACCACACCGCGGAAATCCTCTGATAAGGATGAGGAAATAATAGAGGATAGTAATCCCAATGAGGAAATAAGTAATTTCAAGGAAGAGGTTAAGAGGGATATGTGTGACCTAAGAGGAGATATATCAGATATACGAAGCATGTTAAGTGCCTATATGAATGAACCAAGAAAGGAGTTCTCGGGCAACCAAGGTGAAACCTTCAAGTTAGCTAATAATGACACAAATTTTAATACTCCTATGGAATCTAGGAATTTTTTTCCAAAGGTGGATATGCGCAAGTTTGATGGTAAGGATCCTCTAACATGGATAAACCAAATGGAGAATTTTTTTGAAGTACATCAAATCCCATATGGACAAAAGGTCAGGATGGCTTCCCTATATCTAGAACCAGATCAATTCATTTGGTATCATTGGCTTTGTAATCATCAGAGAAAAACGGGTCTCACCATCTCATGGTCAATTTTTACAAAAGAACTCCAAGCACAATATAGCAATAGTGTGACAAACAACTTCTTCAGCCAGCTTGCTAAACTTCAACAAACAGGATCAGTTAAGGATTATATTCAAAAATTCCAAAATCTATCCTTAAGAGTGGATACAATTACAGAGGATAACTTGAATGATTTATTCTTGGGTGGTCTCAAGGATCACATTCAACATGAGGTATGCATGTTTAGTCCTAGCTCAGTAAATGAGTCTTTTATCTTGGCACGTAGGGTAGAGGAGAAGTATTTGATTCCTAGAAAGCAAGGGGCGAATATGACAAGAGAGAAAGGATATTGAACACCTTCTCTTCCTCAACCTACTAGGTTGACTCTACAGCAAATTGAGGAGAAAAGAGAAAAAGGGTTGTGTTTCAATTGTGATAGCAAATACAGTCGAGGACATAAATGTAGTGAAAAGAAATTGTTCTATATTGAAGGTCCAAGTGCGAAAGAAGACGAGGAACCCATATTAGAGGAGGATAGGGAGTCAAGTGAGGAATCACATGATTCTCAACCAATCATTTCTTGTCATGCACTCTCAGGTTTCAGTGCACCACAAACTCTCAAGGTAGTGGGTTTCTTAAAGAAGCAGAAAGTAATAGTGTTGATTGACTCAGGTAGTACTCATAATTTCATCAACAAAAAGTTGGCAACTCATCTAAATTGTTTTATATATCCAGCCCCAGAGTTTCAGGTTTTGATTGCAGATGGGGGTACAATTAGTTGTTTGGGGAAGTGTCATAGCATTAAATTATCCATGGGAGATTATCAACTTGATACCCCAATGTATGCAATATCCATGGGTGTAGCAGATATTGTTTTGGGAGTACAATGGCTTACTACATTGGGAACAATTGAGATGAACTTCCAAGAACTATTCATGAGATTTCAATCAGAAGGAAAGGTAGTGGAGCTAAGGGGGTTGAAGGCAAAATCCCCACAGATGGTAAGCTCTCATCAAATGCAAAAGTTGCTTAAGAAAGGAGAGGATGGATTTGTGGCCCAGCTATGTTCATTAGAAGTCTCTCAATCTAATGCTCCTACTCATCCAGATTTACAAGCAATAATTGATCATCACTCAGTGGTTCTTGGAGATATGCCTAAAGGACTTCCTCTTAAGAGGGATCATGACCATGCCATACAACTAGTTCCAAGGAGCCAACCACCAAACATCAGGCCTTATAGGTACCACACATACAAAAAAGTGAGATAGAAAAAATTGTTGAGGAGATGCTAGAGGCAGGAATTATCAGGCATAGCCAAAGTGCTTACTCCTCACCTGTGGTGATGGTGCGTAAGAAGCATGAAACTTGGCGCATGTGTCCAGATTATAGAGTGCTCAACATGTACACCATTAAAGATAAGTTTCCTATTCCAGTCATTGATGATTTGCTAGATGAATTGAATGGAGCTATGTATTTAACTCATGAAGGTCATTATGAATTGTTGGTGATGCCATTCGGCCTTCCCAATGCACCATCTACATTCCAAAGTTTGATGAATTCCATTTTTAAGAAGTTCTTGAGAAAGTTTGTGTTAGTGTTCTTTGATGATATATTGATTTATAGCAAGACTTGGGAAGAACATTTGCAACATGTAGATCAAGCATTACAATTACTCAAAGATCATCAACTCTATGCGAAGCCATCCAAGTGTGCTTTTGGTCTTAAGGAGGTGGAGTATTTGGGACACATAGTTTCACATGAAGGAGTAAAGGTGGAACAAAATTAAGGCTATCATGGAATGGCCTATTCCAAAAACCATTAAGAAACTGAGGGGTTTCTTGGGATTGATAGGGTACTATAGAAGATTTGTGAAGAATTATGGTCGTATAGCAGCACCCCTCACCACTCTCTTGAAGAAGGATTCTTTTCATTGGAATGAGTCCGCTAATGTAGCATTTGAGCAATTGAAGGAGGCTATGTGTACAACTCCAGTGCTTGCCACTTCGGACTTCACCAAGGAATTCATTGTGGAATGTGATGCTTTTGGAAATGGGATAGGAGTAGTTCTCATGCAAGAAGGTTGACCAATTGCTTTTGAGAGTCATCAATTAAAGGGTAAAAATCAGCTCAAACCTATTTATGAGAAGGAAATGCTAGCAATCCTTCACGCAGTTAAACAATGGAGGCCTTATTTAATGGGTCAACACTTCAAGGTTAAGATAGATCATGATAGCCTAAAATATTTTTTGGAACAAAAACTATCCTCTGAAGAGAAACAAAAATAGGTCACTAAGATGTTGGGATATGACTTTGAGATTGTATATAAGAAAGGGAAGGAAAATATTGTGGCTGATGCACTTTCTAGGAAGGATGAGAAAGATGATGCCTTATTGTATGCCCTTTCAATATTACAAGCAAATTGGGTGGAAGAAGCCAAAGCAGAGTGGCAAAATGATGTTGCAACAAGTAATCTCATCCAACAATTAAAAAGTGATCCTAGTAGTTCAAATAAGTTTTGTTTGAAGGGAGATATTCTTTGGTATAAAGAGCACTTGTATCTCTGCAAGAATTCCACTATTAAACACAAGATTCTCATAGAGCTACATGAGTCCCCAGTTGGTGGTCATTCAGGATTTTTGAAGACATATCATCGGGTCAAGCAAGATTTTTTTTGGGAAGGGCTAAAAGGTGATGTTCAAAAATTTGTGGCTGAATGTTTGGTTTGTCAAAGAAATAAGGGGGAGACAATTAAGACACCAGGTCTCTTGCAGCCCTTATCTATTCCTAGCTAGCGTTGGGAAGAGGTATCCATGGACTTCATTACAGGGTTTCCCAAATCTAAAGGTCATAATGTCATCATGGTAGTAGTTGATCGCCTCACTAAATATGCACATTTCATTGCATTATCATATCCTTTTATAGCAAGTGCAGTGGCAAATGTTTTCTTAGAGAATATCCAAAAGCTACATGGTAAACCTAAGGTTATTGTCAGTGATCGTGATCCTATCTTTACTAGTCACTTTTGGAAAGATTTATTCTCATGTTTGGGTACTCAATTGGCTCATAGTTCTTCATACCATCCTCAATCAGATGGGCAAACTGAGGTTGTTAATAAATGTTTGGAAGGATATCTACATTGTTTCACTTCAGAGAAACAATCTCAATGGGTAGATTGGCTACCATTGGCAGAATGGTGGTATAACACTTCTTTTCATAGCTCATAAAAAATGTCTCCATTTTTGGCACTTTATGGATATCATCCTCCTTCCATCACATCATCATTAAAGGTGTCACCAAGAGTTCAGGCAGTAGAGGACCACTTGCTTCATCAACAACAGGTACTTTCACGACTCAAGGAGAATTTAGCTATGGCACAAAATCGAATGAAACAACAGGCGGACCAACATCGTAGTGAAAGAAATTTTGAAGTTGGGGATTGGGTCTTCTTGAGATTGCAACCTTATAAACAAATCTCAATGAAGCAACAAAAAAAGAATAATAAGTTGTCTCCAAGATATTATGGGCCATACCAAATCATGCAAAAGATTGGTAGTGTTGCCTACAAGCTAGAGTTGCCACCAACAACAAAGATACATCCAGTTTTTCATGTTTCTTGTTTGAAGAAGGTAATTGGGCAGAATATTCCTACTCAAACAGTACTACCAGAGCTCGATGAAGAAGGAAGAATAATTTTGGAACCAGAGGGCATTCTTCAAACACGCATGAAGAAGATGAGGAATAGAACCCTCATTCAGTATCTCATCCAATGGAAGAATTTACTAGTTGAAGAGGCCACATGGGAGGATGAGGAGTTCATTCAAAAGAATCCACACTTGGTTAGCATTGCGGACAATGCTTCTTTGAAGAAGGGGGGCATGCTATGCCCTTAAATATTGTTGTACATAGGGTTATGAATAGTTGGCTTGTGGCTATCTTAACTCCTAATTAAGTCATATTATCATTATTATATTGTTATTTAGTTGTTTAGGTTAGCCTAAAGCTTCTATAGGGCTATCTAAGTCAGCCTAGGTGATATCCTAGGCATAAATAGGTATATATAGGAGGTAGTGAGTCTCATTTCATATCATATTATGTATTGTGTTCTCATTGAAGACTATTGGAGGTATCCCCCTCAAAGTGGATTAGGAGGTTGCCCCCTCGAAGTGGCATATTATTATCAAGTATTTGTAGTATATTTACTATTATATTTAGATATTGTGCAATTTGTTTCATTACATCCTCCAGTCCGTCCATGTCCGCACCTTTCACTAGATGCAAGCACGCGCAACAAAATGCATTTCCAAACAAAAGTCTTGATGCAAAACATCAACCTATCCAAATGCAAAAAAAACAAGGACCAAAACATATCAAAATGATTTTTATCCATAATATGGCAAGGAAGCACATCTAATGCAGGATTTTTTTGTGGAAAGGTTAAGTTAGAGAGTCTTGATTTTTGTTATTATGTCTTTCTATGCTACTCGAGGATGCCAAAAGCTAGAGATGCTATGATGGGGGCATAATCATTTTTCTTTGTCTGTTGTTTGTGGATCAATCTTTAGTAGTGTGACAATTTTTGTCTAATGACATGATCAACAAAAGATCATCGAGGACTTCTGAGGTCTAAACATGAAAAGGGGCAATCCTTGTCTGCTGAAATGCAAGAAATACTCAGGTCATCTAGATTTAATTTTGACTAGATGCTTGTATTTTCTTACAATATAATAAAAGCCCAATGATGAAATAAGCACTTCAAAATACTTGCAACATCAAGATGACAAATATCCATAGCCATATCCATATCCATATCCATAATGTATCCAATTGCATCTCATATTCGTATCCATATCCATTTACATTTCGCATACTATCCCATGCAATAAAAATTCTATGCAGAGTATCAATGTTTACAAATAAAAGCTTTTGATTTCTTCTATCGAGTGATTCTTCTATCAATCAACTTTCTATCTATCATTGTGGTCCATTCTTCCCAATCCAGTCAGTCTGAGCAATGATCCACATGCAAGTCCATACTTAATCCATAACAATCAGGTCATTTCAATCTTGTCAAATGATCCATTCACAATCAGTGGTCTTGATCCTTGTCTGGTCGTAAACCAACTCAATCAGTTATAATCAAACATTTGTCTTATACAGGATGTAGCATTGTCAAAATTAGACCAATACATGCATCTTACACGACATGCTTCATTTCTTGAAACCAGACATTGTCCTTCGTGTTGCTCTAGGGATCTATCATTCCCCACCATGACAACACTATTGTATATCATTGGTTTACCGCTTGACAGGGGTAATACCTTGTTTGTTCTTGTATCATTTGTGCATACTTGCTTACTTGCTTGTGTGTGTTATCATTTTATCTTGCATCACATATCATTCATCTTTTTCTTCACCCTAACCCGTTTCTCCTCTTCTTCATCATGAGATTGTCCGTCTCACGCCCCTCTGCGTTCTTCCCATCCAATCTCTCGAGGGGGCATCCTATCGTCGTTAAAAATGTACTAGGGGAAAACTGGGGCATGTATCATTTTTAGACAATCTTATTCTGTGAAACAACGTGATAAAACACATTGCATCAAAGAAGGGCAAAATGTATACACCTAAAAATGACACGACTCTGTCTAAATAAATATTTTTAATATTTATTTAAGTCTACCTTCCTCTATCAATAAATAAATAATTAAATTTATTTATTCAATTCATATTCCTCTAAGTTAATTAAATTTTAAAATATTTAATTATCTCTTCTAAAGTTAAAATTAAATAAAATCCTTTATTTAATTAAATTCTTCCAAGCAATTAAATAATTAAGTCAAAGTATATTCCTCCAAATTTAAATAAATCATTTAAATTTATTTAAATCCTCTCACTCTCCAAAAATAAAATATAATAAAATATTTTATTTATTCTTCCAAATCATGTGCAAGTATTTAATTCGCTTTCTTATCTTCCAAAATCTTCTAAAAATAAATCTTTCTTGTCATGCAAAAGCAAAAGTTGAGTTATTGATTTAAAACAACCTTGTTTTTATCAACAAACTCTTAAATTAGAATAAAACATTCTAATTTTGTAAAAGCAAATCTTATCTTTGTCATGAAAGCAGTTAACTCAAAGAGAATAGCTTTTTCTATGACACATGTCCTTCTTCTATTCACGTATGTTCCCTCAAACATCTTCTACCATTGATCTTCTTACTTCTTCTACATCGTTGATCTTCTCTCTCACAACTCTATAAATACAACCCTCTTCTTCCATTTCATATATCCAAGCTTTCCATATTGTTACTCTGTAGAATTCATATCATTCCATACAAATCTATAGCTTGTGACCATCCTCATTTGTATTTAAAGTTCATCTTCAATGCAAAAAGTATCCTAGCCACCTCTCTACCGCCATCTTGAAGAAGTGCAAGGAATTGTGTTTCCTGAGGGCCATATTTTTTACAACAATGATCGATCAAGACTAGGTGAGAAATGGAAATTGCCAAGTAAAAAGGTTGTGAGTATCATTTCTTCTTATTTTAAATCCTTTTTTTTATCTACACCTTCCATTGATGTTTTGGGTTTTTATAATTAGTTTTATTCATCCCATTTTACCCATCACACCAGGTTTCCACGTAAAAATCCTGGTGTTATGTGTGTTGATTTCAATTCTGCTCATGTGTTGTTAATTCTTGCTTTCATAGTTATATCATAAATCTGTTTGTAAGTGGTTAAGAAGATTAACTGCAGAAAAGGTTAAAAGTTTTGACAACTGATTCACCCCCCCTCTCAGTTGTCTACCCTTATTTCAACATGGTTGGTCATGCCTTTTGGACTAACTAATGCACCTAGTACATTAATGAGATTGATGAATGAAGTGTTGAAATATTTTTTTGGTAGATTTGTTATTGTTTATCTAGATGATATCTTGATATTTAGTAAGACACTAGAATAGCATTTGATACATATAGATTTGTTTTTGAAAAGTTGAGGGAAGAAAAGTTGCTAATTAACTTGAAAAAGTATAGCTTTGTGAAGAGGGAATTGGTATACTTGGGTTTTGTTGTTTTAGGAGAAGGTCTCAAGATGGATTTGGAAAAGGTGAGAGCTATTCTAGAATGGTCTACACCTAGGAGTGCTACTGAGGTGAGATCATTTCATGGTTTAGCATGTTTTTACAGAACGTTTATTAAGGGTTTCAGTAGTATTTGTGCACCATTAACTTATACCATGAGGGGAGACAAAAGGGAGTTTAGATGGACTACAGGGGCAGCAAGGAGTTTTGGTTTGTTGAAGGGTAAAGTGATGGAGCAACCTATTTTAGCACTTCCAGATTTCAGCAAAGTATTTCAAGTGGATTGTGATGCAAGTGAGAATGTGATTGGAGTTGTCCTAAATCAAGAAGGTAAACCCATTTCTTACTTAGTGAGAATTTAAAAGATGCAAAAAGAAAATATTTAGTGTATGATTAGGAATTTTATTCTATTGTACAAGCATTGAAAAAGTGGAGACACTATCTTTTACCTAAGGAGTTTGTTTTGTATACTAATCATGAATCACTTCAATATTTGAGTAGTCAAGTGAAGTTAAATCAGAGGCACATGAAATGGGTAGAGTTTTTGCAAAGTTACACTTTTGTTTTAAAACATAGGAGTGGGAAGTCTAATAGGGTTGCATCTATGCTTTGAGTAGAAGGCAAGGTTTGTTGATTTAATTGCAAGTTGAGGTTGTTGGATTCAATGAGCTGAAGGAGTTGTATGAGGAAGATCTAGATTTTGGAGAGGCTTGGAAGGCTTGAAAAGAGCCTATTGTTGGTGATAGGACCAAGTGGTTGGATTATTTGATCCAAGATGGTATGTTGTTCAAAGGTAATAAGTTGTGCATTCCAAGAAGTTCAATGAGAATAAAATTGATTAAAGAAAAACATAGTGGAGGACTTGTAGGACATTTCAGTTTTGACAAAACCATAGCACTTGTTGGAGAGAAGTATTATTGGCCTCAGCTAAAGAAAGATATCAGAAAATATGTGCAAATTTGTAGAATTTGTCAGGAGGTAAAAGGAACTCGTCAAAATGTACAGGTTTATATCAGCCATTTCCAATATCCGAGAAGCCATGGGAAGAGATTAGTATGGATTTTGTTTTGGGTTTTCCAAGGAATCAAAGGGGTCATGATTCAATATTGGTGATGGTAGATAGAGTTTCCAAAATGGCTCATTTTGTTCCATGTAAAAAGACTAATGATGCTGTGAATGTTGATGGGAATTAAGGTGTCTCAACCTTGGTAATTCCTTGTATTATTTCATTGTATTTATTTATTTATTGCCTATTATTGTAATTAGGATGAAAATCCTTATTGTCATCTTGTGGGATTTGGCACGGTGATGTGTCATCCTACGTGTAAGGTGACAACATGTAAATTTGTCCTCACATGAGGAGATAGGTGTCTCACTTGTGGTAGGAATATTTTTCCATGTGTTGGCATCTTGGATAGTGTGTAAGAGAATATTGACCAAAACGGTTATGATAGATTCCTATGACAAATCTATGACACGTAAGAGTCGTAAATGGAAGATTCTATGAAAGGTGAAGACATGTGTCACAAGGCATCTTGGAAGAAGGCATTTTTGGGTGCCGCAAGGAGGGTTATGACTTGTTGTAAAAGAATATGCTATTTATAGCTTGTGTATGATAGATTCTCTTACAGCTATAAGATATGTCAGTATGACGGATTCTATGACGTTCATAAGAGTCATAAGAGCATCTGTCATTGCCCAACTTGGGAATAGGTGACCATTTTGGGATGGGGTGTTATGAGAAGTGTCATGACCATACTGTAGTGTTGGACAAGTGTCCTTATGTGTGGGTTTTGGGCCATGAGGCCATGTTGGACGCCCATCTCAAGGAAAGCTCATCTTTGCCTTGTAAACTTCTATTCAAGCAGGTGCTTTGAGAGGAGATGTATTATGTGATTGACAGGTACTGTTATGCTGCCGGTTTGTCTCTAGATACGAGTGTTGAAGACTCTTGAGAGCTTGCATTGCAAGTGTATTGTAAACCATTTCAGTTTTGATAATACATTGTGTAGGTCTTGGAGTGTGGGGATTTTCACCTGATAAGGGTTTTCCCCACGTATATCTTGTGTCTCTCTCTTCTATCTCATTTATGTGTGTATGTGTATTGCTGTAATATCTCCATTGTTGTGTTTAACATTATGTAATTGTAAGGATTAAAACAAATTTGCACTCTTCTCTCCTCTCTAGATTAGTGTATGAAGTGATTTCCGCACACCTAGCTTCCTTTCAGTTGGTATTAGAACCTAGCCAGTTTTGGTTCTAGCTGCTAGGTAGGAGATTTTTGAGCTAATCTTAGGTTGAGTGGGAGTTTGTGTAGAGTATTCTGTATCTTGTTGCAGGAAGGAGATGGCAAGCACATCCGGAAGAGTAGAGGTGGAGAAGTTCAATGGCATAAATTTTGAGTTGTGGAAACTCAAGATGGAAGATCTACTTGTTGATCATGACCTATGGGAAATTGTTGATGGAACAAAACCTACGACAATGTCACAAGATGATTGGGACCTCAAAGATCATAAGGCTAAGGGTCTCATAAGACTCTATCTAGTTGAATCTGTCCTATTGAATGTCCATGAGGAGAAGACAACGAGAGATCTTTGGAAGAAGCTAGGAGATGTTTATCAGGCCAAGTCCTTGGTGAACAAGATTGTTCTAAAAAACAAGCTGTTTGCTTTGAATTTGGAAGATGGAGGATCTATTGCGGACCATATGAATGCTTTCAACATGATTGTTGCACAATTGACATCTGTGGATCGTGTGAAAATGGAGGAGGAGGATCAGTGTATGACCTTGCTTTGTTCTTTGTCAGATTCATGGGATCATCTTGTTATGGCTATCGGGAGTACCACATCCACTTTCAAGATGGAAGATGTGGTGTCTTCATTTTTATTTGAAGAAATGTGGAGAAAGACAACTAAGTTAGCCAAAGAAGCTCTTGCAGTTCATGGAAGACCCAAAGAGAAAGGGAAGAAGAAGGACAGAAAGGTGAAAAGGGTAGATCCAAATCCTATGGGAGATCCAAATCTCCTAGAAAGTCCAAGGCACTCTATTGGAACTATGGAAAAATTGGACATTTATGAAAGGAATACAAAGAGGAAAAGAAAAAGAAGAAGAAGAATGCCCAGATTCAGATTCTAACAAGTCACAAGATGATGGTGATGCCTTCATCGCAGCCTAGCCACCCATGCATCTGATGATGTGTGGTTGATAGATTCTAATGCATCATTCGACATGACCTTGTATCGAAGCTGGTTCACGAAATATGAAGAGTTCGATGGTAGAAGAGTGTACCTAGGTGACGATTCTCATCTGAAGATTGTTAGTTGTGGAAGAGTCTCAATCTGATTCCTAGATGGATGAGTGAAGGGGATCACTTGGGTTATGTACATCCCAGGCTTAGCACAAAACCTACTTTCTGTAAGTATGTTGAATGATGCAGGTGTGCAGGTTGTCTTTTCAAAGGATGGATGCAAGATGACTAGAGGATATATGGTTCTTTCAAAGGGTACTCAGAGAGGTACTCTGTTTCAGTTGGAGGCATGCACTTCATAGTGCAATAGTTCTTCTAACTCGAAGAAAAGAGTTGCAGTCACTTCATCCCCACAATCTAAACGAGTAGTGAAGAAATCTATTGTAGCAAGTTCTGATGGTAGTGCTCATGCTTTGGAAGTTAAAATTCCTACTAAAAAGATAATGTTATGGCATAAGAGATTTGACCACATTGGTGAGAAGGGTCTTAGAACCATGAAAAATAAAAACCTCATTGAGGGGTTAAATGATTATAATCTCGAGTTTGACTTTTGCAAACATTGTATATATGGAAAGAAAAATCGTGTTCAGTTTTACTCTAGTTCTCACAAGTCTTCTGGTGTGTTGGACCTCATTCATTCTGATGTTTTGGTCCTATTAGTGTTCCTTCAATTTCTAAATCTATATACTTTGTATCTTTCATAGATGACTACAGTAGAAGGACATGGATTTATTTTCTCAGAAGAAAATATGAAGTCTTTAGTCAGTTTAAAGAGTTTAAAGCTTTTTCTGAAAATCAGACTAGTAAAAAGATTAAGTGTCTGAGAACTGACAATGGTGGTAAGTTTTGTTTGATAGAGTTCAATAAGTTCTGTAAATAGTAAAGGATTGAAAGATATAAGACAACTCCATACACCCCGCAACAAAATGGGGTTGCATAGAGGATGAACAAGCAACTAATGGAGAAGGCTAGGAGTATGCTTAGTGGAGCAAGCTTTGAACAAAAGTTTTGAACTGAAGCTATTGCCATTGCTTACTACCTAGTAAACAGGTCTCCTACATCAGCTCTTGTTGGTAAGACACTTATGGAGGTGTGGTCTAGTAAGAAGCCTTCAGTTAGACATCTTCATGTTTTTGGTTGTGAGGCATATGCACATGTGCCTAGGGAGAAATAGTCTAAATTAGAGAACAAGGCTGTTAAGTGTATTTTCATTGGCTATGGTATCGATGTGAAAGGATACAAGCTTTGGGATCCTATGGCTGAAAAAGTGTTGTTGGTGTAGTCATGGTAGGAGAGTTCACAGAATAAACTATCTGGACTATGTAGCAAGAGTAACACAACAGAAACAACTCAAAGAAATGGAACAAATGTAGATTCAATCATTTAGTATATCATAGAATTCAAATAGAGATCAGCCGGCAACATGTAGGCTTACAAATAGGGCTCACAGGCCTGATTACATACATGCACAAGATAAACATTTGAAGCTTCTCACATAAATCTAAACTATCAGATGCTTGATAATATTCTAACTTGTGAACTACTTT
The DNA here is from genome assembly GCA_027924645.1 of Cunninghamia lanceolata. Taxonomy (NCBI): domain Eukaryota; kingdom Viridiplantae; phylum Streptophyta; class Pinopsida; order Cupressales; family Cupressaceae; genus Cunninghamia; species Cunninghamia lanceolata. Next base: position 5,512,310 of record BSBN01000155.1, read on the forward strand.
CCTAAGGATCTATTACATCAATATATATCTAATCCGAATCAATATATTGCTCCGCGTTGGCCAAGGAAGATCACAAATTCCAATGAAGAGATGTAACGTGTACACATAGATAGGTCGGACCTAAATGTATAGAACACTTCTGGTAAATGAGGGTTCACAGAATGAACTATTTGGACCATGCAGCAAGAGTAAAACAACGGAAATAAATCAAAGAAATGGAACAAATGTAGATTCAATCATTTAGTATATCATAGAATTCAAAAAGAGATCGACCGACAAAATGCGGGCTTACAAATAGTAAGATAAAGCTTTGAAGCTCCTTGTAGAAATCTAAACTATCAGATGCTTGATAATATTCTAACTTGTGAACTAATTTCCTAAGGATCTATTACATCAATATATATCTAATTTGGATCAATAGATTCCTTCACATTAGCCAAGGAAGATCACAAATTCTAATGAAGAGATGTAATGTGTACACACAAATAGGTCAGACCTAAATGTATAGAACACTTCCGGTAAATGAATGGAATAAAGTGCATATGTTCGAGGAAGGTTGGCCATGAACCAAAGATCATTGAATGATGTGTCATTAGGCTCCAAAGATCGGGAAAAGCTTTCACAAGTTTCTCCTTCAGTTGGTTGCTAGTGAATATCAAGATGCTCTGCTCTGAGAAACAATCAACTTCTGATAGAGATATCTTTCTAGTATTGACATGCAGATCTTTGAATTTTGGATATGATGTTAATGAATGAATGTAGATGCTAAGTCTAGCTTCAAAAGATCTGAAATGCTACTGGACTAGAAATACCTAACTGCTTTTGACTAAACTACCTGAACTGAACTGAACTGGAAAATGAAAAGAAATTGAACTGCAACTAAACTGAAATGCAAATGTTTTTGGTTGTTGTAAGATTACTCTTGAACTAGGGATGCTCCTGCATCAAACATCTGGGGTTATTGAAAAAGTGAGTCCCTCACTTTGCTGGGGCTAGGGAGAACCAAGACGGTCCACCTCAGCCTGAGAGATCCATGATGAATCTTCTTCCGGTCTACCTTTCCACTTCACAAGGTATTCTTTGTATTGTCTTCCTCTAGTGTTGTGTCCAACTCTGCTGTCCAAAATGTCTTCAATCTACTCTGGTGCTTGTTGTGGTAACTATTTCTTCAAGTCTTCTTCCATGCTGTCATTGAACTCTACTTCATGATACTGATAGAGGTATGCAATGTTGAAAATAGGTGATATACCCAACGTCTCCGGTAACTCTACTTCATATGCATTTCCTGAATCAAATTTCTTGAGTATCCTATAAGGTCCAAACTTCTTCATCTTCAACTTGTTATATGTCCCGATTGGAAATCTTTCTTTTCTCAAGTACACCATCACTTCATCTCCAACTTCAAATTCCTTGTCTTCTCTTCTCATTAGCCTTCTCTTTGTAATTATTGTTCATATTCTCCAAATGCTTCTTAACCTAATTATGCACTGTCTTCATGTGATTTGCAAATTATTCTGCTTTTGCACTTCTCTTTTCCTCCATACTAATATCTCACAATTCTGCAACTCCCTTAGGGTTAGCTCTGGTAACAATTTCAAAAGGTGTTCTTCTGGTACTCCTGTTCACTGAATTATTATATGCAAACTCTGCTTGTGAAAGAATCAAATCTCAACTTTCGGCTTTCTCTCCAAACAAACATCTCAACAAATTTCCCAAACTCCTATTCACTACCTTTGTCTGTCCATCTGTCTGTGGATGAAAAGTTGAATTGAACTTCAAATCTATCTTCATCTTCTTCCAAAGTGTCCTCCAAAAGTATCCAATAAACTTTGTGTCTCTATCTAAAATTATACTCTTAGGTAATCCATGCAATCTCACAATCTCCTTGAAAAATAGGTTAGCTACATGCACTGCATCAGTTGTCTTCTTACAAGGTATGAAATGAGCCATCTTTGAAAATTTGTCAACCACTACAAATATTGAATCATGTCCTCTCTATGTCTTAGGCAATTCCATCACAAAATCCATGCTTATGTCTTCCCAAGGTCTCTCCAGTACTGTCAAAGGTTTATACAATCTGGTATTCTGACTACTCCCTTTTGCAATTTGACAAACTCTACAACTTTGCACAAATCTTCGAACATCCTTATGTATCTAAGGCTAAAAGTAATTTTCACTCACCAAAGCCACTATCTTATCAATACCAAAATGTCCTGTCAATCTACCACTATGTTTCTCTTTGATCAAATTATCTCTCATTGAACTTCTAGGTATGCACAACTGACTTCCTTTGAACAACATATCTTCTTGAATGAAATAATCCAAACCACGTACTCCTATTTGTCACAACAGGTTCCTTACATGCTTTCCAAGGTTTTGCAAAATTAGTGTCTTCCTCATACATGTTCTTCAATTCATCAAAACCCAACACTTCAACTCTCATTTCTGTCAACAAGTTTCTTCTTCTACTCAATGCATCAGCAACTTTGTTTGATTTTCCACTCCTTTGCTTCAACACAAAAGTATAACTCTACATGAACTCTACCCATCTCATATGTTTTTGATTCAACTTACCTTGATTGTTCAAATATTGCAAAGCTTGATAATCTGTATACAACACAAACTCCTTAGGCAACAACTAATGTATCCACTTCTTGAAGGCTTGAATTATGGCATAGAACTCTTGATCATAAACTAAATATCTTCAACTTGCACCATTCAACTTTTTACTAAAATAAGTTACAGGTGTACCTTCTTAACTTAATACTGCTCCAATTGCATTTCCACTCGCATCACAATCAACTTGAAATACCTTATTGAGATCCGGTAATGCCAAAACAGGTTGCTTTGTTACTTTTTGCTTCAACAATTCAAAACTTTTATCTGCTCCATATGTCCACTTAAAATCTATTCTGTCACCTCTCATCGTCTTTGCCATAGGGTTACAAACTGAACTAAATTTTTGATGAATTTTTGATAGAAACTAGCCAATCCATGAAATGATCTAACCTCTCCAATGCTCTCTGGTGTAGGCCATTCAATAATTGCTTTCACTTTCTCAGGGTCCATCTTCAATCCTTCTGCAGAAATTACAAATCCCAAGTATACCAATTCTTCCTTCATGAAACTACACTTCTTGATGTTTATCAACAATTTCTCTTCTCTCAACCTCTGCAAAACTTGTCTAATATGCCACAAATGTTCCTATTTTGTCCTACTAAAAATCAGAATATCATCTAAGTATACAATCACAAACTTGCCCAAGAATTTCTTCAAGATTTCATTCATCAATCTCATGAAAGTACTCAGTGCATTTGTCAATCCAAAAGGCATCACTAACCACTCATACAATCCTTCATTTGTCTTAAAAGTAGTCTTCCATTCGTCACCTTCTCTAATTCTGATTTGATGGTATCCACTCTTCAAATCTATCTTTGTGAAATATCTTGCTCCACTCAAACAATCCATGATATCATCCATCCTAGGTAAAGGAAATCTATACTTAACTGTGATCTTGTTTATTGCTTTAGAATCAGTACATATTCTCCATTCTCCATCCTTCTTAGGTGCTAACACTACAGGTACTGCACAAGGACTCAAACTTTCTCTGATCAAACCTTTCCTCAACAATTCTTGTATCTGTCTATTCAATTCTTCATTCTCTTTCGGTGTCATCCGGTGTGCTTCTTTGTTAGGCAAACTTGCTCCTAGTATAAGATCCATGTGATGACTAATACTCCTTATAGGTGGCAATCCATCAGACACATTATCTGATATGATGTCTTCATACTCTGTCAATAACTCTCTTATCTCATCCGATTCAGTCTCTTTCTTCAATGCTTCAAACTTTTTAGGAACATAACACATACTCTCTTGTTTCAAACCATCCAAAAATTTCCTTCCATCTACCAAACAGATTCTAGCATTCCCACATACTACATCTTTAGGATCATCTTCTAAAGGAATCAAAGTAATTCTTTGTCCATTTGCTGTTATAGTATATGTATTCTTTCTCCCATCATGTATAGTTTTTCTATCATATTGCCAAGGTCTACCCAATAAGATATGACAAACATCCATAGGCATAATATCACACATGACTTCATCATGATAAGATCCAATATGAAATTTCACCAAACATTGTTCACTCACTAGTACCTTATGATTATCCTAAATCCATGCTATCTGATATCCAGCTTAGGGTGTTTCAATCTTTCCAACTTTAGCTTAGTCACCATCTCGTCTGAAACTAGGTTATCTGAACTACCACTGTCAATCACAACTTTACAACACTTACCTCCTAATTTGTATCTTGTTCTGAACAAACATTTTCTTTGCGGTGGTTCCTTATTTGTCTTTGCTTGAAATAGTTCTCTCCTCATCACCAATGATTCTCCTTTCTCTAATTTACCAACAGAATAGGGGTCATCCAATTCAATAAGTTCTTCAACATAGGCTGCTCTTCCACTATTTTCTGTCCTCTTACTTGTACTACCCTGATTACATTCAAATGCTCTATGTCCTTCACCTCCACACTTGAAACAAGTACCTCTGAATGTCTTCTTATCAAATCCTCTTCCTTCTCTTCTGTATCCTTCATTCTGGTATGAATTATAGTTGCCTCTGGGATGAAAATTTCTGTCATTCCTCCGATAAGCATTGTTATCTCTGTCATCCTTCTTAACTGGGCTGTCAAACTTGTTCTACTTTGGAAATGGTCTGTCTCCTCCGGAATAAGTCCCACCTCTCTAAAATTTACCTCCTCTTCCTTTCTGTCTTTGATCATGCTTCTTATTCAGCTTCTCTTCAACTTTCAAGGCAAATTGATATGCTTCTTCCAAAGATGTCATCCTCACCAAACTTAGTTCCTCTTGTATGTTCAATCTTAGTCCATTGATGTATCTAGCCACTTTCTCCTTGCTTGCTTCACTATGTCCTATCCTTATGATCATCTTATGAAATTCTTCAGTGTATTCCTTCATAGATTTCTCCTTTTGTCTCAAGTTTTGCAATCTTTTCAATAGTTCCAACTCATTGTCAGTAGGTATAAATTGATTCTTCAGTTTTGTCACCATCCTGTCCCATTTTGTAATCTTTTTTTTTCCTCTACTATTTATTTCCAACTAAACTTATTTCCACCATATAGCAGCATGTCCTTTCAACTTTGTCTTTGCAAATTTCACCTTCTCTGGATCTTTAATTTCCTCATATTCAAAGTATTCTTCCATGCCATTTATCCAGTCAATCAATTCTTTAGGGTTCAAATTTCTAGTATAGTTCAACACATCAACTATAGGTCTCTTTCTAATATTTGAAATAGCTCATAATATCTTTACCTGATTTGATTCTTCTTCATCACCTTCTAGGGTTTCGCCAGTTTGTTCAATAGATTAAAATTCTTCTTCATCATCGCTTTCAACATTAGGTTTCGGTGTCAATCCTCTTCGCCTATCTTCTTCAACAACATCCAATCAAATTCACATTTTTTTCATTATCTCCATCAATTCATCTATTCTACTAGCCATTGTTTCAACATCAGCAACTCTCCTCAGCGACATTCTTCCTAGGATCAAGTGTAAATTGCCTCAGGTTCGGCGATCGGGCTACAAGGTGACAACTGCCTCACAATCGGCGATCAGTTGCAAAATACACAACTTGCCTCAAATCGGTGATCTATCCACAACAAGATCTTATGGATTCCCTTGCCAACTTCACTTAATTCACTCCCAAAGATTCAAACTTTTGCTCTGATACCACTTGGTGCAGTCATGGTAGGAGGGTTCACAAAATGAACTATCTGAACCATGCAGTAAGAGTAACACAATGAAAACAAATCAAAGAAATGGAACAAATGTAGATTTAGTCATTTAGTATATCATAGAATTCAAATAGAGATCGACTGGAAAAATGTGGGCTTACAAATAGGGCTCACAGGCCTGATTACATACATGTGCTAGATAAAGCTTTGAAGCTCCTCGTAAAAATCTAAACTATCAGATGCTTGATAATATTCTAACTTGTGAACTACTTTCCTAAGAATCTATTACATCAATATATATCTAATATGGATCAATAGATTCCTCCGCGTCAGCCAAGGAAGATCACAAATTCTAATGAAGAGATCTAACGTGTACACACAAATAGGTCAGACCTAAATGTATAGAACACTTTTGGTAAATGAATGGAATAAAGTGCAGATCTCTAAGGAAGGTTAGCCATGAACCAAAGATCATTGAATGATGTATCATTAGGCTCCAAAGATTGGGAAAATCTTCTGCAAGTTTCTCATTTAGCTAGTTGCCAGTGAATATCAAGATGCTCTGCTATGAGAAACAATCAACTTCTGATAGCGATATCTTTTCGGTATTGACATGCAGATCTTTGAATTCTGGATATGATGTTAATGAATGAATGTAGATGCTAAGTCTAGGTCCAAAAGATCTGAAATGCTATTGGACCAGAAATACCTAACTACTTCTGACTGAACTGCTTGAACTAAAATGGAAAATGAAAAGAAACTGAACTACAAATAAACTGAAATGCAAATGTTTTTGGTTGATGCAAGATTGCTCTTGAACCACAGATGCTCCTACATCAGTTGTCTAGTAGAAGTGTTATCTTCAAAGAGCTAACACCTTCTTCCATTGTTCTACAACCAGAATAGATAGAAAAGAAAGAGGATGTGGTTCAATTTCCTTCTACCCTTGAGAAGATTGAACCGACAGACCCTGTGAGACCTGATGATGAGGAGAGCTCTAGTAGCTCTGAAAGCTCAGAAGAAGAAGGAGTAGAATCTCAACCTTAGCCATTGAGGAGGTCTACATGAACAAGGAAGCAACCTGATAGGTTTGGTTATTCATTACTTGATTCTAGTTGTGCTTTTGCCTTACTAACACTGATGAGCCTAGAACTATGACAGATGCTATGGGCATGAAAGATGTAGGTTCCTAGAAGGAGGCCATGGAAGATGAGATTGCTTCTTTGTGGAAGAATAAAACATGGGACTTGGTGCCTTTTCCTGAAGGACGGAAACCCATTGAATGCAAATAGGTGTTCAAGAAGAAATTCAGTGCAGATGGCAGTGTTGAAAAGTATAAGGCTAGATTGGTTGTGAAGGGGTACTCACAAGTGGATAGAATTGATTATGGTGAAATTTTCTCTCCCGTTACAAAGCTGACATCCATTCAGTTCTTGTTATCTCTTGCAGCTACTTATGACTTAGAGGTAGAGCAGATGGATGTGAAGACAACTTTCCTTCATGGTGATTTGGAGGAAGAGATTTACATGTCACAACTAGAGCATTACATAGAGAAAGGTAAAGAAAATTTGGTTTGCAAACTGAAGAAGTCTTTATATGGTTTGAAGCAATCTCCTAGGATGTGGTATATGAAATTTGATGCCTTTGTGTTGTCAATTAGATTTCTAAGATCAAAATCAGATCATTGTGTTTATTACAAGTTTGACAATGATCGCATTCTCATTATTGCATTGTATGTTGATGATATGTTGTTGATTGGGAATGGTAAGAATATGATTTCTAATTTGGAGTCTCAGTTGTCAGCATAGTTTGAGATGAAAAATATAGGGGTAGCTAGGTACATTCTGGGAATGGAAATTAGAAGAGATAGAGATAACATAAACTTTAGTTAAGCCAGAGTAAGCATGTGAAGACCGTGTTGGATAGGTTCAGCATGGTAGATTGTAGACCATTGTGTGTTCCTGTTTCTTTGTGGACAAAGTTGTCTATTAATGATTGTCCAAAATCTCCTAGTGAGGTGGAGAACACAAGTAGAGTACCTTATGCTAGTGCTGTTGGCAGTTTGATGTATGCTATGGTCTGCACAAGACCAGACATTGCCCAAGCAGTGGGAGTCTTTAGTCAATTTATGGTTAATCCTGGACGGGTACATTGGGATACAGTTAAGCGAGTGTTCATATATTTGAGGGGTACTTCTGACTATTCCATATGTTATCATGGTAATGCTATAAAACCTCCACATTCTATTTGTATTCATGGATTCATGGATTTTGATTGGGCAGGTGACATTGACAACAGGAGATCCACCAGTGCCTATGTATACACTATGTTCAGTGGTGCAATTAGTTGGATGAGTGAGCGACAATCTATGGTTGCTTTGTCCATGACAGAAGCTGAGTATATGGAAGAAACTCATGCTTGTAAGGAATCCATTTGGCTTAAGAGATTGTGTTTAGATATTGGTGTTGATGCAGGATAGATTACGATTTGTTGTGACAGTCAGAGTACGATTTGCCTAGCAAAGAATCCAACTTTCCATGCCAGAACAAAGCATATTGATGTACAATTTCACTTCATGTGGGACATGGTAGAGGATGGGAAGGTGAATTTGGAGAAGGTAGACACTTTGAAGAATATTACAAATGCATTGATGAAACCAGTGGGCACAAAGAAGTTCATATGGTGTTCAGAGTCTATGGGCCTCTCGGCCTATAGCAGTTAAATCCCGTTATTTCCACTGGCTCTTACAAGGTGTTCGACAAGTGGGAGAATGTTGGGAATTAAGGTGTATCAACCTTGGTAATTCCTTGTATTATTTCATTGTATTTATTTATTTATTGCCTATTATTGTAATTAGGATGAAAATCCTTAGTCATCTTGTGGGATTTGGCATGGTGATGTGTCATCCTACGTGGAAGGTGACAACATGTAAATTTGTCCTCACATGAGGAGATAGGCATCCCACTTAGTGGTAGGAATATTTTTCCATGTGTTGGCATCTTGGATAGTGTGTAAGGGAATATTGACCGAAATGGTTATGACAGATTCCTATGACAAATCTATGACGCGTAAGAGTTGTAAATGGAAGATTCTATGACAGGTGAAGACATGTGTCACAAGGCATCTTGGAAGAAGGCATCTTTGGGCACCCCAAGGAGGGTTATGACATTTTGTAAGAGAATATGCTATTTATAGCATGTGTATGATAGATTCTCTTACAGTTGTAAGATATGTCAGTATGACAGATTCTATGACAGTCGTAAGTCGTAAGAGCATCTATCATTGCCTAACTTGGGAATAGGAGACGATTTTGGGATGGGGTGTTATGACAAGTGTCATGACCATGCTATAGTGTTGGACAAGTGTCCTTAGGTGTGGGTTTTGGGCCATGAGGCCATGTTGGACGCCCATCTCAAGGAAATCTCATCTTTGCCTTGTAAACTTCTATTTAAGCAGGTGCTTTGAGAAGAGATGTATTATGTGATTGACATGTACTATTATGCTGCTGGTTTGTCTCCAGATACAAGTGTTGAAGACTCCTGAGAGATTACATTGCAAGTGTATTGTAAACCATTTCAGTTTTGATAATACATTGTGTAGGTTTTGGAGTGTGGGGTTTTTCACTCGATAAGGGTTTTCCCCACGTATATCTTGTGTCTCTCTTCTGTCTCATTTTTGTGTGTATGTGTATTGCTGCAATATCTCCATTGTTGTGTTTAACATTCTATAATTGTAAGGATTAAAATGAATTTGCACTCTTCTCTCCTCTCTAGATTAGTGTAGGAAGCAATTTCCACACACCTAGCTTCCTTTCAAATGTTGCAAAATTGTTTTTCAAAGAAGTTGTGAAACTACATGGTCTTCCTAGGAGCATTGTTTTAGATAGAGATACAAAGTTTTTGGGGTACTTTTGGAGAACTTTATGGAAGAATTTAAGGACTGATTTGAAGTTTTTCTCAGCATACCATCCTCAAACAGATGGTCAAACAGAGGTGGTGAATAGGAGCTTGGATAATCTATTGAGATGCCTAGTTGGAGACAAGCCAAAGGGGTGGGATTTGATTCTACCTCAAACATAATTTGCATATAACAACTTGGTGAATAGAAGTATAGGTAAGTCACCATTTCAAATTGTGTATGGTAGTAGCCCAAGAGTTGTTTCAGATCTGAAAAGATTGATAGTGTTGATAGAAAGAGTACAGAAGTAGAGGATTTTGCTGATCACATAAAGAGCATACATGAGGAGGTAAGAACTCATATCAATAAAATGATTTTTCAATACAAGTCCAAGTTTGATTTGAAGAGGAGATATAAAGAGTTTTAGGTTGGTGATGAAGTCATGGTACACCTAAGAAAAGAAAGATTTCTAGTTGGTACCTACAACAAGTTGAAGATGAAAAAGTTTGGGCCTTGCAAAATTGTGAGCAATCATGATTCAAGCAATGCCTATGAAGTAGAGTTGGCTAGTGGACTTAATATTTCACCTGTATTCAATATTTCTAATCTAACAAAGTTCCATGTAGCTAAAAGTGATGAAGGTACAACAGGTGAACCAATTCAGATACCAGAACCTATTTTAGAAGAGGAGAAAATAGAGGCAATTTTGGACAGAAGGGTGAGTAGGATTACAAGAAACAAGCAGTACTTTGAGTATTTGGTCAAATGGTTTGGTAGGCCTGTAGAAGACTCATTCTAGTTGTCTAAAGCTGAGGTTAATCATCTTGGTTACTCACTTGAGAAGTGACAAGGTCACTTTTCTTCTACCCTGGGTATCTGATGATGGAGTATCCAAGGAGTATGGGCAATCTTGCATCACTTAAAATATTTTAATTTCTATTTGTTTGTTTTCAATAAGGCTTGTGGGCTTTGGGAAATAATATTTTAATTTGCAACAAATGTAATTTCCCTTGAGTGCAAATGTAAATTTTAATTTTCATGGGAAATATGTTCCGGTAATTAGTAAATGTATCCATTATGTGGAATATTCTTCCTAGCCGTCCACCTAGAGAAGAGGGCAATTAATTTTCTTTTCTAGTGGGATTTGCATGTTGTGCATGCAAAGTTGTCATAAGTAGGGCTGCCAAGAATCTTGGAATTAATGGCATCTATTATTGTAACCGTCATAGTTGTAAGGAATATGTAAGTTGTCATAACAACCCAAAATTGATTGGGCAAATGCTAGGTGCCATGTGAAGGTGGATTGCACGAGATTTTATTTTTATTATTTTCAGATTTGAAATTCCTGAGAGGGGCATTGGTTTTATTGGGTCATTCCAGTTAATGGTTTTGGTGAAACCATGGGAAATTTTCCCACTTACTTTGTCTATAAATTGATGCCTTTGCATTTGGAGAGGAGCTTTTGGAGAAGAAAATTTTTACATACTGAAATGCTGCTAGAATGAGTCTAGAGTTGAAGATATCCATTTTATTGCAAGTGTGGAATGTGTAATTCTTAGAAGCTTATAAGCTTCCTTATTTTGTAATGCATTTTCAGATTCAATAAAATACAAGTTGTAGATTTCTCTTCATATTTCTGCTGTAATATTTTAATTTCAGCCTTCTTGCATAGACTTGTGCCAGTGTTGTGTTGCAGATTTGCAAGGGAGAGTTTCGCCTTTTCATCAGTTATAGTCTTTCGAACCTGTCGAGGTCATTCATTGAAGAATATTGTGTTTGATTCATGAAAGCTTTGTTATAGTCTTTTGACTTTGTCAAGGCCGTAGGGCCGTATACAATGATGTTGTTGTAGCATGCATGAGCCCTCGAATGCTGATATGGTAGAGAAAGTATAACTTGTGGTATTTTCTTTGATATCCTTTTTATCATTCATTCAAGACTAATAAGTCTCTAGACTGAAATACTAATGAAAGATGATGAAGTTGCATTTATGAATTAGAAATATGTGTACTGTGCAGGCTGAGAGCCTTGCACAGAATAATGATAATTCTATCTTATATCTATTATCTTTGACTGTGCCAAATGCACTAAGTCTACCAAAACACATGTAATGTGAAGAATGATAAATGACTATCTTGATAGAAGATATTTTTATCTTTGGTGTATCCTTTGTGTAAGAAAGGACAATATGACTCCTTTATACTAATGAAAGAATGTCTAGCTGGTAACTGATAATGTTGCCAAGGCTGCAATAAATGTATGCCAAACCCTGATTATTGGGAAGTAAACCCTCGAGTGATATTTAATTTCCTTATAGGAAAGAAAATGATAACGAGTATGAGGACTCTTTTGTTTCAGTGTATTTGGATATTATTTCTTTCTTCTTGGTAGTGCTTCATGGATGAAGCCTAGGGTTTTAAGAATCCTTTTTAAATTCTTTTGACTAAAGTCTTTTAATATTATCAAATTAATAGTACTATCAACTATGATAGAACATGTTATAGTCGATAGGAAATTCAATGTAAACCTTGAGACAAGGTACACATAGAGATTTAGACCAGCGATGGTCACCAATACTAAAACCATGAACATATAAACTTGCAAAAGAAAGAATGAGAATAGGGTGACATGGAGTCACAAGTTCCCTCTTGCATAGAAAACAAGACAAATAATGAATGCACGAATCAGAGTCGAAAGTCCAAGTAAATGGACTAAGGGTGTCATGAAGCTAACTTTTCTGTGACCTAGAAGGGTCAAACTATGATCACTATAGGAAGAGACAGATTCTAAGTTGAGTCGAGGTGGGTGAACAATCGACGCCAAAGTAATGCATCCATCTTTGCATGCATTAGTTGGTTCACTGTGATCTAGATGGCATAATGCTTCTAGTAGTGTCATACATAGTTAGAGTGGATCTATAGTTGTATGACCGTGAAGTATTATGAAGGACACACCACTATATATTCAGATGGCAAACCTAACAGTTCCTTATATCTATACCTTATGTGAAGGGTAGGGCCGCTTCCAGGAAGGAAGTTGTGCGGGGGAATGCCAGTCTGTGGTTGGAGGAAAAGCACTTGGATGATGCTCTCCTTCCCAAGCAGAAGACAAGCTGAGACTTATGAAGATAGATGTCAAAGTTCTAGATACAATACATACTTCTATATGACTTGTTAGTTAAACTTTATGTGTAAACTTATCATTGATGCTACGAGAAAAATTGTAATTGTAAAGTAAAAGGAATTCACTAGAATGTTAACTTTGGAATTGTTGTAAATTTCAATTTTGAAACATTCAAAAAAGATATGCATTCTGATTTTGCTAATGAATTAGATTATTACTTTGTTCAACTATGATTATGTTAATCATGACCTTGTACTTAAGGGTAATTAAGTTGATTAATTTGGTTCATGAGATTTCTGGCATGTTACACCCTAAAATCTTTCCAAAATGACATTGAGCCCATCAAAGGAACAAATCCACATGCAAGGCCAAGTGAAGAAATTAAAAATGTGTATGGATGCCTCAACACCATAAATGCTAACCCCAGCTACCACGCATCTACAAATAGGTCCCATAATATTCTTTGAGCATAAGAAATATGTTCTGTTGTTCTAAGTCATCAAGCATCATATCCAATGATAATTTCATTACAAGTAGATGTGTTATCACATTCAATGCTTTGATTGGCAAAAGGATCCCTCGAACCTCGACGGGGTACCAGAACAAATTTATTTGAAACATTATAAATATGGGATTGCAAGATGTAAAAAGGGTTGTTCATTTTTGTTCTTCCAAGAACTTGTAAATGTAAAAGGTCATCTAGGGTTTCATTTTTTGCACATTTAAATTATTAGCAAACCATCACATTTTTCATAGAAATGGTCTATCATAATCAAATGTTTCCATGGTAGGTAAATTTTTAGGAGAACCCTTGAACCTAGTTGTGGGTTTCCTCTTGCCACATTTTTTGGGGTGAATGTAATAGGGGATTTAATAAATGTGACAACATTTTAAATCATCTCAAAGATTTTGTGGTGGTCATTTCCTTGTTTATGTGGATTTTTGTAGTATTGAGCTAGGGATAATTGAGTATGTTTAGTTGTATGGTGTGATACATTTGATGCATGTATATGCACAAATCCATTTTCAGTTGTGATTTACAGGTTTGTATTGTTCTCCTTGGCAATCTAGGACTTTTTTACCCATTAGAATAGGCATCGGTCTTGGAAGTTGGTGATTAATCAAATTCTTAAGTATAAAATCAAACTTCACCAGTAGGTAGGCATGCAATCAATTTGCAACATGCTTTCATTATTCAATTGTATAACCCAAGGAAATATTTTGAGCAAAATTTAATTGTATTTCTTGAACAATCATGTATTGCATGTACTCATATTGCATATGCACAATATTTTCAATGTTATCTTAGAAGAGGTTTTATATGCAACTAGTTAGTCCTTAGTCTAGTGACAAATCTTGGGGTTAAGTATACATCGGGCACAATTGTAAAGGTTTAATTTGATTCATCATTCTTTGTTGTAAATCTAGTTGAGGACACCTCTAGGAACACCCTCCTGGGTCTAGTTGATCCCAAAGTGAAGGAGAGAATACCCACTCTTAGAAATTGGCCTTTAATCATCCATAATTTGTTGATGAGTTCTTGATTTATCTTCATAGAGACAAATCTCTAATCTTGAAGATATGTTTACGCTTTAGGATTGTGGACTTGTGATTTTGGGACCCCATATGACCTTGTTCACACCCACACCGATTCCTCAATTCAGACAAGTAAGAAGACAAATGAGTAATCACTTTTAATGCAAAACACTACCTACAACATACGCTAGTATTAGCTCTCAAGGAAAATAACAAACATGATAGTTGATGCAAGTGCACTCAACATTACAAGAACAATCTCTTTATGGTTATTGTAGGTTAAATCAACATAATAAAAGAAAACCCTTTTAATGGTTGCACTTGTAAAATCAACAAGGAATCCTTCACCATGCGCACAAAGAGAACTAAACTAGACAACTTGAACATAGATAAATAATGTTATTCATTACTTGTCATGGCTAGAAATACAAGTTTAGGTTTTACTACATTCAACACATGCAATATACATAAATAAATTAACCTCCATAACTATTGTAATTTTTCATGCAGCTCTTTTGAGACTCATGGAGGAATGCAAACACATTTTATTATCAATTGTGTAGCCTCTGTTGTTATATGGAGCCTAATCAGACTCGGAGGTTATATTTACCCCACTTTTATCGGCGCGGTTTCCCCCCAAATTCCTACGAGGTCAAGGGGCAGCGCCCCTGGCGCGTTCCCTGTTGCGATACAGGGCGGGGTCGAGGGGCAGCGCCCCCGTGGGGGCTCGGGGGCAACGCCCCCGAAACCTCACATGGTTTTTTATTATTTTATAATGCACCGGGAGTTAATTTTTTTTCATTGACCGACATAAGAAAACCCTATTTTGTAATCGACAAAAAGCTTGATAAAAAGCGGCTAAGGGTTAGGGTTTTGATATTGTATTGTAGCATTTGCAGCGGTATTGAGTTGCAGGGATTGCTGATTGTAATCGGTTTGATTTACTGGATAATAATATTGGACTCTCTGTTTGGTGGATGTAGCCCGAGTTTGGGTGAACCACGTTAAAACTTGTCTCTCGCTATTATTATTTCTGTGTATTTCCATTTCTCTGTTTAATCTTTATTTGCATTTAATTGATATCTTCTGTCGGCTAACCCTAACAGCCTCCCCTTACACAATGCTAAGATCCTTTTTCTTTTCATAAGTATGGATGCCTCTTTGATTATGATATGCTCTTGAAAAGTAGCAAAAGCACTTTCTAAGCTATAAATGACCTCCTTCCCTTTTTAAAACAATCTTCTTGTCCTTTTGTTTAAGCTTCCTTTCCTTATATGTGCTTGCACAAGATTGTTCAATGTTGGGGCAACATGGATAACAAGCCATAAAGTCTTCTTCCTTCATTTTTTTTGTTCTTATCCCAAGCACTCCTCTTGTCTCTACAAACAGCTATTCATGATCCAACAAGGGTTTTTTTTTGTCTTCTTCCCAAAGCCTCTCTCTGGATTTTCTACCATGCTAGACAAAATAGAACATTTCTTGAAACTTGTTGTTGCTTTGTTCTCTCCCTAAATATCCTCTCTACGTGCCTCTATTGATCCTTTCTTTGTTATTTTTCCATGTGCTTTCTTCTTCTCTATTTCAGTTTGGTAGGGACAAAATAAGGCCTTCTCTAATTGTTTGCACCTTCTATGCTACACACACCCCTTTTCTTCCTAATTATGTCCTCTCCCATTCTATAGATGTGCATTCCTCTCCTTTCATGTGACTCTATTGTTTAGAACAAAACAAAAACTAATCCCACCCTCAATGAATTTAAATTCAAGAGAGATGTGTTTATGGGTTCTAAAGAGGGAGTAGATGAGATTAAAATAGATTTCCAATCCCTTGATATAGATTGTATTTTAAATATTCAAGTTTGTTGATATGGACATTAAATTCTATTTGGGTGTGACTTCATAAAAGGGTGGTCAAAATTGAGGAGGAAGTGGTTAAAGGAAAAATGCCTCTACATCATTTAATTTATACAAAACTCAAGTTGAGAAAACATATTTGAAGACACAACACTTAGTTAAGCATAGTTCTCATATGTTTTTGGGCTCACTTGAGATGAGACAAAAAATTAAATGAATCAAGAAAATTTTAAATTGTAGTTATCAATTATATAGTTTAAATCATAACTCCATATTTGATAAAATATTGTAAAACATTATACAGGGCCTTGCCAAAATTATCATGAATGTCGTCTAAGTCATTTTGAAGCCTTTAGTACCCTTGGATTCATATGGAACTTTCATAGTCTCTTTTTTGGCAAAGTCCTCGACAATCATCATTGCACTGCACATGTTGCAAAAATTGTCCTAAATCACAAAGCTCAAAAAATAGTGTTCTTACTTATGTCCTCTCAGTCTATGGAATGACACTCTCATTTCCTATTAGAAGCTCCACAACCCATCTTTTCTATGACACTAATTAGTGATGTGTGATTGGAACTAGAGACCATGTAGTTGCAAAATTTTAGTCCTTTCAAAAACACCAAATTGGGGTGTTCAGTAAGGCACTTTATGTTCATGGACATTAGTCCAAATAGCCTTGAGGGACATGTGCCTCTTAGAGGATGGAGGTGGAATTAACCACCACCTATTTTGTAAGTTATGTGACTCAAATTGGAGACCAAGTACTTGTGAAATGTACATGTCCTTTCCAAAACACCAAACAAGGGTGTTTAACACACTTCAGGTTCATCTCACAATATTTGAGAGGGCTCCCATGGACCCACCTCTCTAGGAGGGTAAACGAATAACTAACCAATGCCTATTGAGTAAGTTGTGTGACTAGAACTATAGACCAAGCACTTCCAAAATGTGAGTTCTTCTCAAAAAACCAAATCAATGGATTCAATAATGTAATTCATGTTCATTAACAGAATTTGTAAGGGCCACAAGGGAGAAGCCCCTCTCAGAGGGTAGCTATGGAATTAACTAACATCTATTGTAAAAGTATGTGACTAGAATTGAAGGCCAAGTACTTGCAAAATGTGAGTGCTTGCTAAAACATTAAAATGGAATTTTTAGTAAGGCACCTTGTGGTTATTTACAATAGTTGAGACAATCTCAAAAGACCCACCCTTCTTGGAGGGTAACTAGCAAAGTAATCACCATGTATTGTGCAAGTTGTGTAGTTCAAACTTGAGACCAAGTACTTGCAAAACATAAGAACTTTTCAAAACACCAAACCAAAGTATTTGGCAAGCCACTTCATGTTCATTGACAACTAATAACCATACATTATGGACTTCAATTGGTTACACCATACATGTTGAACTTGATAAATCAACTAGCTAGTTTGATGCCTCGAACTTTGTAAAAAAATGGACACCCTTGAATCTTGTCTACAACACTTCTCATGTCCACCTAATTCATCTTAGAAATATGCACATCTAATAATTTATTTTTTCCTTAGCACAAGAGAGTAGGCATTTGTCAATTAAGCATAAACACTATGAAAGTGTAGGCTTCTCGGTCCTTTCATTGACATCTCATAATGAGAAATCTTTCCAACACATGTCTCTAAGTTCAAGATATATTAAGCCTCACCCAAGTCTCCCTAATATCCATGAGTTTTCAACAATCAATCCATGCCAACTTCAAATGCAATCTACACAATCATGAAGCTCCAAGCAAATGATTAATACATCAAAACCAAATAGAACTAACCAAACCATTGTCAAAGTTCCAACTATAGAATCAGGGACATATCATGACATCATGATCTAACATCTTCTCAAAAAGATCATATTATCCAATGAACATATCTTTCTCCCAAGAGCACCTGTGTCATGCCAAAAACTCTCTCATGATCGAGAGTGCATCATGACATAATACTATACATCCTCTAAACCAAGGATCATATATATCAAAAACTTATAAGTTATAAACTCAACACCTCACCAAAAACTCCAAGAGTCCTCCATGGAAAACCAAGATGTCAACACCTCTTCAAAAAATATGAAGATCTAGTATTCTCATCAATAGAACCAAAGATGTCAATGAACACTTACTGTAAACTAAAGGCATAATCCAAGAGCTCCTTATGGCACCAACAACCATTGCAAAAGATCATCCATCTTCTAATCAAAGATTATGCATGGCTCACAACACTGCAATAACAACAGTTTAGAACCAATATCTTGAAACAAAGAAGATAGAATACATTATGTAATTGCACAAAACTCCCACTATAAGTGATTCCAAGTTATGCATGTTATCATGATCAACATTATTACCAAAACTCCATTGAAAGTGAAAAAAGCTTCTCATGCAAGATAAATTTACTGCTATAGCTTCCAATGAATAACTATATCAGGTACTCCATACTACCCCTTTGTCTCACTACAAAAAATACCAATGTAATCAAGGTGATCAAGAAGAGGCCTACCAAATAGAATCCACATAAGCTAGTTCACAAGATTTGCACACATGCAACATCTCATAGGAGAAAAACATGATCAGTGCTTCAACCTCTAATAACTAGAAAAATAGATTCAACCCCACATTAGTAATATGTAGAACAAATGTAACCAGTTATAACATGTAGATTTCCAAGCTCAAACACCAGAATCAAATCTAGATCTAATTTGCCAAACAAATCCACATAGGAGAAACCATAGATCATAGGAACCCAACAAGCAGCCTTGCAAATCTGAAATTGTTTCCATCCAGAAAGTGTCTGAACACAATTTTCCATAGATCTACAAACCATAGATTTTGGTTAACTTGTAAAACTTGCAAAACCATATCTCTGCAAATCTTGAAAAACTTAAACATCCAAACATTCACACCAATGAACACCATCAAATATGTAATATGAAAATAATGGAATATCACAGATCTACAAACCCATAGTCTTTTGAAATAGGAAAACTGTGAAACCTACATATTCAAAATAGAATGAATATGAGAAAGGAGTGTCCATATCATAGAAATACCAACTCCACAACCTACATATAACCAATGATAAATTATCCAATGCTTTCATTAACCATGGATTGAAACTATAAACCCAACATAAACACTCCAAACTGTAGTCCAAGAAGTGAGTGTTTTTCCATGTGACTAAGGTACCAGAAGTAACCATCCAACATAAACACCCTTTCACTACACATGACCACAAAGTAAAGGAATAAAACCACCAAACAAGAGAATATACACATATTGTCAAAATGGAGCTCCAAATCACTATCACAGGATCAACTCCATAAAGATCCATAACCTTGAGCCTCAAGTGCCCAACAAAGATTCTTTTGACAATATCCATCTAAGAGTTAAATACCATGGCTTCCAAACTCACAGATCTGCAAAATAATGTTAACACATAGAACTTCTTTTGCAACCAAAATACCTTCAATACTTCAGAAAAAAAATCCCTCTCTCACTACAACCATTGACTCTGATACCCCATGTTGGAAAATGGGAGAGAGAACAAGGTAATGTTGCAGCTATGAAGCTTTAAAATGTTTTCAAATCTAAAAATAATAGCATGTGTAAATCTAAAAATTACTTTCAATTTAGATGTTATAGTATTTCTCCAATTTAATCAATATAGTAGAAGAACAAAGCATGATAGAAGAAGACACATTATTTACGTGGAAAAACCCTTACAAGAAAAAACTCCACACTCAAAGATGTTTATGCTTGTATTAAATATCTTCAAGAAAGATTACATTCAATACTGAACTTCTCTGAATCTTGATGCACACCTCAAAGCTTCTTCAATCTTCTAAAACCTATTATGCTATAATTCCTGTAATGCTTTTTCCTACAACTTCAAAGCTTCTACATAGAAAGCTTCAAAACTTTCTCTCTGGAAAATACATTGTGCTTTTTTTTAATTACAACTTCAAAGATTCTTAATTCAAAAGCTTGAAACTCAAATTATTGTAATTGATAACATAAGACAAGTCCTCATGCAAAACCCAAGCGCTCCAAATAGAGAAGACTAAAGTCAAATTGTACCAAGGACCTTGTTAACTGTCAGTCTCGATTATGGGCGCACAAGTTGTCCCACTTAAACTTAGTCAACAAAAAAAACATTTCCAAATAAAAGCAACAACTAAAAGTCTTTAGATTGGACGCCCAAGTTGTCCTAATCTATTTCAGTCAACTGAAGTGCATCGCCACACATCAATCTCATGCAAACAATCTGCATGATTGATGTCCTTGGAATATTATTCTGAATTAACCTGTTTTGTACATGCAAGTGACATGCAAACCCCTGTAGCATAATGCAACAGATTCCCATCAACTGAATCTGGTCGATGGAGTGTTCTACAAGTTTTTTGAGTTGGAGTGTTTTGCAAGCAACCTCAATGACATGCAACAACATGCAACTCCATATAACTGACATAAAACAACATGCAAGTTCATATAACTAACATGCAACAACATGCAATTCCATATAACTGACATGCAACAACATGCAAGCACATGTGATTTCATATAAACAACATGCAAACACATGCAAGTGACATGCAACAACGTGCAAGCACATGCAAGTTCATATAAGCAACATGCAACAACATGCAAGCACATGCAAGTGACATGCAAGCACATGCAAGCTTTTATGAGCTCATACAACCACATGCAAAAGCATGCAAGTCCACGCAAGCTTTTAGGAACTCATGCAATCAATATTCCAATAACATGTATCTTTAACACTTCTATAACCCCCACATCATATCCATGCAAAGTGTATCAATAATATCCACTCATGTACATAAAAAACAAACTCTTAGTCTAAATATAAGACACCTCCAAAGTGAGCGACCAAGTTAACTCCCACTCACTAGGAGTTGTCAAACATGCAAAATAGACTTCAAGGAGTTGTCAACAAGTCTTCATGGACCCAACTCCAAAAGTGGGTGCCCAAGTTTGACCCTACCATTTAGGAGTTAATTACAATAAGCCAAGTAATATAATTAAATATTAATTTATTTCTCAAAGTCCTTATGTGTTGGGGAACACATTCCAAGAACTTTGGAGACACATGAATTGGTTAGGATTGCAAAGTTAATGGCAACCTTTCCCAACATGTAGGACTCAAGATTCACACTTGCATGAGTAAGAAAACCTACATTGGATCACCTCTTCAATACTCTAGGACAGGGGAAATGTTGCCACTTATGTAGCACACCCAAATTTCCTAAAAAAATTTGGGGTTCTTGTTTTTATAAACTTTGTTCTTACATAATTTAATTTGGACCTTGTATATGCCCCTTTAGTTTATTTTGGTTTTGTCCATGAGTCTTGGTGATAACTAATTAGATACTTACTTTAAGACACATGGATACCTCTATGTTTATCTAGGTTCTTTTTATATTTCCTTGGATGTCTTGTGTTGGTCTGCAACTAAAATTTCATTTTCATGTTTTCCCAAACCTAAGCTTTCCTAATGCCTTGTTTATTTTAGACACTTGGTGGTTGTGGAGCGATGTATATTAGTTTTCTAGACCAATGATGATAGGCCAAGTGTAATTGGTGCCATGTAATTTGGTGGGCCCATGATAGAGAGGTTTTAACCTTTATTTTTATATTGCCATGTAAAGGTAAGTTAAAAACTTTTGACCCATGCCTCTACAAAGGAATGACACCATATTTGCCAATTTAAGCATTCAAATTATTTTGTTTGGAGGCAGTTTTATAGCTCATGAATAGAGCATTTGTTTGCTAAGGCACACCATTGGATACCATGTGGATGTGTTTGGGCTTGTTAATTCCTAGTTAGGCACCCTCTTTATTTCGTCCAGTGCACCAAAGAGGGATGGTATTAAAATTGGTTTATATGCTAGCAATTTTTGGGGATCTTCATGAACAACAATATCTTTATTATGTAGCTCAACAATTATGGCCCTATATAATTACATCTTGGGCCCATTTTGTTTCCATTTTGGGACTTTTTTGTGTTCTTTGTGCAGGGCATTGGATGGTGATGTTCTTTTTCTACAAAGGGGTAGATTTGTAGATTTTAGACTACTCAATGGTATTGTATTAGTGTGAATTTGTTTGTTTGCCTTGCTTCCTTGGGCCCACCTTCAATTCATTATACAAAGGTTTTCATTTTTTTGGAGCTTGTAGTCAACAATTATGAAGTATGCTTGCACAACCATGTTTATTGGCACAATGACAATGCATTTAAGTCCATTAATAACTCATTAACCAATCACATTGTTGATTTACTTGCAAGTGGTTGTGGACGGGTATGAGTTTGATATGCTAGAATCATGTGCAAGGATTGAGGTTGATTAAGTAAACAAGGCAACTGTATGTAGATGTTGGAAGAGGATGACTTAGTGTTTCATGAGTTGTTGGGTGTGTTGCAATGGAGAATTGATTGAAACTCGATCCTAAGGTGATAGTTAGTTGTACATGGTTGAAGTGTATCTCTTTCCTATTTTGACTTAGTGCAATCAAGATCCCTTGCTTGCATTTACTTGTGTGACCAAATATGGTCATATTTTTTTTCTCTAGGTGAAACAAATATTTAGATTTAGAGTGGGTGTGTCTAGTTGTGCCTAGAGATTTTGACAAATGGATAAATCCTGTGAGCTTCATGGCATATTATAGATATATTGAAATGTTAAAACCTCTTCTAGAGAAATGTCTCCATGTTTGACTAGAATCTACTTAGGGAATTTTGTGAGCGTGCCACAAAATCTTTCTAACCACATTTGTTGGTTTGATTGTCTTGAAGACTAGTTGGCATTGCAATGTTGTAGAATGTTGCAAAGTATTTTGTAATATCCTTTTCTTAAATACAAATGGGATTTTCTTGATTAAAGATGGACTTTGAAGCTTTTTTGCAAATGTGATACTAGTAAAACCTATGATTTGCACCTATCTACAAGTCTGAGTTTCGGTAGCATATTCATGAGAGTAATTCCTTTTTTCTTGAAGCGACGACTCTATTTCCCAAATTAGATAGGCACCAGTCATCTTGCCTTACTAATCAATCTTTCAGTTAAAATCATCCCTTTTAGTTTTGCCTTGTTGTTTAGGAGTAGTTATAGGTTTCATCTATTGAAATGATTCAACATTACAACTTGTTCAAATTTCAAGTAAACTCAATGCTAGAACATATTTAGAGAATCATGCCAAGAATTTAGAAAATGTACAAGTGTATGAAAAGTGTAAGAGGACTTATATAAAGCGTCATAAATATGATTTATCAGTTGTTATGCATGCTACTTGTTGGATTGCATCCAAATTCTTCTTTTTGTGCTTTCCCAAACCCTAGCCCTACTATTGCCCTGCTTATTCACTTGGCAATTGTAGAGTGATTTATATCAGTCTTTTAGACCATTTCTAATTTGCCAAATGTACGAGGCCATGTATTATTGTGGGCCCTACCATAAAGCTTTAGCTTTTATTTTAGAACCAAAAAATCCCTAATATTTTAGCGTGAAAGGGCCCACACAAATTATTTTTTAAAGTTTTAAATATGAGATTTTTAAATATATGCTCACTTAGGGCATGTCCCCATGCAGTTGCTTAGCTTATTTTGACTAGCAGCGACTGCTCAATTTTTTTAGGAGATATTTGTGGAGATAGTGACCCCATGAATATTTTATTTTTCTTATTTTAAGCTATTATCTTGATTTCTAACTTTTACTATATAAAAAAAATAAAAACTAATTATCTTAATTTAGAAGAAAATTGAAAAAAAAAGGGAAAGAAAATATATATTGCCACATGACATATTTTTCATTATACAACTGCGTAAGAAGCAGAAACATAACTTAAACAGCGGCATGTTAGCTTTATTCAAAGCCTACGCAGCTTAAAATTCTTCATGGCTCTTTCGAATCCCGATGAAGCCATTCATTTTTAAGAAAGAAAGAAACCATTTTTCGTGGCTCTTCCAATGCAAGGAGATAATGTTAAAATTTGTATGGGGACGAAATTTCAGTAGCATGTCGCCTCCTTTATCTTTACAACGCAACAGTAAGGGACTATGGCGTAAAATTTTTTTTGTCTGCAAATTGTTTTTGGGGCTCAAACAAAGCATTCTTGCACAGGGCTCGAGGATGATCAAGGAGGCAGAGTGACTGTATGTAGAAGCTGACCGTCCGTGTTTACTGTTTTGAGGGGCTAGGTATGTTGCCAAGTAGTTGGCAATTGAATGTAAACTAATTCCAATTTGTGGAGTTATCATAGCAATTGCTGCTCTACACTGTTGGGTTGAGTTTTATCCCCTGTTTTGACAGAGTTGCCGATCCATTGAAGATCTCACTTCACATATATTTCTGATTTGTTTTGTGAGCTTCTTGACCAGCCAAGAATTCAATGCTGAGCAATGATGTCCTATTGCCCTGATGTATTTCAAATGTCTTGATCCTATGCAATCTTGGGAGAGTTGTGTAATGATATATATATTTTGGGGGTTGGTTGGTCTTGGAAAAAAAATTTAGAGGTAGGAAACCTGATTGTGATCTAGGGCATCAATAGATGTAAGTCATATTGCGTAGGGGCTGGGAGTATTTTGAGTAAGTTATAGGAAAGAGCAATCAAGCAAAGGTTTACTTATGTTGGATGTCTCTACAGCTGAGTGTAACACTAGGGGACTTTGTGAGTGTGTGATAGGTTCTCTCTGGTCACATTTGCTGGCTTGACGTTTTAAGGAATTAGCTAATGTGATAGTATTATAGAATTTTCATAAGAATTTTGCAATTGTCTTTCCTTATTGCATATGGGGCGTTGTTGATTGAAAATGAATGATTAAACAATGTTTGATGTCTGATGCCTTTAATCTTTTATTTGTGAATGTATGCAAATCTAGTTCCATTGTTGGTTTGTAGTTGTGCTCTCACTTCTCTTTACAAACTCTGACTTTGTGGCCCAATGGAGTAGGCACTGAGCTTGATGGTGAGATAATCAACAACTCCCAAACTTTCAAGTCTAAATACTTGTTCCTTGGTTGTCCCTGTTAGTGTAAGGTAGTTTAGGTCCTACATACTATCACGATTCAATGGAATAACTCATGATACATTCTTAGTGAGTTGAAACTAATAAACTACTTGGAGAGTCCTGCTAGGATACCAGCATTTTGTACGTGTATGAGAAGCATAAGGGGATTTACATGTAAGGATGCACAACTAATTTTTTATTTTTTTGCTAGATGCACAAGACAATTGTATCTGCTTGATTGAGGCCTTGAGGGGCTAGTTGCTGTCAATAGTCACATGAGATTAGTGATATATTTAAGGGTTCATAATACACTGGGCATGGTTGCTGATTATCCTAATTGTTAGTATCTCTTTAATTGTCCTATAGAGACCTCAAGTAAACATCCTCTCAAATTTATCAGATCCTTAAGAGGAAGAGCTGCCCAATCTTATGCATTAGCCCTTTATAAGTTAGCAGCCCAATCCAACAAACAATAGCAAAAACTACTACTTTCCAAAGATGAAAACCGTTGACCTTTAATATAAGTTTATGTGTTGTATTCCTCTCAAGTTTTTTTCAAATAGGTTTAGGCCCATAAGGCATCTAATGGGCCATCGACAATAGGAGGGATCAACTTTACACTGCAAAGAAGCTCATGGCAGTACAAGTGCCTAGGGTTAGTTCATGGTCCTAGTTGTTGCCTTCCTATAGGAGGGGAGGGTAAGGATGGTGGTGGGTGGACATGAGCACAACTCGAATTTCATCACAGCATATTGACAAAAATTAATAACAATCAATCAACTGCTATCCATCATTGTCCACAAAATTGCTAATGAATTTTAGATCATAATAAAGGAGTAGGTGTTTTGCACCTTCCCCTCGTTATGGCTGTTTTCCTTTACAGAAAGGATAGCTAATTTGAGAACCATATACAACCCAAAAGGTCTACATATGTTATGGTCTTGCGAAAAGAAGAGTTTTGAAACTTCCTATTAAAATTGTCAACAAAAAAGGTCCTGCCGCTTTTAGATTTGGAGTCATTCTTTTGCACCCTGCTAGTAATGACATACTTGCAAAAACAAAATTACTAATCTGTCATCAAATACCCAATCGTATTCATGTGTACTGAAACTCTCCTGGGCATGCCATGGTTGTTTAGCAATGACCTCAAAAGGACTAGTGATCAGGTTTTGATAAAAGTCCCATCTCCACATCATTCATGCGTGCCAAAGCATAAAACTTGTCTTGCAGACAGTAGTCAGATATCTGTAGCTGTTTGAGTTATAGAAAGTTAGAAAAAACCTGCAGCATGTACATCATGTAATGTCCCTTCCTCAATCGAAAATAAATACCATAGCAATTTTCTAAAATTGCCATTTTTGGTAATTTTGTATCTATATCGGTATGACCATGAAAATTTCCAATTATTTGAAACTAACTAAAAGACGATTAATCGTCAACTTTCTAATCTAATTGTATGTAAATTTCAAAAACTAATTAGAAAAACAACTTGAAAAACCCGAAAAAAAACATTAAAACCTCATTTTGAGGTCCTAGATGATTGGAAAAAGTCTCGAAAAAGTGTCAAAACCTCAATCTACCGAATTTATCAATTCAGTGGGATTTTTAATAAACTCTTCAAAATGCATCTACCCACCAAATTTCAGCTACAACAACCCCCAAATCAAAAGTTATAACCTCTGTTAACACGCTATGTAGAATTGCTAAAACCAATACATCATAACAGAAAGATCAAGGCCTCCAAGTGAGATGAGGAAACAAAAAGGATCATAACATAGGGAATACAATCTTGCTTCCCAAACGAAGTGTCAACTAGAAGTAACTTAAAAAATGAGAGCAATACAGCTGGCCTTGGAGTGGTGAGCCCTGAATTTCAATAAAACAGAAATGTTTCAACTGTCAGTGCATCTGGAAAAGGAGAGAAATCTACCACAACCCACATACAACTGAACTGAATTGTTCAGGATTCTTGAGCCATAAGTCAGTCACATACAGGTTCTACTATAATGTCTCCATTGATAGACTGCCTATAAAATGACAAGTTCTCTATGAAATGCAGAGCTACTGCATTGCATTCTTAAAGAAGAATGACAAGACTGTAGATGCAAGAAACAAAATAGTAGTACCAAAAATAGAGTAGCAACAATTAAAAGAAGAATACTCAGAATGAAAAGATCATAAAGACAACACACTCACAGAGAAGACAAAGCAAATAATGTGGTTCACCATTTTAATGGCTACATCCATAAAGAAGGGGATTCCATTTATTCACTGTTGATACATCTCCATCTCTCTCATACATTCTTCTTTGTATATCTCTTTAAATAGCAGCCTAAACTTAACAGTCTAAAAGACTCTTACAAAACTCCTACCAACTGTCTGAGCAACATCTGAATCAGTGACCCAGATAATAGAATCGGTTACAAGCCAAGATTGGCTCTCTACAAAATAGATGGATATACAATAAAGTAGACAAGGAGTTAAAGTCATTACATTGGGCTTCATCAGTCCATGTGCCCAACAATCTCCCACTTGAAGACCAATGGGATCGGCCAACAGGTTGCTCGGAGAGAGATCCCCTTCTTGAAAGTCAATGTCACAATGGAACAAGACCGAGAGAAGCTCTACAGAACTCAAACTTCTCTTGAAGAACAACCTTGGTTAATGCCTCCACCGGATTGACCTTCATGTCAATCTTTGTGACCTGCAACTTGCCTTCGTCAAGAACATGGTAGATAAAGTGGTATCGAAGGTCAATATGCTTGGTTTGACTGTGGAAAGCTGAATTTCTAGCCAAGTGAATAGCACTATTGCTATCACAATACAATGTAAAAATTGATTTCGGATAGCCCAGTTCGGTCAAAAAACATTCAAGCCATATCAGTTCTTTTTCTCCTTCCATGAGTGCAATGTATTCAGCCTTGGTGGATGACAAAGCTGCAACTTGTTGCAACCGAGAAACCCAACTAATGGCTGCCCTGACAAATGTAAATGCATAACCAATGGTAGACCTGCGTTTATCTAAATCTCTGGCCATATCTGAATCAACATAACCATGAAGCTGAATGTCAGTACCTCCAAAACATAAACAATAATGTGAGGTACCTTTCAAGTACCATAGAATCCACTGAACTGCCTGCAAGTGTAATTTGCCCGGATGACTCATGAATCTGCTCACAATTATGACTGCTTGTGCAATGTCCAGACAAGTACATAGCATTGCATACATTATACTGCCAACTGCAGATGTATATGGAACAGACCTCATTTGATCTTCCTCTTCCTAATTTTTCAGAGACATAGCTGAAGATAGGTGGAAATGATAAGCCAAAGGAGTAGATACTGGTTTGGCATGAGACATATTAAATCTATCCAACACTTTGGCAATGTAGTTTGCTTGGGACAACCTAAATTCTCTTTTATTTCTATTTCTAAATATGTGCATCCCAAGTATTCTTTTGGCTAGTCCGAGGTCTTTCATGGCAAAATGAAGAGCCAATTGTTGCTTCAGCTGAGCAATAATCTTAACACTAGTACCAGCAACTAACATATCATCAACATAGAGCAAAAGGATGACAAACTCACTGGTATTTAGCCTCTTGTAGTAAACACAAGGATCTGATTGGCATCGAATAAAGTTGTTATCAGTCATGAAGCGGTCAAATTTTAAATACCATTGTCTTGAAGCTTGCTTCAGCCCATACAAACTCTGCTTCAACTTGCAAAATAAATGCTCTTGACCTGGTTGAGCAAAGCCTTTAGGCTGCTCCATGTATAAATCCTCATCAATGTCTCCATGTAGGAATGCTGTTTTCACATTGAGTTGCTCAAGTTCTAAATCCCAAACAACTACCAAACCCAACACAACACGAATTGTATCCATTTTGACAACTGGGGAAAAAATTTCATTAAAATCGATACCTTTTTGCTGATCAAACCCCTTGACGACTAATCTGGGCCTATACCTTTTACTCCCTCCATCTTCATCTTTCAAATGATAAATCCATTTGTTCTTGAGAGGCTTTCGATTTGGCGGAAGAGGAACCAAATCCCAAGTGTTATTTACTCTTAGTGACTCCATTTCTTCATTTATGGCTTCCATCCATTTTACTGAATTCTCATCCTTGCAAGATTGTTTAAATGTTGTAGGCTTAGAATGATCTGAAAGCAATAATTCATAGTCATCATATTTCGCCGGTCTCCTCTTCTCCTGGGTAGATCGTCTTAATTGAGAACCATGAGCTTGTTGCAAATTTGGATCCAAATTTAATCTTTGTAATAGATTTTGCACTTCATCTATATTAGATTGGAAAATTTCACCAGTGACTTGCCTCTCTATTTCAATAATGCTTTGTACAGGGAAACTACCTTGTTTATATATACACCTCTGCACATTACTAGCAGAGTTTTGCTTCTGAATATCTGCAAGAGTCTCTGGCAGAGGCAACCTTGTGAAAGATGAAGGATGTGAATAGTCCAAAAGAGGTTGCGATGAGTAAGCTTGAGGCTGCATTGAGACTTCTAGAGGCTGCGTTTGGTCAACTGATGACTGGACATTTCCTAAGGGCAGCAAATAACTTGAGGAAAGTGGCATATTCTTACAAGGCAGCGTATAACTTATTTCACATTGTGTTTGAGAGTTTCCAGGCAACGTTGAAAATTGCAATTGCTGCGTATGAGGTTCTGAGGCCAGCATTGGAAAAGGCAATGTTTGAGGTGACTCAAACAAGGAATCGGTCCCTGTAGGCAACGATCATTGCTCTAGCATCAAATGGATGTTATGAGGTTCTAGACTCTGAGCACAAACAGATGGAGTAGTCTCTGTTCTAGTATAAATAGGGGTGCCAGTATGAGAAGGCAGAGAGCGGATAGTAGATGGCTGAGGAGGATGTATCAGGGGTTGGGAAAAAGACACAGTGGGTTGCCTTATCACACCATTGTCAAATAAATCAACATCAATATAATCTTTTGAAGATGAACTCTATTTATGCAAACCTGGAAAATTCTTCTCATTAAACACAACATCACGGCTATGAATTATGGTCTTTGCAATAGGATCCCAAAGGTGAAAGCCAAATTGATCTTCACCATAGCCGAGAAAAACACACCCTTTTGACTTGAAATCTAACTTAGTTCTCTGCTCTTTTAGAATGTGAACAAAGGTTTCACAGCCAAACACCCACAAATGATGATAGGAAATTTGTTTTCCAAGCCATCTCTCCTCAGGAATGTCAAAATCTAGCCTAGACGATGGAGCTTGATTGATTAGATACACTGCAATATTACATGCCTCTGTCCAAAACTCTTTTCCCAATCTGGCATTGGAGAGCATGCATCTAGCTCTCTCAAGTATCGTGAGATTGAGCCTCTCAGCTGCACCGTTCTCCTGAGGTGTATAAAAGATAATCTTTATTCGTCGAATACCATGGTTTGCACAAAATAAATCAAACTCTGAAGAGCAATATTCTCCACCATTGTCTGTTAGTAGGCATTTAATTTTATGCCCAATCTGATTTTCAACAGCAGCCTTAAAAATCTTAAATTTTGAAATTACCTCAGATTTTCTATTCAACATATAAATCCAGATTTTTCGAGTGCAGTCATCAAGAAAGGTTACAAAATAATTAGCTCCACTGAAAGAAGTTACCTCAGTCGGACCAAATACGTTAGAATGAACAAGTTCCAATGGAGTAGTTTTCTTGTCATGCCTCGTTCGCAAGAAGCTGCGCCGAGTCTGTTTTTCGTAAAGGCAATGTTCGCATAACTCCAAATCAACTGAGGTGAGGCTTGGTAGCTAATTGCATTGAAGCATAACTTGAAGTCCTTTTTGGTTCATATGACCGAGCCTCTTATGCCATATTTCAGACCCACTGTCGATAGCCGGCAAGGCAGCTCCCACTTCACCAAAACATTCGAAAATATAGAGATTACCTTGCTTCTTTCCTCTTGCCATTACTAGAAGCCCCTTTATAATTTTTCATGAATCAAGAGAAAATTTAACATTGCAGCCATGTGCTATAAGCTGCCTAACTGAAATTAAATTCCTTTTTAACATGGGTACATATCTTATATTTGTCAAAGTTAATTTGTCTCCATTTTTCAAATTCAATATTATATCACCTTTACCTAAGATGTCACATTCTTTATTGTCACCAAGAAACACCTTACCGAATGTGCCTTCATGAAAAATTTGTGAAATCTTTATGACATGAAGTGACATGAAATGAGGCACCGGAATCAAGGACCCACAAATCTACATTTGTGTCACTAGCTTCACATGCAGTGTTTGCTTCATTATTTGTGCTCACTTTTCCTTGAGTTTTCTTGTAGTTCTAGCAGTTCTTCTTAGTGTGTCCAGGTTTTCCACAAAACCAACACGCACTAGTTCTGCCCCTAGACTTTGATCGCAGACCAGATTGTGATCTTCTCCGGTTGTTGTATCTACCTCTTTCTTGGCTTCTTCCCCTATTGCTTGTACTTACAGCTGTTAGAGCATCACTGGAAGAGGGTTCCTATTTTTTTCTTCTCATGTCTTCACTGAGAAGAGTGGCTGCAACATCATAAAAAACTAATGTACTTTTGGCTGCTACAGAAGTGCTCACAGCCATCACAACACCTTCCCAGCTATTTGGTAAGGAACACAGTAGCAAAATTGCTTTAATCTCAGAATCTAACTTTATACCCACCGAAGTCAATTGGGTAACTAAGGTGTTAAATTCGTTCAGATGATTTGACATAACCCCACCTTCTTTCATTTTCAAGTTATATAATTTCTTCATAATAAATACCTTATTCGAAGCCGAAGCAATCGCATACATGCTGGAGAGCTTATCCCAAAGCTTTTTCGTAGTATTCTCAGCTGAAACATTAAATAATACATTGCTAAACAATGAGAGAAATATAGTTGCCCTTGCTTTCATATCCATTTTGTCCTAGTCTTCATCTGACATTGAACCTTTGCCTTTTGCTTTCCCCAGCAATGCAAGTGAGAGATCTTGCTTGATGAGCAACGACTCCATTTGTACCTTCCACAGTCTGAAGTTCTGGCCAGTGAATTTATCTATTTTCTATTTTTTTGTATCATCCATTTTGATTTCTTTACAGGTTCAAAAAATCCTCACAAGCTATCTCCTGGAACGAGCTTCACACAGAGCTTTGATACCAATTGTAGATGCAAGAAACAAAACAGCAGAACCAAAAACAGAATAGTAGCAATTAAAAGAAGAATACTTAGAATGAAAATATCATAAAGACAACACACTCATAGAGAAGACAAAGCAAATAATGTGGTTCACCATTTTAATGGCTACATCCACAAAGAAGAGGATTCCATTTATTCACTGTTGATACATCTCCATCTCTCTCATACATTCTTCTCTATATATCTCTTTAAACAACAACCTAAACGTAATAGTCTAAAAGACTCTTACAAAACTCCTACCAATTGTTTGAGCAACATCTAAATCAACGACCCAGATAATAGAATCAGTTACAAGCCAAGATTGGCTCTCTGCAAAATAGACGGTTATACAATAAAGTAGACAAGGAGTTAAAGCTGTTACATTAGGCTTCATCAGTCCACGTGCCCAACAAAGGCATGTGTGGTGTCGATGAATTGTGAGTGCAAACTTGTTAATCATTCAAAAAAGGACACAAAAACCTTGTGGTTGACGCATTGACAACTTGAGCAGAGATGGAAACCAACAATAAGCTTTTGGCATCTAAATAGAGTATACATCAAATTTACACACCTTGTGCTCAAATGTTTTATAACAAATGCATAAATTGGATTGAACAAAGACCAAATTCTCACAGAAGAACAGGATTAACCATAATTAGATGGTCATACAACAAATGAATTCAAAGACTTAAACCACATAGAAAAATAGAGCTAGCGAAACAACAACCCCATCTTGCACTTCAGGGGAAAATGGTCTAAAAAATATTGGCTCTGTTATATTAGAAAACATCTATCATGATTGTAATTGAAATTACATGTTGCCTCCATTAGCCAGGGAATTTTAGGATTGTTGGGAAATGAGGTGTCTCAACCTTGTTGCACATTTCCTATTATAGTTATTTTTATTTAATATTTTCCTACAACTGTTACGCATTGTCAGTGCTTTGAAAATAGTTTTTTAGGTGTCAAAGATGCCCACATGATAGTATATTATGGAAGACCTATTTTTAGGCATATTATGATAGATTCTATGACATCTGTAAGGGTAATAAATAGGGGATTTCATTTTAGACGTGAGAGCTTATTTTGGGACTGGAATCTTGGCTAAGAAGCCTGGCAGATGGTTTTGTAAAACCATAGATGGTTTCTTGTATAGTGAGAAGTCTATAAATTGGAGGCTTGACGAGTTGTTTTCATAGTGTGAGTTTGCAGGTATTGTTATGCTGCTGGAATGCTGCCAAAATTCTTCCGGAGTTGTTTACTGGTGATACTCCTGTAATAAACTTGCTCTGCAAGTGTATGTAATCTTGTTATTAGATTTGGAATACATTGAGCAGGCTTTTGAAGTGTGGGGTTTTTCACCCGAAAGGGTTTTCCCCACGTATATCTGGTGTTTTGTGTTTTATTGTTTATTTCATGTTTTGAATGTGCTTCTGAATTTTCTGTAACTGTTAGATCAACTTTTAAAAGTTTTGCATAATGTTTCTCCTTAAGATTGGCATAGGAAGTTGTTTCCGTTACTTTAACTTCCTTATAAGTGGTATCAGAGCCTGATCACCTTTGGTTTCAGTTGTGGGTTGTTGGGTTTTTTGTGCTAGTCAAGGTTTGAGTGGGAGCTTGGTAGAGGATACTTTGTGATCTTGTTGCAGGCTTTTTCAGATGGCAAGCACATCTGGGAGAATGGAGGTTGAAGAATTTTCTAGCACAAACTTTGAAATGTGGAAGCTGAAGATGGAAGATCTGTTAATTGATTGAGATCTATGGGATGCGATGGATGAAAATGTCCAGAGGCCTACAGATCCAACTTTGGTTGCAAAATATGATGTAATGGATAGAAAAGCTAAAGGTCTCATAAGACTATCTTGTAGACTCGATTTTGATAAATGTCCACGAAGAATCCACTTCAAAGAAGCTTTGGAAGAAGTTGGGTGAGATATACCAAGCTAAATCTTTAGTAAATAAAATTTTCTTGGGGAAGAAGTTGTATTCCTTGAGAATGGAAGATGGTGGACCAATTTTTGAGCATTTGGAAACATTTAATATGTTGGAGACTCAGTTGACCTCAGTTGGGGTGAAAATGGATGAAGAAGAAAGGTGCCAAACTTTGTTGTGTTCGTTGCCAGACTATTGGGACAGCCCAGTCATGGCCATTGGGAGCACTTCAGTCACTCTAAAGATGGAGGATGTCGTTGGTTCTCTACTCTCTGAAGAGATGAGAAGGAAGGCCTCCTTGAATGCCAAAGAGGCTTTGAGTGTTCAAGGAAGACCAAAAGAATGAGGTAAAGATGAGAAGCAGTGTGGCCATTCCAAGTCCAAGAATAAGAGGAGATAAAAATCTCTTCGTAAGTCCAAGGCAATATGCTGGAACTGTGGCAAATCCAGACACTTCCGAAAGGAATGTAAAAAAGAGAAGAAAAAGAAGAAGAAGAAGCAAGATTCTGATTCTGAGTCTGAGAAAGAAGATGGAGATGCCTTTATTGTAGCCTTGGCCACTCGTGCAGGTGATAATGCATGGTTGATAGACTAAGGCGCATCTTTCCACATGACTCCTAACAGAAAGTGGTTTAGTAAGTATGAAAACTATGATGGTGGTAAGGTGTATTTGGGTGATAATTCTTTCCTTGACATTGTTGTCCATGGTAGTATTCATGTGAAATTTTTTGATGGTAGAGTTAGACGATTTGATGGTGTCTTGCATATCCTAGGACTAGCAAGAAATTTATTATCTGTTAGCAAGCTAATAGATGCATGTGTGCATGTACAGTTTTCTAAAGCAGGTGTAAAAATGGTGAGAGGTGCTATGGTGATAGCAAGAGGAAGCAGATTGGGTACATTGTACCAGTTTGATGCATGCACGGTTTAGTGCAATAGCACTTCTGATAAAATCAAGCTAGAAACTACTTTCTTGAAAAAAGAGATGGTTTCCTCTTTTGCGGATGGTCGTGGTTTCTAGGTACCCAAGGGTAATCTATCTACCGAATCAAAGTTGCTTGCAGAGAAGACCATGTTATCGCACCAGAGACTTGGCCACATTGGAGAGAAGGGTTTGAAAGCCTTGAAAAATAAGAACCTTGTTGAAGGTTTGAATGATTGCAATCTAGAGTTTGATTTCTATGAACACTGTATTTATAGCAAACAAAACCGCGTTCAGTTTTACTCGTCTTCTCATAAGTCTTCATGTATTTTGGATCTAATCCATTCAGATGTATTTGGTCCTGTGATGTTGCTTTATTGGTAAATCAGTTTATTATTTTACTTTCATTGATGATTTCAGTAGGAGAACATGGGTATATTTTTTAAAAAGTAAATCTGAAGTTTTCGGTCATTTTAAGGAGTTCAAGGCTATGGTAAAAACTTAGACTGGAAAGAAAATTAAATGTTTGAGGACTGACAATGGCAGTGAGTACTGTCCTGCAGATTTTGATAGATTCTGTACAAATTGCAGGATTAAAAGACAAAAGACAACTCCGTATTCTCCTCAACAGAATGGAGTTGCAGAAAGAATGAATAGAATGTTGATGGAGAAGGCTCGGAGCATGTTGAGTGGAGCTGGTTTAGAACAAAAGTTTTGGGCTGAAGTTGTTGCCACTACTTGTTGTTTGATAAATAGATCTCCTACATCAGCGCTTGTTGATAAAATGCCTATGGAGGCGTGGTCAGGGAAAAAGCCTTCACTTAGACATCTGAGAGTTTTTGGTTGTGAGGCATATGCACATGTGCCTAAGGAGAAGAGAACAAAGTTGGAGTCTAAGGCTGTCAAATGTATCTTCATCGGCTACAGCTATGGTGTGAAAGGATACAAGCTTTGGGACCCTATTGCACATAAGGTAATTCATTCCAGAAATCTTATTTTTAGAGAGACTAAATCTTCTCCTATTACTTTTCAGCCAGAATAGTATAAAGAAAGTGAACAGAAAAAAGATGTGATTTAACTTCCTTCTATGCCTGAGAATGTTGAATCGAGACCCTAAGATAGACAAGAAGTTGAGGAGAGCTCATCAAGCTTTGAATCTTCAGAAGAGGGATAAGAGGAGGAAGAAGTGGAAGAACCTTCACCTCATCTTGTTCGAAAGTCTACAAGGCATAAGCAACCTCCTGAAAGGTATAGGTATTCACCTGATGATTGGAAGTGTATATTTTCTTTGAATACTAACATTGATGAACTGAGATCTGTGCAAGAGACTTTAGTTATGAATGATGCAGAGTCCTGGAAAGTTTCCATGGATGAAGAGATGGTAGCCCTTGAAAGAAATGATACATGGGACCTTGTACCTTTGCTTAAAAAGGATGTAAACCTGTTGGATGTAAATGGGTGTTTAAGAAAAAGATTGGTTCAGATGGAATGTTGAAAAGTATAAGGCATGGTTGGTTGTGAAGGGATACTCTCAGGTTGAGGGTATTGATTACGGTGAGATCTTTTCTCCTGTTGCTAAAATGACATCCATTTGGTTTTTATTATCTATTGCAGCAGCTTATGACCTAGAGGTTGAACAAATGGATGTGAAAACTGCTTTCCTTCATGGTGATTTGGAGGAAGAAGTCTATATGACATAGCTAGAGCACTATGTGGTGAAAGGTAAAAGCAAGTTGGTTTGTAAGTTAAAGAAATCTTTGTATGGCCTTAAACAAAGTCCTAGGATGTGGTACCAGAAATTTGATACTTATGTGTTGAGTTTGGGATTTGTGCAATCTAAATCTGATCATTGTGTATATTTTAAATCTGATGGTGATTATTTCCTGGTAATTGCTTTATATGTTGATGACATGTTGTTTATTGGGAAAGGCAAAGGTTTGATTGTAGAATTGAAATCTCAACTCTCTGCGAAATTTGAAATGAAAGATCTTGGTGCAGCAGAACACATACTTAGGATGGAGATCAGAAGAGATCATGAGAATAGAAAGCTATGGCTTGGTGAGAGTAAGTATGTTTGTTTAGTTTTGCAAAGGTTTAACATGCAGGATTGTAAACCACTTTGTGTTCCTGTTACATTGGGAACAAAGCTCTCTATTTCATAATGTCCTACATCCCCATCAGCGATGGAAGATATGAGTAGAGTGCCTTACCAGAGTGTAATTGGAAGCTTAACATATTCTATGGTCTGTACAAGACCAGACATTGCCCAAGTAGTGGGAGTTCTTTCTTGTTATATGTCTAATCCTGGAAGAGTGCATTGGGATGCAGTTAAGAGGGTCTTCAGATATTTGCGGGGTACAACAGAGTACTCTATTTGTTTTCATGGTATAGGAGATCAGCATTCCTTGAGTATTCACAGTTTTGTGGATTCAGACTAGGTTGGTGATGTTGATAGTAGAAGCTTCACCAATGCATATGTTTTTACTCTTAATGGTGGTGCAATTAGTTGGATGAGCAAGTGACAGGATGTGGTTGCTTTGTCCACTACTTAGGCAGAGTACATGACAGCTACTCATGCTTGTAAAGAAGCCATTTGGCTGAAGCGTTTGTGTTCAGATATTGGATTGAAACAGGGTACAGTTACAGTTTATTGTGACAGTTAGAGTGCAATCTACCTTGTGAAGAACCTAACTTTTCATGCCAAGACTAAACACATTGATGTTCAGTATCACTTCGTTAGAGATATGGTCGAGGATGGCAGGGTGAAGTTGGAAAAGGTAGAGACTGTGGCAAATGTTGCAGATGCATTAACTAAGCATGTGAGCACAGCAAAATTTAGGTGGTGTTATGAGTCTATGGGCCTTTTGGCTCCTAGCAGTTGATCCATAATGATGTTATTCCCCTGGCCCTTGCAAGGTATTCAACAAGTGGGAGAATGTTGGGAAACGAGGTGTCTCAACCTTGCTGCATATTTCTCGTTATAGTTATTTTTATTTAATATTTTCCTACAACTGTTACGCATTATCGGTGCTTTGAAAATTATTTTTTAGGTGTCAAAAGATGCCCACATGATAGTATATTATGGAAGGCCTATTTTTAGGCATATTATGATAGATTCTATGACATCTGTAAGGGTAAAAAATAGGGGATTTCATTTTGGACGTGAGAGCTTATTTTGGGACTGGAATCTTGGCTGAGAAGCCTAGCACATGGTCTTGTAAAACCACAGATGGTTTCTTGTATAACCAAAAAGTCTATAAATTGGAGGCTTGAGGAGTTGTTTACATAGTGTGAGTTTGTAGGTATTGTTATGCTACTGGAATGCTACCGGAATTCTTCCAGAGTTGTTTATTGGTGACACTCTTGTAATAAACTTGCTCTGCAAGTGTATGTAATCTTGTTATTGGATTTGAAATACATTGAGCAGGCTTTTGGAGTGTGGGGTTTTTCACCTGAAAGGGTTTTCCCCACGTATATCTGGTGTTTTGTGTTTTATTGTTTATTTCATGTTTTGAATGTGCTTCTGAATTTTCTTTAACTGTTAGATCATTTTTTAAAAGTTTTGCATAATGTTTCTCCTCAAGATTGGCGTAGGAAGTTGTTTCCGCCTTTAACTTCCTTATAAGGATTACTTCAAACTATGTAAAAGTTCCTTGCATTAAATTGATAACTAAGAGGAGATTTCCAAACATGGGATTTTGATTGTAATGGAGTCTGCAAACAGAATTCTACAAATACACAAAATATGTACTGTAGAAATGGCCAAGATCGTGGAGTAGACAAACAAGCACGCGATTGCAAATGAAATTGATCCATTGTATTCACAAATGAGGCAGATATAAATAGGTGAGTGTGAGTACCCGATTCTCCACCAAACGAGGATAGGACTCCTCTACATGAAGTGGTGGCGAGCAACCACCCACAAAGATAGCACGAGGTGTCGATGCAAGTTGACACCTCTCCAAAATGACTAACTACTT
The DNA here is from genome assembly GCA_027924645.1 of Cunninghamia lanceolata. Lineage (NCBI taxonomy): Eukaryota > Viridiplantae > Streptophyta > Pinopsida > Cupressales > Cupressaceae > Cunninghamia > Cunninghamia lanceolata. The sequence goes on from BSBN01000155.1 coordinate 5,551,539, forward strand.
CGCCAAGTTTAAAGTACATGTGGAAAATATGCCTAATTATGGTTAAATCTAGTGTATACACCTAGGATTAAAGGTTATAGACCAACATGTACTTTAAGAAATGTGAATCTTTGCATATCTCCACTGTCATATATTTCTTCCTTTTTCTTACTTGTCATATTAAAAGGTGAATAGAAATAATACAGAACTTAGAATGCAATGCTTTTCTTATAAACATGCCTTAGAAAAGATGCTGAGCAACTAGAAATTGTTTCATATTTTGAATGTATAACAAATAAGACCAAAAAAAAAGTGAAGCACAAGTACAACACCACAAATAAAAAATACTCCACAAGTTGATTTATCTTGCAATTAAAATTCAAGAGACAAAAAGATATATTGGTTTGAATAGCACCTTTTAAACTTGAAAAATCACAAGGAAATGGATTTAAAAATTTAACTGGTTGCTAATAACAAAATTAATGTGGCCACAATTGCTCCTCCAAGCAATAAATAGAAATCACCACTTCATCTTCACCGCTTTCTACCTCCACCACCAAGTTAATGACCTTTAGGCATTGCAGCCTTAGGTAGCTTGGGTTGTGTCTTTTGAGACTTAGAAACAATGATGCCAAGTTTTACAAGCCATTCGGCATCACCAAAAATATTTTAAATTTCATTTTTTAATTTTTGTTTTCAATTTTGGTAATTTTTTATGTTTTATAATTTTTGTCTTCTTACTTCTTGAAAGTTGTTACATGGAAGTTTCAATAGTCTTGTCAACATATTGTCTAGGGATTTTTTGATCATTTTTCATTCAATGCTATAAGATAGTTTTAATGAGTTTATAAACTACTTTAGGATGATGCATTATTCCAGCTAAAAAAATTTCAATAGTCTTGTCAACATAATGTCTAGGGAATTTTGATCATTTTTCATGATGCTACAAAATAGTTTTAATGAGTTTATTTAGCCGATAGGCTTCTTAGTGGGAGCTTTTGCTCCCTGAAAATTGTCATCTTGCTTGCCTACTTTCACTGGAAAAATTTGCCGCCATTATCTACTATTTCACTATTTTTCTGGTGTTTTCTTCCTCCGTTGGTGTGACAGGTCATTTCTTGAGTGTTTAGGTTGGTGTGAAGGTGGCGAAGTTGCTCGATACTTCTTCCTTTGTTGGGTGTGTGCAATCTGCTTATAAGATGACGCGTTTAAAAATGTTATTATTATTATTTTCATTATATAATTTTTAAAAGAAAAGTCATTCAAAGATTCATTTATAAAGTGAAACTTATAAAAGGAAAGTCATTTATATGAAATGGTATCATTTCTAAGGGAATTCTAATTTTCTATGTTATTTTCCCTTACTGTAAACAACTTAATAGTTAACTAACTTAATGTTTTTTTTACAAAGAAGCAGTTAGATATATAAAGTTATGAAAGGAATACAACAAACGCTGCATTTATATCTTTAATTATTAATATATTTAATATATAAAATTGAATATATTTAATAATGTTTATTTATTTTTATAATTTTATGGATTTATCTTTATATTTAAAAATTTACAAATTTATATTAACTGTGCAATACAAATTTTTTATGAGTTGTATGGTTGTGGGATTCGAACATGGATTCAAACCTTGTTACATAGGTAAAAACAATATGGTTTTTTTAGAGAGCAGCGACAACTAGGAACTAGCTGCCGCTGCTTACCACCTATAATTTCATTTTTTTTTTAAGTTGATATCCAGCTCAATGCAAAAAACACATTAAAAAGGGCACTAGAAGCCATGCTAGTCAAACCTGAGCCATCCTATTACAAAGTCAGTAATGACCATGCCCTTTCCAAGAGCCTGTTTAAAATGTAGAATAATTCATCCAATTGTTCATGTATCCTTGAAATTTTCAATTTTTAGATGCACCAAAGTCTTCAAGATGTACGTTGCACTACAATTCCTAAATATGGTACTAAAATTAAGAGAATAATTAGATCAATGAGAATAATTCATGCTACTTGACCTTCACTTTGTCTTAAAAGTCTTGTGAAAATCATCATAACATGCACACCAATAAAATTAAAAACCAATACAATTGATGAAAGTGACATGTCAATTCCATATCCACAATGCTCAACCTTAAATAAAACTCAAAATGGAATTGGTTCATCTTGCCCATCTTGCCCTCAGTAACTCTAAATCGATTGCTATACTCATGTTGGCGTGGGTAGGGACTGATAAGAGATACATTTGTGAAGTTTAATAATGCATTAGTGTTTTAACTGATGCAGGTAGTTTTAAAAAAGAAACAAATAGTTTAAATCAAGTTACGAATATGTCAAACTGATATACAACATAAAAATATTAAAAAAATCTGATAATCAATACCTAACTATAAAATTATAAGAATTGAGGCAATGCCGTGCTCTATTTTTTCCTGCCTCTATGTTTCTAATGAATTTTCCTTAGCTTCTCAAATATAGATCGTTGACCAAAAAAACCAAAGCCCAGCATGATCATACTTTTAATCTTATTTAAAATAAACTTATGTAACATTTCACCCTATCGCTATTTCGTTGCACATAAATTCTGTGCAACTGCTAGTAAGCTACTTTAGGATGATGCATTATTCTAGCTAAAAGAGGACTATGTGATTTTAGCCTCAAGTCTATATTTAAAAGTTTCACTGTGGTACTTGTTGGCGACAGGAATGAAATGGAAAGCATTCGGGCTAATGTGCAATCAAAAATATTTTCAAAGTTTTTCTCTAATTTTGTAATTAGAGGGGAGGTTCCAATATGATTTATGCTTTAAATAATCCCAAATGGTGTCCAAAATACTTCAAAGTGTTGATTCAATCAAAATCAAGCTGCCCCAAGTATGTCTTCCATTTAATTAGGCTGCTATGGAATGACTAGAGAAATCTCGAGGGGAAGCTAATATTGAATATTATTTTAATATTCAATTGCTGATCTGGATTTTAAAGCAAAAAAAAATAGAATTGTTAGAAAAATAATCAGTGTAGAATTGAAATAAGTAGTGAAATATAATAATTTACACAAAATAGACAAAATAGATTTATGTGGAAAACCTGACAAAGATCTCTCAATTTTATTCTCATGTCTTGACATTAAAGTTCCACAAACTTAAATAATCATGGAAAAACACATGCAAAAAACAAATTCTTTGGAAGAAAGATTTCCATGCATAAAAGTGCCACTCATACAATTTTGCATGGTGTATGCACGGTGTACACATGGCATATGACCAAAAAAATTTCCACCTCCCTGAAAATGCCTTCAGCCTGGCAGGGGGGCTACGGGCAGCCCCTGCGACCCCCTACCCTTCAACCTTCCATTGAACTTCCTTAGCCCTCAGCCCCACCAGACAAGTACCTTAGTAGACTACTGTGATACTCCTTGTTGACTGCTCATAAAATTAACTTCACATTCCAACAAAAATAATATGCAAGAATAATAAAGTATGCTAGGCTGCCAGCTGAATTCTCATGACTTCAAAGGATTCTCGTCTTTTTCCTGCTAATCTAGCACTAGAGGATTAATTATGATTAATAAAAAAACTTAGGTTTTTAAAAATTTGGGCAAGTTTTCTCCTAGTCATGCCTTTACATTTGTGGCTACTGAATCACTGATATCTTTTATCTTTTTCCTAAATTGGTTGGGTATGCTGGCATCTTCTTTTTTTCTTAACCTATCTTTGGCACATGGCGATTTCCACTCGCACTTCTTGGCAGTTTCAACTGAAGACCATAGTTTTTGTTGCAGGTGAAGGAACTAAAGGGGCGTGAAGCTTCAGTTTTATTGGCTAAAAGTGGCGCGTAAGAGATAGAGGAATGTAAATGGTCGACAGAGGGAAAAGATGGGGCAACAAAAGGAGAGAGAAGTTTGAAGAGTAAATAGAGGAAAGAAAAAAAATACGTGCCAAAAAGGGAGTTAGAAAGAAAATAAAATCAGAAATAAAAGAAGAGGAGAGACATTGAGGATTAAGAAATCAACAAAAGATATCAGAAGAGGAGAGGGCCACGATAGAGAAGGAGAAAAAAAGTTGAATAGAAAAAAAGGAAGGAATGAATTACCTTGAAAAGAATGGGGTCAAGAACAGTCAAGAACAAGGTCACCCTGGAGAATAGGGAAGAGAAGTTGAAAAGAGAAAGAAATAAAAAAGATCAGAAATAAAAAGAAGAGATTAGAAAAATAGAAGATGGCTGTGGGAGTGTAATTAGGGAGTGTGAATAAGCAAAAAGAACACTCTTGGTTAGTTAAAAAGGCAGATTGAGCGAGAAAGTGTAGGGTAGAAATGCTCTGTTTAGCAGAGTAGAAAATGTTTCAAAACCTGGAATGTGAGAGGGGATTGTAAAGAGGGAAAGGCCATAAGAAGCTTTACTATGAGAGGAATTGTATGCTATAGGAGCTGTTGTACACCTATAGTTAAATAATATTTTGTAATGCATGACTAAATGCTACTATAGGAAACCAATAACTAATGAAAATTTTAAATTTTTATTTTGTAATGGCTTCCATTGTGCATGGGGTTGTGGGATGTGCAGATTGCAAAATTGGGTTGTTTATTTAATTAAAAGACCTGATCTTGATTGCACCAAGTGGTATTAGAGTAGGTTGCTCATTGGAATATATGTTAGAGAGATTGCATGAAGTGATTTGGATAAGGATTTAAGGTTGGAAGGTGTCTCGAAAAGTTCTAGAGGATTTGTTGCAGGTATAGAAGTCTTGTAACTACAAATAGCTTTGATCTCTAGAAAAAAATTGTTGTAGATGAGAAAGTCCTGTAATTGTAAAGAGACTTGAGTTCTTGGAAAATTTGTTGCACATAAAGTCCTATAATTGTAGAGGTCTTTATGCTTTTAGTGAGTTGTTACAAGTAGTTTTTTGAGATTGTAGGGAGACGTGTGGAAGTGTGTAAGAGAAAGTTATTGAGGCAAGTTGTGTGAATCTCTAGAATTTGTATATTTTAATGTGAGGTCTATGTGTGTAAGAAATGTCTTCAAGAAAGAGGATGCAGATGTTCATAAAAAGACTAGTAAAGATTGTGTTTATGGAGGAACATGGAAGGATTCATGTGGACGGTGTTCTTGAGGGGTTGATAGAAATCCAATCAAGATTGGATGTGTTGGAGATTGTGTAGTGTAGAGAATTTGTCGTAGATAAGAATAAATATGAGGAAGAATGTCATGTAATTGGCATGGTGAAGAATGAAGAAGATGATGAGTGGGATGAAGGAGAGGTAGAATATTTCTACCTAGAAGAAGGAGAATATTTGAGTGATTGTTATGAGATAGAGAAGTATAGTAAGGAAATCCTCTTGGAAGAGGATAGTGAGTGGAGGAATATTGAAGAGAAGTGTTGTAACCCTTTGGTAGAGGTTGCAAGGAGAGATAAACATGTGGGAGAAACCCACATAAGTGTAAATGAAGTGATAACAAAAGGAAAAGAAGAGAAGATGGTGGAGAGAAGAAAAGATGAAATAAGAGAAGAGAGAGTTGTCACTATAGACCATGAATTTGATGAAAATATTTTTCAGGAATCTAAGTTAGAGGATTTCAAAATTTTAGTTGAAGAATGTGGAGTTGAAGAAGGTGATTTAATGTCACAAATTGTAGCAGTAGAGAGTGGCTTGAGTTATGCCAAGCAGATGATAGAACAAAAGAAGAAAGAGGGACTGATTTTGAAATCAACTATTGAGGTTGAAAAGATTATAGGTGTAGGAGGAATTGTAAAAATTGTACTTGAAAAGATTGTAGATGAGAAGGTGGGAGAAGAGGAAAGGAATAGGAGAAATGCTATAATCCCTATTTTGTCTAACATTATTTTGTTTGTAGGAAGTGAGGAAGGTGAAGTAGATTTGGAAGTTGAGGTGATGGTCTTTGAAGGCCCTATATTTGATAAGAAGATTGGTGAAGATGAGGAGAATCTTATATTAGAATAAGAGATGAGAAAATAAATAGGTTACTAGAAGGAGATTTGTCAGATGAACCTAAAATCCACAAACAATATTTTTAATAAGTCTTTTGTGTCCTTGTTGCAATGATCCCAATCAACTTTTTCTCTACTTTTTTCTTTCTCCATCCCACTTTCTCACCACTTCATCACTCTTTCACATTCACTCCATTTAATTCTAAGGTGTTCCACAACACCCCCAAATATGATGGATTTGGATAGACCACAAGGGAACATGTCCTTGAGTGAGCCAATCACTCCTTCCTTTGAAAGATACACACCATTTGATCCTCTAGCACCTATAACAAATTATTTTGATTATGAGGACTCTGACTATGAGTGTCCTCACCAAGAGCCATGAAGATCATTAACCTTTAACAATCCTACCTAGGACCAAGATATAGTCATACAACTGAATTGTCCCAACCAGAATTAGTCACATCAACTAAGATTATAAGTTCATTTGGATGGCCACGCCATTCAAACATATAGAGAAATTGCCATGCAAATAGATGATGAAGTTGGTCACTTAGAAAATAATTTGTGAGAAGCACATGAGGCATGAGAAGCCCTTTATATGTCCTACCAAGAAAAAAGGTCTACAACATCACAAGTGTCTATAGATAATGAAACAAATAGGACTACTAAGCTCGAATTCAAGACAAACCACTACAAAATAGCAAAAATCAAATAACAGAGCAAGCCATCCTTGTTGACATCATAGATACATTAGTTCAAAAAATTAGAATGTTAGAAGCAGGAGGCGTTGAATAGTCTTAGCCTAAAAGACTAAGAATATGAAGAAATTTGTTCATAGAAATGATCCAGGGGGCAAATCAACTACCCCTACTTAAACTTCTATATGTGAAATTTTAGAAATGAGGTTTTCATACCTCCTTAGAATCAAAACAACTAAGTGGTGTCAATGTTAGATTTAGGACATACAACTGAGAGGGGGGGGTGAATCAGTTGTCTAAAAATTTCTTCTAATTAAACACTTAAATCCTTTTCTTAATTCAGCAACATAATAATACATCAATTATGGAAACATAATGCAACAATTCAAGAGCAGAAACACATTAACACATATGACACCAAGATTTTAACGTGGAAAACCTGGTTAAGGGAAAAGCCACGGGGTGACTAACCCAAGATTGTATTCTCTATTAAAAGAATAGGAAGAACAAAATGGCACATGCCAATTAGGGCTCACTGCTCACAAGAGGCTCACTGCCTACGGGAGACACACTGTCTACAGAATGATAAGTATTACATACTTGAACTGAAGAATAGCATCTTCACCATGATTGAGTCAGTTCCATTTATGCCCAATACTTCTACTCTGCCTTTCGCTCTGCTCCTCTCTACCACACACTCATCTCCACACAACTGCCTTGAAATGACTTTGCAACTCCTTATTTATACAAGACATCGAATTAGAAATAATCATCCAAGTCGGCATACATTACAGAGCAAATACATAAATACAACATGACTTATTACAGAAAGACTTCATGCAGATCAACACGCTGTCGGCCACACAGATTTGAGACTTCAATCTTCCTTTAGGAATGTGCCAATCTTCACAGAACATCTTCAAGATCATCCGCAGGGTGTGTAACTTATCCAGTCAGCCAGACTTACGAAGAACATCATCATCTGGAAGTAATTCTTCAATTACAAGCTCAATATTCAATGTGGACCACCAACATGAACTGGACACAATCCAAAGACCTCCACAAGCTTGCCTGAATCACCAAGAACATCCACACTACTTTTGCTCACTGAAATCATTCTCTCCTTCATCCGAAAGCTCAAGAACATAGTGTGTCATCACTTTCATATTGGAATAGATGCTTGCAGACCTCCAAACCATGAACCAATTGGGTTGTTAGTTCATATTGACTTCCTAAACACTCCACCAAATCCGCAGAATAAGATATTGCATTTCTGGATCTCACCGGACCTGTCTGTGTCACTTTGTCACCTCTGAACACCTACCAAAACTGATTTTACTTAAGTGGCCATAACTTCTTCAGATCTTCATGCGGACCTCTGAAATCTTTACTGGATCATCTTAAGACACTTATCTACAAACCCTTTGATTCGTATCCTCTGATCTTCATCTTAGCTAGGATCTTTTACCTCACTGTCTTCACTGTTCTTCTCTATTCCTGATAGAACTAATTTTCTCAATATCCTCAGCATACAGCTCATCCAATCCTTATCATCAATGCAATAGGAGTATGTTGACATCAATGATAACACTAGTTAGGCCCATACTTGCAACAATCTCCCCCTTTGTCATTGATGGCAACATATGATGTGAAAAACTATTTTAACCATCAAGATAAGAACTATTCCTTACTGACATAACTCCCCTTATCAACAACAACCACTCACATGTCTTTTCTTCCTTTACTACTCCCCCTTTGATCAGCAACTACTTGTTTTTCACATGTCTTTTCTCCCCCTTTGACATCAATGGCAAAGGGCACATACTTGAATTACTTCAGTATCATATCAGCTGCTCCCCCTGAGTAGCAGCTTCCCATCATCAATTCGGACCACAAAATATGACTATGAAATCCACTAGACTGATGCACATCAGTGCACCTCAATTCAGAACCAGAGGGGTAATACCCCCTAACTTCTCCCTGAGATACTCAAAAGAGTCCTTAGGTAGAGGTTTAGTAAAAATATCTGCAATCTGATCCTTGGAAGGCACAAACTCTAATATGACTTTATTCTTGTTCACTTGCTCTCTCAAAAAGTGAAACTTGATGGATATATGTTTAGTCTTTGAATGCAACACCAGATTCTTTGACATATTTATTGCACTTGAATTATCACAAAAGATTGTGATAGGTTCCTCATACTTCATTTTGATGTCTCTTACCATTTGCTTCATCCACAATACTTGAGTGCAACTACTTGCTGCTACAATATATTCCGCTTTTGCAGTGGACAGAGATATTACCTCTTGTTTCTTCCTTAGCCAAGAAACCAATCTCTTCCCCAAAAAGAATGCACCACCACTGGTACTCTTCTGGTCATCCACATCTCTTGCCCAATCCGCATCTGTGTATGCATGAAGAGAGAAATCATGATCTCTAGGATACCACAAACCATACTCAACTGTCCCTTTTAGATATCTAAAAATCCTCTTGATTGCCATGACATGAGATTCTCTAGGATTAGCTTGGAATCTAGCAACAAGACCAACAACATTCATAATGTCAGGTCTAGTTTGAGTGAGATACAATAATCCTCCAATCATTGACCGATACTTTTTCTGGTCAGCCTTAGGAGAGTCATCATATTTGCTCAGTTTACATCCAGTTGCAATGGGAGTACTCATTGGTTTTGAGTCTTCCATCCCAAATTTATTCAATAATTATTTCACATAATTAGTCTGAGAAATGAAGATTCCTTTCTTTTTTTGAGTGATTTGCAGGCCCAAAAAGAAATTCATTTCCCCAAACATGGACATCTCAAATTCACTTTTCATTTGATTTGCAAAAGTTTTGCACATACTATCTCTTCCTCCAAAAATGATATCATCAACAAACACTTCAACAATCAAGATGTTTTCATGATCAATTTTGAAGTACAAATTACTATCAGTAGTACCTTTGTTGAAACCAATCTTCAAAAGATGCTTATCCAATCTTTCATTCCAGGCTCTTGGGGCTTGCTTGAGTCCATAAAGTGCTTTATTCAACTTGAAGACCATATCACCATGATTAGACAATTGAAATCCATCTGGTTGCTCAATGTAAACTTCTTCTTCCAAGTCACCATTCAGGAAGGTAGACTTGGCATCCATCTGATATACTTTGAAATCCTTGAAGGCAGCAAAAACAAGAAATAATCTGACTGCTTCAATTCTTGCCACCGGAGCAACAATTTCTTCAAAATCAACTCCTTCTACTTGGGAGTAACCCTTGTAGACTAATCTAGCTTTGTTTCTAACTACTTCACCATCTTCATTTAGTTTATTCTGGAAGACCCATTTGGTTCCAATCACATTCTTGTTTTTAGGTCTGTGAACAAGATCCCAAGTGTGATTTTTCTCAATTTGCTTCAGCTCTTCCTCCATTGTTTTAGTCTAGTTTTCATCATTGCATGCTTCATTCACTGTCTTAGGTTCAATCTTTGAAATCAGAGAATACTTGTATGAATCTTGAGCAATCCTTCTTCTTGTTTGAACACCTTTGCTTTTATCACCAATGATCTGGTCTTCAGAGTGATTTAGTTTTACACACCTAGGAACTTTGGGACTTATTTGCACTTCTATTTCTTGCACAGGTTCATTCAAACTTATCTCTTCTTCCTGATTCACCGGATCAGTTTGAATTTGAATTTTAGAAGGAGCTTGGACTCCTTGGATCAAAAAATCATTTTGATCATCTTCATCATATTCATAAAACCTTGAGGGTTTTTCAATGCCTTCATCAACCTTCACATTTGTACTTTCTACAATCTTTCTCAATCTCTTGTTATAACACCGGTATGCTTTGCTTTGAGTAGAATAACCCAAGAATATTCCTTCATCACTTCTAGCATCAAATTTTCCTAGATCTTCATCTCTTTTAATGTAACATTTGCTACCAAAGACTCTGAAATACTTCACAGTGGGAGTGATGCCAAACCAAAGTTCATAAGGAGTCTTATTGGTATTACTTCTGATTTGTACTTGATTGAGAGTATAGACTGCAATGCTTATGACTTCTCTCCAGTAGATCTGAGGAACATTTTGTTGTGATGTTCACAACACACCCCATTTTACTCCTTAGCAAAATGAGGACCCCTGATGTGGCTGTTGCTTTTGCTTGTGTGTGTTTTGTTTTGTTTGGTGGTAAAGGGAAAAGAGGGTTAAAATTGCAAAATTTGTTAAAATTGGAGAAAAAATTACATTTCAGTACCAGGGCATAATATGGTTGGATTCCTTGTGAAAAATGAGCTAGGGTTGCTTTTTGAATCATCTTAAAATTCTCCATATTTTGCAAGTTATGATCATTTTGGTAAAATGTACAAGGGAAGGGTTTGCTGTTTGCACATACAAGTCTATTTGTATATGCATGTTGCATATACAAGGCCCTTCGTATGCGAGTTCGCTTGTATACAATCCCCTTTCTATATCACTTTGCATATACAAAGTCCTTTGTATGTGCAAAGGTAATTTTTTACTTAGTCGCATTTGCAATCAGGTTCATATACATGGTTGTTTGCATGTTGGGTCGCTTGCATATTGCATATACAATCCCCTTTGTATATCTCTTTCATATACAAAGTCGATTGTATATCCTTCATCTTGTATGCATTTGGTAAAAGTTTTGATGTATACATACAAGATGGACCTGAAATGGTTTTAGAGTTAAAGTGAATGAATATTTAAAAATCCGTTGCATGTATCTCACATTTGTATGTTTGGCAGGTCGAAACATACAATGCATTTATACAAGGGCCGGAACCAAAGTTTTATTAAAACAATGTTAAATCATTGTACATTTCGGGCTTGTATATTTTGTATATACAAGGGGCTTTATACATGGCATGGAATTCAAAAGTTATGAAACAGGGTTAATTTGTTGTATGTTTGCAGGCTTGTATGTTTGATTAACGTACAAGCAAATATACAAGCACTACATGCAAGCCATGGACTTAAAAGGTTGTTAAACAGAGTTAAATCGATGTACATTCGGCACATGTATGTTTTGACATACAAGTGAAAGGTACATTGGCAATATGCAAGCCGTGGAATTGATGAAGTATTATAATTAGAAAATCCCTTGTATATTCCGGCTAGTATATCAAACATACATTGCTGATATACATTGTCCACATGCAAGCCGTGGACTCGAAGTGATTATTGAACAAGGTTAATCCCTTGTATATTTTGCAGGCTTGTATGTTTTGGTAACATACAATGCGAATGTACATTGTGCGGACGTGAAAGAAAGTTAAGAGGAGCTAAATCGTTGTATGATTCCAGGTTGTATATTTTTTGCATACATTGCAAGATACATTGCTTTACATACAACCGCCGGAATTGAAAACATTATGGAATGAAGTTAAGTCCTTGTATATTTCTCACTTGTATGTATGTTAGGGTAGATGCATTTTGGTATATACAAGGTGGATTTCTGAGAAGTTTTAAATCCAATATAAACAATGCATCGAACCTAATGTATATCCAATATGCACACATACAATGCGGAACCAAAAGGTTTATTAAAAGTGGTTAAGTCAATGTATATTTAGTGCTTTGCATATTGAAAACATACAACCGAATGTACATTGTGCAGACTTAAGGAGCTATCAAATGGAGTTAATCCCTTGTATATTCCGGCTTGCTTGTATGTTTCGAAACATACACTGTTTCCCACATACAAGCTGGAATTCAAAAATAGATTCAAATCTGATATATCGAATGTATCATGCCCGTCTTGTATATCAGAAAATACAAAAAATTTAAACAAGGAAATGAGCGGGAAGGCAAAGCGATAGGGTTTTTGAGGCATTTTGAGCCTGAATGCATATTTCCTAGTCAACGATGGTTGACCCGATTGGTTTTAACGCTGAATATGTATTTGAACGTGTGATTTTCATGGATTTTGGGCCTGATTACTGCAATCACACAGTCACGCCTTGATTTAATGAGTGTTTTAATTTCCTGCTGTTTATTAGGTGAAATAATATTTATTGCTGGTCTATTTTTGCAGGTTTGCAATTGAAGAAGGAGCTGAAGCTTGATGGCGGTGACGTCATAGAAAGGAGATCTGATCTCAGGAGTAGAAGAAGATAAGGATGAAGGGCGAGGAAGTCAAAGGCCTTCATTAATGAAGACAAAATGCAGATGGAAACATTATTATAGTAGACAACATAAGTTATTATTGAGCTGCTAGGGTTTCTAGAAGGGCATATTTCGCCCAAATTTGATGCATGCTCAAAGATATTTTTTGGAAACTTGTTCTCCAGCATTTAATGCTATAACTAGAGGTTTGAACTAGGGTTTAAACTAGAGTTTTTTGGGCTGTATTGAGGACAATCAAAGTCTATATAATGTGCCTCTTTACACTGTAAAACTTTACATAGGGGCTACATAGGGATTTTTAGAAAATAGCTAGCAGTTGTAGTTTATCTCAGCATTTAGAATAGAGGGACCTTTTAGTTTAGAAATAGAAGGAGGTTGCCTGTGTCTGCAACAAGGAGCGTGTGGAACATCCTGCCTCCTTGCTGTATCTATAAAGCTTGTAAGTTTTATGTAATTTGATCAATGAAGCTAAGAGTCATTCAGACATTGTAAATCTTATATGTCTGTCTGTTTCTAATACAATTGAATCTAGAATTCTACATCTATCTTATGAGTGTTTTCTTTCTCTTCATTGTGTTTGAAACATTTTCTCTTAGAGCTTGCAATCTTAAGTGTATGTTTGTGAAAATGCTCAGAACTTACATCTAAGGTTTTTGTCTGTGGATTTGATCAAATTGCTGTATGATTTACAAAGTGCATAATAGAACAATTAGATCCTTTTATTAGATTGAATGAAGTTTAGTATAGATCTTTCTAACTTTTCCAAACCCATCTAAAATACTTAGCTTGAAATGCAGAAATTTGAAGGAAATTTGTCTCATATTTGAAAAGCATAAACAACAGAGTTGAAAGTAGATAGTTTTCATAATATTGAAGAGAAAAAAGGCTTGCAATAATTTAAATCATTTAAAGCTTTGAAATACAGTAACAAGTCTGTGCAAAGGAATGAATAAAATGATGATATTTATGATCTTTTGCATAGTTTGAGCCCAGTAAACCATTGAGAAACCCTAAATCACGTAAGGCCCCTTGAACATTACAGCTTCACATCAACCTACTGAATTTGCCCAACAGGTCAAGACCTGACCATATTAAACTTGGGATTAAGCGAATCTTAATCGATTCCTTCATATCTTTCAAGTCAGTTAGGTTCATTTTATGTGAATTTCAACTATTGTTATGACTGTGTTAAAACAATCATCAACACATTTGCTTCCATCATCATGGTTCTAGATGCTTCCTGGATGGTCCAGTTCTTTCTCTCCACTACTCCATTCAGCTATGGTGTCCTTGGAGCAAATAACTGTCTTTTTATTCCATGTTTCTCACAGAATTCTATGAACTCACCGGATGTGAATTCTCCACCTCTGTCAGACCTTAGACATTTTATGTTCAATCTGGTTTCATTTTCTACCATTGCCTTGAATATTTTGAATTTCTCAAGGGCCTTAGATTTCTCTTTTAGAAAAGTTACCCACATCATCCGGGAGTGATCATCAATTAATAACATGAAGTATCTATCACCTTGCACACTCCTGATTCTTGCCAGACCACATAGATCAGTATGAACTAAGTCCAATAATGTGGTAGAAGGCTGTTCTTTACTTTTGAATGTGACTCTGCTCTGCTCACCCAACTGACATTCTTTGCACAAACTATTAGTAGGTTTCACTAGTCTTGGAAGATCTCTTACAGGCTGAGTGTTGCTTATCTTGATGATATTATCAAAATTCACATGACACATTCTCCTATGCCACAACCAACTCTGATCAATTTGAACAAATAAGCAACTTTTACCAGTACCAACCAAGTGGAAGATATTACCTTTAGTTTAAGTACCGGATGCAATCTCTATTCCAGAACTTTCAAAGATCTTGCATTTTCCATTTTTGAATAAAAAATCATAGCCTTTGTCCACCAACTGTCCAACACTGAGAAGATTGCGCTTCAAGCCTTCAACATACAGTACATTACTGGTTTTGTTCGTTCCATCAAAAGAAATAGTTCCTCTACCTTTGATTCTGCTAGCAGAATTATCGCCAAATTTTACCACTCCTCCTTCATACCTTTCCAAATCTATGAACTTATTTTTGTCACCTGTCATTGGTGAGAGCATCCACTATCAATGACCCAATCATCCTTTTCTTCAACTTGGCCAGCGAGAGCTCTTTCTATAATTTTATGATTGACAGATTCAGAGGGCATTAGATCTTCTTCCTTGATGGAAATAAACACCCAGTCACTTCCAAATTTGTTTCCTGTCTCTGATTAATCATCTGTTACTCCTTCATCATCATAATCTTCATGAACATAGTAACATTTCTTTTGGAACCTTGACTTGTTAGGGTTTGGCCTTGAAAATCTTTCCAGACACCTTGAGGCAAAATGACCAATATTGTTGCAGTTGAAACATTTAAAGGGCAATTTCCCTTCATACTTACTGGATCCTCTTGGTAGTCTTTTTGCAATAAGGGCTTCAAGTTGAGCAGCTTCTGCTTCATCTTCTTCCAGGTCTTTTCTTTCTTTTTCATACCATGATAGCTTCTTTGAAGAGTTCTCTCCTGAATCAAACTTTTGTTTTCCTTTTAGAGAGGCACTAGCTTTGAATGCAGATTCAGTCTTGGGGGGGCATCTCCAAACTTGGTCAATTCAAATGCAGCCAGTTTACCAACCAATTGATCTCTTGTGATATCAGAAAAGGATCTAAATTCTTCAATAGCAGCAACCTTATATTTGTAAGAATTAGGAAGGGATCTGAGAACTTTGCTGACAATCTCATCTTCATCCAAGATTCCACCAGCACATCTAATGCCACAAACAAGCTCATTTACTCTTGGCATAAATGAAATGATATTTTCATCTTGTCTCATCTTCAGGTTTTCAAATTTTTCTTTCAAACTCTATAGCTTGGCACATTTAACATACTTGTCTCCTTCATGCAGAAGTTCCAGTTTTTGCCAAATCTCATATGCAGTTTTTAGATCAACAACATTTGTTAGCTCTGAATCAAATAAGGCACTTAGAAGAGCTTCTTTAGTCCACATATCATTTTCAGCATCTCTAATTTCATCTACGATACTTGGACCATTCTGTGGAGGATCATACTTCTTTGAAGCCATGATCTAGTACTGCATTCCCATACATTGCAAGTGACATCCCATGTGACTTTTCCAAAGAGTGAAATTGGTTCCATCAAACCTTAGCTATCTTTCTTGTAGGACAACATCCTGGATCTCCTCAAGCGGTTAAGCTCTTTAGAGGAACTTAGCTCTGATACCAATTGTTAGATTTAGGATAGACAACTGAGAGAGGGGGTGAATCAGTTGTCTAAAACTTTCTTCCAATTAAACACTTAAATCCTTTTCTTAATTCAGCAGCATAATAATAAATCAATCATGGAAACATAATGCAACAATTCAAGAGCAGAAACACATTAACACATATGACACCAAGATTTTAACATGGAAAGCCCGATTAAGGGAAAAACCACGAGGTGACTAACCCAAGATTGTATTCTCTATTAAAAGAATAGGAAGAACAAAATGGCACATGCCAATTAGGGCTCACTACCTGAGCACACTGCCTACGGGAGACACACTGCCTACGGGAGACACACTATCTACAAAATAATAATTATTACCTACTTGAACTGAAGAATAGCATCTTCACCATGCTTGATTCAGTTCCATTTAAGCCCAATACTTTTGCTCTGCCTTTCGCTCTGCTCCTCTCTACCACACACTCATCTCCACACAACTGCCTTGAAATGACTTTACAACTCCTTATTTATACAAGACATCAACTTAGGAATAATCATCCAAGTCTGCATACATTACAGAGAAAATACATAAATACAATATGACTTATTATAGAAAGACTTCATGCGGATCAACATGCTATCGGCCACACAGATTTGAGACTTCAATATTCCTTTAGGAACGCGCCAATCTTCACAGAACATCTTCAAGATCATCCCCAGGGTGTGTAACTTATTTGATCAGCCAGACTTAGGAAGAACATCATCATCTAGAAGTAATTCTTCAATTATGAGCTCAATCTTCAATGCAAACCACCAACACAAACTGGACACAATCTAAAGACCTCCACAAGCTTGCCTGAATCACCAAGAACATCCACACTACTTCTACTCACTAAAATCATTCTCTCCTTCATCTGGAACCTCAAGAACACAGTTTGTCATCACTGTCATATTGGAATAGATGCTTGCGGACCTCCAGATCATGAACCAATTGGGTTGTTAGTTCATATTGACTTCCTAAACACTCCACCAAATCCGCAGAACAAGATATTGCATTCTGGATCTCACCGGACCTGTCTGTGTCACTCTATCACCTCTGAACACCTGCCAGAACCGGTTTTACTTAAGTGGCTCATCCAATCCTTATCATCAATGCAACAGGAGTATGTTGACATCAATGACAACACCAGTTAGGCCCATACTTGCAACAGTCAATACAACACAAAATTATATGATGCCACCAAAATTTCAACAGACATCTATGCACAACCAACATATCAACAAAGTCTTCAAAGTCAAACCTTTGAACCCACAGGGCTAATTTTTGTTGGTATAAATTCAACATTTCAAAATTAATTCACTAGAATGTACCTCAAATATCTTAAATCTAGTCTTTAGATTATAACATTCATAATATCTTGTTGCCTCATCCTCTTCCAGAATTTCCCAAATTTAAAGTGGAGGATGATCCAAATTATCACATAAAAGAATATACTATGATATTAAGAGAAATCCTCCCTTGTATAGAGTCATCACAAGGATATTCCCAAAGAAACTTGAAGGAATAGATCTTGATTGGTACTATCACCTCCCTAAGGCATCCATTCATTCCTTCAAATAGCTCATCAGTGAATTTATAACTGTGTTTGGTATGGACAAGCTATTTAAGACTAGAATCAAAGAATTTTTAAGCATGAAACAAGATAACAACAAGTTTGGAGCTCATTTTGTGATGAGATGGAGCCAAGTCCTCTATTCTTTAAGCAACACACCGAATATGGATCATAGGGAGCTTTGCGACCATTTCTTGCATGCCCTTGTTAGCAGGATATAGAGCATAAAGGAAAGCTGACCGAAGGAGACTACACACTATGAGGATGCCGAAAGTCGACAGAAGACATATCCCTAGATATACTAGATATAGTATATATATAGAGATATAGGAGATAGTAGAATGTAAGCAAGCATGATAGGTGAATAGGAGTATGTTCTGATGTAAACAATGACATAGAAGTCATGTATGTAATTGGTGAGGCAAAGATTCAGACCTGTCAAAGGATGAACATGTGATATGTACATTTGATTACTGTCAATATGTATATGGAGGTCTGCCAGTACTGGGTAACTTTGTGTTTTATCTTATTTTGATGTGTATATGATTCTTTGTTTCTTTATGTTTTGTTTTCAATCTCTAGCTACCTGATTGGGGTATGAATTGACTACAAAGACTTGGCTGAGGACCAAATCTCTGGATCAATATCTCCTCTATATTTCTTACCAACATTTGGTTCCATTACTGGGACCCTGGAAGAGGGCAGTTTAAGATTGGAAGGGCAAAACATCTGAAGAAGTAGTACAAAGTCCTAGAAAAGAGAAAAGGTGAGGTTAGCAGGAAAATGTTTCAAATTACAGAAGAATTCAAATCTACTTAGGTTTCTACCTCTATGAGAGGGTAGACACTTAAGGGGATGGCAAGTGGGAAGGGGGTAGGGTCTGGAAGGACCTTGCAAATGATGTGACTCTTCAAATAAGGATTCTATGGGGTATAAGAGGACTAATAGAACACCAAATCCACCAAACCCATGGCAAAAGAGGAGAAGCAGAAGAAAAGAGAGATCGACAAAGAAATCTAGACTAGAATGGAGATAAGCAGCGAAGAGAGATTGAAGCAGATTCAGGAGTGACAAGAATATTACCGTAGAAGAATGGAAAGGGCACAAATGATGGAGGAAGGAGGGATAATGGAAGGTGTAGAAGAAAAGATAGAAGAATTTGAAGAGCATGTCACTGAGGGTGCTGCCAGAAGGAAGGAAAAGACAAGCGTGTCATGGAGGATGCTACTAAGTGCACAAAGGAGGGTGTTGAACCTACATAAAGGTGGGTGGAAGGAGAAGACATAGATCTCATGTTATAGAGAATGCTAAGGAGCACACCACTGTGGGTGCTACTAGAGAATAAAGCGGAAGGGAAAAAGAAGAAATAGACGAACTAAGTTTTATGCTGCAGATTGCTAGAACATATGAGTTAACATCATAGATTTTGAAAATGGATGAGGAAAAAATAGAGGAGTTAATTTTTTGAAGTATAAAGGAGATAAGAGAATGAGGATAAGATGTAGTAAACATTGAGAAGAATTTTGAGGATTTTGGAAGGTTATTTGAATCACCATTGGATGCCAATATGATGTCATTCACAAATAAAAGAGATTCCCCTAATTTGAAGAGACACTATGAAGAGACAGAACCCATAGACCATGAGTCACCTCGAGTGCCATATAAAGTCAAGAGAATTTTAGTTGAGAAGGAAGATATTCAAGCAAACAAAGAAGTAGAGAGAATAGCAAAGATCTAGAGCAATTTTGTAGAGGTTTTAGGAGAGGAGTACTTTGAGATCTGACTATAAAGAGATAAGGGAAGAAAATGGAAGTGAGTTGATAGATGACAACATAACCAGAGGAGCAGACTAGAAGAAACACACCGTGGAGTACCAGAGATTGTTAGAAGATCAATCATGGATACACCTATCAAGTTATCTATATTTGAGAAAGATACTACTGAGGCAGCCAAACACATTTTTGTATTGGAGTCAATTTGGAACTGGAAGGGAGTAACAAGGAATGAAATAAAGCTATTTGACTTCATAGGCACATTGCGGAATGAAGAATTGAAGTGGTATAGGAAGACATATCCAAATAGTGACAAGGAGTGGGATGAGATTAAGAAGACATTTTTGGAGAATTTTGGAGTTTTGTATACATTCTGATAGAAGGGGTAAGAAAGATGAGAGATTTGATGCAATTGGAGAAAGAATCAATAAAGGATTTTGATAAAAGACTCAAGGAGACAACTAGGAGATTGGAGGAACCATTGACTGAAAAGCAAAAGATAGAATGGTTTATTTTCAGAATAAGCCCTAAAATAAGGTCAGCCTTAGATGGAAGAATATTTGAGACATATGCAGAAGTGGTAACACTAGCCTGTTGGATAGAGTCTCAATCCTAGCGTAGAAAAGATAAGATGAAATAAAACCTAGAATTAGAAAAGATGAAGTTGGAAATGGAACAATTGAAGTTGAGGTAGGAGATATTGGTTAAATAGGAGGAGAATACACTGAAGAAAAGACCTAATATTTGGTGTTCATATTGTATAATAGAAGGCCACTTAAGAAATGAATGTCCTACAATGAAAGGTGAAAGACAAGTTTCTGCAATAAAAGTAGACGCCAAAAGAACAATGAAAATAGTCAATTCAGTATACTATGGATTATGCAGAGAATGGGATGACCATGAAACAATGGATTGTCCTTCACAAAACTTCTAGAGGAAAAGAGACTTTGCTAATGAAGAAGATGAAGCATGGTATGGTGGAAACACTACCAAACTTTGTGGATAGCAGTAACATGATATATATGAAAGAAAGAAACTCAAATGATCACGACTACAGGCAACCAAGTTGGAGAAATTAGAGGAATGTCAATGCAATACAAAATTCAAATTCTAGTGGTCCATCATATAGAAATAGCTATAATAATGATGTCAGGGAATGGTTTAGAGGCTACATAGGAGGTAGAGGCCATGGAAGAAGTCAAAGGAGGGAGGATGCAACATGCTTCAATTGTGGTAAGTTAGGACACTTTGCTAATGAATGTTGGGCCGAAAGGAAAACACAATGTTCATTTTGTAACAACATAGAGCATGATCTATTCTCTTGTGAGAGAACACAACAATACATCCAGAATGCACAACCACAGTCTAAGAGTGATGAGCTACAAAACCTAAATAACCAAAAAGGAGCAAGGATCATAAGAAGGGCACCAAAAGATCAAGGAGCAAGAACTTGCCAGAAGAACAATAGAGAGGAGATAAACATATCTTCAACTGAATCCACTAGAGAAGAAGAGTACTACTGGAGAAGCACACCAAAACATACCAAAAAGAGAGAAGGAAAAGGAAGAAGAAAGTTGTGGTAGTGACAAGACAAGGAACAAATACCAGAAGACATTATACCATTGAGACTGAAGAGGAAGACAATGAGGAGGATGAAGAATTTGTCCCTACTAACAAGCAACATGAAGAAGTGGTGAAGGAGGCTAAACAAACAATAAGAAAGGAATAACAAAAGGAAAAGCAATACAAGTATTTTTTCATCGAAGGAGAATTGGAGGCTCTCAAGTAGTTAGCCCAATTGACATAGCAACATAGACTCATTGAGAAACTAAAACAATTTTCTAAATACTGGAATAAGGAACAAGGTCAAAAATGTCAACACCAGAGGATGGGAAGGATAGATAGGGAATGGAAGACAAAACAAATAACAGTGGATGTTCGTATTAGCCACAAGAAGGTCTAGAATGTGATGATAGATTTGGGAGTAGATGTCAACATGATAACAAAGAAGCTATGGGAACAGTTAGGAAGACCTAAGCTGTCATAAAAAACTTACAATATAATCTTGGTAGATAGATCTAACATGCAAATAATGGAAACATGGAAGCAAGCAGACGTTAATCTAATGGGGATCAAACATGCATTAGATTTCATTGTGGAAGCCATGAAGGATCAAGGAGAAGCTTTCAATGCACTTTTGAGCATGAGATGGTTTGTAGATGCAAATAGTGTCATAGACTCCTAGAGAGAAGAGTTATCATTTGCCAATGAGAACAAAGTTGTCAATATTCCCCTGGGATCATCTATGGAGGAAGCATATATAGAAGAAACCAATTAGGATGAATACAGTGATAAGGATGCAAAGAATCTCTATACAACTCTAAGGTTGGATGCATAGGAGACAACAAAAGAGCCTAATTATGAGGGAGAAGTGGAGATAGAAAATGATCACTATAGTATAGATAGTGAGGAGGTTCTAGAATCTTGGATGAGAGAAGAACTGAAACTAAAAACAAGGAAAATGCTTGGTTACCAGAGTATATTCATGATCAGGATGGGCGAAGAAGACATACCACAATCATCCGCACTTCATCAGAACACACCAGAGATTACCTGCAACACATTCAAGGATAATAAGGAAGATCTGGAACAAATATCTAACAGGTAAGTCACATTTTGAAAGGAATTTCACATATCAAGTTGCCTAGGTTTTCAAGTGTACAAGACCTACATAAATATCTAGCAGATATGGAGACAATTTTTTCAAATGAAGAGACAAGATTACAAGTTACACAACACACATTAGTATGTAATATTGCAAATTGGTGGAACACACACAAAGACACAATTAACCGGTGGACAACATTTAAAATATTCATTAGGACAAGATATTTTTTAGACGAAGTAGAGTATGACATGATACCCAAGTATTTAGGTCAGATTTCACCACAAGAACATTTGTCCATGTGCATAATGGTATGGAAAGGCAAAAATGAATATAATGAGATACTTACCCACTTCTTTTATTGGACACTATCACCAATTACACATACATGGTATATTAATCAAGAACAAAGGAAAGAAATGAGATACTAGAAAGAGTTGCAACAAGACTTCATTCATACTTTCTCATTCTTTGATCCAAACAAAAAAATACACACAACACTCATCAAAATCTAGTAGATCACCTTTCAACAAGATGCAAAAGAAGAAGAAGCCAAACCGGAACATGGCTCATTACCGGCAAAAATAACAGGCATTTGGAAAGTCATAGAATGGATGAATAAAGAATCATATCTAGAGACACACAAATGTTACAAAACATCACAATTGGAAGAAGAAGAGGATGAAGAACCCAAAATAAAACTAGAACAAGGTGAAAGAGAGATGGTGGAATCATCAGACATCAAGGAATAGCACTACAACAAGGCTATTCAGCTAAGGGAAGAAAACATTGCCAAAGAAGGAGATCCTAAGATAGCCAAGATAGGAGACTATTGGGATGAGAAGGAAGTGGCACAAATAGTAGAATTTTTTTTTTGAGTATGAGGATTTGTTCCTTAGAAAGTTCACAGAGATGAATGGAATCAAAGAGGAAGCTAGAACAATGAAAATTCAACTGAAAGAAGGCTACAAACCAATCAACAAAATGCCATATAGGATGAATCCAAACATGAAGAAAAAATTCAAAGTAGAACTTGAAAAGATGCTAGATGCAAGAATCATAAAGTTAGTGGAGGAAGTGGAGTGGATCAGTCCAATGGTAGTACAGAATAAGAAAGCAGGAGAAATCAGGATCTACAGAGACTATAATAAGGCTTGCATTCATGATCTTTTTCCTATACCATTCACAAAGGAAATCTTGGAGTCAGTTGTTGGTAGAGAAATCTATTCTTTCACTGATAGGTTCTCTGGATATCACCAGGTAAAAATTAGAGATGAAGATCAACCCAAAACAACATTTGCATTTGAACTAGGATCTTTCATGTATACTATTATGCCTTTTGGATTGAAAAATGTACCCACAGTATTCAGTAGAATCATGGTCAATGCATTCAAGGAGTTTATACATGATTTTCTGGAAGTCTATTTGGATGATTGGATTGTATTTGGATTGGTAAAAGATCACACAAAGACATTAAGGTTAATGTTTAATAAGTGTAGAAGTTTGCAAATTTCCCTAAACTTGAAGAAATGCACTTTTGCGGTACCATTTGGAACACTATTGGGTCATATAATGTAAAGAAGGACTAATGGTCAATCCCCTAAAAGTTTCCATTATTCAAAACTTGCCACCTCCAAAAACCACTTCTGATGTCAAAACATTCCTAGGGTATATTGGTTACCACTAGAAATTCATCAAGGGATATGCAGCCATCTCTGCACCTATAGAAGAACTATTAAATAAAAAACATAGCAAAAGTATTACCTGGAATGAAAAGCATGAAAAGGCATTTGACACTCTCAAGAAAAAGATAGCAAAAGCACCAATACTCATTTTTTCGGACTGGGAAAACAAATTCCATGTTCATGTGGATGCATTCTAGGAATTGCAGTAGGAGTAGTGCTAACCCAACCAAGAGGTTCTAAAGACCACACTACAAAATTTGCAAGCAGGAAAATATCAAAAGCAAAGATCTATACCACAACTAAAAGAGAATCCCTAGCAATGGTATATACACTACAAAAGTTCAGACATTACCTTTTGTCAACACCTTTTGTATTCTATACTGATCATGAACCTTTGAAATACCTACTTAATAAACCAATCATCCAAGGAAGAATTTCTTGATGGCTACTTTTGTTTCAAGAGTTTGAATTCTCAATCATGGTGAAACTGGGAAAGCATAAATAGGGACCTAACTACTTGTCCAAAATTGAGACAGGGGAAGATCTAGAGGTATAGGAAGAAGAGCTACCTGGCGCAAATCTTTTTGGAGTAACTACGGTACTAGAATAATTGGAAGACATAACATACCTACTGGCTACATGGGAATTTCTAGTAGAAATTCCATCACAAGAGAAAAAAAACCTAATGCAAAAATCTTTACCATACACATTAATTGAGGGAGAGATATCCAATGAAAAGATGATATCATCAAAAGCGTAGTATATGAACATGAAAGAGAAGAAATTCTAAGGGAAGCACATGAAGGGATAGCTAGAGGACATAATCAGAGACATGACAACAAGGAAAATCACACACTACGGTAGATATTATGTTCTCAAAACTGAATCACACATACCTTAGAGCACTCTCTAGTTGACTTCCAATCTGCAGGATCATATCTTCATTTGTGAAGGTATGGGGTACATTTTCCTAAACCTGTGACACCCTTCATGACTAGAAATTCAATTCTAAAGACAAATTTCTTTAAACTTTTTACAACTTTCTTTGCCAAGTGTCAAACAACATGACTCCATATTATCAAGATGCAACCAACATTGCTCCATGACACTACACATCAAAAACTTATCATGAACTTTAGAAGATAACGTACAACTATGTATAAATGGTACTGATCATCACTGCCCCTTTGATTTGCTCCTTTGATACCACTTCAACACTCCTTTGACATTAATGACAACATATGCAACAATTATTTCTCACACTTAGGGTTTCTGAGCACACACAACATCTAGTTCTAATCTTGGCTATCCATGAGGTAGGAATACTAAAACAGGGGCTTGACTAAGGAAACCTCCTATATAGCCACAACAATTTTCCCTTCTTTCATGTGTGTAGGTTGAAGGAACAGGTTTTAGGAGATATTAGTCTAGGAGAAGCAAGGTCTTGTAAGTACAAGTTTGGAGAAAGTCTCAATTTCTACAAAACCCTACAAGGGGCCTAGAGCACTTAAGCGCCCTAGTACATATGGTATTCCAACTCTAGGTTCCTATTCTGAACTATTTTATCATCTCTTCTATCCATTTAGGTTGTCTGTTTCTATTTCTAATAGTCGTTTGTAGCTCAATCTCTCTCAATTAGGGTTTGATCATTTGCTCTAGCTAGATTGGTTAAATTTGGTTTGACACTCATCTATACAACAAAGAGGCAAAACCCCTATAGCTTAGATCTCCTTCAAGGGTAGAATCCAAGATCAGTTTGTGTCTCAATATTAGATAGAAGAGAGTTTGACTTGGTTTAACTTGTTGAGCTAGGTCTTTATTTTCATCATAACAACAACAAATTTTAATTTTGAAACTTGTGGTTTTGCATTGGTTTTAGGATTGGAAACCCAACCCTTAGCCTTGGACCTACAAGTACAAGGCCATGTTAACATCAAGAGAAACAACTAACTTTACCAATATGGTTGACGACTTTTTTTTTTCAGAACTTTAGACTAAATTAAAACCCATTACATATCACAATGTCTATTTTTCAAATAAGTAATTTTTTACTATTAGATATATTTTTATATTTATTAATTAATTCTTATACAAAGAAATTCATAAACTTGAAATAACATACATTACTATTTTTTAATAACTTTTAATTTTGAAAGTTTCTTGAAAAAATTATGTCTGACCAACTTAGACATCATTCTCTACATGATGAATTTTTTTTAGTGTTATTATTAGTTTAGCTCAAATTATGTTGGCCATACACAACTTGGGGTTTCAAAAAACACAAATTAGGGTCTGAAAAAATAATTAAAAAGATATGTAATGCTACTTTCCCCCCTATGTATTTAATTAATTGCAACGAATTTGTTATGGTTAATATTTAAAGTTAAGATAGTTTAGAATATGTGAAGATATCAAATAATATAAATAGAAAATAGAAATTACAACATGTAATATTTTGATAAGAACTCTTAAATAAATCATTAACAAAAAAATTAGAAAACACAATCACATAATCATATTAACATCAAAACCCATCAATATCTTTTATTAACAATAAGTTTAGTACTTCATTGATTTCCATCATAGAAAGGAATACATATGTATCTTTTGGATCCTAGAGTTCTTCCAAATGCCACTCTGAAGAATAGATTATAGATTCAACCCCCTTTCAACAAGTGAGCCTTCCAGGAGGAATCTGGTTCTTGTTCAGAACCCACAAGTTCTTATGCAGAACTAACTGTGCTTTGCAAAACACACACAAACTTGCTTTCGAGCCATGTTCAACAAAATATGATCAACACAAGTGCACACACAAGCCTTGTCTAGGACAATCTCGGGTGTACGTTGTACCTCAAGTTGGACACATGCTGTGTGCCCCTTCCAATGCTCACTGCCTGTCAAATCTATAATCCTTCTCCTTTGTGATTTCTTTCCTTTCTTTCCTTATCTTCCTTGAGTTTTCTTCATCTTCTTCTTTCTTTGAATGATCTCTCCATGCCATTTCCAAGTCTCACATGAATGTCTTATATAACCTTTTAAGGGGTGGTTTTCAAACCATCACATCCTTTCACAAAGTTTGTCATTAATAATTAGTTAATAAACATAATAATTCCTCCCTTTTAAAAGGGATTTTCATAATTATTCTTTATTTATCTCCATTTTAACCAAAAGGATCATAATATCCTTTATTTTCAGTCTCTCTTTTAATTATAAAGAATAAATAAACTTTATCCTATTATAATTTCAAAGGCTTATTCTTAAATAGCTTTCTTTTCCATTTTTAGAAAAAAAAATTCTCATAACAAGATATTTATAAAAAAATTACAAAAAATATCCTGACCAAACTTTAACATCATATACATCTTTCCACAAAAGGAATTAGAAAAGTACCTTCATTTAGGTCAAATTATGCTAGCCGTACACATTCATGCTTCGGCCCAAAATAGGGGAGTTTTAAAAAGCCACTTTTTGTACATCTTATATAAAACCAACTTTTATCATCTGAGTATTAGAATAAATTACATATTTGAAAAATAGAAACAAAATCCTATATTTGATATTTTTACATCATATTAATATTCTCCAAGTGTAAGTTCTTCAAATGTTTACTCCGGCTATGATAAAATTTGAAAAATAAGAAAAATACTTCTATTTTTTTGCCAAATAGTAGACCCAACTTCTTGCACTCACCTATGCTCTACCTAAAGAACTATTTGGATGCATCATAAGGATTGGCTGACTTTCACCAGTAGCATCATGTGATAGATGCTAGGAGCTACTTGATTTCATAGGGTTTATATAGGCTTTCATCAGTGACATACATGTGACATATGCTAGTTGTTATCCCCCGATTTTGACAAATCTTGGATAACTCTTTGTTTGCACTTTATGAGGAATTAACAAGATAATAGAGGTTGAAACATGATCAAACAATTAGGGCAAATGAAAGAAGGCTATCATCTACCATAAGATTGATCACTTTATCATTCACCTTATAAAGCAATTATAGAAGGTAACCCTTGAAAATAATTAAACAAAATTAAATTGTATTAGTTCTTTTGAATTAATTGATTTTTATCTAAATTTCAGCAAGGGTAATTAATGGGGAGTGATCTATAGATTTATAAATTACTTTGCACCAACATATTTATTTATTTTTTTAAAGAATTTAAAAATATTATTTTATTGTGCAAAAGTAATCAAGTTCCCATTATAATAATGTAAAATAAAAATTACATGTGGTGAGGTGAATTTATAATTTCAAGGTAAATTAATTCTTTTAAAGAATTAATTAATGTTGTAAAGTACAAAGGATGATTGCGCATGATTTTAAGGAATTTTCTATGGAGGTGATTTTATGAAAAGGTGGGCAAATACTTTTTAAAAGTGGAAGTTGGGTAAAAGGGAGTTACAAGTAGTTATTGTTGGGAGATCCAGGGAGGATGCCTGATTGTGAGGTGATCACTGACACGGACGCTCAACCTTCTATTGTGCGGCGTTCATACCTGTAACTATTATGGGGGAAGAAGAGTACCCCACCCACTAGGAGATCGTTCTACATAGTTACGAAGCGAAGTTATGTTGGGGAGAACTCAAGGAAACAATACAACTGCATTCATAGCAATCAACCAGCGTGTGTGCAGTCTAGCAGTGAACGGCTTGTGCCTTGGAGAGAGGGTAGTGGGCCGCGTGGAGTTGTCAAGGGATAGGCTCTACAGGGGGAACATCAAAGGACTTCATAGGGGTGGAGTCTGGGGTCTTGAAGTGGCGTGAAGGGATAGTCTTGGGAAGTATTTGAGTACTTGGAGTCTTGGGATCAGCCTAGGGCCAGACCATCTTGGTTGCATCTTGGAGAGCTAGTGGAGACCTAGGGGTAGGTGTTCTTGTAACGGTGCATGGGCATTATTGGTGGAGTCCGACCCCGTCACCTTGGGTAGTCAATCTAGTCTGGGACTGAGATCTTATTGTAATCTGGCCAGGGGCCTTTTGAATCAATAAAGCTATCCATTACCCCAATTGTGTGTCTTGCATTGTGCTATCTCTATACTTGCATTTTAACCTAGCCTTTCATTTAACCAAGAAACCATTCTAAACCATCCTACCCACATCCGCACCATGGTAGATGATTACAGTCAGATGGAGGTGGCTCTGAGGAGGAGCATGCTAATCCTCACAGGGAGGAGGCACATTGAGAGAAGGACTATCCACACACCCGATAGTTGGCAATATAATTGGATAGTAGGTTGGAGTTATTGGAGAATCAAGCATTGGATGATAGGCTCGTCATTGTGGAAACTGAGATCAAGGATCTCCACATGGAAATGGGAACTAGTATTTTGGAGAGGAAAAGTCTGACAGATGAAGTTAAGTCTTTGAAGGATGAAGTGAAGTTTTTGAAGACACTCATAACTCAGGGAGTTGTGAAGCCAACACACAAGGTCAAACCACCTAACCCGTACGACGGATAGTGGGATGACAAAGTTTTAAAGAACTTCTTCTGGGACATGGGAGGATACTTGTCCAACATGGTAGGCTTCTCAGATGAGGCCTTGGTGAGAACAATAACCACATACCTATCAGGAAGTGCAAAAATTTGGTGGAGGACTAGGGCAGAAGATTTGAAGGTAGGGAAGACTATGGTAAAGGTTGATAATTGAGATGAGTTGAAGGCCGTGCTCAAGGAGCAGTTCAAACCTGAGAACTCAGATTGGATGGCTCAAACTCAGCTCATGAACTTGAAGCAAACTGGGAAGATCAGAGATTACATCAAAGCCTTCATAGCCTTGATGCTTGAGATCAAGGACATGTCTGAGGTGGACAGGTTGTTTCAGTTTATGAAGGGTCTCTAGCTGTGGGCTCAAACAGAATTGAGGCGGGCCAATGTGTAGACTCTATTAGCCACTATTGCTGCTACTGACCGGCTACTAGACTTCAAGGAGATGTCGAGTAAGGAGACAACCGGTGGAGCAAATTCTCACTTCAACAAGAAGCAACCACCCCAGAAAGAGGAGAAGAACAAGGGGAATTCTAGGAAAGCTTCCGACAACAAGTGAATAGCGAGTTCGAAGAACTCTCAAACAAAAGGGTCAGTGAAAGGGCCGGCAAAGGATGCCGAGTCCAAGAGTTTGAGGAAGAGAACTCAGTCATGCTTCATACGTGGCAACTCAGAGCATTGGGCTCACAATTGTCCAGAGAGATAGCGTTTGAATGCCACCACCCAAGCATAAGGTCACGATGACTCTTCTCCTGCAATGGGAGTAATTCAACTTCTTGGTGCCATTTGGGATGCGCCTAGGGAGTAGCAGACCACACCGACTGAACCTGAGAACAAAAATAGGTTGTGTTATGTGGAAGTCATGGTCAATGGGAAGAACACCATGGGAATGATAGATTTAGGAGCCACACACAACTACACCTTAGCAAAAAGGGCTAAGGAACTCAGAATCAAGATCAAGGAAGGAACGAGATCGTTTAAGGATGTCAACTCACCAGCCCAGAAGATTATCAACATTGTCAAGGACATGTCAATATCAGTGGGATTGTGGAAGGGCCACATGGATCTAATGGCCATAGAGATGGGTGATTTTGTGTTGATACTGGGGTAAGAATTCCTAAAAGAAGGTAAAGTTGCAGTGATTCCCTACCTCCAGAGTTTGGTGTTTTTGGATCCGAAGTAGACATGCTTGGTGAAGACAACAGCGAAGAGATTGATGGGGAAACTTCAGACGATTTCAACATTAAGTTTGAAGAAGTCGACAAGGAAGGGTGAGGAGCCTATGTTCTTGGCTGCACTTTTGGGAGGTTGGGATGAAGATGAGGCATCTAGGGCGCCCATTCCAACAGAGATCAAGGAGATCACTCAGGAGTTTGTAGATGTGATGCTAGAGAAGTTACCCACAACTCTACCACCAAGAAGGGCTATAGATCACAAGATAGAATTGCATCTGGGGGCAAGGTCTCCTGCTCAGTTGCCATATCGGTTGTTTGGGCTAGAGATGGTTGAACTTAAGAAGCAGTTGGAGGAACTGCTCGAGGCAGGGTATATCAGACCATCCCATTCACCCTATGCTGTACCAGTGCTGTTTTAGAGGAAGAAGGATGGGTTGTTGAGATTGTGTATAGATTTCAGAGCCCTGAATAAGTTAACCATTAGAAACAAATACCCCTTCCCCTTGATTACAGATTGCTTTGATCACCTAACAGGGGCAAGATTTTTCACGAAGTTGGACCTGAAGCAGGGCTATTACCAGGTCAGGATAGCTGTAGGGGATGAGGAAAAATCTGCCTGTGTGACAAGGTATGGGCAATTTGAGTTCATGGTGATACTATTTAGGTTATGCAATGCTCTTGTGACCTTTTGCACACTCATGAACGATGTGTTTCTTCCTCTACTAGACAAGTTTGTGGTGGTGTACTTGGATGACATCCTGGTGTACAGGTATTTGAGTTGCTCAGAGAGCATCAACTATATGTGAAGAAGGAGAAGTGCTCCTTTTCTCAGGAAGAGGTTCACTTTCTGGGACACATTATAGGACATGGAAAGATTCGACCAGATCTAGTGAAGTTACAGGCTATCAGGGATTAGGAACCTCCCAAGTCAGTGCATGAAGTAAGGCAGTTCCTGGCTTTGGCAAACTACTACAGGAGGTTTGTGGATGGGTACTCAAGGTGGGCAGCCCCACTGATAGATCTCTTGAAGAAGGACATAAAGTGGAAGTGGATAAACAAGTGTTAGACATCATTCGAGGGTCTCAAGGAGAAACTCACTTTAGAACCTGTACTCGCATTGCCTGATTTTAGCAAGCCATTTAAAGTCCAAACTAATGCGTCAGATTTTGCCATTGGGGTGTGCTCATCTAGGATGGACACCCCGTGGCCTACGAGTTAAGGAAATTGAATGATAGGGAGAGGAACTACCCTGTGCATGAGAAGGAGATGACAAGGATTGTGCATTGCTTAAGGACTTGGAGACACTACCTTTTGGGTGCACCGTTTGTGGTGAAGACAACAACATCTCCTCAACCTACTTCAAGACTCAAGCTAAGTTGACCCCCAAGTAGGCTAGGTGGTAGAGTTCTTGGCAAAATTTGACATGGACATCCTCTATAACCCTGGGAAGAAGAATGTTGTAGCGGATGCTCTAAGCAAGAAAGCACAAGTTACTGTGATTGAAGAAATAAATGCAGAGGCTCCTGGGGAGAGTTGTGTGGTTCTGTCAGAGAAAGTACTTGAGCAGATCAGGGAAGGAATGCAGATGGATCTTCAAGCTGCAGAGTTGTTGAAGCAAGCAAGGGATGGTAAGACTAGGAAGTTCAGCATAAAGGAGGGACTGTTGGTGTTCACTCTGGACAGGGTCTACATTTCGAAATGGAATAACTTGAGGAGGGACCTTTTGCATGAATGTCATGATTCAGTTTGGGCAAGGCACCCAGGACATAAGAGAACTCTTGCATTGTTGGAAAGGGGCTTCTTTTGGCTGAGAATGAGGAAGGATGTGGATGAGTATGTTCGATGTTGTCTCATTTGCCAGTAGGACAAGGTTGTGGTGCAGCTGTTGGGCAGTTTGCTCTAGCCCCTACCCATTCTAGTGAGGCCATGGGCTAGTGTTAGTATGGACTTTATCACTCAGCTACCGAATGTGGATGGGTTCACAAGCATCATGGTTGTGGTTGACCGGTTCTCCAAGTATGCAACATTTGTGGCATGCAAGGCACCTTGCACTGTGGAGGACGTGACTGACTACTTTTTTAGATTTGTGGTGAAGTATGTTGCAAGCATGGGCCTAACTGGTGTTGTCATTGATGTCAACATACTCCTGTTGCATTGATGTCAAGGATTGGATGAGTTGTATGCTAAGGATATCGAGAAAATTAGTCCCATCAAGAACAGAGAAGAACAATGAGGTAAAGATCCCAGTTAAGATGAAGATCAGAGGATACACATCAAAGGGTTTGTAGATATGTGTCTTAAGATGATCTAGGAAAGATTTGAGAGGTCCACATGAATATTTGAAGAATTTATGGCCATTTGAGTAAAATTGGTTTTGGCAGGTGTTCAGAGGTGACAAAGTGACACAAATAGGTCTGGTGAGATCTGGAAATGAAATATCTTATTCTGCAGATTTGGTGGAGTGTTTAGGAAGTCAATGTGAATTGACAACTCAATTGGTTTGTGGTTTGGAGGTCCGCAAGCATCTATTCCAATATGATAGTGATGATAGACTGTGTTTTTGAAGTTCTAGATGAAGGAGAAAATGATTTGAGGAATCAGAAGTAGTGTAGATGTTCTTGGTGATTTAGGCAAGCTTGTGGAAGTCTTTGGATTGTGTCTAGTTCGTGTTGGTGGTCTGCATTGAAGATTGAGCTCATAATTGAAGGATTACTTCTGGATGATGATGTTCTTCCTAAACTTGGCTGACCGAATGAGTTACACATCCTGTGAATGATCTTGAAGATGTTCTATGAAGCATGGCGTGTTCCTCTAAGAAAATTGAAGTCTCAGATTGGTGTAGCCGATAGTGTGTTGATCCGCATGAAGTCTTTTGTAATTAGTCAAGTTGTATTTTTTCTGTAAAGTATGCCGACTTGGATGATTATCCCAAAGTCAATGTCATGTATAAATAAGAAGTTGTGAAGTCATTTCAAAAGTATCTTGGTGGAGATGAGAGTATGGTAGAGAGGAGGAAAGCAAAAGGTAGAGCAGAAGTATTGGGCTTAAATGGAACTGACTCAAGCATGGTGAAGATGCTATTCTTCAGTTCAAGTATGTAATATTTATTATTTTGTAGACAGTGTGTCTCCTGTAGGCAGTGGGCCTCTTGTGAGTAGTGTGCTCAGGCAGTGAGCCCTAATTGGCATGTGCCATTTTGTTCTTCTTATTCATTTAACAAAGAATACAATCTTGGGTTAGTCACCCCGTGGTTTTTCCCTTAACCGGGTTTTCCACGTTAAAATCTTGGTGTCATATGTGTTAATGTGTTTCTGCTCTTGAATTGTTGCATTATGTTACCATGATTGATTTATTATTATGCTACTGAATTACAAAGAGGATTTAAGTGATTAATAGGAAGAAAGTTTTGGGACAACTGATTCACCCCCCTCTTAGTTGTCTGTCTTGAATCTAACAATTGGTATCAGAGCTAAGTTCCTCTAAAAGAGCTTAACCACTTGAGGAGATCCAGGATGTCTTCCTACAAGAAAGATAGTTTGAGGTTTGACAGAACCAATTTCACTCTTTGGAAAAGCCGCATGGAATGTCACTTGCAATGTATGGGAATGCAATATTGGATCATGGCTTCAAAGAAGTATGTTCCTCCACAGAATGGTTCGAGAACTGTAGATGAAATCAGAGATACTAAAAACAATCTTTAGGCTAAAGAAGCTCTACTAAGTGCCTTATTTGATTCAGAGTTGACAAATGTTATAGATCTAAAAACTACATATGAGATTTGGGAAAAATTAAAATTTCTACATGGAGACAAATATGTTAAATGTGTCAAGCTACAGAGTCTAAAAGGAAAATTTGAAAACTTGAAGATGAGTGAAGATGAAAATATCACTACATTTATGCCAAGAGTAAATGAGCTTGTTTGTGGCATTAGATGTGTTGGTGGAATCTTGGATGAAGATGAGATTGTTGCCAAAGTTCTTAGATCCCTCCCTCCTTACAAATACAAGGTTACTAGTATTGAAGAATTTAGATCGTTTTAAAATATCACAAGAGATCAATTGGTTGGTAAATTAGCTACATTTGAATTGGCTAAGTTTGGAGATGCACCCCCCAAGACTGAATCTGCATTCAAAGATAGTGCCTCTGTAAAAGGAAAACAAAAGTTTGATCCGGGAGAGAACTCTTCAAAGAAACTATCATGGTATGAAAAGGCAAGAAAAGATATGGAAGAAGATGAAGCAGAAGCTGCTCAACTTGAAGCCCTTATTACAAAAAGATTGCCAAGAGGATCTGGTAAGTATGAAGGAAAATTGCCCTTCAAATGTTTCAACTGCAATAAGATTGGTCATTTTGCCTCAAGGTGTCTAGAAAGATTTTCAAGAGCAAATCCAAACAAATCAAGATTCTAAAAGAAATGTTACTATGTTCATGAAGATGATGATGATGAAGGAGTAACAGATGATGAATCAGAGACAGGAAACAAATCTAGAAGTGACTGGGTGTTTATTGCCATCAAGGAAGAAGATCCAATGCCCTCTGAATCTGTCAATCATAAAATGGTAGAAAGAGCTCTGGCTGCCCAAGTTGAAGAAAAGGATGATTGGGTCATTGATAGTGGATGCTCCCACCATATGATAGGTGATAAAAATAAGTTCATAGATTTGGAAAGATATGAAGGAGAAGTTGTAAAATTTGGTGATAATTCTGCTAGCAAGATCAGAGGTAGAGGAACTATTTCTTTTGATGGAAAGAACAAAACCAGTAATGTACTGTATGTTGAAGGTCTGAAGCACAATCTTCTCAATGTTGGATAGTTGGTGGACAAAGGCTATGATCTCTAATTCAAAAATAGAAATTGTAAGATCTTTGAAAGTTCTGGAATAGAGATTGCATCCGGTACTCAAACAAAAGGTAATATATTCCACTTGGTTGGTACTGGTAAAAGTTATTTATTTGTTCAAATTGATTAGAGTTGGTTGTGGCATAGGGGAATGTGTCATGTGAATTTTGATAATATCATCAAGATAAGAAACACTCAGGCTGTAAGAGATCTTCCAAGACTGGTGAAACCTACTAATAGTTTGTGCAACGAATGTCAGTTGGGTAAACAGAGTAGAATCACATTCAAAAGGAACAATCTTCTACCAAATTGTTGGACTTAGTACATATTGATCTATGTGGTCTGAAAAGAATCAAGAGTTTGCAAGGTGATAGATACTTCATGTTATTAATTAATGACCACTCCTAGATGATGTGGGTGACTTTTCTGAAAGAGAAATTTGAGGCTCTTGAGAAATTCAAAATATTCAAGGCTATGGTAGAGAATGAAACCAGATTAAACATAAAATGTTTGAGGTCTAATAGAGGTGGAGAATTCAGATCCGGTGAGTTCATAGAATTCTGTGAGAAACATGGGATAAAAAGATAGTTGTCTGCTCCAAGGACTCCACAGCAGAATGGAGCAGTGGAGAGAAAGAACCGGACCATCCAGGAAGCATCTAGAACCATGATGATGGAAGAAAATGTTCCTCAGATCTACTGGAGAGAAGTTGTAAGCACTGCTGTCTATACTCTTAATCAAGTACAAATCAGAAGCAATACCGGTAAGACCCCTTATGAACTCTAGTTTGGCATCACTCCCACTGTGAAGTATTTCAGAATCTTTGGTAGCAAATGTTATATTAAAAGAGATAAAGATCTTGGCAAATTTGATGCTAGAAGTGATGAAAGAATATTCTTGGGTTATTCTACTCAAAGCAAAGCATACCAGTGCTATAACAAGAGATTGAGAAAGATTATAGAAAGTACAAATGTGAAGGTTGATGAAGGTATTGAAAAACCCTCAAGGTTTTATGAATATGATGAAGATGATTAGAATGATGTTTTGGTCCAAGAAGTCCAAGCCCCTTTTGAAATTCAAATCTAGACTGATCCGAAGAATCAGGAAGAAGAGACAAGTTTGAATGAACCTGTGCAAGAAAGTCTCAAAATTCCCAAGTATGTAAGACTAAATCACTCTGAAGATCAGATCATAGGTGATAAAAGAAAAGGTGTTCAAACAAGAAGAAAGATTGCTCAAGACTCAGAAAAGTATTGTCTGATTTCAAAGATTAAACCAAAGTTAGTAAATGAAGCATGCAATGATGAAAGCTGGACTAAAGCAATGGAGTAAGAGCTGATGCAAATTGAGAAAAATCACACTTGGGATCTTGTTCCTAGACCTAGAAACAAGA
Source organism: Cunninghamia lanceolata (assembly GCA_027924645.1). Lineage (NCBI taxonomy): Eukaryota > Viridiplantae > Streptophyta > Pinopsida > Cupressales > Cupressaceae > Cunninghamia > Cunninghamia lanceolata. The sequence continues at coordinate 5,588,206 of BSBN01000155.1, forward strand.
ATGTGATTGGAACCAAATGGGTCTTCCAGAATAAACTAAATGAAGATGGTGAAGTAGTCAGAAACCAAGCCAGATTGGTCTGCAAGGGTTACTCTCAAGTAGGAGTTGATTTTGAAGAAACTTTTGCTCCGATGGCAAGAATTGAAGCAGTTAGATTATTTCTTGCTTTTGCTACCTTCAAGGACTTCAAAATATATCAGATGGATGTCAAGTCTACCTTCTTGAATGGTGACTTGGAAGAACAAGTATACATTGAGCAACCAGATGGATTTCAATTGTCTGATCATGGTGATATGGTCTGCAAGTTGAAGAAAGCACTGTATGGACTCAAACAAGCCCCAAGAGCCTAGTATGAAAGATTGGATAAGCATCTTTTGAAGATTGGTTTCAACAAAGGTATTGTTGATAGTAACTTGTACTTCAAAATTGATCATGAAAATATCTTGATTGTTGAAGTATTTGTTGCTGATATCATTTTTTGAGGAAGAGATAGTATGTGCAAAAATTTTGCAAATCAAATGAAAAGTGAATTTGAGATGTCCATGTTTGGGGAAATGAATTTCTTCTTGGGTCTGCAAATCATTCAAACAAAGAAAGGAATCTTCATTTCACAAACCAAATATGTGAAAGAATTGTTGAAGAAATTTGGGATGGAAGACTCAAAACCAATGAGGACTCCCATGGCAACTGGATGTAAATTGAGCAAAGATGATGACTCTCCTAAGGCTGATCAGAAAAAGTATAGGTCAATGATTGGAGGACTATTGTATCTTATTCAAACTAGACTTGACATTATGAATGTTGTTGGTCTTGTTGCTAGATTCCAAGCTGATCCTAGAAAATCTCATGTCATGGCAATCAAGAGGATTCTTAGATATCTAAAAGGGACAGTTAAGTATGGTTTATGGTATCCTAGAGATCATGATTTTTCTCTTCATGCATATACAAATGTGGATTGGGCAGGAGATGTGGATGACCAGAAGAGTACCAATGGTGGAGCATTCTTTTTGGGGAAAAGATTGGTTTCTTGGCTGGGCAAGAAACAAGAGGCAATATCTCTGTCCATTGCAAAAGCATAATATATTGCAGTAGCAGGTAGTTGCACTCAAGTATTATGGATGAAGCAAATGCTAAGAGACATTAGAGTGGAGTATGAGGAACCAATCATAATCTTCTGTGATAATTCAAGTGCAATAAATATATCAAAAAATTCAATGTTGCATTCAAAGACAAAACAAATATCCATCAAGTTTTATTTTTTTAGAGAGCAAGTGAACAAGAATGAAGTCAGATTGGAGTTTGTGTCCTCCAAGGATCAGATTGTAGACATTATTACTAAACCTCTACCTAAGGACTCTTTTGAGTATCTCAGGGAGAAGTTAGGGGTTATTACCCCTCCGGTTCTGAATTAAGGTGCACTGATGTGCATTAGTCTGGTGGATCTCACAGTCATATCTTGTGGTCCAGATTGATGATAGGAAGCTACTACTCAGGGGGAGTAGTTGGTATGATTATGAGTGATGCAAATATGTGCCCTTTGCCATTGGTGTCAAAGGGGGAGAGAAGACATGTGAAAAACAAAAAGTGGTTGCTGATCAAAGGGGGAGCAGTAAAGGAAGAGAAGACATGTGAATGGTTGTTGTTGATAGGGGGAGTTATGTCAGTTAGTGAGGAGAAGTTCTTGTCTTGATGGTTAAAACAATTTTTCACATCATATGTTGCCATCAATGACAAAGGGGGAGATTGTTACAAGTATGGGCCTAACTAGTGTTGTCATTGATGTCAACATACTCCTGTTGCATTGATGTCAAGGATTGGATGAGTTGTATGCTGAGGATATTGAGAAAATTAGTCTCATCAGGAACAGAGAAGAACAGTGAAGACAATGAGGTAAAGATCCCAGGTAAGATGAAGATTAGAGGATGCGCATCAAAGGGTTTGTAGATATGTGTCTTAAGATGATCCAGTAAAGATTTGAGAGGTCCGCATGAAGATTTGAAGAAGTTATGGCCACTTGAGTAAAACTAGTTCTGACAAATGTTCATAGGTGACAGAGTGACACAGATAGGTCCGATGAGATCTAGAAATGAAATATCTTGTTCTGTAGATTTGGTGGAGTGTTTAGGAAGTCAATGTGAATTGAAAACTCAATTGGTTTGTGGTCTAGAGGTCCACAAGCATCTATTCCAATATGACAGTGATGACAAACTATGTTCTTGAAGTTCCAGATGAAGGAGAAAATGATTTCAGGAATCAGAAGTAGTGTGGATGTTCTTGGTGATTTAGGCAAGCTTGTGGAAGTCTTTGGATTGTGTCCAGTTTGTGTTGGTGGTCCGTATTGAAGATTGAGCTCGTAATTGAAGGATTACTTCCAAATGATGATGTTCTTCCTAAACTTGGCTAACCAGATGAGTTACGCATCCTACGAATGATCTTGAAGATGTTCTACGAAGCATGACGTGTTCCTCTAAGAAGATTGAAGTCTTAGTTTGGTGTAGCCGATAGTGTGTTGATCTGCATGAAATCTTTTGTAATTAGTCAAGTTGTATTTGCTTTGTAAAGTATGCCGACTTGGATGATTATCCCAAAGTTAATGTCTTGTATAAATAAGAAGTTGTGAAGTCATTTCAAAAGTATCTTGGTGGAGATGAGAGTGTGGTAGAGAGGAGGAAAGGGAAAGGCAGAGCAAAAGTATTGGGCTTAAATGGAACTGACTCAAGCATGGTGAAGATGCTATTCTTCAGTTTAAGTATGTAATATTTATTATTCTGTAGATAGTGTGTCTCCTGTAGGCAGTGGATCTCTTGTGAGCAGTGTGCTCAGGCAGTGAGCCCTAATTGGCATGTGCCATTTTGTTCTTCTTATTCTTTTAATAGAGAATACAATCTTGGGTTAGTCACCCCATGGTTTTTCCCTTAACCCGGTTTTCCACGTTAAAATCTTGGTGTCATATGTGTTAATGTGTTTCTGCTCTTGAATTGTTGCATTATGTTTCCATGATTGATTTATTATTATGCTATTGAATTACAAAGAGGATTTAAGTGATTAATAGGAAGAAAGTTTTGGGACAACCGATTCACCCCCCCTCTCAGTTGTCTATCTTGAATCTAACAAAGTATTGGGGAGTTCCACTCAATATCATTTCAGATCAGGACGCTCACTTTACTAGCAATTTCTAGGCAGAGTTGTTCAAATTGATGGGGACAAAGCTACTCATGTCAACCAGTCATCACCCAGAGACTGACGGTTAGACTAAAAGGATCAATGCGGTGTTGGAGGATTACTTGAGGCACTTTGTATGGTCAGACAAGTCCAATTGGCCAAAGCTGCTGGATCCTGCATAGTTTAGTTACAACCTACAGAAGACTCGACGAGTCAATATTCACCATTTCAACTGGCAACAGGCTAGCAACCATTGACTCCTCACACTGTTATGAGTAGATACTTTGGAGAGTGTCCCACTGTAGCAGACTGACTCAGGGAGTGGCAAGATTGGGTGGACCTAGCGAGGCCTAACTTGACAAGGGCTACAGAAAAAATGAAGAGGTATGCAGACTCAAATAGGAGGCCGTTAGACTTCAAGGTTGGTGACAAGGTCCTGTTAAAGATGGACCCAGTTCAGTTCAAGCCACCAAAAGGCATGAGCCCATCTTTGGCTCGGCGATTTGATGGACCTTACCCAGTCATTGGGAAAGTTGGGAAGGTTGCATATAGGTTGAAGTTGCCAGAGCATCTAAGGGTTCACAATGTGTTTCATGTTAGCCAACTCCGTCCTCTACATGAAGACATAGAGGACGACAGCAGGAACATTCCCACCAGGGGACCAGCGAATGTCATGGACAGACCTGATCGGCAGGTGGAAGAAGTGTTAGATGTTAGAGAGAAGGGAATTGGTAATAGGAAGACCAGGGAGTTTCTTGTTGCATGGCAGGGCCTACCTCAATTTGAGGCAAGTTGGGAGAAAGCAGCATCTCTCTAGAAGTATGAAGACAAAGTGTTGGAGTTTCTTGAGAGGAGGAACTCTAGCACCCACAAGTGATTCATCAGAGATGGATCCTCACCTGCAGGCCTGGGGTCTTGCACCGGCGCTGGGGGCATCACCAATTTTAAGTGGGGGAGAATGTCGGGAGATCCAGGGAGGATGCATGATTGTGAGGTGATCACTGACATCGATGCTCAACCTTCCATTGTACCGAGTTCGTACCTATAACTATTATGGGGGAAGAAGAGTACCCCACCCGCTAAGAGAGCGTTCTACATAGTTACAAAGAAAAGTTGTTATGTTGGGGAGAACTCAAGGAAACAACACAACTGCATTCATAGCAATCAACTAGCTTGTGTGTGTAGTCTAGCAGTGAATGGCTTGTGCCTTGGAGAGAGGGTAGTGGGTCGTGTGGAGTTGTCAGGGGACAGGCTCTACAGGGGGAACATCAAAGGACTTCATAGGGGTGGAGTCTGGGGTCTGGAAGTGGCATGAAGGGATAGTCTTGGGAAGTGATCTAAGTACTTGGAGTCTTGGGATCAGCTTGGGGCCAAACCATCTTGGTTGCATCTTGGAGAGCTAGTGGAGACCTAGGGGTAGGTGTTCTTGTAACGGTGCGTGGGCATTATTGGTGGAGTCCAACCCCGTCACCTTGGGTAGTCAATCTAGTATGGGACTAAGATCTTATTGTAATCTAGCCAGGGGCCTTTTGAATCAATAAAGCTATCCATTACCCCAATTGTGTGTCTTGCATTGTGCTATCTCTATACTTGCATTCCTTGACTCTGTTTATATATCTTGCATTGTATTTCCGCTGCATAACTCGAGTGTGTGCAGGAACAGCTTAGAAAGCTCAGGCGTAGTCTCGATGCTCTTGAACAACTTGATCCTCTTGGGCAAGTGTAGTAAAGCGTGTGTCGGTGCCGCATGGAGGCGTGGTCCCGTGACAGTTACCCAACTACTTATATGTTGGTAAAATCTTTAAAAGGAGATTTTTTTCATTCTTGTCAAGATTTTGGGGGAAAGAAGAAATAGATTTATTTTTATTTTGTTGCAGCCATGCATGAAAATGGAGAAGATTTTTATATTTTGAAACTTAAGAAAATTATAAGATGATGAATAGGTTTCTATGTCTCATTCACATTTGTGATTGTATCTGTTCTTATGTTAGGTGCATTCCTCTATTTTCTTGAATTTTCTATTGTATCTTTCTTATGTTAGGTACAATCTACGCTTTACGTTGCAGGTTATTCCTATGTTTAATTTGTAATTCATTCTTTGTTTGTGCTTATACACTATGGCTGCAAGATTTCCATTTACCCTCTTTCATTAATGTTGTATGCAAGATTGGATTTTTTATCTATTCAATCTCACACTCTTTCCTTCCCCTTCAAGTTTATTTGTCTACTTACTATTATTTTTCCTTTTCTCCCTTTCATACTTTCTAGTTAAAAGTATCCAAAATCATAAAATGTCAATCATATAAGGGAGTTGCCACTTTTAAATGTAGAGGAAGATCATCCTTTCAATGGTGGTCTATCCAGTGTTGCAAGGTTTTTGTCATTGTCTGTTGGGCAAATTGACAATGAAGTAGAGTGACAAATTTTTTTGCTAACACCAATACTAGTCCAACTTTTTCTAATGGTATGCAGGGGATGGATACTAGCATCTACCTATCTCAATAATTTAGTATTGGCAATGAGGTATCAAAATGATTGTGTGTGCTTCTTGTGCCATGTCTACTTGAAGTATGTTTCTCGTGGTTTCAATTGTTAAATTAGTCCAAGTGATTGATAGTATAGGTACTAGTCTTAGGCAAGGTAAAATCATAAGACCTCTTGAGTATGTTTATCCTATTATAAGATTACTTAGATGCTTAGTGGGCTATGTAAATATTATCAATGGCCTCATGTGTTATATGTTGTTATACTTGCACCTTATCTAGTGATGACCGCAAGTAGTATGGGATGTTTTCTTATCATCACAGTTGGAAGTGAATCGAGAGAAAGGATGGGACCCACGTTTTAGCATGAGATGCATTAACATTTCTTTTGGTTGGGATGTACTTATGAGCTTATATGTTAGAAAACTAGGTGAAAGGGAAGTTTCTTGTAGTAAGATTGTAACCTCTCCTATTTTGCTAGTATAGATGTGTACTTGTGATATACGTATGAGCCAATCACACTATGAAAGTGTGACACATGCATGAGCTAATCACATGGAGTATACATATGATGTATGAATGAACTAATCAGATCATGTATGTATGTTGTATGCATGAGCTAGTCATATTGTGTATATGTGATGCATTCTTGAGCCATTCATTATGTGTGAACATGTGATATTTATATGAGTTGGTCCCTATCTGGTTTTGTGTGTTCTTGTACACGGATGTTGGCATTAGACTAACATTTGTTTGGAATGTATTTCTATCCTACTATTGTGTATGGATGGATTGGGAAGCATAAAATTAACTAATGGTTGTGATTTAAAAGTGAGATCTAAGATCTCATATCAGAGGAGAAGATGAATTCTCTCTATTGTGGTGTTTGAACTACGGAGCCTCTGATTCACAAGAGGGGATATATATGTAGGGCCGTCATAAATGAACCCTTGAGGTTTAGGTCTAGGTCTAGGGATGACCCTAACTTTAGGGAGCTTACCACATCTTTTCTGTGTGAGTATATGGGTTGTTGCTCAAAGTTGTTGCCACAACTATGGATGGTACGACTATGAAGTTGACACTTCTAAATCATATAGAAGATGCTATCAACTAAGTTCATATTGTTATGCAAAAAAAATAGTAGTAACTAGATTGGTTATTACAATCTTTACCCAATTTCCAATATCTTCCCAAAAGTAACTCCTGACTTAAATGCCACTACAATTACATATGAGAGAACAAATAATAATAAGTAATTTTTCTACTACATAGACGGGTGTACATGTCTACTCTCTCCATGTTCCTTGGAGACATTACAATTATTTATCAACAACATTAATTAAAACAATTAATGTGCATGTCTAGGAATTTTTGCAAGGTGAATGGCACCTAATCCCAACATTAATGATTTCAGCATTTTGTGACAGCTCTATGCATAAGGTGCAACATTGTTGAGAAAGTTGCCATGGAATCTACTTCTCCTTGTTGGTAAAGTCTCTATGGGGGAGAATGACTCTTGGGGTGACAAACTAGGTTGAGGAGGAGGTAGAAGAGGTGTAATTTGAAGCGACTAGCTATGAACGTTGGAGAATCATTTAAGGGTGGCTCTGTCAAGAATTAAAGCCTAGATATTTAGCAGGGTAGTTATAATTGTTTTGTTTTATTAGTTTAACTATATAACAGTAAGTTGTTTATATTTTAGTATAATAACACTATACTTAGAGATTTATTTGTTTTTTCCAATGTTATATCATAATTACCATTTTATAAGCATGGTTTCTTTTTGATATTGTAAAGTGATACTAGTTGTACAAAAATTAAACTTATTAAAAATGAGAGCCCCAATAGAACTCCACTAAATTAAAATGAGAGCCCTAGTAGAACTCCACTAAATTATCTTTTAAAAAAACTTAAATTCCATGTAATTAAATTCCATGTAACACAATCTAATTGTTGCATACGACCCTTCAAGACTTGCCTTTATATATTCATCTATTGCAATTCCTCACTTGGTACACCAATCTTTAGAAGGCAAGCAACTCCACTATTTACATTTGCCAAGTTCACATAAATGGAAGATCTATATTAAAGTTTGGTGTTTTCTATAGAAGTTTTTGTCAGTGAGTAAAAGACTGAACTTATGTCTTCTGATCGAATATGATAATGGCATACAAGATGCGTTGATATTGTTTCCCCATGTTCAATGCACAAGTGTCCAGTCTTAATGAGTTTATCTTCTTTGTTATTCTCACTAACAGATATCTCTTAAAGGTGGTTTACAGATCCATGGAGTAGTAGTTAGATGTGATTCAAAACTTGATGTTGTTGTGAATCATTGGTAAAAAGTAGTCAACACTTAACCCACTGCAACAATCATGGATTTCTGAAAAAACATATGCGAGAGAAAGAACAGATCCTCAGAAAGTGAAAGCATTGTAAAGACTACTTTAAAAATATGTCATCACGCTTTCTAAAATTTCAATTTTAGTACAAATCTTAATCTTATCCACTGTCAATTCAAACTTTTCGAACTATTATTTGCAAGCAATTTGGAGTCCTGCAGTTGGGGGAGCATTATTGGCAGTTTTCAAGTCCAAAATCTGAATGTTTAAATTATGTCTTGCACTAATTAAGATTTCGCCCAACTCTGACACATCTTGTCAACTGATACCACTTAGAATTGCCTAAAGTGGCACAACTTCCTGTCAAAAATATTGAACGGGAAAGCATTTTAGGGCATCAGTATCGGTCTTTAATGCAGTCCATGAAATTTGTGATCACGTGATGTTTAATTTTCTAATTCTCATTTATCTTAATTGCTAAACAGACTTCCACCACGCAACCAGATTGATGTTTGAATTTTGCTTTACGGTGAGAGAATTTCCGCTTATTTTTATTCACTTTGGACACAATGGAAGCCTCCAAAAACTACATGAAACTATCCCATAAATTGAGTGACCTCCAGGGCCACTTCAAGCTTCATTCAGACTGAAAAAATCTCATACCCCCGAGAAAAAGCGCTAAAATATGCCCAAGTTTATAGTCAAACATAGGGTTTTTTTTTTCACTAAATCTAATGGTGTAGTTGGATTTAGCGCTAAAATATGCTCAAGTTTATAGTCAAGGATAGGGGTTTTTTTTTCACCAAGTTTAATGGTGTAGTCGGATTTAGGCCAGAATGCCCTAAAACTTAGGGCTACTTAGAAAACTCAATCAAACAAAACACAATTAAAACACTAATGTTAACTCAGTTTCCTTGAATTTGATTTTGGACAAACAAAAGTCAATCTTAATTATCTGAAGCCTGTTACACATGATAGTGTAGTAAAAATTGTTGAACAATGTGCCAAAAATTAGCTCACACCTACAACTTAGAGAACTAAGATCTCTCACAAGCTGGTTTCTTCTATCAAACTATTTTGATTATTTAGATCATCTATAGAATCAAGAGAAGAGCATACTGGGTTTTGAAAAAAATACATGACACTGATTTGCTCTCAAATCTTTCAAAAATAGGAAAGGAGGACTAAACTATGACATCATGGCTCTGATGTACCATGTTAGATTTTGTAATAAGTAGAAAAACAAATAGGACCAAATGCCATAGTTATAGCCTCAACAGTGCTCAAAACCAAGTGATAGGATAAATAATGTTATTTTTAATTAATCAATAAAGAAAATACATACAAAACTAGAGAGCATGAGAGGAAGAACAAAGCTAAGTGAATGCATTTATAAGGAATTCAAAGGAGGAGAAAGGTGGAATATGAAGAGACACCACTTACTTCATTCATCATTATTAGCGAAATTGAGCCTACCTAAGCAAGCCAAACTAGGTGCAGGAAAATACCTAATAAACTAATGAAAAGGAACAAAAACCTACACCAAAAAAACTTGGCCTCTTGACGCAATTCTCTCAAATGAGTGTTTAGACTTGCTCCTATATGTATGTGAAAAGAGGCAAGAGAAAATATTTTCAATGAGAGAGACCAAGAAGACACCTACAAAGATTTTTTCTAACCTATTAATAATACTAAATTAATTTAATTAGTGAAGGGGACTAAAGTTCTCCTATGTTGGGCACATTCAAAGATAGATCAAGAGTTCCCAAGCCAAAATTAGTGCAAGAACTAATGCATGCAAAAATTTACATGGGCAAAAAAAACATACAAGTTTATTGCTTTTGTTAGTAATAGAATCATGAGGGTAATTGTAATCACCAAGCTATTTATTTATACAACAAAGTGGTGATCCAATTTAAAAGGGGTGATCCTATCAAGTTGCAATCAAAAAGTAATTTTTCACAAACAACAAGGTATGAAGACATAGTGAATGGCTAATAAACATGAAATAAAAGGCAAGAAATATCCTATGGGATGACTTAACACTTATATCAAGTTGGGATTAGTTAAGAGAGAGTTTATTCATGCCATATGGGTCATGTGTTGGTTCATTGAGTCATCTTTGAACTTGCCATTTACGTATGTCCATTTTTAGGCACTTACAAAGATATAGGCTGTTCATTATACAATTTTCCTCTATTTTGTAGGTTTCTATGAAGAGTGCATACCAAAGGACAAACTTACATAATCACATCCTATCAAGTCCTTTACTTTATATGGATCCCCTTTTGTATCCTTTGATGTCTAAATATTTACTTCACATGCATGTTTGTAAATGCTACATACTTTGAGATTCATGACTATTTTAGGATTCACCTATACATCAAAGTTGGGGGGGAAATGTAATGGTGAAATTTACATACCCATGCCCATTTAGTGATGTAACCAACTTCACAACATAAAATTCAACACTATTATTATTACAAAAGAATATCTACAAAACTCAGAACTATTGTCAAATTCCTTCTCATTCCATTCCATCTTGCTACAATTGAAAATGAATACCAAATTTATACAAAAACAAAAATTACCATTTTTGGTAGATTTTAGCAACTTTCTAAAATTGCCATTTTTGGTAACTTTGCATCCATTAAATATATATGACCATGAAAATTTCCAATTATTTGAAAATTACTAAAAGATAACTAATCGTCAACTTTCTAATCTAATTGCAAGTAAAGTTCAAAAAATAATTAGAAAAAACTTAGAAAATCTTGAATAAAATATTAAAACCTCATTTTGAGGCCCTAGATGATCAGAAAAGGTCTTGAAAAAGTGTCAAAATGGCAACCTACCAAATTTACCATTTTAGTGGGATTTTTAATAAACTCTTCAAGACGCAGTTGCCCACCAAATTTCAGCTCCAATGGTCCTCCAGATCAAAAGTTATGACCTCTGAAAGTTCATGCATCATTTATTTTTATACTTATTTTGAGGAAATGTCGTGATACAAATGAAACAATCTTGTGTGAAGTTGGAATTATTCCCCTAGCATTTAGTCATCCCTATACACACTACCACATATTTATATCCACTTTATCCTCATTCACACATAGTCTAATACATTCATCTCATGTAGACATTTATTATACTTATCCATACACCTACCTAGATATAGTTGTTAAATACACCTAAATCTTACCATTTGCCAACACGAGGTAATTTTCATTGTCACTTAATTTACCCCTATCTTTTCAAAATTCAAAATTTAAATTTGGTTAACTACCTTGCTTCATTTTCCCACCTTAAGCCACCTCAGTACATGTTTTGAAGTATTTAAATACATTCATTAGTATTCATTTATTATCTCTCATCTCTTAAGCATCCTCTCTCATAATAGAACATTAAAAGAGAAATCAATAGTGAAAAATTTATACTCGGTGTAGTAAAAGGAGTAACAAATCTACATAAACCATTCAAGGACCCATGTCTATTATCTTTTATAGATACTTCTAGGGGTTGACCTAGGAGAACACATCTTCATGCAATATTACAACAACCCTTTCAAGGTGTTTTAAGTTTGAACTCAAAGGACAAGTCTACAATCATAGATCTAATCTAGATTGACAGACTCAACCCCAAACATAAACATAGTGTAGAATCCAAAGCATTCAATTGATAGAGAGATCACATATTCAGATTAGAGACAAAGAAAATTCTATAATTGTCACCAAAGGCACACAATCTTTAGCCAATGAGATAAGTACCTTTTTCCTTTGCATCTACATTCATAAAATAACTATTGCAATTATCCAATTTTATCATTTCCAACTATCATATTTAATCTAGGATGATTTGTGTTTGATTGATTCCATTTTCTTAATTAGCCTAGGTTAACCTTAGGGAAATTTTGTTTTACAAATCTATATAAAATTATTATTGACAATACTAATCACTAATCCTTTTTTGAATGGTTGTTAACTTTTACAAATCTTTTATTAACTAACAATTTCATATGCTATAACATGGAGTGCACATAATGACTTCCAACAATTCAAATGCCAATGAAGTTTCTTTCAAAACCATCTAAATTTTGCATAGTTCTACTTTAGATTAATTGATTTGTATGAAAGTATCCAAGTCTTTTTCAACAAGAGAAATTACAATATCTTTGATGACACTTAAAGAGACATAATGTTATATAGAAGGAAAATATATATTCAAAATTTTCTATGGGACTTAATATGACTAGAAGTATAGTTACATATCCTTATCTAGAAAGAAAGGCATATTTTTTAATAGTTAGAATTTATAGAATACAACATTATTTATTTATTTTTAATTTCTAAGGGTTTTTTTAATACAATTACTATCGGAGGCCTTACCTAACCTATTTCAAATGAGTAGACATAATATAGTAGATATATTTTGACTAGATATATGCTACTTGTTATCAAGATGCTTCTAAATAGAAGCAAAAGTTAGTTATTAGTTTGTTAATAGTAGGAAATTTATTGATTGTTAGATTGCTTATGGTGGACAAGCACAGTGAAAGGTGGTTCTATAAAAAAGAAAACAAAAATCACAAATATTATTAACAATCTTAAATTCCATAATGTATAGTCTCAATCAACTTGACCTGGTGCTAAGTGGTTTGGAAATCCAATAGTTTTATATAAACTAGCTTCATGTTACTCACTATGAAAACATAGGTAATTCCCAAACTTAGAGAATTGGCCTAGCAAGATAATATGGTGTAAGGACACCCCTCCCAAATGCAACACATTCACATGTTTAGTGACACTAAATAAAATTTTAACCTTTAAAAATCTAATAAAATAGGGTTTTATGGGCCCTCTAAGTGTTGTTTGTGTGGGAAAGAGGAGTAAATAGATGGTCACATGCTTCTCCTATGTCCTTATTCTACTTTAATTTGGTATAAAATGTTGAATATGATGAGTTTAATTTGGGTACTTCAATCTTCTATCAAGATGATATTTTTTAGTTGGTTCCAAGGCTTTACATTTGTTAAATCTGTAGAATATAGTGTTGATGAGAACTTTGTGGGGTTTATGGCTTGAATATAATTCGAGGATCTTCAAAAATAAGGACTCTTGATGCTGTCATGGACAAAGGATCCAATGGAGGATTGTCCAAATATGTATCCTAACAAATAAACACACCCAATGGAACTCAATGAAATAATAACATGAGCTTTATCAATTCATAGTCACAATTGAATTATAGTCTGCTACATGTAATTACAACATGAGATCGTAGCCTTAAGATACATATGGGTAAAACTGTGTGTGAATTATAGAATTCAAATGATATTGCATTACAATGCTAATGTTGAGCTAGGATCTAAACTAACTAGATTCAAATGATCATGATAAATGCTTATAAACTAGCTTCTAGCCTTAGGGATCTTAGTCAATTGCAAGGAGATCTAAAGCTTAATGCCAAGTGTAATGTGTAGTTGTCCAATCATGTAGATGAAATCTTATAGAATAAATGTGGTGATGATGGATCAATTAATCTCAATACAGTTAATATCATAAGCTCTCTTAAAGGTCCAATGAATTTGGAAACATGTTCCTTTGTTGCCACATGCTTTAGAAAAGTGTTGCAAGATTTAAAAAATGAAACTAAATGTTATCATGTTATGCTCAATAGTGAGTCTAGAACTCAATATGCCTTTGTAATGATCTAAATCTCTTGAAAATTGGTTGAGATGTTGTCAATTCTTAGTAGATTATGTATTTCCAGCTGCAAGGTGAAATGTGCAACTACGATGAACCACGACAAGATTTGTGGTGCCTAGAAAATGATTGGTATGTTATTGAAAAACTGCAAACAAAACAAATGCAGTACAAGAAAATATTTTTGGATGATGCAAGATTGCTTTACACCCTAGGATGCTCCTAGACATAAATTCTTTAGAAGACCATTGTTGGAATATGATCTACACTTCAATAAAAGAGTACACTCAACCTCTTATACAAAAGGATAATTCCCTCATCTCAAACAATGAGAAGTTGGTGTTGTAGAATTGGGGGCTAGCAGACTCGAACCCCATTCAAGGGATAAGGGAGAAAAACAATGCAAGAATGAAGAATAGGATAAAAAGTAGTAGATAAAGAGCTAGAGGAGAAAAATGGATGCCTCCAAAGAAAACCTATGTTAAACTAAATTTTAATGGGGCTTGTAGAGGGAACCCATGTTGAGTAGGGGAGGTTTTTTCTTTCAGATTCTAAAAGAGGCAAGTGGTCTATGGAGATTCACTCTTCTTTGGTATAAGGATGAACAATGAAGTGGAATGGGAAGCATTGCTAGTAGATTTGGGCACAATGCTTTCTCAAAACTAGAAAATTTTAATAGCTGAAGGTCACTTGATGGTGGTGATCAATGCTATCATTGAAGGGATTAGTCTAAATTGGATGCTAAATAGATATGTAGAAGAAGTCTCTAGGTTAAAGGAGAAGTTTGATTCTATTATCTTTTATAATTGCAAGCAACATTTAAATTCTATAGTGGATTGTCTTGCTAATGAAGGGATCTCATGAGCCTATAACTACCATATATAGTCAACTCCAAAGTTCCTAGACAAATCTAGATATGTACCTATGCTTTAGCCTCCATGAAAATGTTGGCAATACTAAATTTGATAAGTTGGTATTACTAAAATTGATAAGTTGGTATTAGGCCAAACTATTGTTTTAAGTGTTGAAATGCACAGGACAATTGAGAGGGGGGGTGAATCAATTCTCCCAAAAACTCAACCACTTCTGCACTTTAAACATTAACCACTTGTTCATAGGTATTATGATTAAACAATGAATGCATGAAATCAGAAACTTAAACACAAATGCAATATCAAACACAAGAGACACCAAATTTTTATGTGGAAAACCCCAAGGTGGGGAAAAACCACGGAGAGGATTAGCTCTCAATATATATTGCAATATTTGAAAAATGATGTTCAGGTTTGGTCACTCCACGGGCTTAGAACATGCTGGCCCACTGCCATGAAGTACAACTAGGTCTAGCAGGCTCACTGCCTCAACCCTACACCTAGAAAGATTATAATGAGGGCTGTTAAAACCTGAGGGCTATTAAACCCTAGGGTTAAAGCAAGAAGTTGAGTATACATTTCGTAGAAGTCTTTCGTGGATGAAAAATGCCGCTCAGAACAGGTACCCATTTAGGATCAGGCTCTCGAAGCAAAACATGTGTCCATTATGAAACGAGTACCCGTTTTCAAAAAAAAAAATTATCCATAGGCATGTTAAAAAAAAACTTTTTGAAAATGGGTACTTGTTTTCAAAAAGTTTTTTTTTTACATGCCTATGGCTAATTTTTTAGTTTTTAGAAATGAGCACCTGTTTCTAAAATTTTGAAATTTTAAACCCGCCAATATGCATTGGTTTTAGGCTTGGAAACCCAAGCCTTAGTTTTGGACCTGCAACTAGGAGACCATGAAAACAACAAGAGAAGAAACTAGTTTCACCACTATGGCTGATGATTTTTTTTTCAGAATATTTTAACAAAATTAAAACCCATTATAGATCTCAAAGTCTAGTTTTCAAATATGTAATTTTTTTTACTATTGAACATAATTTTCTATTTATTATTTATTTTCCAAACAAACTAACTCATAAACTTGAAATAACATAGGCTACTATTTTTTGAATAACTTTTGATTTTGAAAGTTTCTTGAAAAAAAAATGTCTAACCAAACTAGACATCATTCTCTACATGATGAATTTTTTTTTTAGTGAATTGATTAGTTTAGCTCAAATTATGTTGGCCCTACATGAGGGGTTTTAAAAAACACTAATTAGGGCCATTAAAAAATTAATAAAAAAATATTTATCAAAAAGTTACAAAAAAATATCCTGACCAAAATTCAACATCCTAAGAATCTTTCCACAAAAGAAATTAGAAAAATACATTAATTTAGGTCAAATTATGTTGGTCGTACACATGCATGCTTTTGCAAAAAATAGGGGACTTTTAAAAAACCACTTTTTGTACATCCAATAAAAAACCAACTTGCATCATCTCGGTATTAAAAAAAATACATATTTGAAAATTAGAAATAAAATCCTACATTTCTTATTTTTACATCATCTTAATATTTTATGTGCAAGTGCTTCAAATTGTCACTCCAAGTATGACAAAATTTGAAAAATAGGAAAAATACTTCCACTTTTTGGCCAAAAAGTGGACTCATCTTCTTGCACTTACCCCCTACTGGTGGCTCACTACTGTTAGTTGACAGATTTGTCCTTCGAGAATAAATGTAGAAAATGACTCAAAACACCCAAAGAAGAAGAACAAATATTACTAACATTTGGAGAAGTTGTCATTGGATTGATAACTTTCTTCTGAATTTTAGAGGTACAACTCCCTCTTAAGATATGCAATGAATAAACACATAGGGT
The DNA here is from genome assembly GCA_027924645.1 of Cunninghamia lanceolata. Lineage (NCBI taxonomy): Eukaryota > Viridiplantae > Streptophyta > Pinopsida > Cupressales > Cupressaceae > Cunninghamia > Cunninghamia lanceolata. Next base: position 5,604,640 of record BSBN01000155.1, read on the forward strand.
GTGCTTTTAACCAGAAAGGAGAAAAGGTGTACTAACATCTATCCATCACCATGAAATAGATGTGCATGACTGATGACGGAAAGAAATAAATGTAGATAAACGATACACCGCCCACTTATTGGACATTCATAAACATGGATAAATTAATTGAGAGATACAGTTATATTTCACCTTAACACATGTTAACATAAAAGAAGCAATATTGAAGATAGATTACTAATTGACACAAGAACAATTACAATCACAGAAGACGCTTAGAGACACAAAGTTCTGTAAGTAGTTCTTCATTTCGTCAATATAATCAAAAATCAAAGTTTCTGTAATGCTTCTATACATAAACAGAGTTAAGAAAAGTATAACTGGAAATTAATACAAAATAACTCGCTCTTCTCCCCCATTGTTCACAGATAGCCACTTGAAAAAGATCCCTCTATTGGAATTCCCCTTTTCCTTATATAACCTTCCTGAAAATTATAACTATTCAAAAATGGTCTCTTTTGAGTAACCGTAATCAAGAAAGGGACTTCTCAAAATAGAAGCGGTTACATCATACCAAAATTGTGGTAATCATCGCTAAATACAAAAAGACTTCAAGTATGCAAGACAAGTGGCATTAATCTCCACCCAATTCTAGGTGTATCTCCATAAAAAGCTGGCAAAGTTCAGCATGTTCTTCTTCTTCTTCTAGGACGTCAATTGTCCTGTGGTATTCGGCACAACTAGTTTTCTCCTTCCATGCGGCTGTGCGCAGTTGAGAGATGATGTCAATCTACTCCTCCTCAGGCCATTGTAAATCAGGTTGTAGAACAGGCATAGGCTCCTCGTCACAGATTTCATCATTTGCTGGAAGTCCTATCTTGAAGAATATCTTCGCTGACAAGAAAACTAAACATAGAGAGCACTGCCACCTTCACTTGATTATGCCAATAAGTAATGATGTCTTTCAAACTTAATAACGCCATGCCACTATCTTAATGAGCTTCATTACACTTGTCATTAATGCATCATTAAATTCATCTCAGGAAATGGGTCTCAGGATTTGAACTTGCACTCCATAGCCTCTGAAAAGACATTCTCATCCCGTACCATACGAGCAATCTACTGAATTGTCAATACCTTGAAAAACAGGCACCACGAAGATGTTGACTAGTCGGTGGTCGGAGTAGATCTAGAACTTTGAACTTAGAGAAAGGTTTCACAAAACTTGCAAGTTCCTGACAATGAATGAGATTCTTTGAACCATTAGAGTAATGTTCAAAAACTTTGAACCTTCCCGACACAAAGGAGAAGTCGGGAAGTCGGCCATTTCTTGAACTTACGAACATGAGTCGGGGAGACAAAAGATTCATGAATTTGAAAACCGTCTCACAACAAAGGCTTAGGGAAAAATTTTCAAGACTTAAAAAATTTTAAGGACAGGAAAAAGACTAGATTGGGAAAAAGCGATGATTGCCTCTATTCTTATGCGCTAAAATTTGAAAATTTTGGGTTTAAATTTTGGGGCAACAACTACCAGGCTCACTACCAAGATAAGCATCTTCTACATGTCTGAGATTAATACATTGAAGTACAATAGTTCCTCTACTCTACCTTTTCACTTCTTTCCTTATCTTCACATTTTCACTCAAGGACATCTTTTCTATGACTCAATTACAAGTATTTATACACTTCATCAACCTTGGAATGATCATCAAGGTCAACATTACAATCATCAACCATTGGAACAATCTTTGAGGTCGGCATTACAAACATTTGCAAAATAGGTCTTGACCTAGAATACAAAATTATGCTAAGGAAATGTAGTATAGATATATGTAGATCATGCCACGCCTTAGCTGGGACTCAAACACAATTTTCCATGCCTTAGCTGGGACTCAAACACAATTTTCCACGCCACAACATGCTTCTATAATCTTCAAGGGATCTTTGCAATCACTGGAATTAACCAAGTCGTCTAAGACTGGTTACACGCTATGTTGTCTGGGAATAATCTTCAAACAAAGTCTCAATTCCTTAATGCAGACCAATGTCAAGGTAGGAACATGATCAAGATGCATTCACAAGCATGTTGAAATCACTAGGAGCAACCACACAAAATTAATCCACTTTATCCATGAGATTCTTCACACCGGAGCACATGAACTTCACTGTCTTCAACTGTCATAAAAGAAAGATAGCTTGTGGACCACTAAAACATGAACCATTGCAATTGTGGACACTTATCATTATCCTAGACTTCCCTCTAGAACCACAGAGTAAAACACTTCAATGCAGAGGAATGTAGAGCAAAATACTTTCTCTCTAGCACTAGTGAATAATCAGAAAAAGTAGTGTTTACTTTGGTGAATGTAACTCACTTAGTTCTTTACACCAGAGGCTCAAACTCAGGATTTAGCATCTTCAGACATGCCTTTTAATAACTTCCAATCTGCAGACCAAGATCTTAAACTGGAAAGAAATGCAGAGCAATCTTCTGGACTGTTCTTCAACATGCAACTCACTGTCTTCACTGCAATTCACTGCAACTCACAGTTTCTTCTGGAGAGGCAAATTTTCTCAATATCCTTAACATATAAAGCTTCTGAATAGATAACAAAATAGGATACAGTTGACACCAATGACAAAAAAATATGTTGACATCAATGACAACACCGATTAGGCACATACTTGTAACATTAAGTACCTAAATTATGGTCATTTATACCATTACCTAGTGAAAAGAATGCACTATGTGTGAGGGATGTGTGAAATCTCAATAAGAAGTATAATCTTAAATGTTGTGTGGAGATTGGGATTGGTAGGATTGTAGGCATTAAATCCTTTCATGAGTGTATGGTGGGGAGTGCTATTAATTGTGTTAATAGATTGAGCATGCAGAGGAGTTAATATTAAGAGGAGTTGAAAGATTTGGAGATATAGCATGTATAGTGAGGGTGTTTGGTAGGTATCTGCCTAGATCCTTTATATGTTGGCTGTGGTTTTGTGTAGATGGAAAGGAAGTGAAGTTCAAGAAAGGGAAAGGAGTTAATGACATGTAGTAACGTCTCTGACAAGAGGCTGAAAAATATATTTTCTTGTGAATCTAATGTTGCATTAGGTTTTGTCAAAGGCATACGAAGAGAAAGGGGTTGGAAGAAAGATATAGGCCTAAGGGAACAATATGAGTTTACTTTATTACTAATCTATCAAGTTTTATATTATTGATGCAAATTTAAGGCTTGAGCCTCTAAAATTGTTTCTCCCCAATCAATTTGGGGAGATGGTAATATCAAAGGTAGATGATGTTATAGGCTTGGTGAAGCATAAGAATGTTGTTTATGAGGAAGGTTGGGCATTAGCTTCCTCCCTAATGCTAAAATATGATAGGCAAGAGTAGATAGAGGAACTTCATCGAGAAGTGGGGGTCCTCCATGCCTACTATAGCAATGTGGACAAGGTACTAGTTGGTTTGTATATGTCACACTCTTATTGAAGAATGGTGGTGGGAAATGATTTCATGATTCTAGTAATTTGCAACAGCTTTATGCATAAGGCCAACATTGTCAAGAAATTTTCCATGGAGTCTACTTCCCCTCATTGGCAAGGTCTCTACAGGGTAGAATAGCTCCTGCAGTGGCAAATTGTGTTGAAGTGGTAGAAGAGATGTAGGCTAAAACAGCCAGCTATGAGCATTGGGGAATCATCTAAAAGTAACTCTATTGAAATATAATAGTTTGTTTTGTTAGTTTAATTGTGTGGCAACAAATTGTTTATATTTGGATATGATAACACTGCTTATAATTTTTTTGTGATAGCATTTTTGTTATTGCCTAGTGCTTGACCATAGTTACCATTCTATAAGCACAGTTTCTTTCTAATATTTCAAGGTAATATACTGGTTGTACTAAAATTGAACTTATTAAAAGCGGGCACCAATAAAACTCCCACCAAATTATCTTTAAAAAAACTTAAATTCCATGCAACACAATCTAGTTGTTGCATATGACTCTCAAAGAGTTGGCTTTATATATTCATCTATTGCAGTTCTTCATTGGGTACATCAATCTTTAGAGGGCAAGCAAATCCACTCTAGTAAAAATGCTGTACAGGAAAGCATTTTAGTGTATCAGCATCGGACCTTAATGCAGACCATGAAGTTTGTGATCACGTGATGTTTAATTTTCTGATTCTCATTTATCTTAATTGCCAAACAGACTTCCACCACGCAACCAGATTGATGTTTGAATTTTTCTTTAAGTTGAGAGAGTTTCTGGTTATTTTTATTCCCTCAAGATAAGTATTCAGAGAGTTTCCAATTTTTAGTAAGACTAATTTGTTTTGTATTATTTATTTTAATTTCTAAATTTTATTGTTTTTATATTTTATTTTATTTAATAAATGTTATAATTAAATTGTAACACTTGTGAAAAGTTTAATGCTATACAATAATCAAATTATATATTATATTAAATAAATTGTACAACAATAAATTAGAAGTAAATATTTTATCACATAATATATTATACTAAATAAATTCTACAACAATAAATTAGAAGTAAATAATTATCAATAAATTAGAAGTAAATAATTATCATTATATAACACTTGTTATTAATAGAAACTATTACAGCACAACTTTTTAAAAGTATTGAGCCATGCAAAAAAGCTTTCAACTGAAACTTAAACTTTCTTCATAGGGTACCTAAGACTCCCATATCAGGCCGGTTATGCCATCTCACAATTATAATAAATCTGGTTTAAGACAACCCTTATCAACCGACAGATCATTTGGTAGTCCAAGAAATAGGTAGCTTACTCTTACCATATTACTATTTATCCAAAAAAAAAAAAAAAAAAATAAAATAAAAAAATAAAAATATGCATATCAAATCTAATCCTTTCTATAAATATTGCTTTCAGATAAATGAAAAACAATATGCCTCCGTATCAAATATTGAAAATCTGATTCCGGGTAGTACAAATTGGGAGAACCCTTACACTACATCATGGCTCAATTGTACTTTTATATTTTCCAAGTCATGTGAATGATCATGTTCTAACAGCCTTGAGTACTCTTGAAAAACATTTTGGAGCTCCACACTATTAAAGCCTTGATATTCATCATCATTGTAGCATTGCTGCATCCAACTAACTATAGTTTGTTGGCAGTTGCATCCATCTTTCACAGTTGAGGAGGAGCTATGATTCATATCATAACAGGTACTTGAATCTGGTGAGCACTCCTTCAAATTCTCATTTACAGCAATAATTGGGTCTTCCAACATATCTCCCATGGCAGTACTGTTGTTCTTGTCCTCAGAAACATTCTTGGGAATTCGAGGAAATGATATGAACCTATTTTCTATGGGGAGATGATGAAGTTGCTCCTGCTTTAATTTAGAAATTGTCTCATTTTTAGAACTGGATGATGGTAATACTTTCCTGGCATTAACTGTTATGGTGGATGGACAATCAGTAATTGCTTGATTACTGTTTTGTTGAATATGTGCAGCTTGGATATCTTGGCCAGCGGGATTGATATTATTGTGAAGAGGTTTGTGAGTATGAGGATCGATGCCTGCCATTCTTAGCTTTTTAGTAAGATGGCAGTTCCAGTGGTTTTTTATTTCATTATCTGTTCTCCCAGGCAACCGCCCTGCTATCAGTGACCACCTACAATAAGTGTAACAACAGTTAATCAGTCTATATTTACCATTTCAATCGCTGATACTTACAATGCAAAAAGAGGGCAAGTTATGATTGTGATTTGAATAACCACTGTTCTCTATAAAAGAGAATTTATATGTAAAAGTTATATTTGATACCTATTTCCAAGTAGGCGGTGGAGGCGAATGATGAGATCTTCTTCATCAGCAGAGATGTTTCCTCGTTTTATAGTGGGTTTCAAGTAGTTCAGCCATCGCAACCTGCAGCTCTTCCCACACCGCCTGAGGCCTTTTATCATGAAAATGATGAAAACAAAAATGCATTAGATCTCAAAAAGATACATGGCATTTAGTGCTTACAATAACTACAATCAATGTAAACACTAAAAAATCGATATATTGCTGCTGTTGTTATTTAATCTCACAAGGATTGAATGACATTTGGTGCTTACAATTACTACAATCAATGTAAACGCCCCCCAAAAAACGTATATATTGCTGCTGTTTGTATTTTTCTATTACGCCCATCTCCATCCTAGGCCTATCTACCAAAAAATGATTTGACCAGCTCAATCAAAAAGTTAAAAGTCATCACAAAACCCACTATTTAACTGGGCTGCCCAACGGTAATATTGTCTTTTAGCTGATTAGAAAATAAAACCCACCGTTTTGCTCCAAAAGAGGAGTATCCCGCAATAATGTTTAATGTCACGTGAAAATATAAGAAAAAGAAAACCCATGATGAAAGTTTTGAGGATATGCTTACAATCCTGCATAATTGATAGATGGGCTTATAGAAATAGCTGCCTAAGGCTGTTTAAACTACAAACTATTTGCTTTTTCCCTTTATGATAAGTTCAGCAGAGCGACTTGAAATGCTTTATTAACTACGAACTATTTGCTTTTTCCTTTTATGATAAGTTCAGCAGAGTGACTTGAAGTGCGGGAATCAAAATCAATGACACATACCCATTTGGTTTTAGAAGCTCATTTATTAAGATTCATAAAGCCCTACTTCAAATGTACAACAGGGTCCAGCTTAAAAATCTCTCTAATCAATCCATTTCATACAACTGAGATGCATTTATGACACGGTACTCATTCAATGAATATCTTTTGATAAACTAATGAAACATAAGAAGAGAGAACTCAAAAACAGAAAGATCACCTGCTTTTGATGGGAGCTTTCGCCAGTCACCTTCACCGTGACATGCAACATACTTGGCGAGCAGACTGTCCTCTAGAGGAGTCCATGGCCGTCTTTGCAACTCAGCTTTCAAACAGCATGGAGATCGACCCATTTTCTATGGATTGAACTTTATCAAGACAGTGATGTACCTATAAGACAGACTGAAACTGAAACAATTACAACACTCTCTTGCAGCTTATAGAACTAGAGGATCATTGGAGAGAGCGAATCTTGTATTTGCTCAAAAACAATGCATGACATCTATATATATATAAAAGTGGAAGCCCACTTGCACTTATGATTTGCTTTTTGACTCTACAATAAAATTCGTGGCTGCTATTACTTTTGCCTTGTTTAGACTTTAAAAAGGCAGTGCAATTAATGTTAAATTGGCTCTCTCACTGTTAATCTCAAATTATTTAAAACTGTATATACATGGCAAAGATGTGCTGCAATTTGAGGGCCGGGAAAGTTTCAATCAGTCTTGAAGCTTTAAGGCTCAGCTTTCTGCTCCCTTTGAGATTTTTTTCTCTCAATTGCCATTCTTGTCCTGAAAATGAACTGCTTTTCTCAGTTTTTCTCATGGTATTTCATTTTTTTCTAAGTGGGGATGATTACCATGCCCTACACAGCTCAAGCTTTCTCTTTTTCAAAATTTAAATTAGCTTTCCCCTACATCATCCAATCCAAGTGCTCATACTCTTTTAAGACATTATTACAATCATTGGAAGCACAATTACAATCATACAGCTTTGTTAAGATACTATATTTAGTAAACGCCATATAATAATTCACTTACTGTTTTCGTATCTTGTTCCAACGTGATATAGATGCAGGCCCACGTAGTCTAAAGGCCATGATAGAATTCTGCAAACCCTTGTTGATCCTGACAAAAGCTCGACAACCTACAAGTCAATCAGTGGACGTAACATTAAATAAATTTAGCAGACTTCAAACCAACTAATGAATTTTAGTCACCCAGTAAAGTATCATTGCTGTTGTTTATCAGGGATTAATATGTGCTCAGGGCCACATGAGAGGTTTGGTTCAAATCTAAATAAATTTACGCCCACTGAAAACAGTCGCACATTGTGGTGCCGTGGTGCCGTGGTGCCGACTGTTTACGAATTTTTCGACTCTGTTTGCTGTCAATTTTTACTGTCCACCTCTTCACTGTAATTCTTTCAACCTGTTTAATGACTTTTCTTGTGGATCAATATGTGAAACAGGATTTCGACCAACCGGCCATTTTACAACACACAGACTTGTTAAGCTTTACCATTTATTTAATAAAATGACTCTAAGCAAAAGAGGATTAAATTAAAAATTTGTATATACATATATGTATAAAATTTTAATATCATGTTGGACATAAGGTTAATCTTTTATATTTAGAACTAGATTTTATTGAATTTATGTAAAATTTTAAATATTGAAATTTACATATTTATTTTAATTCTTATTCGGTTTTGTGTTTATTATGAAAGAATGGTTTAATGTAATTACATATTAAAAAATGGCATGTTTTTGTGTGAAGTTAGGTTCTTTCCCAATACTGTTACTTATTTACATGAATTCTTATGTGCACCTCAATTTTACTACTTGTATGCCCTAGTAAATCTTGCATATTTACAATGGATCCCAAACCTAGGGATCTAACCCTAAAATTTCAAATTTAAATTCAAGTTTTGTCTGATTCCACCCATTTCTTTCTCACCTAGAGCCAACTAAACATACATTTGCATGTTATGTTCTTGTATTTAAATGCATTCATTTGCATTCATTTGATAAACAAGTAATCATTCAAGTATCATTCACATTTATGAAAGGAGCATGCTAGGAACACTTCAATTGGAGTGCCTAAAATGAATCTAATTTTGCATAGCATCATCTAGAACATTTGCATGTTTGAAGCTTGTTCTTGTTAATCATTCACATGACAATAAAGTCAGCCTTTTCTAGGGCTTGACCTAGGAGAACATCTATCCTAGTGATTCAACATACCTCTTAAGGTAATTTCGAATACTATCAATCCTTAGAGCATAGCAATAGTTGCATATTAGGTGAGCCAAGAACTAAACACATAATTAGTAAGATCAAATCTACATGGCAGAGGACAAATATGTGGGCATGGAAATGATCTACAAGCATGGACTCAATCCATATAGAGACAAATTTTGTACAAGTCCAAGGAAAACATAGAGAAAGAGGTTCTATTTGTAGTCCCAAAACAATCTAGATCCCCAAATTATAGCAAGATTATTCTTCATAGAGCCTAAAGCTAAGCACACATTATCCATTGGATTTACTTTCCTAAAATAGCATTTAATTCTTAATTATCACACCCATAACTATAAATTAATTAATCTAGGTTGACTTATGTTGAGTTGCATGCATTTGATTTAATTAGCCAAGATCAAGCATAGGGAAAGTTTATTTTTCTTTGTACATTTTGGTGAAACTGTCAATGGGGCTTGACCTTAGGGTTGTACCTTCCCTATTTTTAGGACATTTCAAATTTGATATCAATATGATTAAATAATCATTTATCTTCAAATTTTCTTAGGGTTTGGATTCCTTTATGCTTATTATTCATCATTTATCTCACCATCCCATCCTTGGTCGATATTCTATTAGAGAATAATGTTAATTGAGGGTCTATACATACTAATTAATACTAATGTTGTTTGTCAAAGGTATAGTAAAATCTTAAAGGGGTCTACATACCTTATTTCATTAGACCTAATGGATTCCTAGTAGGAATAAATTATTAGAGGAGAATATGAAATATTAAAATACTCACTCTGTAGTAGACAAATATGTAAGTTTTCTTAATAGTAGTCTTTGTAGGGTTTTTCACCATATTATTTTTTCCACCATAAATTTGTGTTCATTTATTGTTGCTATATTTAATTATTTCCTTGTACATTTATATTTTCTTATTCAATCTTTTATAATTTAATAAAAAAATTGAATTTAAACTAAAAACCTTTTTAATGAATATTACCTATTTAACTTTATATTAATAAAAGAGAAATAGTACATTATTCAAAAAAAAGGGATAGGTTGGTAAGATGACACACCCACAAAGTCTGAAAGGTCAAACTCCTAAACAAAGATGATTAAAATGATAAAGGGCCAAGCCCATAGAAAACTTAAGCAACTAGTGCCATGCTAATAGAGGGAGGAGGATCCTGATCATTAGGCTTCTCCCAAACATCTCTAGGGTTGCCATCATTAATAGGCTCTCAACCAACGATAGCATCAGTACCATCTTCATTTTCCTTGGGGGGATGTTGAGCACAAACTAGAGAAATGGTAAGCTGCAAATGAGGAAACTTGCTTGTGTTAGGCTAGCCAACACCACGCCTAGGAGATAGTGGTTGGGAGGGCTCATACCATTCTCCATGGGCAACAAAATCCCTAGAAGTTTAAGGCAAGGGGCCATGGGAATGAGAACCATGGTCCCCACGGTCGCATTTCATTGACTAGTTGAACCCATGCCAACACTCTTGAGAAGAGGTGGAACTTTGGAAACCATTCATGGGGCATTGCCCTAGTGGTCCAGCATCTCCTAGAGATGGGCAACCTCAAGCACAACTTTTCTAGCTTATACTTGAATCTACATCAGAACATTAGAGAAATTGATAGTTTTAGTGTACAAAGAAAATGTCTATCTGTAATACAGTGAGTAAAAAGAGTTGCATTCCTATTCTTCCAACTACTGGAAAGAATTTCCACCCTGAAAGCATGCTAGATCTGGGTATACTTGAGCGGGAGACAAGGCTAGTCTCCAAGCAAAACCATGTTCCAAGAAAAAGGGGTAGGTCTAAAAGGCCTAAAACAATCATGGATCAAATTCCATGCTTCTTGAGCCTAGGGGCAAAGCCAAAAGAGATGCTTGAGAGACTCAAGTTATCCACAAAATGGGAAATGTAGGTTAGGAATTCCCATGTGAGAAAGACGAGTCCCTAAAGGGAGGCCTTGGTATAACAAGCATCAGGAAAACTGAGCCAATTGGGCTCCAACATCACAAACTAAATGCATTGAAATCTTCTTTGCTAGGTCCCATGTGAGGACTAAAGCTAATAGTGGTGATTGAGCTGACCCAACATATGCAAATGTTGAGACAACCATGGATAACCTTTGCACGACCTGTAATTCCAAAAGGGAGTGTTTGGATACCACTTCCAATTCTTCCACCATGCTTTGAGAGATCTCACCCCTATCTTATGAAGAATCTAAGGAGGAATAACATTAATAACCAACTGGAAAGTCTCTTGGTCTTGATTAGAAATCTTGAATTTAAGCTTGAATTTGGGCCAAGGTAAAAAATTTCTTTGTGACCCGATGATTAAATCGAGTAAGACTCACACCCCTCATTTGAAGAACTTCAAAGCATGAATCCAAGGTAGCTTAGTAAGTGGCCTTCCTTGAGAGTTGAGAATAGGGGACCACTATATGGAGTGGTAATTAATGGATAAACCATTACAAAAGGAATCTCCAACCCAACGAAGACAGGGCTCGATGGCTTCCCAAGCCTTCCAAATACTTTTGATAACAAATGTGCCTTGAATGGAAATGAGTTCCCTCATAGTAAGAAGGTTCCGAAATCCAAGCCTTTCCAAGCTGGACGACGTTGAGTGTCGGTACCAATACAATGGAGAACAAGAATTTTCTAAACTTCATTACCTTGGAGAGCCTTGATGATCCATTTAGTACACAAGGAAATGCCTTGCTAGTGAATGGAAATCAAACCAAGCCTTCCAACCTCTTGAGGGAGGAAATAGAATTCCTAGGCAACATGATGGAAGCCTTGATTCCCATCACTGGAATCTGATAATTAATCTCTAAGGAGCTTCTCAACCTTCAAATAAGAATCCTTTGAAGGGACCCAACATGAAGAATATTGCACATGCATGACTGCTAAAATCTTAGAACAAATTTAAAATTTTCTTGCCAAAGAAAGAGGCTTGGTGATCTAGTAATGAGGTTTCTTCTCAATTCTCACAATCACATCCTGCCAAAGCTTTGAAGGAGTGGCATGGAAGTAAAGGGAATTCCCAAGAAGTGGAAAATTTACCCATGTTCAATCCATTTCCATCCAAACAAGTCAAGGCAACCAAGTTTGGGAAGGAAGGATTGTCTGTAACACAAAGCCAAGTTTGCCATTAAATGCTGGAGCTAGAATCCTAAAAAAATGTCTGGGAAATGAAGCTCTTGCTTGATATTATTCTCCCCTTCAATAAAAGTGAGGAAATAATCATCAACAAAGTGTACATTCACTAGTTGATGGGAAGAATTAGGAAGAGAAATCCCCTTAACACATGATTGCGAGATGTCTTGTGCTAACAATTATCCAAAACCTTCAACAACCAAACATAAAGAGCTAGGGCAAGAGGGAAACCTTGTTGAATGGACTAAAAGAGCCAAAAAGAAGTGGATTGCTAGCTGGAGATGGTAATGCAGGTAGAGGCATCTGTGAAGAGCATTTAAAACATTTGAATGAATCGAGGGCCAAAACCAAGAGCTTGCAACATGGCTAGGATGAAGGGCCACTCAATGTGATCATAAGCCTTGGCAAAGTTGATCTTGATAAAGATTGCAAGTTATTGAGTGTGGCAATCCCATTCCATTCCTTCCCAAATAGAAATGATATTATCTAAAATAAATATCAATTTAATGAAGCTAGTATGCTCAAGATGAACAATTAAAGGTAGCACAGAGTGAAGTTTGAGAGAAAGAGCCTTAGCAATGATCTTGTAGGAAAAATTTAGCAGTGTGATAGGCCACTTGTTATTGATATCTTTGGGATCACCTACCTTAGGTATGAATTTAATGTTGCCTTTTTTAATGAGGTTTCCTAACAAACCAATTTGCATGGCTTCAAGATAAACATTGTGCAGGTATCTAGCAACAATATCCCAAAAAGATTTTTAAAACTCACAAGGGAAGCCATCGAAGCTAGGAGCTTTGTCATTGGCCATAGAAATAATGTTTCCTTGAGATCACCTTGAGTAAGAAGCTAGTCACAAATAATGCATTGGGCATTTGAAATCTAACAAGGAACGACTACTAGACACTACTGCAAGGCAATCTATTTAGCAGGAGTGTAATCTTGAGTTGCAAAAATATGCTCATAGTGGCAAACAAAGGCTTGAAGAATATTAGGAAGCTCCTGGAGAAGTTGTTGACATTCTTAGATCTGTCTAACACATTAGGAAGTGTGGCAATCTTGAAGGGCTTGAAATAATTCTTTGGAGACCTTATCCCCAATCTTGAGCCAATGAACCGAGCTTTAATTTGGACTCTGTGAGCTGTAAGAGAATCAACAATCTACTTCTACTATCACAGTTGAGCCAATCGAAGTTAGGCGGTGGAGTTAAATGGTTGAGCTTCAAGAGTGGTGGTAGCTAGGTGGAGCTCATGAGTGGTGGCTTTGTATGAGCAACAGTGAAAAAAGTAAGTTACTTCACTTAAATGTAGAGGAATCATGAAGTATGGGTTATGGCATCATTCCACTAAGAAATCCACCTCACACAATGAAAAGTATGTGGCTTTGTGATTGAGAAGAGATGTGTTTAGAAAAATTGCTCTTCATTGCTTTGGGCCTAGAGATCCACCACTTGAGATGAAACTATATTGGGAAATGGTATAACAAGACAATATATGTTCAACTAGCAAGGAATAACAATGGGCAAATGTAAATAAGGGTTGGGAAAAGATCATAGTTAAATCTAGTCACTTTAAGACCATGTTAGGTCTGGCTCTCAAATTGCTCCATGTGTACCATATCGTATTATCATGACAATAGCCAATGTTGGGGTTGAAAAGACCCAATTTATTACTAATAAAGAACCAAACCTCTCTTTTGCTAGTTGTCCAGTGCATAGCTAGGGCTCCACATTTATCATAAGCCATCTTGATCATATTAAAATCTCTACACAAAACCCAAGTGGCAGTAGGCATTGAATTGGTAATCCATTGCCAAAGGGAAGATCTCTCAATGACATCATTAGGAGCATAAACATTAATAATCCCAATGGAATGATTATTAACATTGACAAGAGCCCACAATACATGGTTAGTGGGGTCACATCCATGATCAATGAATAGCTGAAGCCAAGTGGGTGAGAGAAAGGTGACAACTCTACCTCAACCAACTTCATGGTTACTACAAAAAAAAAATGGAAGGCCAAATAACTCAGCATGCTATAGAAAGAAAGAAAAACCTGACATTTTTAACGTCCTGAAGGCAAAAAATGTCTAAACTTGCAAACTAAGAATGAACATCACGAATGAAATATTTTTAGGTGAGGTCTGTAAGACCCTAGACATTTCAAGAAATATAGTTCATTTAACTATCATTGAGAGGCATCTCCTCCTTATCTAGCCCCTTAAGGGCCAATAACTATTCTAAAACATTACGTCAGGTGCCTCAAAGATCCCAATTTGGAAGCTAAGTTGCATTGGCTACCTTTGTCATGGCACAAACTTGCCATCCTCCAATCAACTAGATGGGTTTCAAGACCTCCTTTTCCCCACAAGAGGAGGGGAAGCATGTTAGACATTAATGGCTAGTGTCTATGAAACAATAGATGTCAGTAGCAGAGTTTTAGAAGTTGTCACCATGCTCGACACTCTGACATCGATGGGTTTTGAAATATTCAGAGCTAAAACCTCTTGGCTTGTAGGTTTAGGGGGCTTGTAAGTGCTAGTTTTCTTGGCTTTATGGTTTACCATTGTAGACCAACCTTCCTCATTTTTTGCAGGAGGTGGCAGCCTAGAAGAGGGTTGAGTTGAGGGTTTTGGTCGCTGAGAGGCCAAAGGACAATCTTGAATCTTGTGGGCATTGATAGTAGGTGTTGGGAAGGTTAATATACTAGGCATGTTGAGAATAATGACTTTGACCAATCTGAATGTCCACTGACTCCTTGAGGTCCTTGGAAAGGTCAACCTTGACATATAATTAACACCGAGGATGAGTCAAATAGAACATCTTAGGTTCTATGCAAATGATAGAGCCTAAGGAAGAAGCTATCTAGTTGAGAAAGTTCTAGCATGACAAAGGTAACCCATGGAATTCGACCTAGATGGGGACATGAATGGAATTTTCATGTAAGATGGTAAAATCTTGAGTCCAAGGTTTGAACACAAGGAGAAAAGAGCAGACAAGCCATGGGCCTCAGCTGAAAACAACCTCAACATGATTGGCCTTGGCAAAAGAAAAAGGAAAAAAACACCTTACTGAGGTTTTGGATGGCATTAATGTGGATCCCATGTGGAGACCAGACCCTGCCAACCCAGTCTCAAAGAACGCTTTCAGGGGGGACTCTATCCACAAAATACTCAATTAAAGTAAAAATTTCAAGCCATTTACAGGCGTTATCAAACTCTGGAATGGGAAGAACAACATTTAGAGGTGTTTTAGGGGATGTACCTCATGAAACACTTTGGGAACAAACTTCAAGGGATGCTTGAGTGAGAGTGCCATTAGTGGTCACCATCAAACCTTTAGTTCTAGCAATAACAGTTATAGAGGAATGAAAGGTGGAGGCCATATAAAGAGGCACAAAAATGCTCATAGGCCTAGTGAATGACAATATGTCGCAATAAATGCAAACAAACACTAAAGGTAATCTATAGAATATTACACTATGACATGCACACTACAAAGCCAAGAGACCCTAGCGGAGAAAAATTCCCACAATAATTTGATAAGTAACAAGTTTAAACTTGTGAACTTCATGATTATCGATACACCACAAGTTTAAAAAATGATATCAACTAAAAATGTTTCCAAAACTATATATAACTAAAATTCTCTTCAATTTTTTTAAAAAAATAAAATTAAAAAAGGTTCTATATATGATCAACTTTAAGTTATTAAATTAGAGAGTTTTATTCTATACAACATTCTATATTTGTTTTAATAATTTATAAACTGAAATTTTAATTATTAAGTAAAAAAAAATTAAATGAAATTTTAAATTATTTAAGTTATAGAATAAAGGTTACCTAATACCTTATAAATTAGGCTTTTATTATTCTGTCAATAAATTTTTTTAACTTAATAAAAATTTTAAAGTATATATTATATTATTTAAATAATATATTGTCAATGTTTATAAAATATGGTGTATTTTATATTTTATTTATAATATTATTATATACATATAGAGATGATCAAAACTATTATTTTTTAAAAATTAAAAGAGGATTTTACAAATAATGATTATTTATATATTAAATATATTTAATGATTTAAATTAAATTTTAATTTGATTAAATATATCAATTTTAATAAATTGATTTAATTATTAATTTTGATTTAATTTTTTTATTGGTTTAATTGTTTTTGATTAGATAATTAGGATTTTCAAGGGCCTTAACCTTTTAAAAAAGTTATTGGCAAACATTTAAGCCAACAAAAAGCATAGCAACAATAGAGTTGTTAAAATCAAGTTATAAAATGGAACTAAACAATTCCATAAGCAGACTTAGAAAGGCACATACCCTCAACTTGAGTGTGAGAAAAAAAGACATGTTTCAGAAGACCTTTCTTCCTTTGTTGTACAATAGTCCAAGAAAACTCATTGTCCTCAACAACAGAAATATGAGAGGGGGAGAGGGGGAGGGGGAGGGGAGGAATCCCTAGCCGCAGATGTAGACCGCCCAGACGAAGCCATGCAAATAGGAGGCACATTACCCCTAGGAACTAAAAGGGAAGGAGCAACAATAGGTGACACAAGAGGATCAAGAACTAGCACCTCAATAGTAATAGGAGGCACATAAGCCTCCGAATCGTAATATACCTCAGCCACCTCAGCCATCTCCACAGTGAGGTGTGAATGTAGAGCATTTTTCCACCAAGAGGAAGATCACGTGCCTTTTGAGTGAGGACAAACTGCCACCAAACAACTAGTAGTAAAGTACTATCGAAACTGAAAGGGGATGCCTTCATAATCCAATAGCCGACTCCAAGAACTATACGCAATCTGTAGAACAACCTCCACCAGGAGAGGCACAGACAAATCCAACCCCAAAAGAATATGAGCATAAGTTGTATGAGAGAATAATGTAGTGGCTTGATCCACCATAATAAAACATCCCAAGGATTACTAATGCTAATATAGCAGGAATTGCACCAAAAATTGAGGGGAAAATTCAGGAGGTGAATCCAAACCAGTAGCTAATTGAAAGACTTGGTGAGAAGGTTAAAGGAGGGAATGCAAGGCTTGAGGAAAGCATGCTATCCCCAAACTAAGAGAGCATTAAAAACAACATTCTGATTACAAACTAAACCGAAAACAACCACAAAGAAATTCTTTACACAAGGATAAATTTCTATCTTCCCTTTTGTAACGAGACGTCACTGCTGAAAGATCCAGAGGTTTAAATCACTAAGTCGGGGCCAAAGTCTGTCAAATTTATAGATCTGTCCCATTTGAGAGAAAAAATCCTCAGTCTTAAAAATTTCTCCCCAAACCATAGTAAGGGGGACAGAGACAACATAATTGCTGATTTCCTAGTTGTAGAAGTAGCAGGACAACAATTAATTCTAGCATCACGCGAAGGTGAACCAATGCAGATAGTATTAGCATAGAATACTTTACCACACACAGCAGATTTAACCTCACCACTGGTGATGTAGGGGAGAGAGGAGGCATGGAAACACCAAAAGTGACAATGCCCCCAACCAAGCCCAATAAACCCTGTAAAGCTAGAGGCGTATTAAAGATAGTCTCATTTGTAGAACCCGTCGCACGGCTAGAAGCAAAAATAAAATCAGGAGCAGAACGAGAGACCCCAACATCCACCTGCGAGTGCAGAAGGCCACCAGATAGAGCCAAATCCATGATCAGGTCACCAACACCAGAGCTAAACCTTTGCACATCCTTCCACCAGCAAGAAAAATATGTTTGAAATCTGGGTAGGGAGGGGAGCACTCTACTTAAATATCATCCACTTCAATAGTCAAACAATCAATAGTAATTTTACACCTCATTCACAATAAATATTAGGGAGTGAGAGGATGCCATTATTGAATTGACTGTTTTATCGTATTGATTTGAAAATAAAACAAAATTTTGTAAATTTGAAATAAATAGATAATTTGGTTTGATTAGAATCTTTAAATTTTATGAAAAATTTAATATATTAATTTTTTTTGGTAAAATTTTTAGGTGGACATATAGTTTTTTAATTATAAATCAATGTGAGTAAACTAATGAGTAGCATATACATTGTAAGAATGAGGTATGTGTTATAATTATGGTTAGATCATTAAAAGCTCATAGTTGATTATCACTATAGTCTTACCTTTGCCTTAATATTATCATTTGTATAGTTTTATTGAAAGCTATAATTAATTTTAAATATTTATAAAATAGTGTAATCTATTTAAGATGTATGTGAGAGTAAGAGAACAAAATTAATACATTTCCATTTTTTCTGCATTAATACCTATACATGGTCTCAAATAATATATTCTTGTGTAAAGTGAGGGCCACCAAAATTATACCTATCAACATATTTATTCTTGTACACATAGATACACATGTTAAGTATTTTTGAGTGTAGGTGTATGGGCTAAAATTTAATGGCTATCATTTTTATGCCTTTTTGTCTTGAAATACAAAGGCAAATTCAATATATTTTGAGAACCTTATGACATATAAAGTAAAAGTTTTAACACTCTAAAATATTCAAGAGCATTATATTTATATATATGTACCTCGTGTATGTAGTGTATGATGTTTCGTCATTTAACCATGGTATTCCTTAACATTTGAAAAGTAGTTTTGAATGGATAACCTTAAAAAGAAATAAACCCACATCCTATGTTACTAAAGCACTAGTCTATTTGATTTTGAATTGTGATTGCATAAATAAGTGTAACTTTGCTAATTACTAAGCTATTTAGTTTTTGATGAAATCCAAATAGATATTACATATGTTTGTGTTGGATTTATTACATCTTATAATATAAATTAATTAAATAATAAATAAATATAGGTTAGTTTCTAGTTAGTAAATAATAAATTATAAGATTTCGTTTTTATAGGAAGTTATAATCCCGTAGGTTAGTTTTGTTGGTGTTGGAAATAAGCCACACCTGGACTACGATGGACTGGTCCAAGAGGGGCTAGTAGCTCAGTGGTAGAGCACTCCAGAAGCGAATGGAAGGTCCTAGGTTTGAGTCTTAGTTGGTCCATGTCTCAACATGGTATCAGAGCTAGTCCAAGAGGGGCCAATAGCTCAGTGGTAGAGCACTCCAGCAGTGAATGAAGGGGTCAGTAGTTCAGTGGTAGAGCACTCCAGCAGTGAATGGAAGGTCCTAGGTTTTCCAAGAGGGGCCAGTAGCTCAGTGGTAGAGCACTCCAGTAGTGAATGGAAGGTCCTAGGTTTGAGTCCTAACTAGTCCATGTAGAGGACAGTTTGCTCGAAGGCTCCCATCCCATCAAAAGTAGGTGATCTTTCTGTTTTTGAATTCTCTCTTCTTATGTTTCATTAGTTTAGAAAAAGATATTTTATGTTTCATTAGTTTAGAAAAATATATTGAATCGAGTACCGTGCCATAAATGCAAAATGGATTGATTAAAAGCAGGTGATTTTTCTGTTTTTGAATTCTCTCTTCTTATGTTTCATTAGTTTAGAAAAAGATATCTTATGTTTCATTAGTTTAAAAAAAATATTGAATCGAGTACCGTGCGATAAATGCAAAATGGATTGATTAGAGAGATTTTTAAGCTGGACCCTGTTGTATTGAAGTGAATGCGTGTGATGCGGTCTCATATGCTTATAAGCCACATTGGAGTCTAAGCACAGTTAAGTACATTTGGAGTAGGGCTTTATGAATTTTAATAAATGAGCTTCTAAAACCAAATGGGTATGTGATTTTGATTCCCGCATTTCAAGTCACACTGCTGAACTTATAACAAAAGGAAAAAGCAAATAATTTGTAGTTGAAAAAGCCTTAGGCAGCTATTTCTATAATGCAGCATTGTAAGCATATCCTCAAAATTTTCATCATGATTCATGGGTCTTCTTTGTCTTTTTCATTTGGATTCTATCTAGTTATTAACTGAGATGTATTTGCACGACATTGCATTATTGCGGGATACTCCTCTTTTGTAGCAAAACGGTGGGTTTTATTTTCTTTTTCTGAGTTTCTAATCAGCTAAAAGACAATATTACCATTGGGCAGCCCAGTTAAATAGTGGTTTGTGTGGTGACTTTTAACTTTTTGATGGAACTGGTCAAATTAGTTTGGGGTAGATAGGACTAGGATGGAGATGGGCGTAATAAAAAAATCCAACAGCAGCAATATATAGGTTTTTTTTCTTTTTTTCTTTTTTTTTTCTTAATTAGTTGTTTACATTGATTGTAGTCATTTTAAGCACCAATTGTCGTGTATCCTTGTGAGATTAAATACCAACAACAGCAATATATAGATTTTTTAGTGTTTACATTGATTTTAGTCATTGTAAGCACTAAATGCCATGTATCCTTTTGAGATTTAATGCATTTTTGTTTTCATCATGATAAAAAGGCCTTAGGCGGTGTGGGAAGAGTTGCAGGTTGCGAGGGCTGAACTACTTGAGACCCACTATAAAATGAGGAAACATCTCTGCTGAAGAAGATCATCTCATCATTCGCCTCGACTGCCTACTTGGAAATCGGTATCAAATATAACTTTTACATATAACTTCTCTTTTATAGAGCACAGAGCACAGTGGTTATCATTGATTCACAATCATAACTTGCCCTCTTCTTGCATTGTAAGTATCGGCGACTGAAATGGTAAACATAGATTGATTTAACTGTTGTTACACTTGTTGTAGGTGGTCACTGATAGCAGGGCGGTTGCCTGGGAGAACAGATATAAAATAAAAAACTACTTGAACAGCCATCTTACTAAAAAGCTAAGAATGGCAGGCATCGATCCTCATACCCACAAACCTCTTCACAATAATATAAATCCCACTGGCCAAGATATCCAGGCTGCACGTATTCAACAAAACAGTAATCAAGTAATTACTGATTGTCCATCCACCATAATAGTTAATGCCAGGAAAGTATTACCATCATCCAATTCTAAAAATGAGACAATTACTAAATTAAAGCAGGAGCAACTTCTTCATCTCCCCATAGAAAATAGGTTCAATTCATTTCCTCGAATTCCCAAGAATGTTTCTGAGGACAAGAACAACATTAATGCCATGGGAGATATGTTGGAAGACCCAATTATTGCTGTAAATGAGAATTCGGAGGAGTGCTCACCAGATTCAAGTACCTGTTATGATATGAATCATAGCTCCGCCTCAAATGTGGAAGATTAGAGGAATTAGATTAGCTATTTTTGGCTAAGTCTACTTTTGGTCATGTTCTATTTTTTGAAGGATGAGATAACCTATTTTAGGTTGCTTTTATTTATTCATTGTTTAGAATAGTTTTTCTTTAAATTACTTTCTTTACTATTATTTTGGTATCTTTTAGATGGTTGTTTTAAAACAATGATTTTTCAGATAACTAATTATCATTTTAAATTCCAAAAATTAGGAATTTCTTGTAAGCTATAAATGGTTAATAATAGTTAAAGTTATGTTTATGTTGTAGATATTATCATTCAAATGTTAAATCTAATTTTTACATGTGTTTAGTGTGTTGGATTTTGTTGGTTAAATTGAAAGTGAAGAATAGTGTTAGTCTTTGTATTAACACAATGATTTGTTGGTTAAATTGAAAGTGAAGAATAGTGTTAGGCTTTGTATTAACACAATGACTCATCTTAGTTGTAACTTTGTATGCATCTAAGTTATTTAATTTATAACATCTTGCATTGTTGGTGTGTCAGAACTGATTCATTTATCCTATTCTTGTGCATACACACTGATTTTTTATCCTACTCAATAAGAAAGTATTTTTTATTTTATTTGGTTGGAAGTATTAGAATATAAAACCTTGCTTGCGATAAGAACATATAGTGCCTTCACATTACATTTTGATACAAGGTTGTATCCTCATAGTTTTGGATGAGCAATTAATTAATGTGTTTTCATTATTTTGAGTTCAACTACGGTCGTGTGCTTTAATTTTCTATATTATAAATCTATTTCTTATATTCTGTATATTATAAATCTATTTCTTATATTATGTCTTATGGAGTAGTGTATTGGCAAAAAGAATAAGAACTTTTGATATTAATTCATTTTAATGACCTATGCAATTCATAATGTTATTAAGGGAGAGGGGCCGCCCACACCCCAATAACCACTATGTTTTCGTGCACCCTAGCCCCCAATAATGTTTTTAAAAAGAACCATTACATGTAAAAAGAATACCTAGTAAATTACCACATATGCACCAATACATGTTCACAACTCCATGTGTAGTTTACCATTGCAAAAAACTAACACACATGCTCTTTCACTTGCATTTTCAAGCCAACTTGATGCAAATATGAGAACTTCCAATTTAAATATACACTTTATTGTTTTTATTACAATAGGTCATGTTTATAAAAAACCACCCATTTGGACATTAAATAAAGTCAAAATGGTCACATTCATATACTTTTGTGCACAGCTATTGGTACCTAAGCTACCATAAACACACAACACCCCAATCCCAAAGGGCTATTAATCACACATTCTCCCATACTTGCTATCACATCCTCCCCACTTGCTTTCACATTCTCCCATACTTGCTATCACATCCACTTGCACCTGCACAAACACATAATGGTTCAGGCTCCCCATCCAGACAATTATTTAATAAAAAAATAAAATTAAACCAGTTTAAATAAAAAAAGTGAGATTTGTAAATCACATCAATCGAATACAATAGCTTATATGCATTTAATCAAATTCAAATCTCAACAACTGAGTTCAATTCTGCATATCATAACATCGAATACAATAGCTTCTATGCACTTATTCAAATTCAAACTCACCAACCAAATTTAATGCATTTCTTTTTCAAATATCAGTTCATTATAAGATGAATATTATGCAACGTAGAGATTGTTTTAAGCATAAATTTCCTGAAGGAGCGCTACAAACTCTGTCTGCTGCCAAAAGGAATTTTGCAGACTTCCACATTAAGGTTCAGGTTGGTACTTCACCTTCTTATATGAAGTAAATGTATCTATTAATAAGGTTTCATTATATGAATGTTTTGAATGTTTTGAATCCTACAGCTTTGTCTCATTAATACTTTTACAGTCAGATTCTTCTTGGTTTTGTCTAAATAGTATTTATTAATTATTGTTACATTAAATATTTACAATTGTTTTCGTATGTTGTAATATAATATATTGAAGGTTTCATTTTATATAATCTATCCAGGGTTTATATAAAAAGCTTCTACATATATTCATATTAGATTGTTAATGTACTATATATATACATGTCTATCTATATAAATATGTAAATCTATAGACATATGTATATAAATAGACATATGCATATCTGTATACATATCTATACTGAAGACTATACTGTTATACAATTGTTTATCTTCATTTTTCTCTCATGCTACCCATGATTAAGGTACTGCTATGTAATTTACTTTCAATTTTTCATTATTTTGTCTGAGGCAACCCTTGTCTTATGATAATTTCACTGTATAGAAGAATATACTGTTATATAATGATGGTTTTTTGTTATACATAGAAATGGGGTTGTATATTTTTATGGGTATATACTTTTTAGTGTTCATTATCAATGGTTAAGGGTTTCATTATTTTATCTTGTGATAATTTAGACTGTTATATAATGAGGGTTTTTTTTATACATACAAATGGGTTTGTATATTTTAATGGGTATATAGTTTTGAGGGTTCATTGTCAATGATTAAGGGTGTCATTATTTTGTTTGACGCAACCCTTGTCTTGTGATAATTTCACTTTACAGAATAATATACTATTATATAATGATGGTTTTTATTTTACACATATAGATGGGTTTGTATATTTTTAAGGGAATATATTTTGCAGTGGCATTCTTACCTATTATGTCTAAGACAACCATTTCAGGTTGGCACTTAGCATATAATGAGTAGCTTCATTTAATAGATTAAATCATATATATATATATATATATAAGGGTATATATTTTTGAAGGTTCATTGTCAACAATTAAGAGTTTCATCATATCATTATCAACGGTTAAGGGTTTCATTATATCAGGGTTTTGAATGCTTTGAATCCTACAACTTTGTCTCTATAATAATTTTATAGTCAGATTCTTCCCAATTTTGACCGAATATGTATCTAGATATCTCTATACATATTAGTATATTTGTATACATATCTGTATATCTATAGACATATGTAGATCTATAGATATATGTATATTGATAGACATATGTATATGTATTGACATATGCAGTGTACGCAATGGAAACATTTCAAGCTGGTACTTAACATTTCAATATTTTACAATTCTAGATATACATGTTCGAAAGATTACTCCAATTTGTTTGCTGAATTTTACTACATCTTTTCCAATTGTTTGCTACATGGGTAACTTCATTGAATGGATTAAATCGTGTCTATTATTGTAGTGATTATATATTGGAAAGACATAATGCTGAAACCCTCAACCATTGATAACAAGTCTAAAATGGAACAACACAATGGAACACATTATGTTTGCCATCCATGCCACTATAATAATGATGCCTCAATCTATTTTCAGTCATTGCACTAAGGATGCCATTTTTTCTACAAATCACTTATGGTACTGATTATACATATGTATACATATCTGTATACATATCTATTTACATTTCTAGAAATACTTTCTATCGTACCGTTGAGAACAGGGAAAGCAGTCGGTAAAATGATTAACTTTTCGATGGAAAGTGGAATATGTATTCAGACCCCAACAAATATTGAATGGATTTAATGTTGTTTCCCGTCTGCACCTAAGCAAACACGTTACCATGCATGTTGTTTGTTAAATCATTCAATAGATTAAATCATGTCTGTTAATGTCATATATATATGTCTATACATATACATATGTATATCTATACACATATGTATATAGTTAGACAAATGTATATCTGTATACATATATGTATACATATCTACATATCTGTATACAAATGTGTATATCTATACATATCTGTATACATATGTATACATATCTACATATATGTATACATATCTATATACATATTTGTATATCTATACACATTTCTATACATATCTGTATACATATCTACATATCTGTATACACGTGTATATCTATACATATTTGTACATAATGATGAAACCAGATTGAGGTGATAACACAGTCTAAAATGAAACAATACAAGGAAACACTACAAAATCAAACATGTGATGGTTGTCGTCCATGCCACTACAATAATGATGCCTCAATCTATTTTTAGTCATTGCACTAAGGATGCCATTTTTTCTACAAATCACTTCTGGTATTGATGATGTTTGCATTTCTTGTAGGGGTATAGATACTTATGGTTCGAGGTAAAAAGGGGAGGAGAACTTCTAGAAGGAGGATAGTAAAAAGAACTGGGGGGTGCAAGTTTCCTAATGTGGTGTCGGGGGATGAAGATACACATACCACAGAACTGGATCATGTTGCAGTGGAATGTATATTTCTCTCCGCACATACAAAGGATTTGGATACCAATATAGATTGCCTTCAAACTACTGCTGTGGAAACAGGTTCTTCGAGGTTGAACAGAAGTATATGGACAAACAATGACATCCAAAGTACTATAGTTGATGTTGAAGATAGACATATGTCAATTAGAGCAGCTGCAAAGAAGTGGAGAGTGTCTGCTAGTAGTTTGAGGGCTTGGTTACTAGGTCTCATGAGCACCAAATGCAGGGCACCACCAACCATCCTGACTGATGAGGAGGAGGCAGAAATAGTTCAATGGTGCAAGGACATGGCCAACATAGGACATGGGCTTGAAATTTCACAGCTGAAATCTATTGTGGCAGAGGTCATTCAGTCTAGGCCAAATCCTTTCATAGATGGGATGCCAGGGAGGTCATGGTGGGAAGGATTTAGGAAAAGGCATCCAGATCTAACTATTCACACTGTATAGGGTGTGGACACTGATAGAGCCATTATGCTAAGGCCAAGCATAGTAAATTCATTCTACGACAAATTTAGAAAATCTTTACAAGACACATAAGTATGGGTCCAACAGAATATGGAATTGTGATGAAATTGGGGTACAAGCTGGTAGGAACTGTGGAATGTAGGTAATAGCAAAATTGAGATCTTGTTGTGTGCCCCACCTCATCTCAAAAAGTAGGGAGTGGATTACTGTTTTGGCATGTGTTAGTGCATCAGGTTGCAGTATACCTGGTTTTTATCTATTTAAATCCAAAAGGTATATCAGAAACTACATAGCCAACTATGAGCTGGGGGCATGCATGGCAGCTCAAGAACATGCCTGGATGATGAAAGAACTATTTCTGAATTAGCTGCAACATTTTGCTGCATCTATCCTCGAAGGGGTTTCACCAACCAACAGAGCTCTTCTAATTTTTGATGGTCATGGTAGCCATGTTGCCTTCAAGACCATAGAGGAAGCACGTCATTTAGGGATTGACCTCATCACCCTCCTAGTACATACAAGCCATAGATTGCAGCCACTAGATGTGAGTATTTTTTCACCATTCAAAAACTATTTAAAAAAGCAAAGGTCTGCATGATTGGCAAGCCACCTGTAAATAGAAATGGAAGAGAAGAGTTGGCCACTCTTTCTAGCAAGGCATTCAAGCAGGCCTTGACACCTACTAATATAATTAGTGTGTTCACAAGGATAGGCATTTGGCCACTGAATAGGTCTGCGCTTCAAAAAGATATGGGGCCAAGTGATGGCTTCCAAGTATCAAGTGAAGATAGTCAAGATTCTATGGCCACTACACTAGAGAATTAGGTCCTCGCAGTGGATGAGGATCCTGAGATAATTACAGTTGAAAGCTTCTTGCAATTCGTTGGATATATAGATGCACAAGTTGAGGAATTCATCAGAACATACAATAAAAGTGGAAGTGTATAGAATCCAATGGAAGTACAAGAAGAATGCTTTGAAATGCCAGGAAGTCAAATAGTTTCTAATGCTGCTGATATTCTACAGCCACTTCCTAATGCTACTAAAACTATTTCTAATGCTGTTGTTACAATTTCTAATGTTTTTGTTACAGTTCCTAATGCTACTGTTACAGTTCCTAATGCTGCTGTTACAATTCCTAATGCTGCTGAAACTATTTCTAATGCTGTTGTTATAGTTCCTAATCCTGGTGATATTATTTCAAATGCTATTGATACAATGTCTAATGCTACTAATAGAGTTCCTAATCATGTTGATACAATTTGTAATATGGAAGGTCTTAGTTTGCCAAGTCAAGTTAGCCAACAAGAATGGATGGCTAAAGCTGCTAGAAACATGGGGATACAAACAAATTTTAGTCATGTGGATGTTTGCCTTTTAATGCCTTCACCACCAGATCATGATCCATCTGACATCATATAGTACTTCACTACTACATCAAATTAGGATCCATAAAATGAGGACCTTGCAGAAGAAGAAGAATGCATAGGTGATTTGGAAGAAAATTATGTGCTTTGCACCCAAGATAGTGAGTTTCAGCCACAGCCAATTAGTTGATTTCTCAAGCTCCCGGTTCAAAGGGTATAGGCAAGGGGTGGTAAGAATAAGACTGGGGTACTACGTTTAAGTAGGTAGTCCTAGATTTTAACATTTGATGCATACATTGAAATGCTCAATGAATAAGAGAGGGAGAAAGCTCATCAGGAAGAGTTGCAGCTGAGGAAAAAGGAATAGATGTTGGAGAGGAAAGCTGAAAAAGAAGCTCAACAACAAGAGAAAGAGAGAAAAAAATTGGAAAGAGTGTTAAAAAAACAAAGAGCGGTGGAGGAAAAATGGGAGAAGGAAATTCGGCATGAGCATGCAAAGAGTGCTCTGGGGATGAAGACAACAAAAAAGAAAGGAAAAAAATCAGCAATTGAGAGACCATCGAGTACCTCAAATTCTCCTCTACTTGGGCAACATCCCATTTAATGGACATGTTTGCCATCTTGAGCCCAACCTTTGTAGCTCTAAGCAATCTGTAGGTAGGGTCTAGCCCAAGAAGCTTAAATGAGTTGCTTGTAAATGGAGATTCTAATCAGGCTTTGCTTGCCCAGATTGCTACATCACTATAGACTATAACTGAGCCACTCAATTTAACTTGGATGACAAATAAATGTGCTGCTACATAACCTAAACAACCTATTCCTTTTCCTGGATTTATGGAGAATTGAAGAAGATTTTTTTTTGGATGGAGATACTTGACATTAGTGAAATTTCTATGCGTACATTTGATTTAGTCATATCGTTATGTATTATTTTGTGAAAAAAGGAACAGATTGATGTAATGTTTATATGTTTGTAACTATTTTGGAAAAAAAACAACAGATCGATGTCATGTCTATCTATTGATCTTTTTGTAATATTTTGTGAAAAAGGAATAGATCGATGTCATGTTTATATGTTTGTAACTGTTTTGGAAAAAAAGTAAGAGTTAAATGGTTATTTCTGAAATATCAATGTGTTAATCTCATGTTTCTATGTTTGTATGTTTGTATGAATGTAACTATTTTTGAAAAAAAAAAAGACTTGAATGGTTTGTCAGCATGGTACTACAAGTTGTCTACATAATTTGCTTGTAGTAGCATGTTGTTTTAGCATTCTGTTCACATAATTCTACCTTAATTGAAATTATTAAAGCATCCAAGTAAATGTAGTTCCATTTAAGCAACAAGGAAATTTAAACTATTGAAAGGAACCTAAATTAAAGTATTGTAAATTGATTGATTGATTAAAAGTAAAGTAAAGGAAAATGATTGAAAATAACCTAAAATTAAAGTAAAGTAAATTGATTGATTAATTAAAAGTAAAGTAAAGGAAAATGATTGAAAAGAACCTAAAATTAAAGTAAAGGAAAATTAAAGTAAATTGATTGATTGATTAAAAGTTTAGTAAAGGAAAATGATTGAAAAGAACATAAAACCACTATGAAGAAAAACCTAAAGCCTAGTGGGTCATTGCCTGAGTAAAGTCTTATAAGACTTTACCTAAATTGATTAAACCCAATCGAAGGTGTTCTACAAAGCATTGACCATGGTTGTATTATGCCTGCAAACATAGAAATGATAATCTAGGTAGTAACGAACATACATCATAAACAAAATATTGCATTGTTACATATTATATTGTTCTATTTATTAATCTGACCAAAATATAATAATTGAAAAAGAAGACTGTATATAATAAGGCATGAGAGCAAAATATTCCATTGGAGCCATTAGAGCAAAATATTCCATGAGTAGTGGTGTGTTAACAAACACAATTGCATAGTACAATTCATCAACCAGTGTTTTAAGTAAAGTCTTATAAGACTTTACCTTCATCGAGTGCTCACCTTGCAAGGTGCTCTACAAACCTCTCACATGCTTGCAATCATAGAAATCAAAAGCTGGGTAGTCATCCGAGTAGTAACGAACAAACATCAAATCATCCAAATAATCTCATGCATTTGCAAACGAAAATATGAACTGCATTCAGGCATATTATTTTAAATAATCACATATAATTGCAAAAGAAGACTATAATATTGTAGCAGAGCAAAATATTCCATCAGAGCCATCAGGGAAAAATATTCCATGAATGTTGATGTTAACAAACACAAATGCATAGTACAATTCGTCAACCAGTGATGTAAGTAAAGCCTTATAAGACTTTACCTTCATCAAGTGTTCGCAATGCAAGGTGCTCTGGAAACC
This sequence comes from Cunninghamia lanceolata, assembly GCA_027924645.1. NCBI lineage: Eukaryota > Viridiplantae > Streptophyta > Pinopsida > Cupressales > Cupressaceae > Cunninghamia > Cunninghamia lanceolata. Next base: position 5,634,315 of record BSBN01000155.1, read on the forward strand.
TCTCACATGCCTCCAATCATAGAAATTATATGTCGGGTAGTCATCTGGGTAGTAACGAACAAACATCAAATCATCCAAATAAATTCAAGCAGTGCAATGATACAACTATATATTGCAGAGACATATAGTGATACATATACATATATGTATACATAATAAAAATTTACATGTATCCATATATATGTATATATCATTTATATCCACTCCTCCACTAAAAAGGCAACACACTTGATCACTTTTATAGTTAGAGTAGGTTAAAAATATGTTTATTAACACCCCACCATAAATCAAGTTGGTGGAGCCTTGGAACTTGCCCACCCATTTCCTAAACCTGTTGACACCCCTTTCATGCATTTAATAACATATTTGCAAATTATGCCAACACCTTTGGTTTTGTTCATCCATGTTAAGGTGAATGTTGTGGACATATGGACTACAAACATAACGTGTTCGAATTTATATAATTTATGCACACACATATAGAAATACATGTATTCATATATTTGTATATATATATATATATATATATATATATATATATTAAATATTATGACATATGTATTTATTTTTGAGGGTGCATTATAAACATTTGAGGGTTTCAACAATTTCTAGCATATAGATGTGCTGCAATTGTAAAATATATGAAATGTTAAGTACCAGACAGGTTTTACAGTGATCCTTCAGAAAATTTATGCTAAAAATAATGTCTACGTTGCATAATGTTCCTCTTATAATGGATCCAAATTTAAAAAAGGAATGCATTGGAATTGGTTGTTGAGTTTGAATTTGATTAAATGCATAGAAGCTATTATATTCAATGATATGATAAGCATAATTGAATTTGATTCTTCAGTTTGAATGTTGAAATCTTAAGTACCAGACTGAAATGTTAACACTATCTAGGCTGCATATGTCTATAGATATACATGTCTATCTATATACATATGTCTATTAATATACATATGTCTATCTATAGATATACATATGTATATCAATATACATATGTCTATCTATAGATATACAAATTGATATCAATATGTCTATCAATATACATATGCCTATAGATATACAAATATGTAAATAGATATGTATACAGATATGTAGATATGTATAATTAGTACCAGAAGTGATTTGTAGAAAAAATGGCATCCTTAGTGCAATGACTAAAAATAGATTGAGACATCATTATTGCAGTGGCATGGACGACAAACATAACGTGTTCCATTTTGTAATGTTCCATTGTGTTGTTCCATTTTAGACTTGTTATCAACGGTTGAGGGTTTTAGCATTATGTGTTTCGAACATGTATATCTAGAATTGTAAAATGTTGAAATGTTAAGTACCAGCTTGAAATATTTCCATTGTCTATGCTGCATATGTCTATACATATACATATGTATATCAATATACATATGTCTATAGATCTACATATGTCTATAGATATATAGATATGTATATAGATATACTGATATGTATAGAGATATTTAGATATATATTCGGTCAAAATTGGAAAGAATCTGACTGTAAAATTATTCTAGAGACAAACCTGTAGGATTCAAAGCATTTGAAACCCTGATATAATGAAACCCTTAACCATTCACAATGAACCTTCAAAAATATATACCCTTATATATATAACATGATTTAATCTATTGAATGAAGCTACCCTACCCATTATATGCTAAGTGCCAACCTGAAATGGTTGACTTAGACATAATAGGTAAAAATGCCACTGCAAAATATATACCTTAAAAAATATACGAACCCATCTATATGTGTAAAGTAAAAACCATCATTATATAACAATATATTATTTTGTAAAGTGAAATTATCACAAGACAAGGGTTACGTCAAACAAAATGTCATGCCCACATTTCCCATGCGGTCACCACACACATCACACGTGTCATGTCCACATTTGTCATGTGGTCATGACACGAGATATCAAAAATTTTACCATGCTTCCCTAGAAACCCCCTCGCACGCGTAAGCATGCTCAGTGGCATTACGCATTAGGTGTAAACATGATAGTTGAATGCAGGGTAATGCGTTCACTTGCACCTACCATTCGCAATGAAGACCAACTAGAGGGTCGATGCGACGTGGTTAACATCGCCAATAGGGTTAGGATCAGAGATCGAAACCCTAGGTTACTTAAGTAAATGATGGGATTTTGACTTAAGTCAAAATCAAAAGCCAAACTCTAGTGCATGAGAAAATATAATTTAATATCAAAATCTATTGTTGTTAACTAGAAAAAACAATAGTTTAAATCCTAAGCAAGGTTAAATTTCACTAACCTAGCTAAACCCTAAATTCTAAAAAATTTTGGCAGCATAACGCCTCACGGGCGTGATTAGGGTTTATTATAATAAAATTAATTTTGATCGAAAGTTTATTGGTTTAGTTTTAAATTACCTACGTCACATTAGTTAAATTGGTAGATCAATTAAATTGATTAATTGAACATTTTTCAACAAAGCTCGATTAATTTGTTCTCTTTCACGTTTTCTATCAATCAGAGTTATCACTGCATCCTTTACATTATTCCTAATTTCTTGGTAGATCAGATCACGGAAACATGTTATACTAACTTCATTCAAATAGTTTACTAGGTTTCAAAGTTGGTTTGAATGAGGTCTTTATTAAAATAATAAAATCGCTCTAGATATAATTAAAAAGGAATATTAAATTAATAACAACCTAGTTAAATATCAACCTCGTCAAATTTGGTTTTACAAATAAAAAAGATTAACCCCATTGTTTAAAATACAAACATCTCAATAATTAAATTGGAGTAAAGATTAAAAAAAAAATCAATACCCTTCTTCAATAATCAAATTAAAATTAATAAACTATCAACTCCCTTTATTCATAAACTATTCTATTTAAATATTTATCTTACACCTAAACAATTAAAATTAGGAACATTTCCAAAAGAATTAAAGATTACCCAATTCTTTATTTATCTCAAACCCCATTTTTAAAAATAAATTTAAAACAATAAAAGAAAATTAATAAAAAGAGTGGGAAATAAATAAAAAAAATAAGGGCAATTTTAAATAACCAAGCCCTAAAAAGTCTTCACAATATAAAACTAATTTCCTTAAAGTCAAAAAAAAAAAAAAAAACCCTAACCCTACTTTCTCCACATCTCTTTTTCTTTTCTCTTTGTTTGTTCTTTTCCTCTTCTCTTATTTTGTTTTGGATTTGTATTTGCAGGTTTAATGGAGGGCTATTCATGGGAGTGCATATGTTATATATATATATAATGTGTATATTATATATGTTGTGGGTGTGGAGTTTTCTACCCACAAAGGGGCTGAATGAAGAGTGACAGACGGCGGCGGAGGTGGTGCTGCTGGGTAGCGGCGGTGGAACTGTGGAGGGGATGGACTGTAGGGAGGCCGTAGGGTGAAGGGATCGGCGGCGACAGAGATCGAGCAACCAGCGAATGGGAGGGGAGTACTGCGGTTTGCATGGGGGTTTGGCACGCAGGGTAAGGCAAGTGTGGGGAGTGTGGGGAGGGAGCGGAGTCCCCACCCACATCCCACATAGTGGGGTGTGGGTGAGGACTCTGCCCCCTCCCCACACCCATATATAACAAGCGACGGTGGGGGGTTTGAACCCCCCACCACATACCTTTTTGTTTTGCCTGAAACTGCAATCTGTATAAAAATTTAATCACAGTCAAATTTCATTTTTTTATTACATAGCATGCTATTTAATGGGTTATATATATATATATACATATATACATACATACTGCTGTATATACAATAGCCTCTTTTTTGTTTTCTATTCTAACAATATATTAAAAAGAATCTAAATTTCAATATATCAAACATATACACTCAAATGTATATATATATATATATATATATATTTTCTTTTATATATATGCTTATGGATAATAGTATTTTCAATTATATATTTCCTTCACAATCTCACAATTTTTTTTCTTTTTTTTAACAAATAAGCAAAAGATACTTTTTTTTATATCAAATTTATATAAAGCAAATGAATAATTTTTTTTTGTCAAAGCATATTTCCACATAATCAATCCTTCAAAGAATTTATTCATTATATATATATATATATATATATATATATATATATATATATATATATATATATATATATATATATAACAAATGCATTTAATTAAATACTTCAACTATATAGCAACCACTATTTTTTTTTTAAAGGAAATAAAATGTACAAATTTTCATTCTACCCCACATAGAGAAAATATCAACTACCCTATTTCTTTATTTAAAAAAAAAATACAAATAAAATGGCAATAAGACCATATCATTCTTTCATTACTCTATTTTCTGTTGAATCACAAGCATTGAAATCAGAAAATTAAAATTTCTATTTTCCAAAAGTAAATAGTTATTTACACACAAATAAAAACATACTCTTACAACATGAGAGAGAACAAGTTTCTCCTCTTTTGAAATCTAATAAATATACAAAAGCCTAACTTGGCCATGCTCTCTTAGGAGCAAAAAAAAATACATAAGATAACAACTCTTTAAGTACAATGATATTTTCTTCAACTTCACATAGCTCCCAATATCCTGCAATAACACAAAAAGGGGGAAGAAGCCGTAACAACATGCTCTCCTCCCTACCATTAACTCACTCATGAGTCACCTTCGAGTTAGGAGGTCATCCTCACACTAGGAAAACTCAAACCACAACACAACATTGCATTCAACACCCAAAAATAATTTACTCCTATGGATATCACAACACAAAACTCACTCAAGGTGAGTTTAAATGGGGTAGGGAAGTGGACATCACTCAACCCAAGAGTGCCACTCCAAAACTTCTCAATACAAATACCTCTCAAGGCCTCAAGCCAACACTTTTAAACATAGTTTCACATAGCTTTCATTTAGCTCTCAAGCCATTTCACATATTGCACATATACACATATTGCCCTCAAGGCTACAACTCCACAAAATCAAGGATGTGACCCCAAGGAAGTTCACTCCTCCCCCACCCCACACATGTTGAGCATCTTCTCCCAAGTAGGAGAGGCTCTCACAACTCCCATACAATTTTTTCCCACAACAAGAAGTAAAAATTTAAAATGAAAACTCACACATAGCATCACACAAGTAAATAAAATGCATAAGGGAAGGCATTAGCCTTGAAACCTACCTTATAAATCCCAATTGGAAAAGAGCTCCTCTAACTCCTTCTCCAAGTTGAGCCACCAAATTTTCCTCTTACTTTTCCCAAAATAATTAAAATCAAATAATTTACCAAAAATTCAACAACCCCATCCCTCCCTTCAAGAGGGATTAAAATAGGCTCTTCTCATGAGCCTTGAGGAATGGGGAGGTGACACATGTTACCTTCTCACTCCTCCTCCCAACTACAAGCAAGACTCTTGAAATGGGGTGGTGACACATGTCGTTCACCCACCCCACCAAGTCTCTCTCCCCTCCACTTGTCCTCTCTTAAACATTTGGGAGAGAAAGGTGGAGCTTAAGAAGGAGTGGGTGCCACATGTGCCCCAATCCTCTCCTCCTAAGAAGGACGACACGACCCCAAGGTACCCTCACCAATTGTGGGAGAGACTTGGAGTAAAGTCCTCCACAATTAAGGGGTGTTGAAGACTCCCCCAACCTAGGGAAGTGGAAAGGAAGAGGTTGAGTGTTTGACCCACTCATCCTCCCCCTCCCAAGCTTTCATTTTCGTCACTTTACTTCAGGGTCAAGTTAAAGTGACCAAATAAAAGTTTACCTAAGGTTACGCAAGCCCAAATGACCCCTAGACCCTAGGGGTACAACCCAGGGTCAAGTTTAACCCATTTTTAAGCACCAAAGGTTGAGTAAAAACACATAAAAAGTGGTCATAAAAAATATAACTAAAAAATGAAATTCAAATGACACTACAACTTACAACACCAATTAGAAAATAAATAAAAGAAGTGTAGACCTAACCCAACTAACACCATGTAACAACATTACAAAATTTTATCATGCAAACATAGTTGATCTTGATTCCTCTTGGAACTAGATCGGCTTCATATGGGGAAACAACACAGTGTGTGGGATGATCTCTGAATTTCTTATGCTTTGTTAGAAACACCTGCACACTCAAATGAAATGTTAATCCGACATGTATATAATAGCCAAAGCAAAGTGAAACATACACTCACGTCATCACATGATCATATAAGCATCAATGAATCACATCATAATCAAATTTTAAATTTGTATTTCAAAAATCCATCCCAAGATAGAATCACATAATAAATTTCTGACTAACATCACATGAATAGTATCCCAATAACAACATAATATAAACCATATGTCCAACATCATCAGTAAATCAATATCAAGTTCTAATCACATCGTAATCATGCTAAACATAATAAATCCACATACAACATAAAGTCTAATGGTCCTGAAATTTGGGATCAACAGTCCCACAAGTCTAGTAAGTATCACCAACAGCAAAATAAAGTAGTCAACTATAAGGGAATGAAAAGGTAGGCCTCACATCCTCCCCCCTAAGACTGTACTTCCTCCTGGAAGTCATCAAAGAGGTGAGGATAAAGATCCTCCTCCCATGTCGTCGTGACCTCATCGTACATGTCCCACTAGACCCTAACCTGGTTCAGCTCTCGACCTCGAAGGTCTAGCGTCCAATGAGCCAATATGCGAATTAGCTCCAAAGCCAGCTGTCCGTCTACCTCTACGTAAAGAGCACTCCAATCGAATACATGAGATAAATCCATTATGTAACACTGTAAAATAGAAACATGAAAAATATCATGGATACGCGACATGCTAGGTGGCAAGGCTAGACAATAGGCTACAGGTCCTATCTGGTCTAAGATCTCAAAAGGTCCAATAAAATGAGGTGCGAGCTTAGAGCCCTTTCCGTAACGGATTGGACTCTTGTGCGGTCGCACTCTCAAGAACACTCTTTTGCATAGTTCTTTTGCTGATCCTGAGCCTCCTGAAGTCTCTGCCTAATCAAAGTCACTTGTTGCTCCATATCCTACACCAACTCTGGCCCTATCACAACCCTATCCTCAATACGATCCCAACTCAAAGGTGTCTTGCAAGGTCTTCCGTACAAAGCCTGAAAAGGAGGCATACCCAACGAGCTGTGATGCCCATTATTGTAGGCAAACTCAACTAGATATAGATACTCCTCCCACCTACTCTGGTGATCCATAAAGTACATATGGAGGATATCCTCAAGAACCTGATTAACTCTCTCTCTGTCCATCAGTCTCAGGATGATAAGCAAAACTGAGGTTGAGCTGTGTGCCCAACGCCTACTGCAAGGCTCTCCAAAAGGCTGAAGTGAACAGTAAATCCCTGTCAGAAATGATACGGTGAGGTACCCCATGTAATCTAATAATCTGATCCAAGAATACTCTCACCACAGATAGTGCATTGTACGTTGTGCATACAGGTGAGAAATGCACCACCTTGGGCAACTTGTCAACTGTCACCATGATGGCATCATGGCGACATGATGACATTGGAAGACCAACAATGAAGTCCATGGAAATGGTGTCCCATTTCCACTCAGGTATCTTGTGAGGGTATAAAAGATCCACTGGATGCTGATGCTCGGCCTTAACTCTTTGGCACTCAAGGCAATGAACAACATATTCTACAATATCTCTTCTCATACCTGCCCAATGGTATAACTATCACAAGTCAGCATGCATCTTCTTCACCCTTGGATGTGCTACATAAGGTGCTCTATGAGCCTCTGAAAGAACCACTGCATGAAGGTCACCCACACGGGGTACATACATGTGCTCTCGATGTCTAAGCAACCCATCTGACTCGAGGGAATATCCTGCAAATCTACCCTTAAGAGCCCTATGTGACTGGATCTCCTGCTGTACCTCAAGAAACCACTCATCCTCAGGTAGATGCTGAATGATGCGCTCTCTCAAATCCACACTCAAGGTTAGCAGGTGTTCAAATTAGGTTGTGTGAAAATGTACTGCAAGCTATGGTGATCTGAATGGAGCTCAAAGCGACGACCCAAAAGAAAGTGTCTCCAACAAACAAGAGCATGTACCACTACTACGAGCTCTAAATTGTGAGTAGGGTAGTTCAGCTCACGTGTCTTGAACTTACGCGACTCATATGCAATTGCCCTACCACCCTACATGAGCATGGCTCCCAAACCCTCAAGTGATGCATCTGTGTAAACTACAAAATCCTCTGCAAGATCTGGAACCACTAAGATGGGAGCACTGATAAGATGCTCTTTGAGGACCCCAAAGGCTCTCTCGCACTACTCCGTCCAAGTGAAACTCTTCCTTTTCCACTGAAGGGAAGTAATGGGGTGCGCTATCCTAGAAAAGCCCTCTACAAATCTGCGGTAGTAACTAGCTAAACCCATGAAACTCCTGACCTTTGTCACACTGGTGGTTCTGGCCAATCTCTGATAGCTCTAATTTTTTATGGATGTACGAAGATGCCATCACTTGATAGGATGTGCCCCAAGTACTGTACCTCTATCCTGAAGAAGGCATACTTCGCCAAGTTGCCATAAAGCTGTTGCTCTCGCAAGCACTGCAAAACCTGACACAAATGATCCACATGCTCCTTGGTCTACGAATAGATCAAAATATCATCAAGAAAAATGATCACGAACCAATCCAAGTAAGTGCGGAACACCCCATTCATGAGACTCATGAACACTGCAGGGGCGTTCGTCAAATCGAAGGGTACCACTATGAACTCATAGTGGCCATATCTAGTTTGGAAAGCAATCTTATGAATATCTACCTCTGTGATGCACAATTGGTGATATCCAAATTTCAAATCAATTTTTGAGAACACTCTGGCTCCCTGCATCTGGTCAAATAGGTCATCAATCCTAGGCAGAGGATAATTGTTCTTCACCGTCACCTTATTAAGCTACCTATAGTCGATGCACAAGCGAAGAGACCCATCCTTCTTCTTCATGAAGATAACCGGTGCGCCCCATGGTGAAATGCTAGGTCAGATGTGCCCCTTCTCAAGCAACTCCTCTAACTACAGTTTGAGCTCGGTAAGCTCATGAGTGGTCATCCTGTAGGGTGCACGAGACACTGGCTTGGCACACGACACTAAATCGATAGGAAAGTCTACCTCATGACGGGGTGGCATCCCAGGTAACTCTGGTAGAAACATGTCGGCAAAGTCCATCAAGATAGGGTGATCATCCAAAGATGCCTTAGGCTCATCCTCTGATCTATCACTAACTGTGACAGAAAACATCTAACATCCCTTCCACATATAGTGCTTAAGCTGTTGAGCAGAAATTAGATGAACTACCATGGGCTTCTAAATGCCCACTATCTCAACTGGTGCACCATGATCATCTAAGCATCTAATGGCCCTTCGGTGACAATCTAGCTTGGCCCTATGAGTCGCAAGATAGTCCATACCCAAAACCACACCATAGGATCCTAAAGGCATAACTCTAAGGTCACAAGATGTAGTGAAGGACCCCAAAGAAATCTCACAATCCCGAACCAAGGTATCTACTGACATCCTGGCCCCAGAGGCCAACACAACCTCCCACCTAATGTCCTACCTAGAAACCACTTGCCTGCAACGTTCCACTAACGATGTAGATAGAAATGAATCAGTAGCTCTAGAGTAAAAAAGGATAGAGATGGGGGCACCCCTAATCATACCTGATGTCTCAATCAAGGATGCCTGATAGTCAGCCTGGCAGTTATCAACCACTGCAAACATGTGGTGGGACTTGCCCACATCCCCTACAGTCTACTTTGACCCTCCTGAACGGGGCTATCCCCCTACCATAAAGCCCTGTAGACACTCTTTGGCTAGATGTCTTGCTCCACCACACACATAGCATGGGCCCCGAGCCTGTATCTGTCCCGAATGAGTCCTACCCAACTGCTGCTATCCACATCTACCTATGGAACCTTGTGAATCCCTATATGACTGCTATGACCTTGTAGGCCTTGCAAGTGGTATCTACTACCTCTGGTCTCTACACAGGCCCTGTTGCTGGCATCCTTGATTCTGCCCTCCCTGTACCCTCTGCTGGGGTCTAGACCTCTATTGATTCTGCTATTGCTGCTGCTGCTGTGGAGGTCTAGGAGGTAATGACAGAGAACTAAATCTTCCTTTCTATGGTGGTAGTGGTGGTCTACGATAACTCTGCTGGTACTACTATTGCCCACAATCCTAAAACTGGGGGCGTGATCCTTGTCCTCGTCCCTGTATCTCCTCAGCTATGTATGCCTTCTCAATAGCATCACTCAATGTCTGGGGGTCTACCATGCGTACAGGCCCTGCTATGCTATGATTCAATCCTCTGATGGACTTATGCACTAGGATTTTCTCATCGTGGAGATACTCTGCATATTGAGACAACTTAGTGAATCTGCCCTCGTACTGAGCAATAGTAAGCCCTCTCTGCTGAAGGTCGTGAAACTCGTCTATGCGACACTGTCTGTAGTGATCAGATAAATACCGCACATTGAAGCGCTCAATGAAGGTATCCCAAGTGAGTGTGTCCAATGATAGATGATGCTTGCACTCCTTAGTGTGCCACCAAGTAGCTGTTGCATCTCGTAACAAGTGGACTACCACACATGCCTTCGTGTTGCCCTCGTAAGGACGCAACACGAAGCATCTGTCTAGACTGATGAGCCAAGCCTTAGCTTCAGTTCCCTCTATAGTCCTAGTGAAAGTAGGAGGATTCAACCTCAACACATCCTTGATGGGGTCTCCTCAGTCTCTGTGCCCTCTAATGGGCTCATCTGCATAATAATCATACGGCCTGTGAATGATCTGCTCCACTTGTGCTGTCTCCTCATGCCTATCATGACGTGGAGGGCTCCTATTACGAGCCTTGTACGCTGATCCAACCTCCTCTATCATCGTATCTGGTATCTCCACAAATAGCTCCACACATGGTGCCTCTCACAGCTCGATGCGGGGCTCTACATGTGGTTTAGCTCGTGACTCAGCACGCGGCTCCTCACATGGCTCCTCTTGCGGATCAACACAGGGGTCGTCATGTGGCACTGGTACAACTGGTGGTATCCTCTTTAACATTGCCTATAACGTCTATAAAATCTGAGGTCCTATATCAAGTCCTGGTGGTGCTTGCGGTACCAGCTGATCTGATAAGGCTGTTGGTCCTTGACCCTCTGCAGAGGAATCACTGTGCACCTCGGTGGACATAGTGTGATGTGATCATACTCGCTGAATACGTCAGGGAGGCATCCTACAAAAACAAGGTAATCACTAATTAATCAAAGTTGCGGAACAAGTAACGTGCTCAAATAAGCCCAGTGTTTAAATTTGTCTCTGATACCAAATGTCATGCCCACATTTCCCATGCAGTCATTACATGCATTACACGTGTCATGTCCACATTTGTCATGTGGTCATGACACGAGATATAAATTTTTTTACCACACTTCCCTAGAAACCCCCTCGCACACGTAAGTGTGCTCGGTGGCGTTACGCATAAGGCGTAAACATGACAGTTGAATGTGGGATAATGCATTCACTTGCACCTACCATTTGCAATGAAGGCCAACTAGGGGGTCGATTTGATGCGGTTAATGTCACCAATAGGGTTAGGATCAAAGATCAAAACCCTAGGTTACCTAAGTAAATGATGGGATTTTGACTTAAGTCAAAATCAAAAGCCAAACTCTAGTGCATGAGAAAATATAATTTAATATCAAAACCTATTGTCATTAACCGGTAAAAGCAATAGTTTAAATCCTAAGCAAGGTTAAATTTTACTAACCTAGCTAAACCATAAATTATAGAAAATTCTGGCAGCATAATGCCTCACGGGCATGAATAGCGTTTATTATAATAAAACTAATTTTGATCGAAAGTTTACTAGTTTAGTTTTTAAATTACCTACGTCACACTAGTTAAATTGGTAGATCAGTTAAATTAGTTTTTAAATTACTAACTTTGTTTAATTAGTTTATTAGGTTTCCAAGTTGGTTTGAATGACGTCTTTATTAAAATAATAAAATTGGTCTAGATATAATTAAAAAGGAATATTAAATTAATAACAATCTAGTTAAATATCAACCTCGTCAAATTTGGTTTTACAAATAAAAAAGATTAACCCCATTGTTTAAAATAAAAACATCTCAATAATTAAATTGGAGTAAAGATTAAATAAAACAATAAATACCCCTCTTCAATAATCAAATTAAAATTAATAAACTATCAACTCCCTTTATTCATAAACTATTCTATTTAAATTTTTACCTTACCCCTAAACAATTAAAATTAGGAACATTTCCAAAAGAATTAAAGATTGCCCAATTCTTTATTTATCTCAAACCCCATTTTTAAAAATAAATTTAAAACAATGAAAGAAAATTAATAAAAAGAGTGGGAAATAAATAAAAAAAAATAAGGGCAATTTTAAATAACCAAGCCCTAAAAAGTCCTCACAATATAAAACTAATTTCCTTAAGGGCAAAAAAAAAAACCCTAACCCTACTTTCTCCACATCTCATTTTCTTTTCTCTTTGTTTGTTCTTCTCCTCTTCTCTTATTTTGTTTTGACTTTGTGTTTGCAGGTTTAATGGAGGGCCATTTATGGGAGAGCATATGTTATATATATATTTAATGTGTATATTATATATGTTGTGGGTGTGGAGTTTTGTGCCCACAGAGGGGCTGAATGAAGAGTGATGGACGGCGGCGGAGATGGCACTGCTGGGCAGTGGCGGTGGAATTGTGGAGGGGACGGACTATAAGGATGCCGTAGGGTGAAGGGAACAGTGGTAGTGGAGGTAGAGTGATTGCTAGATGGGAGGGGAGTACTGTAGTCTATGTAGGGGAAGGCAAGTGTGGGGAGTGTGGGGAGGGGACGGAGCCCCCACCCACATCCCACACACTGTAGGGAGGCCGCAGGGTGAAGGGACCAACGGCGGCGGAGGTAGAGGTGGACAGGAGGGGAGTACTGTGGTCTGCGCGGGGGTTTGGTCTGCGGGGAAGGCAAGTGTGGGGAGTGTTGGGTGGGGGCGGAGCCCCCACCCACATCCCACACAGTGGGGTGTGGGTGGGGGCTTCGCCCCCTTCCCACACCCATATATAACAAGGGACGGTGGGGGGTTCGAACCCCCCACCACATACCTTTTTTTTGCCTGAAACTGCGATCTGTATAAAAATGTAATCACAGTCAAATTTTATTTTTTTATTACACAACATGCTATTTAATGGGTTATATATATACAACATACAAGATATATATATATCCTGTATGCTGTATATACAATAGCCTCTTTTTTTTCTATTCTAACAGTATATTAAAAAGAATCTAAATTTAAATATATCAAACATATACACTCAAATATATATATATATATACATATATACATACATATATACATACATATATACACATATATATACATATACATATACATATATATACATACATATATACATACATATATACATACATATATACATACATATATACATATACATATATACATATATACATACATATATACATACATACATACATATATATATATATATATATATATATATATATATATATATATATATATATATATATATATATATATATATATATATATATATATATATACATGTATACATATATATGTATGCTTATGGATAACAGTATTTTCAATTATATATTTACTTCACAATCTCACAATTTTTTTTTTTTTTAAACAAATAAGCAAAATATAACTTTTTTTATATCAAATTTATATAAAGCAAAGGAACAATTTTTTTTTATAAAGCATATTTCCACATAATCATTCCTTCAAAGAATATATATATTTTAAAAAGCAAATGCATTTAATTAAATACTTCAACTATATAGCAACCACTAATTTTTTTTTTTGTTTTTAAAGGAAATAAAATGTACAAATTTTTATTCTACCCCACAGATACAACATCAGCTACCCTATTTCTTTATTTAAAAAAAAATACAAATAAAATGGCAATAAGACATATCATTCTTTCATTACTCTATTTTCTGTTGAATCACAACCATTGAAATTAGCAAATTAAAATTTCTATTTTCCAAAAGTAAATAGTTATTTACACACAAATAAAAACATACTCTTACAACATGAGAGAGAGAACAAGATCTAATAAATATACAAAAGCCTAACTTGGCCATGCTCTCTCAGGAGAAAAAAAAATACATAAGATAACAACTCTTTAAGTACAATGATATTTTCTTCAACTTCACATAGCTCCCAATATCCTGCAATAACAAAAAAAGGGGGCAAAAGCCACAACAACATGCTCTCCTCCCTACCATTGACTCACTCATGAGTCACCCTGAGCTAGGAGGTCATCCTCACACTAGGAAAACTTAAACCACAACACAACATTGAATTCAACACCCAAAAACAATTTACTCCCATGGCTATCACAACACGAAACTCACTCAAGGTGAGTTTAAATGGGGTAGGGGAGTGGACATCATTCAACCCAAGAGTGCCACTCCAAAACTTCTTAATACAAATACTTCTCAAAGCCTCAAGCCAACATTTTTAAACATAGTTTCACATAGCTTTCATTTGGCTCTCAAGCCATTTCACATATTAAACATATACACATATTGCCCTCAAGGATACAACTCCACAAAATCAAGGATGTGACCCCTAGGAGGTTCACTCCTCCCCCACCCCACACATGTTGAGCATCTTCTTCCAAGTAGGAGAGGCTCTCACAACTCCCATACAATTTTTCCCCACAACAACAAGTAAAAATTCAAAATGAAAACTCACACATAACATCACACAAGTAAATAAAATGCATAAGGGAAGGCATTAGCCTTGAAACCTACCTTAAAAAGCCCAATTGGAAAAGAGCTCCTTAACTCCTTCTCCAAGTTGAGCCACCAAATTTTCCTCTAACTTTTTCCCAAAATAATTAAAATCAAATAATTTGCCAAAAATTCAACAACCCCATCCCTCCCTTCAAGAGGGATTAAAATAGGCTCTTCTCATGAGCCTTGAGGAATGGGGAGGTGACACATGTCACCTCCTCACTCCTCCCAACTACAAGTAAGACTCTTGAAATGGGGTGGTGACACATGTCATTCACCCACCCCACCAAGTCTCTCTCCCCTCCACTTGTCCTCTCTTAAACATGTGAGAGAGAAAGGTGGAGCTTAAGAAGGAGTGGGTGCCACATGTGCCCCAATCCTCTCCTCCTACGAAGGACCACACAACCCCAAGGTACCCTCACCAATTGTGGGAGTGACTTGGAGTAAATTCCTCCACAATTAAGGGGTCTTGAAGACTCCCCCAACCTAGGGAAGAGGAAAGGAAGAGGTTGAGTGTTTGACCCACTCATCCTCCCCCTCCCAAGCTTCCATTTTCGTCACTTTACTTCAGGGTGAAGTTAAAGTGACCAAATGGAAGTTTACCTAAGGTTACACAAGCCCAAATGACCCCTAGACCCTAGGGGTACAACCCAGGGTCAAGTTTAACCTATTTTTGAGCACCAAAGGTTGAGTAAAAACACATAAAAAGGGGTCATAAAAAATATAACTCCAAAATAAAATTCAAATGACACTACAACTTACAACACCAATTAGAAAACAAATAAAAGAAGGGTAGACCTAACCCAACTAACACCATGTTACAACATTACAAAATTTCATCATGTAAACATAGTTGATCTTGGTTCCTCTTGGAACTAGATTAGCTTCACATGGGGAAACAACACAGTGTGTGGGATGATCTCTGAATTTCTGTGGCTTCATTAGAAACACCTGCGTACTCAAATAAAATGTTAATCTGACATGTATATAATAGCCGAAGCAAAGTGAAACATACACTCACATCATCACATGATCATATAAGCATCAACGAATCACATCATAATCAAATTCTAAGTTTTCATTTCAAAAATCCATCCTCAGATAGAATCACATAATAAATTTCTGACTAACATCACATGAATAGTATCCCAATAACAACATAATATAAACCATATGTCTAACATCATCAGTAAATCAATATCAAGTTCTAATTACATCGTAATAATGCTAAACATAATAAATCCACATACAATATAAAGTCTAATAGTCCTGAAATTCAGGATCAATAGTCCCACAAGTCTAGTAAGTATCACCAATAGTAAAATAAAGTAGTCAACTATAAGGGAATGAAAAGGTAGGCCTTAGATGAAATAATGACTACAGTTACAAACATGATTTAATCCATTCAATGAAGTTACCCATGCAACAAACAACTGGAAAAGATGTAAAATTTAGCAAACAGATTGGACTAATCTTTCGAACATGTATATCTAGAATTGTAAAATGTTGAAATGTTAAGTACCAGCTTGAAATGTTTCTATTGTCTACACTGCATATGTCGATACATATACATATGTATATCAATATACATATGTCTATAGATCTACATATGTATATAGATATGTATAGAGATATGTATACATATGTATATAGAAATGTATACAGATATACATGTATATCTATAAACATATGTCTATAGATATACATATGTATATAGATAGACATGTATATATATACAGTACATTAACAGTCTAATTCAAATATATGTAGAAGCTTTTTATATAAACCCTGGATAGATTATATAAAATGAAACCTTCAATGTATTATATTACAACATAGTAAAACAATTGTAAATATTTAATGTAACAATAATTAATAAATATTATTCAGACAAAACTAGGAAGAATCTGACTGTAAAATTATTAATGAGACAAAGCTGTAGGGTTCTAAACATTCGAAACCTTGATATAATGAAACCCTTAACCGTTGTCAATGAACCTTTGAATATATATTTATATATATATATATATTACATTAACAGACATGATTTAATCTATTGAATGATTTAACAGACATGATTTACGGGACAACATGCATTACAATGTGTTTTCTTAGGCACAAACAAGAAACAACATTAAATCCATTCAATGTTCGTTCGGGTCCGAATACATATTCCACTTTCCACCAAAAAGTTAATCATTTTACCGACTACTTTCCCTGTTCTCAACGGTGCGATGGAAAGGCGAGGCTATTCAGTCAAAACTGGCAATAATTTGACTGTAAAATTATTGTAGAGAGAAAGCCGTAGGATTCAAAACTTTTGAAACCCTGATATAATGAAACCCTTAACGGTTGACAATGATATGATGAAACCCTTAACTATTGACAATGAACCCTTAAAAATAATGACACCCTTAATCGTTGACAATGAACCCTAAAAAATATACGACCCCATTTGTATGTATAACAAAAAACCATCATTATATAACAGAATATTCTTCTATATAGTGAAATTATCACAAGACAAGGGTTGCCTTAGACAAAATAATGAAAACCTTAACCGTTGACAATGAACACTAAAAAGTATATACCCATAAAAATATACGACCCCATTTGTATGCATAACAAAAAACCATCATTATATAACAGTATATTCTTCTGTATAGTGAAATTATCACAAGACAAGGGTTGCCTCAGACAAAATAATGAAAAATCAAAAGTAAATTACATAGCAGTACCCAAATCACAGGTAGCATGAGAGAAAAATGAAGATAAATGATTGTATAAAACCAAATCGCTGGAGTGAAAGCAAAGCTGAAATCACATGGAGAGATGATGTTTACTCATTACCTACATAGAGACGGATCTGCATGGAGAGTGATAGCCGATGAACATGGTGAAACCCTCGTATTTCCATTGCACCATGGAGAACAAGGAAAGCACTCGGTAAAATGATTAACTTTTCAGTGGAAAGTGGAATATGTATTCAGACCCGAATGAACATTGAATGGATTTAATGTTGTTTCCCATCCGTGCCTAAGCAAACACATTACCATGCATGTTGTCCCTTATGATGGGTGTGGGCATGTTTAGGAAGGGGGCAGGTAAGTTTGAAGGCCCCACCATCATGATTTATGGTGGGGTGTTAATAAACTTATTTTTAACCTACTCTAACTATAAAAGTGATCAAGTGTGTTTCCTTTTTAGTGAAGCGGAAAATTTTTTTGGGGGCCATGGCGACTGGTTATCAGCACATCAGTGTGCATGTATGGGGCGACATGTTGAAATGACCATTTTTTGACCCATGTGCACATAACACATCCTACAGGAAAATGTATAAATGCTTAGAAGCTGAAAGAATAGCTTTAATCTCTTCACTCGCATATAGAAAAATCCAAAAAAAATTGTCAAAATTTGATATGTCTAGCTATGTGCTTGACGTGTGCGAAGTTAGGGTGTGCAACTACTAGCCCCTCTCCCTTAGTGCTCATTGTTATCTCTAGACTACTACAACTATTAGATCAATCTTCAATCAAATGGTTCATGCAGTCTCTTAATGGTGATGTAGTTGTATTGGTTGGTAGTGTACTGGTAAGCAAGTGGCAGGTGCCTTTCTTTTGTTTGCCATTGGTTGCACAGGTTAGTAGTGATATCATTAAAAAAGTATATAGTTTTTTATTATAAATAAATGAGCTCATTGAAATGTGATGTCAACAAAATCCAGGAGGCGAGCTCATGCAACTTGCCAAGGGTGTCAAAGCTTTTGAGATCACAAAGTTGCATTGGCCATTCGATCATAAGATAATCCAGTGGCTCATGAATTGTCATGAAGGTAGTTTCAAAGGTGTTACAGAAGTGTCACGTCATTGGCCACAAGGAATCTGTCATTAGTGGTGGGTCCCTAATTTTCAAGGTTATGGGTAGATTTATTATTGTTCAAGGTTTGTAAGCACATTGTGATAGCCATTCAATCAAGTGACAAGCTAGAGCATCCAACAAACCATCACAAGAAAGCCTCACCATATTTCAGAGAAGGATTACGCAAGGCATTTGTTTATATCTTTAATCAATGACTAATATCTTAAGCTCAATATAAAAGGTTTTGAGAATGTTTTGCATAGTGATGGCCCTTATGGTGCAGTGAGCATGATGGAGGTCAAAAGATCATTATTTATGAATCTAGCTGCCCATATTTGAATATTCAAATGAGTTCAAAGGAATAGGCGATGGCATTTAAGATTCAGTTAGGTGTTTGTTGGCTCCTCCACTATAGTGATCAATGGCAAGCATTCAATAGTCAAGTGGAGAGTGGTTTCATTTAAGAATTAATCCTGCACATCCAAGGCATTAATGGTCCACTCTTTTGTAGGGTTTCATGTTGTTTAGTTTTTTTATAAATAAGAGCTTTGAGCTCAGCAGATGGTTAGATTATATCAAGTATGTATATGCTCATTTGAGCTTTACAAACTTTGTATACTCTTGGTTGCTTCTTAATTTCAATAGCCTTCATCTTTCTAGAAGTATTCTAGTAATTTTGTGGATTTGTAACTGTGTTGAATCTATTGATCAAAATAAGGGAGTTGTGATAATTTTTTCCTCCTCCTTGTTGTCCATGAGACTAGTCTTTTGCTTATTCTAGCAATGCTTAAGTTGTAGATTTGTTGATTTTTTATGCGTTTTTCTTAAAAGAGAGGAGTGATACATATTTATCCAATGGATTGCTTATTAAGTTTTTGATTAAAAAGGGAGTAAAACCAAGTTTTGAAGGGACCTTAGAAACCTTTTACAACCACAAAATATCAACAGAATGACAACTAACCCACAAAAGAACCCTAAAACAACATACTAAAGCATAAACAAAAAAAACAACACACAAAGCATATTATAGGTCCTTCAGGGTGTTGGCTAGTTCAAGTTCATCTAGTTCTTCCTTTAGACTATGGAGCTCTTGAGCCTTTTTGTTCCCATCCTTTTGTTGTTTCTTCGTGCTCCTAGTTTTGGTACCAGGGCATGTAGTTACAAAAACCTTCTTCTCCTGTGTCCTGGGACCTGTCCTTGTTGATCTTGTCATTTAATTTTTCATTTCCCCTACATTCACCTTCATAAACCTATTGAAGTTCTCTTTCAATTTTTTAAGCTTCCATTCCAAGGCAACAATTATTTCCTCCTACTGACCCTAGCCTTTGATTATTTCCTCCTCTAGGATTTCCAGTTTTTTAGGTTGGTTTACGGGTCACTTATTAAGTTGTTCACTTAGATTAGATTTATTTTCAATATTTATTTTCAACATTCTCTTTCCCTCTTCTTTAAAAAGTGAAGTTGTAAGAAATCATTGAAAAATTACAAGGAGATGGCATTTTAATCCCAAAGGTTGCTATGTGAGTCAAGTCCCACATTCATAGGCTTCCCAAGCTTGATATCTACATTATAGGTGGATATCTTACTAAGTTGTTCACTTAGATTAGAGTTATTTTCAATCTTTCTTTTCAGCAATTCTCTTTCCCTTTTCTCTAAAAGTGAAGTTGTAAGAAATCATTGAAAAATTATAAGGAGATGACATTGTAATCCCAAAGGTTTCTATGTGAGTCAAGTCTCACATTCATAGGCTTCCCATGCTTGATATCCCCATGAGAACATATTTTATAGTGAGATACAAATTTGGATATAAATAGTTTTTGAAATTCTTGGTGGGACCCAAATTTCATCGTAGCTAATATTTTGGTGAGGAATTCAATTAATATCAATATTTTAGAAGCATTTTCTATCTCACTTAGTGAACCTATCAAAAAGATCAACTCTTGAAGTTTATCACTAGTTTGATTATGAGGTTTGTTATAACTACCAATCTAAATACACTAGTACAACCCTAGTTGTTCTTTTAAAAAGGAAACCTCAAGCTCCACCATGTCCCCTGGTTCTTGTCATAGATATATAACAACAACAAGAACCACCTAGGAACCTTATAATATGGAATATAAGAAGACCTATAATTCCCCCTATTGCACTAGAAGTATGGGATCCTATTACAATAGTTACACTTAATTTCATTCCACATTTTACAAGGGGAAATCATGTCACACCACTTGAGCATCTCCAAGATGTTGCTAATGTGTGTATTGTCCAAAACATCATTGGGAAATTTAATGTAGCTCTCATGTTGCTCACTGCTTCCTTTAGAGGAAAGGCTCTTGATTAGTATTGGAGGATCAGTCCAAATTCAATAGTGACCTAGGATGATCTACGTAACCTATTAAATCATCCTTGTTGGAACAACTGATTACCTTCAAAAGAGCTCCTCATGAGGTAATTTATGATTTTAACACCAAATTTACCAAGACACAAGAAAGGATCCCTACCTTAGCATAGCCACCCCCTGATATGGCCATCATGTTTTTTTGAAATCATTCAAATCTAATATTTCTATGATGATACAATAATTAGGAGGATAGTCTTGGCCTGTTACCTATGATATTGTTGTGTAGGATAAATAATTTGATAGATGCAAGAAGATTACCTCCTAGCCCTCCTTTGCATGTGATCCTATGAGTCTCCCTCCCTTCAAAACCAATATTCTAGCTATGAATCCAATACCCACTCCATCTCAGGTCCTTTCTTCCATATATGAATATCCATCTACCTCTTAGCTCACATTAGAGATGGATGATATAAGGAGTATACTGAAAGACTTTTTCTAATAAGTTCTTCAATCTTAAGAGGTAGAAAGTTGTTGACCCCCTTAGACTACCTTATTAGAATAATCTAGTTCCTAAACCTCAATTCCAACCTCATAGTAGACAGAGGAAGAACTAGCCAATAGGGTATCATACCTCAATCCAGATGTGCAGGAGGTGTTGATCAAGTAACTTGAGGTGTTATATGTTTTTGGTTAACCTAGCTAATGATTTCTATGCCTAAGTGTTTGGTGCACATCATCTATCAAGTATGAATTCTACCGACAGAACAATATCTTGCAAATATCCTAAGTGTTCTTGTTGCCGACTAGAAAGTTGTTTGAAATCCTTGATGCAGATATATATACCCAATGGATTCAAGCTTGTGAAGAAATAAAAGATGATTGTAGTATGGATTAAGTGTGAAGAAAAGTGGAGAGAAGTGCGAAGGCAGTAATCCAAGCTCGGAATGTGATAGAAGAGTGATACTAAGCAGAGGAAGAATGAAATGTGCTAGATTGGTATACTGAGCCTAAGTAGAACTAAATTCTTGCATATGTGGATGCTGTTCATCAATTCAAACACATTGTCATCATCTATAAGTCTCTAGTAGGCAATGAGCCTCTTGTGAGTAGTATGCTTGGGTAGTGAGCCCTAATTGGCAAGTACCATTTGTACTTCTTTATTCTTTTAACAAAGAATACAATCTTGGGTTAATCACCCCATGATTTTTCCCTTAACAGGGTTTCCACGTAAAAATCCTTGTGTTATGTGTGTTGATTTCATTTCAGTTCTTATGGTTGCTTATTCTTTCATGCTTTGATATATCATTGAATGTTAAGATAAGAAAAGGAAGTAAAAGAAAGAAAGTTTTGAGATAACTGATTCACCCCCACTCTCAGTTATTTGCCTTGTTTCCAACAATTGGTATCAGAGCCAACTTCATTAGATTAAACCTAAAAGATTGAGGAGGATCTAGGAATCTTAATGGATGCATATGGTATGAAAGAACAATTACAGTTTGCCTTAGAAGATCTTGATCAATCCCAGTTTGAAGTCAATAATTTGAAAGAGTGACTTAAGGAGGCTGATGATTTCATCACTGAGATGAAAAAAAACTTAGTAATTCCATAAAAAAGAGAAAGGAACTACTTCAAAAGTTAGCAGATCACAATGAAGCCAATAATATTGATGAGGACCTCTATGTGAAAACCTGTCAAAGGAAGTTGTCATGATAAGACATGAAATGGAATCAGGGGTTATGAAATTTACTCAAGAAATTGAAGAAAAGAGAGAGACTGAAGATAACTTAAAACAATCCCTCAAGGAGAAAATAGAAGATTGCTACAAAATGGACAGAATAATTAGACATCTTGAGTCTAATCTTAGAGAAGCCAGATATAATGAAGAACAACTTGAGAGATAGATTGACACTCTTAAACAAGATCTTGAAACTGCAAATAAATACAAAGAGAAATTCAAGATAAGCACAACCAAACTTGAAGTACTACTTGAAAGTCAAAAGAGGGTAGATGATAAGCATGGCTTGGGATATGAGAAAGGTGAAAGCTCTGGATCTGGTCAAAAGAATTTTGAGTCAGAAAGATAAAGAAACAGGCCTAGAAGACCTTTGGTAAGACAACCTAATTCTTAAAGATATCCATCCTTCAATGGAAGCTGCTTCAACTGCAACAAATTTGGTCATAAAACAACTCATTGCAGGAGCAGAATGAATCAAGTCAATCCATCCTTCTCTGGTCACTGTTTTAATTGCAAAAGGTATGGTCACAAATCTCATGAATGTAGAAATATGCAAATAAACAATTCTTTCAATGGTAGATGCTTTACATGTAATAGAATGGGGCATATGGCTAATTAGTGTAGATCAAGAGGATATCAATCAAATAAGCAAGGAAATGTTGTGTGTTACAATTGCAATAAGTCAAGTCATATAGCTAGATTCTGTAGGAGCAGAAATCATGATGGAAAAGGTCTGGTAAAACAAGATCATAAACAAGACAAAGGCAAAGGTAAACTGAATGCGGATGAGATTTAGAAGGAGATGAGAAAGATTTGGGTAAAGAAGAGTGTGATGAATATTGGTGATCGGTCCACACCGGAATCCGGTGCTGATAATCCTTCTAGAAATTAAAAAGGGTGAGCTCTAGCTCAGAGGGAGCTGTAAAGAAGATCAAATTCCCCCAACCAACTAGTAAGTGCCTGAATTCAGCACATTGAGTAAGAATCAGAGGTTGTGGACTAAAGAGCTTTTGGAGGTTGATCTAAAAATTATTCAGTTAAAGATTGAGAAATCCACATATTGATTTGAAGAAGTTATGAGTATATCAAGTTCTGACAGCTATTCGGTAAAAACAAAATTACACAAACAGATCTGGTATGATTTGAAAATGCAATTTTATGGTCTTTGGATTTAGAGGTATGTTTTGAAAGGATAAATTTATGTTATCAACTCACTTAGATGATAATTTGAAGATTTATACAATGATTCATGAGAAATTCACTCAAAATAGGGTAACTGGATGACTGAAAGTGTGCATTTATTGCAATGGGGAATTGGGTTTTTGTGCAAGGATAAAAGGCTTTCTATTCGTCATTTACAACACTTTGCACTCATGAAGAAGAGAGAAGAGCTTTGAGAAGAGATCTTGCAGATTATTCAAGTTAAAGCTAAAGATTGAAATTAAGCAAAAATTTGCTCCAGCAGTTGCAACAAACCCTAAGGCGAAAAAGGTTTTTCTTCTCTGTAAAATTTCTTCAAATTTCATTGCTAGAATGGCTACTCCTATGGAGAATGTCATTGAGAGGCTGAGACCAAAATTCAAGAAATAGCCTCACAAATCTATAGAAGTTGTTCCCTTGGACATGTTTTCCCATATCCCGTACGATGTTCTGCATGTAGAAGATATTAGGGTTTACATTCATGCAAACATTAAAGACTTTAGAGAATTAGAATTGATGGAAATATACTATAAATAGTTAAGAAGTGAGAATTTTGATCTCAAACTAGAATTCAAGGCCCTAAAAGACAAGCACTTTGCACATTGCATACATTTCCCAACTTTTGCAGAGGACGAATGGGTCCGGTATGTGTTAAGTAGGATGCATGATAACTTTATGTGGTCAATGAGTCCATTTAAGATAACCAAAGATGCCATCAAGGCTATAACTGGATTGCACTCAACTAGTGGGTTGCCTGCACTCAAATCTGTAAAAAATCAAACCATAACAGAAGCCACAAGATCAAAATATGACAAGAGAGCAATGACTATAGATGACATTACTGATCCAGATGTCAAGTTTGCATCAATTATAATTGGTTACAAGATTTACCACTCAAGTAGGGAAAATTCTGTATCTAGTACAACAATCTATACTGCATATTAGATGGCAAAAGAAAATGCAGATTATGATTTGTGTGAGCTTCTATTAAATCAACTGATGGAGAATCTACAGAAGATTAAGAAAGATAAGAAAAATTCCTTCAAGTATGGCAATCTGGTGTTGTTTCTGTTATTCTATTACATGAATGAGCTACCAGGATCAAAAGGTCTAATATGGACAAATGATATGTTAGATCTAGGGCACACAACTGAGAGGGGGGGTGAATCAATTGTACAAAAACTTGCTTCTACTTCAAACACTTGATTCTTCTTTGTTAGTTAAGAGCATATCAATTAACCATCCATGAAAGCATAATGCATAAACACAAGAGCAGATAAACATCAACACATTGGACACCAAGATTTTGACGTGGAAAACCTGGTTAAGGGAAAAACCATGGGGTGATTAACCCAAGGATTATTCTCTGTTAGAAGAATAAGAAAAATGAATGGCACATGCCAATTAGGGCTCACTGCCCAAGCACACTACTCATAAAGAGGCACACTACCTACAAGGAGACACACTGTCTACAAAGTGATAAGAATCACAAACTTGAACTAGAGATTGACATCTTTACCATATCTGGATCAGTTCCATTTAAGCCTGAGGTACTTCTACTCTGCCCTTCGCTCTTTCGCTATACCACACTCATCCGCTCCATAACCCACTTTGAAATAAACTCACAAACCTTTATTTATACAAGACATCGACATAGGAACAATCATCTAAGTCAACAATCAACCATAAGGACATTCACAAGATGATTAATACATCCGGTCAGCCACCACAAGAACATTCGCAAGATGAACAACTCATCCAGTTGGCTAGTCTGAACAAGAACTTCATCTAGAAGAATATCTTCAATTTTGGGCTCTACCACCAATGTGGACTGACAACATAACCTCAACACAATCCAAGAACCTTCACAAGCCTGCCTGAATGACTAGGTACATCCACACTTCTTCTACTCACTAGAATCTCTTCTCTTCCTCATCTGAAACTTCAAGAACACAGTCTATCGCCACTGTCATACTACAAGAGGTGCTTCCGGACCTCCAAACCACATACCAATCAAGATGACACATTACAAGGACCTCCCAAACACTCTATCCAATCCACAGAATGGGACAATGCACTTCTGGATCTCACCAGACCTTTTTGTAACACTCTGTCACTCCGGAGCATCTCCCAAAACCGGTTCTCTTGACCGATCACAACTTTTTCATATCTTCATGCGGACCTCTGAAATCTTAACTAGATCATCTCAAGACTCATATCTACAAACCCTTTAATCCGCATCCTCTAATTCTCAACCTATTGAGTACATTTGGCTTCTTCTTATCACTGTTCTTCACTGTTCCTGATTGAGACTACTTTTCTCAATATCCTCAACACACAGCTCATCCAAACCTTCTTACCAATTCAATATGAGTATGTTGACATCAATGACAACATTGGTTAACCTCATACTTGCAACAATCTCCCCCTTTGTCATTGATGGCAACATATGATGTGAAAAACCATCAAGACAAGAACTTCTCTTTTCTGTCACAGCTCCCCCTATCAGCAACAACTCTTCACATGTCTTCTCTTCCTTTACTACTCCTCCTTTGATCATCAACCACTTGTTTTTCACATGTCTTCTCTCCCCCTTTGACATCAATGGCAAAGGGCTCATACTTGCACTTGTAACATATCAGAATCATACCAGCTGCTCCCCCTTAGTAGCAGCTCCCCATCATCAATCCGGATCACAAAATGTGACTGTGATATCCACCGGACTGATGCACATCAATGCATCCTAGTTCATCACCAGAGGGGCCATGACCCCTAACTTCTCCCGGAGATACTCAAAACAGTCCTTGGGAAGAGGTTTAGTAAAGATATCTGCAATCTAATCCTTGGAGGGTACATACTCCAATCTGACTTCTTCCTTGTTCACTTGTTCTCTCAAAACGTGAAACTTGATAGATATGTGCTTAGTCTTAGAATGCAATACCGGATTCTTAGAAATATTAATTGCACTTGAATTATCATAG
Source organism: Cunninghamia lanceolata (assembly GCA_027924645.1). Taxonomy (NCBI): domain Eukaryota; kingdom Viridiplantae; phylum Streptophyta; class Pinopsida; order Cupressales; family Cupressaceae; genus Cunninghamia; species Cunninghamia lanceolata. Next base: position 5,661,262 of record BSBN01000155.1, read on the forward strand.
AAAATTGTAATAGGCTCCTCATATTCAACTTTAATGTCTCTTAGCATCTGCTTCATCCATAAGATTTGAGTGCAACTACCTGCTGCTGTAATGTATTCTGCTTCAGTTGTAGACAGAGATATTGCATCTTGTTTCTTGCTTAGCCAAGAAACCAATCTCTTTCCCAAAAAGAATGCTCCACCACTGGTGTTCTTCCAGTCATCCACATCTCCTGCCCAATTTGCATCTGTATATGCATGAAGAGAGAAATTTGGATCTCTAGGATACCATAGACCATACTCAACTATTCCTTTCAAGCACCTAAAAATTCTTTTGATTGTCATAATATGAGATTCTCTAGGATCAGCCTGGAATCTTGCCACAAAACCAATAGCCTGCATTATATCTGGTCTAGTCTGAGTGAGATACAACAATCCACCAATCATTGATCTATACTTTGTCTGATCTACCTTTGGAGAGTCATCATCTTTGCTTAACTTACATTCGGTTGCCATAGGAGTGTTCATTGGCTTTGAATCTTCCATACCGAATTTCCTCAACAATTCTTTCACATATTTGGTCTGAGAAATGAAGATCCCTTTCTTTGTTTGAGTAATTTGCAGACCCAAGAAGAAATTCATTTCACCAAGCATAGACATTTCAAACTCACTTTTCATTTGATTTGCAAAAGTTTTGCACATACTATCTCTTCCTCCAAAAATGATATCATCCACAAACACTTCAACAATCAAAATATTTTCATGATCAATTTTGAAGTATAAGTTACTATCAGCAGTACCTTTGTTGAATCCAATCTGCACAAGATGCTTATCCAACCTTTCATACCATGCTCTTGGGGCTTGCTTCAATCCATACAATGCTTTCTTCAACTTGCAGACCATATCATCATTATCAGACAATTGAAATCCATCCGGTTGTTCAATGTATACTTCTTCTTCCAAATCACCATTTAGGAAGGCAGACTTGACATCCATCTGATATACCTTGAAGTCTTTGAAGACAGCAAATGCAAGAAATAATCTGACTACTTCAATTCTTGCCACCGGAGCAAAGGTCTCTTCAAAATCAATTCCTTCTATTTGAGAGTAGCCTTTGCAGACCAATCTAGCTTTGTTTCTGATTACTTCACCAACTTCATTCAGTTTGTTCCGGAAGACCCATTTGGTTCCAATCACATTCTTGTCTCTAGGTCTGGGAACAAGATCCCAAGTATGATTTTTCTCAATTTGCATCAATTCTTCCTCCATTGCTTTTGTCCAATTTTCATCATTACATGCTTCATTTATTGTCTTAGGTTCAATCTTTGAGATCAGACAACATTCATCTGAATTTTGAGCAATTTTCCTCCTTGTTTGTACCCCTTTGCTTTTGTCACCTATGATCTGATCTTTAGAGTGATTTAAAGTTACATACCTTGGAACTTTGGGAGTCTCTTGCACTGTTGTTTCTTGATCAGGTTCATTCAGACAAACCTCTTCTTCCTGATTTACGGGATCAGTCTGAATCTGACTTTCAGGAAGGGATTGAGTTCCTTGAATTAGAGCACCATCCTAATCATCTTCATCATATTCATAAAACCTTGAGGGCTTCTCAATTCCCTCATCAACCTTCACATTTGTACTTTCTATCATCTTTTTCAGTCTCTTATTGTAACACTGGTATGCTTTGCTTTGAGTGGAGTAACCCAAGAAAATTCCTTCATCACTTCTAGCATCAAACTTTCCTAGATCTTCATCTCTTTTGATGTAACACTTGCTACCAAATACTCTGAAATATCTCATAGTAGGAGTTATACCAAACCGAAGTTCATAAGGAGTCTTACCGGTATTGTTTCTGATTTGAACTCGGTTAAGAGTGTAGACTGCAGTGCTGACAGCTTCTCTCCAAAACATCTGAGGAACATTTGCTTTCATCATCATTGTCCTAGAATCTTCCTGGATGGTCCGGTTCTTTCTCTCAACTACTCCATTCTGCTGTGGAGTCCTAGGAGCAGACAACTGTCTCTTTATGCCATGCTTCTCACAAAAGTCTATGAATTCACCAGATGTGAATTCACCACCTTTATCAGACCTTAGACACTTCAGTTTCAATCCGGTTTGATTCTCTACCATAGCTTTGAAGATTTTGAACTTCTCAAGGGCTTTTAATTTCTCTTTCAGGAAGGTAACCCACATCATCCGGGAATGGTCATCAATTAGCAACATGAAATATCTATCACCTTGCATACTCTTGATTCTTGTTGGACCATAGAGATCAGTATGTACTAATTCCAACAATCTGGTAGTGGACTAATCCTTGCTTTTGAAAGAGACTCTGCTTTGTTTACCTAGCTGACATTCTTTGCATAGACTATTTGTAGGTTTCACCAATTTAGGAAGATCTCTTACAACCTGAGTATTGCTTATCTTGATGATGTTATCAAAATTCACATGGCACATCCTTCTATGCCATAACCAACTCTGATCAACTTGAACAAACAGACAACTTTTATTAGAACCAACTAGATGAAAGATATTACCTTTTGTTTGAGTACCGGATGCAATTTCAGTTCTGGAGCTTGTAAAGATTTTGCATCTTCCTTTCTTGAACCGAAGATCATAGCCATTGTCCACTAACTGACCAACATTGAGAAGATTGTGCTTCAATCCTTCAACATATAGTACATTACCGGTTTTGCTCTTTCCATCAAAAGAAATAGTTCCCCTACCTCTGATTCTGCTAGCAGAATTGTCACCAAACTTTACCATTCCTCCTTCATACCTTTCCAAATCTAAGAACTTGTTCTTGTTACCAGTCATATGGTGAGAGCATCCACTATCAATAACCCAATCATTCTTTTATTCCACTTGGACAGCCAAAGCTCTTTCCACAACCTTGTGATTGACAGATTCAGAGGATATTGAATCTTCTTCCTTGACATGGCAATAAACACCCATTCATTTCTGGATTTGCTTCCTAGTTCTAATTCATTATCTGTTACTCCTTCATCATCATCTTCTTCATGAACATAATAACAGTTCTTTTGGAACCTTTGTCTGTTAGCATTTGACCTTGTAGATCTTTCCGGACATCTTGAAGCAAAATGACCAATCTTATTGCAATTGAAGCACTTAAAGGGTAATTTTCCTTCATACTTACCAGAACCTCTTGGTAGTCTTTTTGCAATGAGGGCTTCAAGTTGAGCTATTTCTGCTTCTTCCTCTTCCATGTCTCTTCTTGCTTGATCATACCATGACATCTTCCTTGAAGAGTTTTCTCCCGGATCAAATCTCTGTTTGTCTTTCACATAGGTACTGGCTTTGAAAGCAGATTCAGTCTTGGGAGGATCATCTCCAAACTCGGTCATTTCAAATGCAGCTAGTTTGCTAGCCAATTGTTCTCTTGTGATAGTTGTGTGGGCTCTGAATTCATCAATGGCAGCAACCTTGATTTTGTAGGCAGTAGGAAGGGATCTGAGAATTTTGCAAACAATTTCATTTTCATCCAGAGTTCCACCAGCATTTCTAATTCCACATACTAGCTCATTTACTCTTGGCATAAAGGTAGTGATATTTTCATCATCTCTTATTTTCAATCTTTCAAATTTCCCTTTCAGACTTTGCAACCTTGCACTCTTGACAAACTCATCTTCTTCATACAGAAGTTCTAGTTTAGTCTAGATCTCATATGCAATTGGTAGGTCAATAACATTTGAGAGATCTGAGTCATTCAATGCGCTTAGAAGAGCTTCCTTAGTCTGTAGATTGTTTTCAACATCTGTGATTTCATTCAGAGTTGTCAGACCACCCTGTGGAGGAACATATGGTTTTGAGACCATGGTCAAGTATGCTTTTCCCATACACTCCAAATGACATTTCATGCAACCTTTCTAGAGAGTGAAGTTGGTTCCATCAAACTTCGGACTATCCTTCTTGTATGACGACATCCTGGATCTCCTCAAGTGGTTAAGCTCCTTTCAGAGGAACTTGGCTCTGATACCAATTGTTAGATCTAGGGCACACAACTGAGAGGGGGGGTGAATCAGTTGTACAAAAACTTGCTTCTACTTCAAACACTTGATTCTTCTTTGTTAGTTAAGAGCATATCAATTAACCATCCATGAAAGCATAATGCATAAACACAAGAGCAGATAAACATCAACACATTGGACACCAAGATTTTAACGTGGAAAACCTGGTTAAGGGAAAAACATGGGGTGATTAACCCAAGGATTATTCTCTGTTAGGAGAATAAGAAAAATGAATGGCACATGCCAATTAGGGCTCATTGCCCGAGCACACTGCTCACAAAGAGGCACACTACCTACAAGGAGACACACTATCTACAAAGTGATAAGAATCACAAACTTGAACTGGAGATTGACATCTTTACCATGTCTAGATCAGTTCCATTTAAGCCTGAGGTATTTCTACTCTGCCCTTCGCTCTTTCTCTATACCACACTCATCTGCTCCATAACCCACTTTGAAATGAACTCACAAACCTTTATTTATACAAGACATCGACTTAGGAATAATCATCTAAGTCGGTAATCAACCATAAGGACATTTGCAAGATGATTAATACATCCGGTCGGCCACTGCAAGAACATTCACAAGATGAACAACTCATCTAGTTGGCTAGTCTGAACAAGAACTTCATCCGGAAGAATATCTTCAATTCCGGGCTCTACCACCAATGCGGACTGACAACATAACCTCAACACGATCCAAGAACCTTCACAAGCCTGCCTAAATGACCAGGTACATCCACACTTCCTCTACTCACTGGAATATCTTCTCTTCCTCATCCGAAACTTCAAGAACATAGTCTATCGCCACTATCATACTGCCAGAGGTGCTTCTGGACCTCCAAACCATATACCAATCGAGATGACAAATTACAAGGACCTCCCAAACACTTTGTCCAATCCGTAGAATGGGACAATGCACTTCCAGATCTCACCGAACCTTTTTGTAACATTCTATCACTCTGGAGCATCTCCCAGAACTGGTTCTACTTGACTAATCACAACTTTTTCATATCTTCATGCGGACCTCTAAAATCTTAACTGGATCATCTCAAGACTCATATCTACAAACCCTTTAATCCACATCCTCTGATTCTCAACTTATTGAGTAATTTGCCTTCTTCTTATCACTGTTCTTCACTGTTCCTGATTGAGACTACTTTTCTCAATATCCTCAACACACAGCTCATCCAAACCTTCTTACCAATGCAATATGAGTATGTTGACATCAATGACAACACTGGTTAACCTCATACTTGCAACATGATAGACCTATTGCAATTCAAATAAGAGATTATTTGTAGGGACTCGTTGATGTACAAGTCCAAAAGATAGCTCTCTGGGGTTACTTCAAGAATTTCAAGAGCATGATGCATGCAAGAGAAAGAATACCAAAATCAATAGTTGAGAAATACAAAGACACAGTTTGCTTCATGGTTGACACAGATCAATGCCTTATGGAGGTAGTTGAGCCAAGAACTGTATGGGTAATGCCCATGGGTTATGAAGTTGATGAAAACATATTGGAAGTACATGTTCAACACTTGCTAAGGCATCCCACTAAAGTAGAAAGGTTTGGCACCTTTGAGGAGATAAACTAAAAATACTGTTGGCAAGAGACACTATATGGATTCATGGTTGTTGTCATTGATGGCAACAAAGGTCATCCCACATATCCGCAAGTCATGGCGTGCCTCTACCGGAAGACAGGATGAAGAACTGTTGTGGTCCGGTGAACAAGAACAGAACATGTGGCAAAGTCCGACAGATTGGTCCGGATCTCTCAGAGGAAGTGTCTTGGTGCAGTGCAGATTTGGGGAAGTCAAGAGGACTACCTTGAGTAGTATATTCCAAGGATTTAGCCTCCGGTGATGGACAAAGAAAAAGATATGAATAGCTGAGTACCAGATTCCTGAGTGATAGTGAGAACAGAGGAAGAACTGACTGATAGAACATCAGACTATTTTCTGGATGTGTTACTGTTGATGGTAAAGGTTGTGAAGGCATGAATCATGTTTGGCCGACATGATTAATGATATCTACAAGTATATGCTTGATCCACATTACTTGATATGCAAGGATTCAGCTGATAGAACAGAGTTTGTGAGAAGATAGACTATTCTGGGTGCCGACTAGAAAGATAATGAAATCACTAGTGCGGATATATATAGAGGATGGATTTTGTTGTGAGAAGAGTGTTGTGGTATGTTGTATGCGAATAAGTGAAGAACAGAGTAGAAGCAGTAAGAAAGATCCGGTATGTGAAAGAAAAGCAGAATAAAGAGCAGAGGAAAGATGAAGTGCAGCAGATCAGTGTACTGAGCCTAACCGGAACTAAACTTCAGCATATGTAGATGCTTCCAATCAGTTCAAGTATTGTATAACATTCTTTTGTAGACAGTGTGTCTCCTTGTAGGCAGTGTGCCTCTTTGTGAGCAGTGTGCTAGGGCAGTGAGCCCTAATTGGCAAGTGCCATTTTGTAATTCCTTATTCTTCTAACAGAGAATAATCTTTGGGTTAATCACCTCGTGGTTTTCTCCCTTAACCGGGTTTCCACGTCAAAAATACTGTGTCATGTGTTTCTCATTTCATGGTAATGTTTGTTTGTCTGATTCAATGCTGCTTTGATTAATAAGAAAGTTCAAAAGAAGAAATAATTAGGATAACTGATTCACCCCCCCTCTCAGTTATCAACAATTGGTATCAGAGCCAAGTTCCTCCTAATAGAGCCTAACAGCTTGAGGAAGATCTGGGAATTCAAATGGATGCATATGGTTAAGGGGAGCAACTCAAGACTGCCCTTGAGGATCTTGAACAGTCAAATTCTGAAGTCAATGAATTAAAGCAAAGACTCAAACAGGCTGATGAATTCATGAGAGAACTAAAAGACAAATTAAGTCTCTCTATGAAAAAGAGAAAGGAGCTGCTCCAACAATTGGCAAGCCAAACTGAAGAAAGCAATCTAAATGAAGAATTGACTGAGAAAACCAAGTTATGTGAAAAGTTATCAAAAGAAGTCATTATGTTAAGACATGAAATGGAATCAGGAACTATAAAGTTTACTCAAGAGATTGAAGAAAAAAGAAAAGCTGAAGACAATCTAAGACAATCTCTTAAAGAGAAATCAGAAGAATGCCACCAGATGGACAGGATTATCAGACATCTTGAATCTGATCTTGAAGATGCCAAAGATAATGAAGAAAAACTTGAGAATCAAATTGTCTCTCTCAAAAGAGATCTTCAAACAGCAAATGAATATAAAGAAAAATTCAAGATAAGTTCTGCCCAACTTGAAGTACTTCTTACAAGTCAAAAGAAGACAGATGACAAGTACGGGTTGGGATATGAGAAAGGAGAAAGCTCTGGAACGAGTTAAAAGAATTTTGGATCAGAAAATCCAAGGAATAGGCCTGGAAGACCTCCGGTAAGACAGCCCAATGCTCAAAGATATCCATCTTTCAATGGATACTGCCACAGCTGCAATCACTTTGGTCACAAAGCTAATCAGTGCAGGAAGAGAATGAATCAGACTAATTCATCCTTCTCCGGACAGTGCTTTAACTGCAAAAGGTATGGACACAAGTCTCATGAATGCAGAAATATGCAAATAAACAAATCATTCAATGGTAGATGCTTTACATGCAATAGAGTAGGTCATATGGCTAATCAATGCATATCAAGAGGTTATCAGTCAAATATGCAAAGAAATGTTATTTGCCAAATCTGTAATAGGTCCGGTCATAATGCAAAAGTCTGCAGAAGCAAGAATCAGGACAAAAGAGGTCCGGTATATAATTAGAATCAAGACAAAGGTAAACAAAAGATGAATGTGGATGAAGTTAGGAATCAAATGAACAAGATTTGGGTGAAGAAAAGTTTAGAGAATGTAGAGGTTGGATCCGCACTAGACTCTGGTGTTGATATTTCTTCCAGAAATTAAAAAGTGAGCTCTGGCTCAGGGGGAGACTCAAAGAAAATCCTGTTCCCCCAGCCAATCAAGTGGTGCTGGATGTGACACAAGATGCGGAGTAAAGGGTTTGAAGATACTAGTCCTGAGATGATCCAGACAAGATTTTAGAGGTCCGCATGAAGATATAAAGAAGTTGTGATCGATCAAGTAAAGACCTGTTCCGGGAGATGCTCCGGAATGACAGAGGACTACAAAAGGGTCTGGAGAGATCCGGAAGTACATTATTTTACTCTGTGGACTGGACAGAATGTTTGGGATGTTCTTGTAATGTGTCATCTCGATTTATTCATGATTGAAAGATCCGCATGATGTTCATAGATCAGGACTGATCCAGGATACTCCAAGCTATCCGGACAAGGCAAACCAGAATAATATAGGTGGAGCATTTATTGCAAACATATATTAGGGTTTGCGAAATGATATAAGGGATTTCTCAACAATCACTTGATCATTCCACATCCAAGAAGAAGCTAAAAGCGGAGCTCTGCAACAAAATTCATCAAGTTTACCGAAGATCTCCTGCTGAAGTCATTACATACAGAAATCAATCCAGCTACTCCATGCAACCGAAGACGCAAAAGGTATTTTCCACTTTCGATATCTTGCTACAAATCTTTTGAAGAAATGGCTACTCCAAATATAGTAAAAATCTCAGATAGGCCCCGACCTGAATTTAAGAAACATCCATACAAGTCATTGGAGGTAGATCCCTTAGGAGCATTTTCCAGTGTTCCTCACAGAGTTTTACACACAGAAGACATTAGGGTTTACATACATGCAAGCATTGAGGAATTTGGGGAATTCAAATTGAGAGATCTCTATCACAAACAACTGATAGACAATGCTTTTGAGCTTAAACCAGAGTATAAGGGTATCCAGAAGAAACAATTTGATCAATTCATTCATTTCCCCTGCTTTGAAGAAGATGAATGGGTCCGGTATGTACTGAGCAGGATGCATGACAACTTCCTGTGGCTGGATAGACCCTGCAAGATCACAAAAGAGGCAATTAGAGCAGTAACTGGTCTATACTCTTCCGAATGGATACCTATCCTCAAATCTGTCAAAAATAACATTGTAACTGAGGCCACCAGATCAAAATTTGATAAGAGGGCAATGACCATTGAAGATATTTCTGATCCGGATATCAAGTATGCGTCCATGATAATAGGATACAAGATCTATCACTCCAGCAGGGAGAATTCTGTATCCGGAACTGCAGTGTATACTGCCTATGAAATGCTAAGGAAGAATGCAGAATATGATCTCTGCGAACTGCTCTTAAGCCAATTAATGGAAAATATACAGAAAATCAAGAAGGATAAAAAGAATTCCTTTAAGTATGGTACTCTTATATTATGTCTATTTTTCTACTTCATGAATGAGCTACCCGGATCAAGTGGATGGGCATGGCAGAATGACAAACCTGTTGCAGTCCAGATAAGAGACTATCTACATGGGCTTGGGGATGCCAAAGCAAGAAATACAGCCCTATGGGGATACTTCAAAAACTTCCAAAGCATGATGCAAGCAAGAGAAAGAATTCCCCAGTCTCTTGTTGAAAAATACAAAGACTCAGTGTGCTTTATGGTGGACACTGATCAGTGCCTAATGGAGGCAGTGGAGCCAAGGACTGTCTAGATCATGCCCATGGGGTATGAAGTGGATGAACAAATAGTGGAGCTACATGTTCAACACATGCTAAGTCAGCCCAAAGATCCAAAGGCAGAAAGGTTTGGAACCTTTGAAGAGCTGAGTGTAAAGATACATGTAGAACTCAGGGAACCTGAGATAAAGAGGAAGGTGAGAAAAGAAGTTGAGCACATTGCTCAAGGCCTAGGCATCTCAAAAGAGGCACTTGATGCCAGCCGGGAAAAGAGAAGAAAATCTGAGGAAGAAAAGAAAGAGGCAGAAAAGAAAAGTAAAGAAAGTGTTCCGGTTGAAACTTCCACCTGGACCAGATCATCAAAAAGATCTGCACCTTCCACAACCAAAAGTTCAAAACTGGAAGTCCAGGCATCCGGTAAAAGATCTAAGACAAAAGCCACAAGGGCTTATGAAAGCCAAAAGGATGAAGAGGAAACTGAGTCAGATGAGGGAGTAAAAGAAATAAAGAAGCAGAAGAAGAAAGGATCCGGGAAACCCTCCACAGGCCAAGACAAGGAAGAAATGGCAGAAGAATTTGCTGAAAAGCCCACTCTATCCCTAGACAGTGTAGTCAAATCAGTCACTGTGGATGGGAACCTTCAACTGGTGGCTGAATTTTATGATGACTACAACGAGGCAGATCAAAAGATCCTGCAAGAAGCTATAATAAGGTACTTGAACATCTACAATAAAGCTTTTATTGAGATTATCTCTGAAATCCCAAAGAGCCTAGAGATGGAATTAGAGATAAGAAAGAACAATGCCATGACAAAAGACCTTGAGATCAGGGAACAGATAGCTATTCAGCTATATCCTTCAATTGATCACAAAACAATGAACATGGTATTCAAAGACTGCAAGGATGAATTCAGGAGCAAAGCAAGGATGAATCAGCTTATGCTTGGTGAGACCGACAAGGTAGCCAAGGACACTGAAGAGATTCTTCGGAAAACCTTCAAAAGGTTTAATCTTCCTATTGTAGAGGACTTAGGTGCAGAAACAGCTGTGGACTTGGAATCATCTGCTCCGGAAGAAGTGGCCCTTGAACAGACTAACATCTCTCCTCCGGTTTCCCCTATAGTCTCCAGATCTCAAGAAGAAGAGAAACTACAGGAGAAAGAAGCAGCAGTTAAAGAAAAAGAGGTTGACAGCACCAAGGATGCAGAGAAAGAGAAGACCCCAACAGAGAAAACCACAACTGAAAGTGGTAAGAGTAAGGAAGGAGAAAAGATTCCAAAGGACAAAACTACAGAAGAGAAGAAACATCTGTCTCCAGCAAGAGACACTGCACAAATTGTTCAAGAATTCTTGACAAAAGCCACTATAGAAATTGATGAACCGGACCTGCTAAAAGGACCATTAGATTTTGACTCTTTGTCACTGGTGCAAACAATAAAAATAGCCTCATTTGCAAATGAGAAAGTCAAAGAGAAACTACTAAAATCTCACATGGAAGACTGTGAGCTTATGGAGGTAGCATCTGGAGTACTGGAAAAGATCATGCCATCTTTTCAGAAGGATCCCACAGCCTCCTCTTCTGGTAATCTCAAAACCTTAGTCAGCAGTGTTAGTACACATTTTGATTCTCTAGAAAAATTAGCTGAAGAAAAGGTCCGGAAGGAGTTTTTGGATAAAAGGTTCTCCGAGGTTCAAGGTTTGATCATTAATGATAGGAGAAACATGAACATTGGGATAAAGAGCTTAGAAAATGCTCTTAAGGATGGCGGTGAAATATACAAATTTTGTATCTCCTGGTCCAAGGTAACAGTGGACATTGAGAAGAAAATAAAAGCGCAAGAGGACACACTACTAAGCTTGTCTCAAAGTTTTGATCCTCTTTCTTCCTCTATAACAAATCAAGAATGTCAGACTATTGCAGTCTTGAGTGAAATCAAGAAACTGGAGAAGGAAAGGAAAAATAGAATAAGCAGGTTGAGTGAGCTCAGGGGGTTAATTGTCCCTAAGCTAGAGGCCATGCATGAGGCCATAGCAGAAGATCAAATCACAGCCCAGACAAGTGATCCGAAAGATCTAAAAAGGGCAGATGCATTTGCATTTTTGTTGAGTGGTCACATTTCAATTTTGGATAGAATGAAGCAAAGTTGGGCTACAGAACTGATCCAACTGAAGACATCTTTTGCAGACATTCTTCAGTATATGTGAGTATGTAAATATGCGGCTATGTATAGAAAATTTTTGAAAATTTTGGTGTGCGGACCCTACCCTTTGCCATTGATGTCAAAGGGGGAGTGAGGAGCAATGAAAAATGAGGAATCCAACTAAGGGGGAGTTCCAGAAATTGTATATAAAGACAGAGCATCAGCAAAGGGGGAGCATAGTGTAAACACTTAGTCATTTTTCACTAAGTGTTGCCATCAATGCCAAAGGGGGAGATTGTTGGCAAGAGACACTATATGGATTCATGGTTGTTGTCATTGATGGCAACAAAGGTCATCCCACATATCCACAAGTCATGGCGTGCCTCTACCGGAAGACAGGATGAAGAACTGTTGTGGTCCGGTGAACAAGAACAGAGCATGTGGCAAAGTCCGACAGATTGGTCTGGATCTCTCAGAGGAAGTGTCTTGGTGCAGTGCGGATTTGGGGAAGTCAAGAGGACTACCTTGAGTAGTATATTCCAAGGATTTAGCCTCCAGTGATGGACAAAGAAAAAGATATGAATAGCTGAGTACCGGATTCCTGAGTGACAGTGAGAACAGAGGAAGAACTGACTGACAGAACATCAGACTATTTTCTGGATGTGTTATTGTTGATGGTAAAGGTTGTGAAGGCATGAATCATGTTTGGCCGACATGATTAATGATATCTACAAGTATATGCTTGATCCACATTACTTGATATGCAAGGATTCAGCCGACAAAACAGAGTTTGTGAGAAGATAGACTATTCCGGGTGCCGACTAGAAAGATAATGAAATCACTAGTGTGGATATATATAGAGGATGGATTTTGTGGTGAGAAGAGTGTTGTGGTATGTTGTATGCGAATAAGTGAAGAACAGAGTAGAAGTAGTAAGAAAGATTCGGTATGTGAAAGAAAAGCAGAATAAAGAGCAGAGGAAAGATGAAGTGCAGCAGATCAGTGTACTGAGCCTAACCGGACTGAACTTCAGCATATGTAGATGCTTCCAATCAGTTCAAGTATTGTATAACATTCTTTTGTAGATAGTGTGTCTCCTTGTAGGCAGTGTGCCTCTTTGTGAGCAGTGTGCTCGGGCAGTGAGCCCTAATTGGCAAGTGCCATTTTGTAATTCCTTATTCTTCTAACAGAGAATAATCTTTGGGTTAATCACCCCGTGGTTTTCTCCCTTAACCGGGTTTCCACGTCAAAAATACTGTGTCATGTGTTTCTCATTTCATGGTAATGTTTGTTTGTCTGATTCAATGCTGCTTTGATTAATAAGAAAGTTCAAAAGAAGAAATAATTAGGATAACTGATTCACCCCCCCTCTCAGTTATCAACAAATACATGTTGAATTAAGGAAGCTTGAAACAAAGAGAAAAGTGAGAAGGGAGGTCGAAGAACTTGCTGAGAAGTTTGGCATAACAAAGGAGGTAGTAGATGCAAATAGAGAAAGAATAGAGAAAATTGAAAAGGAAAGAAAAGAAGCAAAGAAAGAAAGCATTCCAGTGGAAGTCTCTACCTGGATCAGATCTACCAGGAGTTTTGCCCCTATCTCTCCTAAAAGCTCAAAGACTGCTAAATTGTTAACCAAACCATCTGGTACAAGAGAAAAAAGAAAAAAGTCTAAGGCCACAAGAACATATGTGAGCCTTAAGGATGATGAAGAGACAGACTTAGATGTAGAGGTCAGAGAATTCAAGAAATCTAGGAACAAACCTTCCAAGAATGATAGGACTGATGAGGAGCATAAGATAGAAGAGTTTGTTAAGAGACCCACTCTGTCAATTGAAGACATCATTAAAGTAATCACTGTGGATGGAAACCTGTAGTCAGTAATAGAATTCTATGATGAGTACAATGATGCAGATAAGAGAATTCTTGAGGAAGCAATGGTAAGGTACCTGAACATTTATAACAAAGCTTTCATTGAAATAATTTCCTTGATTCCTAAGAGCTTAGAAGAAGTTTTGGAATTAATAAAAGAAAGTGAAAAAGCAAAAGACTTGGAGATCTAGGAATATATAGTGATACAGTTATGTCCATCTATCTCTAAAAAACAAATGGACATGATTTTGAAGGATACCAAAGAAGAATTCCAGAGCAAGTCCAGAATGAATAAGCTCATGCTTGGAGAAACTGACCAAATAGATGATGAGACAAAAGAAATTCTCTGGAATGCCTTGAAAAGGTTCAATCTTCCCATTGTAGAGGAAACAAATGAAGAGCCTTCTGACATGGATGTTGAAGGATTAAAGAAAATTGTTGAAGAGCCATCTACCATGGATGTCGAAGGATTAAAGAAAATTGATGAAGAACAATCTGAGGCCTTAGACTCCTCTGTTCCAGAAGGGGAAGTGCAAAAAGAAGAAACAAATACTATTGGTGGCAACAAGAAAATCAGTTCGGATGCCCCCAAAGGAAAGGAAGATGAGAATACAAGAGACACTGCAGAAGAAGTACAAAGTTTCTTGGATAATGAGGTTGTGGAATTAGATGAACCAGAGTTGATGCAAGGACCACTGAATTTGGACTCTCTCTCTTCAGTTTAGATAATGAAGATAGCATCTTTTGCTCATGCCAAAGCTAAAGAAAAACTCCTAAAATCTCATATGGAGGACTATGAGTTGCAAATATTGCATCCAGAGTGCTGGAGAAAATTATGCCCTCATATTAGAAGGATCCATCTACCTCTCCATCTGGTAACTTGAAGAACTTAGTTAATTCTGTCAATACACATTTTGAGTCTTTAGAAAAATCAACAGAAACTAAGGTCCAGAATGAGTTCTTGGGAAAAAGATTCAGTGAGGTACAAGGGCTAATTGTTAATGATAGAAAAACCCTAGACATTGGCATAAAGAGAATTGAAAATGCTCTTAAGGATGGTGGAGACATATATAAATTTTGTTTATCCTGGCCCAAAGTTGCAGAGGACATTCAGAAGAAAATGAAAGAACAAGAAGGAAAATTAACAAATCTACCTCAGAAATTTGATCCTCTCACTGTATCTTTGTTAAGTCAAGAATGCCAAGTAGTTGTTATAATAAATGAAATGAAGAAACTAGTTAAGGAGAAGAAAAATATAATGGATAGAATGGGTGAATTTAGAGGGATAATCATCCCTAAGTTAGAGGCAATGCATGATGCCTTAGCAGATGCTCTAAGTACAGCTAGGACCAGTGATCCAACAGAATTGATTAGGGCAGAAGTATATGCATTTTTGTTGAGTGGACACATCTCCATTTTGGATAAGATGAAGAGAAGTTGGGCCACAGAGCTTGTACAATTGAAGATTACATTTGCAGATATACTTAAGTATATGTAAGTTTATCTTATGGATTGTATGTACATATGCGGCCTTATATAATAATTTTTACACATTTTTGGTTTGCGGATCCCACCCTTTGCCATTGATGTCAAAGGGGGAGTAAAGAGTAGTGAAAAATGAGGAATCCAGCAATAAGGGAGCACTAGTAAGTAGTGTGGAAAAATGGAGCACAAGCAAAGGGGGAGTTACAGCGACACTTAGTCATTTTTCACTAAGTGTTTCCATCAATGCCAAAGGGGGAGATTGTTGGCAAGAGACACTACTAGGATTCATAAGTATTGTCATTGATGGCAAAAAAGTATATCCCACACATCGATAGTGCATAAATTTTTCATACCAGAAGTCAGATTGAAGATAGGTTGATCCGGTAGTCAAGAATAGAGCATATGATAGGGTCTGACAGATTGGTTCTAGAACTCTCTGATGGTGAAACCCAACATGTTGTGGATTTAGGTGAGTAATAAGGAGTATCTAAACTATTGTGTTCTAGGGATTTAGCCTTCGGTGACAAAGCATGTGAAAGATATAAGCATTTGAGTATTGAACTTCAGTTAGACAATGCAGACAGAGGAAGAATTGGCCAACATGGTATCAGACATCAATCTAGATATGCAAGAGGTGTTGATCAAGTAACTTGAGGTGTTATATGTTTTTGGCTGACTGAAGTAATGATTTCTATGCCTAAGTTTTTGGTGCGCATCATCTATCAAGTATGAATTCTGTCGACATAACAATATCTTGCAAATATCCTAAGTGTTCTTGTTGTCAACTAGAAAGTTGTTTGAAATCCTTGATGTGGATATATATACCCGATGGATTCAAGCTTGTGAAGAAATATAAGATGATTGTAGTATGGATTAAGTGTGAAGAAAAGCAGAGAGAAGTGTGAAGGCAGTAATCCAAGCTCAGAATGTGACAGAAGAATGATACTAAGCAGAGGAAGAATGAAATGTGCTAGATTGGTATACTGAGCCTAATTAGAACTAAATTCTTGCATATGTGGATGTTGTTCATCAGTTCAAACACATTGTCATCATCTGTAAGTCTCTAGTAGGCAGTGAGCCCTAACTGGAAAGTGCCATTTGTACTTCTTTATTCTTTTAATAGAGAATACAATCTTGGGTTAACCACCACATTGTTTTTCCCTTAACAGGGTTTCCACATAAAAATCCTGTGTTATGTGTGTTGATTTCATTTCAGTTCTTATGGTTGCTTATTCTTTCATGCTTTGATATATTACTGAATGTTAAGATAAGAAAAGGAAGTAAAAGTAAGAAAGTTTTGAGATAATTGATTCACCCCCCCTCTCAGTTATTTGCCTAGTTTCCAACAAACAACAAGTTGTGTAAGGTGTTTAGCATGTGGAGAATCTGCAACAACTATGACCATGTAATATGTAATTCTAGCTACACAAATATATGAGATGTCACTTGAGTATTCTTTATTTTCCTAGATTGAATAGGATGATGTTGTCATTAGAAATGGGAAATCCACTTCTATATATCTACAATTATAATTAGGATTTTTTACTAGAGTGAAGAAGAGAGATATGGAAGGATATAAACAAGTTACTAAAAGTTTTTTAGTGTTTTATAACATAATTTATCCTAGCTAAAGTACTCTACTAGTTCAAAATCAAAAGCATTCTAATAACTTCAAAGAAAGATAAAGTATCCCAAAGGTAGATTCAACTAAAATTTGGGTATGTGCATGGAAATGGGGGACAAAAAGAGGGCCAAAAGTGACCACTTTTTTTTTTCTTTTTTTGAAATTAGTAAAAATTGATCTTGGATGAGAAATTGAAAATAGCCACATTCAAAATTTGAAGATGTGACAAGAACAAGATTTGTAGTGCTCAGAATCTAGTTTCTAAACTACTATTTAAAAAAACGATTGTGATTAAGATGTTCAAATAGGTGGAACACACAAAGTGCTCTTATTTTTGTTAAGTGCTCTTATTTTTGTTAGAAAAATATAACATAGTGTCCAATGTGCTTCCCCTAAAATATTGACTTTTTAAAAATATTCACAAATAATTTTAGTAAAAAATTAGCTAACATCACATAGTCTATGCCTAATTTTTATGCTAACTTTTAATGAATCTACAATTTTTGATGAATTTTCAAAGTAGACACATCCTAAAAAATAAAAATTGTGCTCCCCCCTATATTTTTTAAAAACTAGTCAAAAATTGATTTTAAAAAAATGTGTATAAAATAGAGTCTAAAATCTAAAAACTATAATTTATTTCAAATTTGGATGAATGGGTAAAAAAATGACACCAAAAATACTATACGTAGGTTTTCGGTAAAAAAAGAAGACACTAGAAAAAAAATTGAAGATAGAAACCTTAATGTCTTTAGATTTTCAAAAAAAATTTACATGGTTAGAAAGCTAATAAAAAATTGAATTTATCCTAACATTTTTTTTATATTAACATGAAAACACAACTTTGGGAATCTAAAAGGTAGGTCCAACCCTTTGGGTTGGATGTCCAAGGAAAATCCAACTATAAATTCCCAATGTAGTAAAAAACGTGAGTGCATTATAATGCACTAGCATTTTAGATTGCATAAAAAGGTGAGCAATATTTTGTAAAAAGAGAAAACATGTGAATTTGGACCCACATGCTTTGTCTATTCCCCTAATCTACACTTTTTATGGCATACAAACACACTCTTGATGCTTTTGAGGATCTACAATAATTAGTTGACAAAATTATCTCACCTTTTGTTCTTGTATCGATGTAGAAGATTCCAATTGCATGTTTTTAAATCAGATTTGATATTGTAAATCATTGTATTTATTTTTTGAGAAATTAGATAATTGTTTAACAAAACTTACTATTTTTTTGTTTTATATTGACAAAAAAATTTCTAATTGCATGTTTTGTATTTGAATTTGATAAATTGTCAATTGTTATTTGTCTTTTTTGACTGATTGTGTTAGATTGATATAGAATGCAAGATCATGTCAAGGAAATAACCAAAAACTCAAACATCGGGGGAGCATGAAGCTGAGAATGCAAAGAAAAAAGAAGAAATGAAACAACTTAATGAAAATAAGAAATTGAACTCTATAAATGAAGGTATACCATCTTTTCCAATTGACTTAGATCATGAAGCATTCAAGAAAGAGAAACATTTGGAGAAACAAAGGGAACGAATGTAAAAAAAGCATGCAAGTAAGAAATTGAATGCAAGAGTTGAATGTACGTCATCTTTTCCATCTCAATTTGATATTGTAGAAAATTGAATGCAAGAGTTGAATGTACGTCATCTTTTCCATCTCAATCACCAATTAAAAATGATGATGCAATTTCAAATGTAAATATAGATGTTACAACAATTGATCAATTGTTGAATGAGAAAAATTATATAATGAATCGAGTTTTCCACTGAGAACACCTAAGTTTTTAATTCAAATTGATAAGAATATTTTAAAACCTTGATGCCTAATAAGATTCCTAAACATACTTGTAGGAGAAATGTTAATAAAATATGGAAAATATTTTTTAAAAACTTAAGTGAAATTAAAGATGTCAATTGTTTATTGAAATGATGAAAAATCTTAAGTTTAGACCAATCATGGAGATTCTTGGTCTAAGAACATGTCAAATACTAATAGAAAATAATGTTGTAAAACATCTAACCAATGCATGTCAAAGCATTGGTTCCACTTCACACACCAAAGATAGTAATGCTACATGATGTGTCATTACATCAATAATAGTAAGTAATGAAACAAACAAATATCACTTGATAAGAAAAACAAGTCAAGCACTAAAAATAAGTAGAAAAAAACTAATGAAAGCCATTGCAAGGCATGAAAGAATTGAAGACCCAAATAGAAATGAACTATGTGCATTCTTTGATAGACTCCCACAGAAAGATAAAGTCATAGTTGAAGCCTTAAAATCTCTAATTGAAGAATTTAAAAAAAATGACACAAGAGTATCTCCTAATCAAAGAGATGTAAAAAGGAGAATTGGTTGTCAAAATCATGAGCCATATCCAAAGCATTTTTTGAATATGACTCAAATATAAATTTTCTCCAACTTTGTATAGAGTTATCCTCAAATAAAAATTAGCCAAAGGTATTTTAAAATGGCAAAATCTTTTAATGTCAAAATAAATCATACACGCACAACTTCTTGTTATAGAGTCTACATCAAATTTCCTATGCATTTTTTTAACATATATGTGTATCTTTGCATACTAATGATATTTTGCAGGAGTGTATAATAGAAGATCCATCTAAATCAGCAAGAGATTTCATTTCAAGAATTTTTATTTAAAGAGTAGGCGGAAAAATATTTTTATAAGAAATCATATTTGGATGGAACATGTGATAGTTGTAGTAGTTTGAACCATTTGAGAACTTGTGTACACATAGAGAATACATATGCAATTGGAAATGAGCTAGTACCTTTTGAGAAATATAAGTCAATGCCATACACTCTAACAGATGGTAAAGAGGCAAAAAAATGTGAATTGGTGACTGCAAAAATACTAGTATCTAAATTTAATATGCCTATTTTTCATGAAAAGATAGTGTACAGGAGTATGCAGGGCCTACACATAGAGCTAAATGGTTCATTCATAGTGCTACAACTCCACTCAGGTTGCTATATTTGTGCATATACCATTTATTCATGCATATGATAGTAGAGAGAAAGATAGAAATATCTTGAGGGAGTATCATTTCTATATTAGTGATGATCACACATATTTTACATAGTTTGTGCAAAGTTTCTTTTGGATGGTCTATGGTAATTTGAGTAGTAGGAACTTCATGTTTAGTAAACATATCATATAACTTTAGATAATTGTACATCACAATTTAAGAAATCATGGATGTTCTATTTGTTGAGCAGGATGCATATGATGAGTGGTGTTCAACATATGTGGAATTTTTCTGAGGTTGTGCATGGAAAAGGGAGAATGATGGTATGGGAGCATGTATTAAAAGAGCCTTAGTATAATAAGAGTAGAATTACACATATAGTGCAAAGTTGATAGATGTGGAGCCCATCATCGAATGGTGCAACTCTATAATGGGTCTAGGTAATGAAGGTAAGTCTATAGTTCATAGATTTTTTTTGTTGATAGAAGAAGCTAATATTATAAAATATGAAGATTGTTGTATAGTGATAGGATCAAGTGACTTATACACTTTTATAAGCTCAAATGTAGCTTCATGGAATACCCATATGAGGTGGATTTCATGCTTTTGTTCCTCATGTATAGATTTTTCTTAGAATGACTATGATTTAAAAGAGTGGGTTGATGAATGATGTGCTAGAAATTTAAGCCCACTTGAGATGTATTGACTTCAAAGAGCACTACAATTCATGGAGATGTAATCATCAATTGAATTTGACTATATTTTAGATCTAGTTGAACTCGGTATTATAGATATATTAATTAATGAAAATTGATATATTTTAGATTATGATGTAGTATTTTTGTATCATTTATTGAATTAATCTTTTTTGTATAATTTAATGTAGGGCATGTTTATGTAGTTATTGTGGATGAAGATAATGGTGAAGGAATGGATTAATGCTTATGTCATTGTGTTGAGGAAAAAAACATCAACTCTTGCCATAGATGGGTTAAACACTGAGATCATACAAGATCGGTGGTTTTTACTAGAACATGGCTTAGAAGGTACCAATGAAGTTTGATGTGCAATAGGAATTTTTTAAATTATTCTAACCTTGTTGTGGCATAAAATGTTTAATTGATCAAATATTGGGGTAGACCAGTTGAATAAGAAGTTATGAAAATTTCATGAGTTTGACCATGAAGCAATACTCAACAACATAAAGAGTAGAGTAGATATACATGGTTCATTGGATTGAATTGGTGGAATGACACAAAGGTATATTGTCTACACTTCTTAAGTTTTGTGATTTGAGTACTTTTTTCATTTATTTTATTTATTTATTTATAGTAGTTCTATTAATGTTGGTTAGTGGTGCCAAACAAGCTTCCACCTTCTTGTGGTTGCTACTATTAGTGGATAATTTTATATTCTTTAAGTGAAGAGAAGCTTTAAAAAATAACAATAAACTAGCATATCCTCATTTCACCTTCTATATTTTTGACATTAATTCTTATCTTCGTTTTAACCTCTATATGTTTGATATTATATGTTTAGTTAGAGAGACAGAGATTTGGTATGATTTACATATCCTCATTTCACCTTCTATACATTTTCCATGATTTTCTTATTCTCATTCTACCTCTATATATATTTGCCATGATTTTCTCATCCTCATTTCACCTTCTATATGTTTGACATGATTTTATTATCTTCATTTCACCTTCTACATGTTTGACATGATTTTCTTATCTTAATTTCACCTTTAATAGGTCTAGCATATCCTCATTTCACCTTCTATATGTTTAAAATTATTATGCTCAACTTGTATAATCTCTTTATCCATAAGATATTGAATTTTATGTTTCAAGACAATATATCTATCTATAGAATGCCCATTTATGTGATGATATGCACAAAGATAGTTATCTCTATGTGGGGAAACATTATAATTATTCATAGGATTAAAGTACCTAGATATAAAGTAATAATATTATGTGCCAAAAGTTGTTTCTTAATCCAACATATGGAAGCTTGTCCAATGTAGTGAATTCTCTAAGTGTCAATGGTTTGATATGTGTAGGATGATCATCATTATGAGAAATAATAGATGCATCATCATTTCTCCCATGTTCTAAAGTTGACATTTATGTTTCTTCATGAGAATGAGTAGTGGTAAAAATGCAATAATAGAGAGAAGGATCATTCTATAAAACACACTTACATTTGCATATAATAGTATAAAAATCTAATGGGTGGTCCATTTTCGTCACATACATCAAGTAAAAATGGTAAGAGATCCATATGTTGTTATTCTTATTGAGGCATAGCTAAAGAACATAGCAGATAAGATGTATGATAAGGCAATAGACAAATTCTCTTGAGATATATGATGGGAAATAATAAAAGGATTGAAAGGAAGCTCTCAATTAAAATGCGGTATATCACCATGATGTATTGAAAAATATATGGGATCCACTAAGGGTCACTAGAAGGGAACAATGTGAATCATGAGTGAAGATTGTGTTTAAACAACGTATATTATAAAACAAAATATTATGAAACAAAGAGTCATCAAACTCATAGAAAAATGATTATCATTAGCTACATGGGAGGTAAAAACCTCATTTGAAGGTGAATTATGTATAGGTACATCACTAGTGATAGAATAATTACAATAATCTTAGGGACTAAGTTAGTAGCTAAGTCACTATCACAAACCAAAGAGATTTATCATCATAAAACATAGTGACCTAGGAAGTAAAATTAGCAAGGAAGAGAGGAAAGACATCCATAATAAATATTTAACAATGAAAGTGGATAAAGGAAGGTGGGTGTAGTAAGAATGTGAATCTTCAAAATGAGTGATAATAAATACATACCAAGGAGGTGGAGCATGAAAGAGAGAGATATAGGGATTGAGAGACTCAGGGAGAGAGGAAGAGAGAAACATAGGGATAAAGAGACATGTTTGGCATGATTTGCATATCCTCATTTCACCTTCTATATGGTTTCCATGCTTTGCATATCCTCATTTCACCTTCTACATGTTTGACATGATTTGGTTATCCTCATTTCACCTTCTACATGTTTAACATGATTTGGTTATCCTCATTTTACCTTCTATATGAAAAGTATATCCTCATTTCACCTTCTATATGTTTGAAATTATTTTTAGGTACATTCATCTCACCTTCTATATGTTTGAAATTATTTGTTTATTTAGGGAGAGAGAGAAAATACATAATGAGGAAGAGAGGATGAGAGAGACTTAGGGAGAGAGACTCAAGGAGAGAGGAAGAGAGAGACATAGGGACAGACACACACATTTGGCATGACTTTCATATCCTTATTTCACCTTCTATATGGTTTCCATGCTTGGCATATCCTCATTTTACCATCTATACATTTACCATTCTTTTCTTATTCTCATTTCACCTTCTATATGTTTGCTAGGAGTGAAATCTTGTATTTTGCATAGGCTCCTAGGACCAAATTGATGGTGTCCAACACATCGGGGTGGTTGAGTGAATACTAGTGGAGGTCCCTTTTTGGTGGCCAAGCATCCTGATCCTTCTAGGATACATTGGATCAAGAGAGTCTCTTAAGAGACCTAAGACCAAAAACGTGCCAAACATTGGATTGATTGTTCTCTTAAATCATGGCACCTACAAATGTCTCATTTACATGTATAGGTGGATGTTGGGTCCACCTATAAATATGTACCTTAGTTTTTTCTAACCCAAATTTGTTTTCTTGTAGTGGCAAGGAACACAATATTCCAAAATACTTCACTTTCATCTAGTGAAAAGATGCTAGGAGTGAATTTTTGTATTTTCCACCTCATGGGACTAAACTAATGGTTCCAACATGTCAATGTGGGTAGGTGAATGCTACTGGAGATGTCTTTTTATTAGCCAAGCATCCCAATCCTTCTAGGCTACATTGGTTCAAGACAGTCTCTTAAGAGCGCTAAGACCAAAAAGGTGCCAAAATTTGGATTGACTATTCTCTTAAATAGTGACACCTAGGATTGCCTTGTCAACACATATAGGTGGATGTTGGGTTCACCTATAAATACCTACCTTAGTTTTTTCTAACTCAAATTTGTTTTCCTGTGGTGGTGAGAAACACAATGTTCCAAAATGCTTTAGTTTCATTTAACTAAAAGGTGCTAGGAGTGAAATTTTGCATTCCACACCTCATGGGACCAAATTGATGATTCCAAAATGTCTTGGTAGGAAAGTGAATGCTATTTGAAACATATTTTTGACTACCAAGCGTCTTGATTTTTTTGAACTACATTGGACCGAGATAGTCTCTTAAGAACCCTAAGACCCAAAAGGTGCCAAACTTTAGATAGATTATTCTCTGAAACTGTGGCACATAGGAATGTCTCATTTACAAATACAACTATATGTTGGGTCCATCTAAAAATACCTACCTTAGTTTTTGCTATCTCAAAATCATTTGTCTGCAATGGTGAGGAATACAATGTTCCAAAATGCTTTAGTTTGATCTAGTGAAAAGGTGCTAGGAGTGAAATTTTGTATTCCACACCTTGTGGGACTGAATTAAATGTGCCAACACATCTATCTGGGAAAATGAATACTAGTGGAGGTATCTTTTTTGGTGACTAAGCATCTCAATCCTTCTAGGCTACATTGGATTGAGATAGTCTCTTTAGAGCCCTAAGACCAAAAAGGTGCCAAATTTTGGACCGACTATTATCTCAAATTATGGCACCTAGGAATGTCTCATATGCATGTACAATATTTTTGCTAACTTGAATTCATTTTCTTGCAGTGGAAAGTAATGTAATGTTCCAAAATGTTTTATTTTCATTTAATAAAAAGGTGCTAGGAGTGAAATTTTGAATTTCACATCTTGTGGGACTAAACTAATGATGCCAACATGGTTGGGTGGGTGGGTGAATGCTAGTGGAGGTTTCTTTTGGTGGCCAAGCATCTTGATCCTTTTAGGCTACATTGGACTAAGACAATCTCTTAAGAGCACTAAGACCAAAAAGGTGACAAATTTTAGACTAATTGTTCTCTAAAATTATGAAACCTAGGAATGTCTTGTATTAATGTACAAGTGGATATCGACTCCACCTAAAAATACCTACTTCAATTTTTGTTTACTCAAATTTATTTCCCTATGGTGGCAGGGAACATAATGTTCCAAAATGCTTCAATTTCATCTAGTGAAAATGTTGTAGGATTGGATGTTTGTATTCAACACCTCATGGGACCAAATTGATGGTGCCAACATGTTTGGGTGGGTGGGTGAATACTATTGGAGGTATCTTTTTGGAGGCCAAGCATCCTAATATTTTTTTGGCCACATTGGACCAAGACAGTCTCTTAATAGACCTAAGACCAAAAAGGTGTCAAAATTTAGATTGTTTATTTTCTCAAACCATGGAACCTAACACTATCTCATTTACACATACAAGAGGATGTTAGGTCCATCTATAAATACCTACCTTAGTTTTTGATATCTTGAACTCATTTTCCTATGGTGGTGAGGAATGCAATGTTTCAAAATGCTTCATTTTTTTACTGAAAATGTGCTAGGAGTAAAATTTTACATTCTACACCTCGTGGGATTGAATTGATGGTACCAACACATATAGGTGGGTAGGTGAATAATAGTGGAGGTTTCCTTTTTATGACCAAGCATCCCTATGCATCTAGGATATATTGGACTGAGATAGTCTCCTAAGAGCCCTAAGATTAACAACCATATGATGTTGTAACAAGGCTGATCTTGAGTTAGGTTTCACTGGTAAAACCATTAGTCTACATCATAACATCCATTTCATGCATCAATCAAACATTTTCAAGGCCTTTCCATGGTTTCCTCTTGCTAATCCATCCAACTAGGACCTCCAAAATAGTGTAGCAGCATATGAGGCTCAAAAATCAAGTAAAAGCTCCATGTATTCATCTAATTTTAGTTTCAATACCTTGTTTCTATCATCATCAACCATTTCTATCCATGCATTCTTTCATGCCTTCATTTAACCTTGTTTTATCTCTTCATTCCTATGACATTCCCTTCTTAACTTGTTCATGACTTTAGAAGACAACAAAAGTCCTCTTCATCTACCCTTTTCGCTACCATGAAAACATTTCCTTCTTCCTATGAAAGCTTCCTATTTCTATGCTACCATTTGGATGACCTTATCATGATAATATATTGACTAATAAAGCCCTTTTTATGGTTGTCATTTCAATAATTCTCCAAGAAACCATCATGTAACTTGTTGAAATCTTGAAGACACATCACCTTGTTGCAAGTATGTGCCTAATCGGTGTTGCCATTGATGTCAACATATTTGTGTTGTCATTGGTGTCAACTATGCCTTCATTTTGTTACTTGCTTGTAGATATTGAGGATATTGAGAAAAATAGCTCATTCGGTAAAAATAGTGAATTACAGTAGAAATAGTGCATTACATGCAGAAGAATAGTCCAGAAGAATGCTCTACATTTCCTGTAGAATGAATATCTTTGCCCATGGATTGGAAGTTATTTAGGAGCCTGTCTAAAGTTGTTATATTCCAAGGTTGAGCCTCCAAAATTAAGATTTGAGTAAACTATGTTCACCAGCGTGAAAACTAGTTTTTCTATATGTTTGGTGGTGACAGGGAGAAAATATTTTGCTCTGCATTCCTCCACATTGAATTATTTTGGTTTGTGGTTCTAGAATTAAGTCTATGATGATGCTAAGTGCCTTCAAATGCAATGGTTCATGATTTGGTGGTGTGCAAGCTATCGTTTGGTCATGACAGTGGCTGGCAGTGTTGTTCTTGTGCCCCGATCTAAAGAATCTTATTGACAAAATGATTAGAGATTGTGTGGTTATTCCTAGTGATTACAATGTGCTTGTGGATGTCTCTTGATCATGGTCCTACCTTTTGATTGGTCTGCAAAGAGAAAATTGGATTGTGAATGAAGAATGTTCTTGCAGACACAGTGCTATCATCAGTCCTGATCGACCTGGTTGAATTCATCATTTGTGGATATGCATCAAAGATTGTAGAAGCATTTCATGGCATGGAGGATTGTGTCTAAGTCCCAGCTAAGGCATGGCATGATCCACATACATCTTTACATCTTTTCCTTAGCCAAATTTGTATTAGGTCTAGACCTATTTTATGTATGTATGAAATGCCAACCTTGGAGATTGATCTAATGGTTGATGAATGTAATGCCAACCTTGATGTACATTCCAAGGTTGATGAACTGTATAAAAGCATGTAATGTAGTTGTGTAAAAGTGTGTGGTGTGCGAATATGAAGAGATAAGTGTGAAAGTGTGAAGTAGCAGAGTAGAGGAGTCATTTTGTGCTTCAATGGAACTGAACCCTAGCATGAAGTAGATGCTATTCAATCAGTTTACCATCTTGGCAGTGAGCCACCCTTTGGTAGTGAGCCATCCTTAGGCAGTAAGCCATTCTTTACAGTGACCATTTTGGGCAGTGAGCCTCTATGTTTCAGTAATGCTATAACTTATATATTTTTGTGGGCTAACACCCACCATGGTTTTTCCCTTTTAGGGTTTTCCACACAAAAATCTAGTGTTTGCTATGTTGAATGTGTGATTATGATTAAGTTAATGGTTTCATGTTTTCATGGTTAAATTTAATTATGAATAATTAAGTTGTTGATGTTTTGATATGCATGTGAAGCTAAGTTTTTGTGACAAATGATTCACCCCCCTCTCAGTTGTCTGGTGTATTTCAACAATTGGTATCAGAGCAAGATTCCTTCGAAGAAAGCCTAACAACTTGAGGAAGATCTAGGATGTCTTATAAGAAGGAAGTTCCACAATTTGATGGGACAAATTATGCTCTTTGGAAGGTATGAATGAAAAGCCATCTTCTTTGTCTTGGTTATAAAGTATGGAAGGCTGCAGAAACAAAATATACCATGCCTCAAAATGGTTTGACCACTGAAGATGAAATTAAAGAATATGAGTTGAACATAAGAGCTAGAGATTGCTTAAGTGCCTTGACTGACACTGAGTTGATTAAAGTCATGGACCTAGAAACTACAAATGAGGTTTGGGAGAAGTTGAAGAAGTTGTATGAAGGAGATGATTTTGTAAAAGAAGCTAAACTTCAGGGACTAAAAGCTAAATATGAAAGCTTGAAGATGAAAATATTACAACCTTCATGCAAAGGCTTGATGAACTTGTCAATGGAGTGAAAGGAATGGGAGGAACCATTGGTGATAAGGAATTTGTGAGAAAACTCTCAGATCACTACCAAAGTCCTATAGCCACAAGGTAGTTGCTATTGAAGAATTTATGACTGTGAAAACTATTGATAGAGATCAGTTACTTGGAAATCTTACAGCCTTCGAGATGCGAGAATTTGGTGATGCCCTGCTGAAAGTTGAATCATATTTTAAAGCTAGCACTTTAGAGAAGATTTCCAGAGCTAAGAAATACAAGGTGGATGATGACTTTGATGAAATTGAAGCCAACTTTGTTGATAGGATGCAAAGAGGCTCCTGTAAGTTCAAAGGTAAATTACCTTACAAATGTTTCTCTTGTGGTAAAGTAGGTCATTATGCTTCTAGATGTCCTAAAGAATTGAAAGAAATCAGAAAATATATGAGAGCAGGCCTAGAGTTCCAAAGAAACGTTACTATGTCAGAGATTTTGATGATGAAAGTGTGACTGATGATGAATCTGATGATTCTAGTACTAGCGCAAATGAATGCCTATTTATTTCTATTAAAGAAGATCTTGTGTCTACTAATTTTGTTAGTTGTGTGAAGGAAGAAAAACCAGTGGAAGAAAGTGCTTTGGCTATTCAGGTTGAGAAAGATAAGGATGAATGGATTATTGATAGTGGATGCTCACTATTATCAACTGGGATTGCACCCATGATGCAAATTTGGAAAGCTCAGCAATCCTATGTAACATTGGAATACCTTCAGGTTGTGGGTACCCTATGATGAAGGTAAACCTCTAGATTATGGGTTTGTTCCCTTATGATTTTCTAGTGAATTAATGATTTTGCTAGAAAAGTGATAGAAGGCTCTCTATTAGATGTACTAAAACTGAACTCAAATGGGTGGTGATGAACCTAAATGATAGTGTGATATGCAAGTTGATTTGCAACTAGTTTCAATAAACTGGTTCATACAAAATAGATTGATAGACTTCCTCACATAAATATTTCATAGAAAAGCATGTCTACATAAACTGTAACCTGTGATTGAGACTAAGTTCTGTATACATGCATATATTATAATAAGACAAGGTATTTAAAGATTTCTAGAGAAACATAGTTAATCCTTTATCAATCACTAAAACAAAGCAAGATACTTGAATCTGGTAAGATAAACACTTGATTTTTACTAAAAACTTGAAGGAATATTTGCATAAATGACAAAAATATAACTTGTAACCTGTTGCATTGTATAAATCTATAAAATGAGTTACAAAACACTCCTTTTCTCTCTACAATGCACAAGAAATCAAAAGCAAGAACTGAGAAAAAACATAATTTTTTCTCCTATATACAAAAGATAGACTCCAAGTATCAAGAGGTGACACTCATAGCTAACTGTGTCTAAAAATATCCCCCCAAATATCTCCACCATGAGTAAACATAAAAAACCTCAAAAAGAGGGGTCAAAACTGAAGTAATTTGAGCAAAAATAGGCTCAAACTCTCGCTCACAATCAGATCAACCAAAGTTGACCTTGAAACCACATGAGATAACTAAAAATTAGGACCAAACTCTCTAGTTCAACTCCTCCTCTCTGATTTAGCATGATTTCACATGAAGTTAATAATTCGAACAAATAATAAAGTAATCAATGATGAATTAATTTACTGGGTGTCATGGATTTGCTCAACTTTTGCATTTTTATGACAAATAATAAAGTAATTTACAAACCATTGCTTTATTGCTTGCTTACATTTTCTATTTTCATTTCAACTCATACAAAATCAAAGGGGCTAACCTAGATTTAGTTCGACTTATAAATTTTTGCAAAAAGAATGCAAAAGTATTTACAATGATGCTATAGGCATTAATTCATGCAAAAAGTTCTAAAAATAAAGGCAAAGAATGCCTTATACTGATGTCAATCATTCTAGGGTAAAAGAAACCCTAAACTCAAAACCCACAGTGACAAACTCATTCTCATTTCATTTTTGCACACTTCAATGCTCTACTAGTGGCTGCCATGAGCTAGGGTTTAAAGCCCCTATAGGCTTCTATGGTGGTCATTGTTGTTTGAAGAGCTTCACCTGTGAGTTTTGGAGAGTCTTCACTGTTAAGACTACTTTCATCATGTTGGATTTCCACTGTAAGTTACCTCTTTTATGCCTTTGACACTCAATAATAAAGGAAATTTGTAGATTCTTTCACTATCACCTCTCTTTTCGTGATGTAGAGTCCTCTTCCTTAGATGAAAACAATGGGATGCTTATGTGTCTTCAATCATTTTGCTTTCAAGATAAAGTTGTAAACTCTACTCTTTTATATTCTTTGATAAAGAAAGAAAAAGCATTAGAGTTTTGCATTATGAATTCTAGTTGTTGTAGATTTGTTGTTCCTTATAGAAAGAAGGTGAAAATCTATGCAATTTCTACTCAAAACCATGTATTGATGCCTTCCATTGGTTGCTATTTTTCACTATTTTTTTGGGTTGTCTTCCTTCATTCAAACAAAGTATCCTTTTTCAGAATTTGTTCAGGTTGATCTTTAGAGATATCTGGCTTTCACTTATTAAAATCTTTGGATACCTCTTTTCATATAAGTGAGTGTTTATCGCTTTAGTTCTTACTGTATTCTCATTTGTCACACACTTGGCATCTGCACTATTAGTTCTTGCTACCTTGTCCTTTGGAATTGACTTCAAATCAAGACTATGACCATTTGCTACCTTCTTAGTTGACATTTTAGATCTAGAATTTTTACCTTCTAATGTCTTCTCACTTGTAATTGATTTCAAGTATGCATATCTAGAAGTTGTAGTAGAGCATGAGACCACATTTCTCTAAGGCATTTTATCAAAAAATTCACATGCTTTGCATATACTTTCACATTATGGCTTGGTCTCTTCAATACAGCTCCCAAAACTGTGGCAGTTTGCTAGGATCACCCATGATGTTCATACAACATTGAAAATTTTTTTATACCTTCAAATATTTTTTATCCACCTTCTTGGTTCCTGTTACATGCTTACATGTAGGCCTTTCTATGGTTTGGCACTACTTTACACTGCTCCTTTGTAAGAGGTCATTTGATGACTATTACTTTTTTTTCTTAGATGGGTGACTTTATGATGGATTGCTTCTATTCCACATGGTTGCTCCTGTGTGCTGACTATGAGAACTGTATGTTTGCATGTATGAGGTTGATCTTTCACATGTTTATTTGCATTCCCTTGACATCCTCATTCCTTTACTGACTATCTTTGAAACTTGAATCTTCCAATTCCTATCTTCTTCATTTGTTGTCCATGGTGTAAGACTTATCCTTCACAAGTCTGCAATACCATAAATTTAGTTTGTACTACTTCTTCATCATGATAGTCTTGTGGAATGACCTTCCTCTGTATGGCATTACTATCTTATAAGCTTGAACAACTACTCTATGACCTCTGGACTTAAGTTATGCACAATTGATATGTTGACTATTTTTGGGAAATAAAGCTACTCCTTGATGATAGTGGCTGATTTACTAGTCTTGTGGAATGGCCTTCCTCTATAGACTGTTGCTCTTATCAATGGATATGATAATATGTATGAATTCTCATCAGTTTATGAAAGATTATAATGGATACTGATACCTTTCTGTACAAACAAGTTGAAACTACTTTCTAAATAACTGCTCTCTTCTACTAGATGTGATCATTGAGTCATAAGGGTTACTTTCCCATTTCATATAGTTGTTAGAAACAAATGATAGTCTTTGTAGGTCATAAATTGTTCTTATCATGCTAGTGATGGACTGCTCCTTTCATTTTCCACTAATTTGTCATTGTACCCCTTGAGATGCCTATCTAATTGTTGCAATGGCTGATTGTTTGTATGGTGAAGACTATCTTGGTAATTGCATTTTTGTACCTTTGACTATCCTTTTTGGGTCTTTGAAAGATAAACTGTCTTACCTATGGTATTGCAAGTTTTCACTTTTAGCATATTGGGCTCAACCCTTGTGGGAGCCACATTTCCTCCACTTGCTGTAATTTCATATATAATTACATCAACCTATTCCTGCACATTCAACAAACATGTTAGAATAATAATGAAGCTGAAAGCTTCCAATGATGCATAAATTATTCTGCTCCTGAATGCTTGTGAAATCTACATATTTGATCACATGCATCATATATATAGGCTATACTTCTGTTTATAGGACATGTGATGAGATTTATATCCAGAACCCAATCCTTTCATCATCAT
The DNA here is from genome assembly GCA_027924645.1 of Cunninghamia lanceolata. NCBI lineage: Eukaryota > Viridiplantae > Streptophyta > Pinopsida > Cupressales > Cupressaceae > Cunninghamia > Cunninghamia lanceolata. The sequence continues at coordinate 5,693,407 of BSBN01000155.1, forward strand.
GCATGCTTATTCGAAGATCATCAACAAGAGAAGCTAGGAACCAAAGGAGATCAACACAAGACTGTGCCACAGGCAATGATGTATATACTTTCTGCTCCTATGTTTTTTCTACTTTTTCTTCAGTTGTATAGCCTATGTTTATGTTGCATTTCATCATGTATGATCAGTTCCTCCCATGGCTTATGTGGGGCATATTTAAACATTTCTTTTGAATACAATCAGCTATTTCATATTATGTAATGACTTCTATGTACTTTTCTTTATGAATCAATTACATAGCATGAAAACAATCGAAATTGATTTAAAATATATATTTAAATATGATGAATTGATAGTTTATAAATACCTCCTTGAAACTGCACTGAAATGTACTAAATGAACAACAATATCATAACTGAAATATGATCTCAAATTAATACCTGTCATCTTTTGAATGCCTGTTTTCTTGTGTTTTCTCATTTTCACTTACTAGGATGGTGTAATAGCCCAGTTTGAGCTATTACACAATCTTGATAAGTGATTATGAAATAGATGTTCTACCAAGAAATCAGACATTGACTGGATGATCCTATGTATAAATTTTTTTTTCCTACCCCCTTTTCAACAACTGTTGTTAGGTCTTACTAAATTAGGCTACAAACATAATTTAGTAATATTTTTGGCAACCTCTCAGGGGTGTTTGCCATTCTAAAAAAGTAGGACTTGTAGACTTCTAAATCCATTAGGCATATGAGTCTCTTTTTGCCTGAAACCTTGGAAAAGCATTTGTAACTTAGCTGCCAGAAATAAACAGCAGCAAAACACAACTTGAAAACAAACTACTCTGACCTTGTTTGGGACATGGCCAGCAAACATGTGCATCAATACTTCTTTGAAAACTAAAAAAAAATTGAAATTAATATGCTATGAGCACTTATTTACTATAAACTTGATCTTTAATAGCATTGTTTGAGATGAATCTCATTGACAAGGATTGGCAACACCTCTCCATCCAGCTTTGAGAGCTAAAATGCATTTTGTGATAATGTATGGGCCATCCCACATGGCATCAAACTTAGTATGTTTACCAGGTCTACTTTTAAGTTCATCCCATTTAAACACCAAATCTCCTTCTTTGAAAGCTCTTGGAATTGTTTTCTTGATACAAATGTTCTTTTCATATGTGCTTGGTAGATTTCCAAATTTCTTAATGCCTCATTTCTTGTTTCCTGTAACTTATTTAGTTATGCAAGCCTAACTTCCATAAGCTATTCTTCTAATAGTTCAAGCTCCTTAATGTAACTTAGAGTTGGCAATTCAACAAAAATTGGTAACTTGGCTTCTTTACCATAAGTGAGAACATGAGGTGAATAACTTGTATCTCTTTTCAGAGTTATTCTATCAGCCCAAAGGGCTAACTTTAGTTTATCATGCCAAGTTCTCTAGTTATCATCAATTATTTTTCTGATAATTTTAATCAAGTTTTTATTGGTTGACTCAGCCTGTCCATTACCCTGAGGGTAATAATTGGACGAGGTATTCAGAAATATGTTATTCTTGACAGACCAATCAGATAATTTTAAACCTACAAATGCTAAATCATTATCAGATATGATAGAACTAGGAGTGCCAAACCTGGAAACCAAATCTTGGTAGAAATTCAAAACAAAATTCTCATTTGCCTCCTTAATGCAACTGCTTCAGGCCACTTTGTAAAGTAATCTGTTGTTGTTAATATCCATTTATGACCTGCACTTGAAGGAGGGTTAATGGAAGCAATGAAATCAAGTCCCCACTTGCCAAAAGGATGCTCTATTTGAATCAGGTGTAAAGGCATGGTTGCAAGCTTCTACTTTCCTGTAAACAATGAACATTTATTGCATTTCTTAATCCAAGCATGTAAATCTTTAAATAAATTTGGCCAATAATACCTAGCTCTCATAATCTGTAGAGTTGTAGTTCTTGGAACAAAATGCCCTCTAGAAGGCCCATCATGAAATTCTTTCAGAATTTTAATCAATATGTTATTGTTCAACACATCTGAGTAAAACACCATGAAAATATCTTTTATATAAAATTCCATCAATTACAATATAAGGAATGGCTTGGAGCCTATAATACCTTCTCTTTGATTTGTCCAAACAATTAGGACAATCTCCAGTATGTCAATAATAGATCATTTGCTTGATCCAATTTGTCGATGAAACTAGAACAACAACTCATTCTTCATTATTGAGCATTGTTGTAGGTTGCTCCTCAATTGTCTTGTTGTTTTCTTCATTTTCTACAAGCTATTCACATAAAACTTTGCCTCTAACAAGCTCGGTAACTTTAATTTGTATATCATACTCCATTACTTTTGTAATCTAACCTGCTCTTTTATCATTGAGATCTTTGCTAAGAAAGAAATCTTTAACTGTTGGATGGGCAACCATCAGCTGTATTCTATTGTTAGAAAGCAAATGCTTAAATTTCTTAAGGATCTTTCAACAAATGAGTATTTTACTTCATAATCATGGAGAAATTGGCTATAGAAAGCCACGGGTTGTTCTAATCCTTCTTCATTCTACTGACAAAGTATAGCTTAAATTGTGTCAACACTCCCAAATGCATATAATATGAAATCTTTATCAAGATTAATAAGTGTTGGGGATGATACAAGGGCCTCCTTGATCTCTTCAAAACTCCTCTTACCTTCTTTAGTCTAGCTAAAAGGAATATTCTTTTAAGCATAGTTGTAAGGGGCTACAATAATGTTGCAATGTTAGGTATGAACCTCCTCACAAAATTAATTCTCTCCAGAAAGCTTTGTAAGCCTTTCTTATGACCTGGAAGTGGTAATGCTAGAATAGCTATGATTCTTTCTGGATCTATGGATATACCATCCTTGGAAACTATGTGTTTGAGAAGATTTCCCTCAAGGATAGAAAAATTGCTCTTCTTCAAGTTAAGTGAAACCTTGTATTCTCAGCATCTCTCAAAGATCTGCTTTAAATTATCAAAATGTTTGTTAGCATTTTTTGAAAATAAAGTAACATCATCTAAATAAACAAGTACAAACTTATTAATGAAGCCTTGGAAATCCATGTCCATGGCTCTTTGAAATGTTGCCCCTGCATTGGACAATCCAAAGGGCAACTTTCTATAAGCCATTGTACCCCATTTGGTAGTGAAGGCAGTTTTGAACTGGTCTTCTTCTTTTACTAGAATCTGGTTGTACCCCGAATAACCATCCAACAATGAAAACCTTTCTGGACCTAAAACTACTTGTAAAATATGCTCCATTGAGGGCAACATATAATGATCTTTGAGAAAGGCTCTGTTTAGATCATGAAAATCTGTTGATAACTGAGAGGGGGGGTGAATCAGTTATCTAAATTACTTCTACTTTCTGTTTGTCTTGAACTATTAGTGCAACATTAAATCATATAAGTAAACATAACCATGAAAGCAGAAATAACATCAATACACATAACACAATGATTTTGATGTGGAAAACCCTGTTAAGGGAAAAACCATGGGGTGACTAACCCAAGATTGTATTCTCTATTAAAAGAATAAGGTAGTACAAAATGGCACTTGCCAATTAGGGCTCACTGCTTGAGCACACTGCTCACAAGAGGCTCACTGCCTACAAGAGACTCACTGTCTACAAGGTACAAGAAAGTAACAAGATACTTGAACTGATGAGAAGCATCCACATATGTTGAAGCTTAGTTCTGGTTAGGCTCAATACACTGATCTGCTGCACTTCATTCTTCCTCTTCTTTGGTGCTGTTGTCCTGTCACATACCGGACCTGTATTACTACTTCTACACTACTCTCTACTTTTCTTCACACCACACAACACATCACACACACCTTCGCATCCAAATCCATCTGGTATATATATCCGCACTAATGATTTCAACACCTTTCTAGTCGGCATCTAGAATAGTCAATATTTTCTCAAACTCTGATCTGTCGACTGAATCCTTTCTTATCAAGTGTGTGTATCAAGGAGATGCTTATAGAAGTCATCAATCATGTCAGCCAATCATGAATGATACCTCAAGAAACTTGTTCACCATCAATAGCTCATCCGGATTACAGTCTAATGTTCTACCGGTCAGTTTTTCCTCAGTCTACTCTGCCAAATAGGAACCCAACACTTAGGTGTTCATATCTTTTCACTCTTACATCACTGTAGGCTCAATCTCTGGAATATATTAGTCAAGGTACTCCACTTGACTTCCCCAAGTCTGCACTTTACTGAGATACTTCTTTTGAGAGATCCAGACTTGACTGCCGGACCTTACTACATACTTTGTTCTTGGTTGCCGGACCAAGATACACTTCAGTCTATCTTCCAGTATGGTCATATCATGTCCTGTGGATGTGTGGGATGGACTTTGTTACCATCAATGACAACACTCAAGAAGCCACATAGTGTCTCTTGCCAACAAAATCAACACAGCCTAATTTCATTGTTCTTTTTTCTAACAGGTATCAAATTTAGAACCCAAGATGTATGTTTGATTGGAAAGATAATATTACCTTCAATCAACTTATTCAGTTCTATTTTCATAAGAGTTTCCAGCTTGGGGTTTAGAGGTCTCTACTTTTGTCTCATTGGTTTTGCTTTGGGTTCTAGCTCAATAGTGTGTTGAGCTAATTCAGGGTTAAAACCCTTCAAATCTCCATACTCCTAAGCAAAAATATCATTAAATTCTTGGTAGAGCTAAATCAAATCTTCTTGTTCCTCTTTGGTACATATTTTCCAAGCTTAAGGAGCTTGTCTTTGAATATTTCAATGGGTTCATAGTGTTCCTATTTTATTGACATGTTGGCTTTATCCTTTCTAACTTGATCATCAGTGTTAAAAATTGATTCTAAGGTTACCAAACCTTTAGGCAACTTGTTTGACTTCAATTGTAAGATTTGATCATCATATTGTTGTAGCCATTTTTGTTGGTTTCCTACTGCAAACTCAACTTCTTCCATCTAAAAGTTTATAATCTATTCATCACTTTCAAAAACTTGCCAACTTATATTATTATCAGGTACATATGACCTTACAATCACTTTGACATACTATTGTGTCTGCACATTCTTAATTTTAGTTGGAATATTAAACAATGCTCCTAAGGAAGCCAATCTATCTGCTTCTTTATTCTGATTTCTAGGAATGGACAACATATTGAAATCATCAAATTCCTCAATTAAATCCCAAGTTCTATGTTTATAAAGCTTGAGCAAATCATTCTTTGTCACATTCAAATTTCATACTTGATTTGTTATTATTTCTGAGTCACCAAAAACTTGCAAACATTTAATACCTTTCTTTCTAGCCCACTCCAAGCTATGAATAAGTGCCTCATACTCAGCAGTGTTATTTGTGCAATTGAAAGCAAAGCAAAGTGCTAAATAATACTTCTCACCATCAGGACAAATTAACATGGCTCTTCCACCAGCACCTATCTTGCTTCTTGAGCCATCAAAATATAGCTTCCAAAGATGATTAGTTTGTTGTTTAATCTATTTTTCATCTTTGACCAGATTTGGAGCAAATGCATCATGCTCATGAATCAAATAAACCCCAAGCCCTACCTCATCCATATGACTGAAAGGGTCAACTTCATCATTCTCAGTTGCCCACTCATCTAAATTAATATCAGGTATTCCCTCAATAGGTGTATTGGGATCTTGGACAACAACTAACTCTTTCTAATCATAGATGGCAAGATTGGCATTTATGGGATTAGAAGTGTAAGTTTCAAGATGATCATTGGCCAATGGTTCTGACTTTATAGTAACTTTGGTGCCATACCTTGTTCTAAAAAACATATGAGACTAGTTAGAGGACATATATCCCCCCAACTTTGCAATGAAATCCCTAGAAAGACATATGGCAAATAGTGGTGGCAAATCAATGACATGGATGTCTTGATGAATCACAAAGTTTGGGCATGCATGCAAAGTAATACCAAGGTTCTTTAACATTCTTACTGTATTGACTTCTATGCCATCCAATTAGACAGCTCCTTTAGAGACAGGTTCATAAGCCAAACCAAGTTTATCATCCAATTGTTTGGGCATTATTGAGCTACCAGCTCCTGAATCAATCATGCAATTTTGAACTAAATGATTGCCAACAATCAAAGTTACATAAAATTGAGGTGGCTTAACCATTTGACTTGGCTATTCACTTTTATTTTGGGCATCATTAGTAAACACAACCTAAGGTTGACTTGCCTGAGTCTTATTAGAAAATGACAACTTGGCTAGAGCATCTTACAATAAATCTTTTTGCTGATGAATATGTAATGCATCTAATATTCACATACTAACAGTGGATTTCTTCATATGATCAACAATGTTAAAAGAAGGACCACTGACCTTTTGCTCTCCTTTAGGAATAACAACATTTGAATGTATCTTTGCTAGTTGTGGTTGAAGGTTGTCCCTTACTAGCAATAGCCTAACCTCTTGGCAAAATATGAACATTCTCAGAGGTAGAAGCCTCAATTTGACCTTGTTGAGCTATAGAATTCTAATTTTTACCCTTATCACCTTGTTGTTGTACTTTATCAACCTATTGTTTACTGTTATCATCTTATTGTTGTAAATCAACAACTCATTTCTTTGACCTTGTATTGGTTGCAATGGAAGTGAACGACTACTTTTGCCCTTGTAACTGATTCACTCTACAAAAATCATTAGTTTACCAACTAATCAAAGCAACATGAGGAATACTTTGTTCTAATTGGGGCCCTTGTTTATCATTTGTATCTTGAACTAGGTACTGTGAAGCCATAGAATTATGTTGTACCATAAGGGCTTGGCATTGGCTACCATTAGGACAAGTGCTTTGGTTATGAGATTGATTGCATGGATAGAACCAATCTACATCTTATGCCATATTATTTTGGATAGGAATAAGCTCTCTTGAACAGCTGACAGTGTTGGGATTATATGGCTGATTAGGCCTGGCATTATAATTTCTCCTTTGCCCTTGGAAATCAACCTGATAAGGTGGTCTACTTGCTTGGAATGGTGCTTGGTAAGGTTTGATATTCTGATCTTGTGATCTCTTAAGGCTTACTAAGTTATTAATAATAGTTTACAATAGTTTTGCTATCTCTTGTTGATTACCTTTAAGTTTTTGTAAGTCTAATTGCATTGGAACAATATTATTTTGAACAACTACTTGATAGCCTAAGGTTGGAACAACAGGTATTGAGGCAATAGGAGGTACTTGGATTAGTATTAGGGGCTGAATATCAGGGAAAATATGCATGGGATGCCATGGTACAATTTTGCCAGCCTGAATAAGGCTAATCTCAGCTCTAATAGCTATGTCAAATGCTCCTAGTAATGTTACCCCACCCATCAACTGAATCATTATAGCTATATCACTATTTAATGCTCTAAGGTAATACAAAAATGCATGTTCAGATGAAGGTCTTACCATTGCTAGGATTCTGTTCCACGTTCTTTGAAACCAAAAATTGAAGTCTGTCATCTATTCCTGTGGAGCTCTCTTAATGGTTGTCATTTGCTCAACAAGGGATAGATGATCTGATTTATCTTGAAACTGTCTGTTCAAGGCACTTTCTAACTCATCCCATGTTCTGATAGAGTTAACAACCAATCCTTGGAACTATTGAAGAGCTTTGCCTTTTAATGACATTGCTAGAAGTCTTATTGCCACATTCTCCTCTGTAACATGATGAACCCCACAAAGTGAAGCTACATCTCTTATATACTCTATTGGTGTAGTACCATCTTCATGAGTGAAAATGGACAACCCTTGAGTACAACAATTTGTATAGCATCATGCTACTGTAGATTTAATGGGCTACCCCCATTAAAAGGTACAAATGGATGATTTCTTGGTGGTTGTTGAGCCATCTGGAATATAGGTACTTGTGATGAAGAACTTGTAAACAATGGGTTTTTATGAGATGTAAATGTAGGTTGATAATTTGGAAGGTTGGGTAGTGTTGTACTTGATGTCTTTACCACTCTATTTGTTACCTTAGCCTTCCTTTTTGGTGGTGAAAGCTAAATATGTCTCTCAGGATCAATACTTTATCTTATTTGAATCTTTCTCATATGTTGTAAAGATTTGATCTATTCAAACCAGAAACTCAAAGTTGCTAGGTACTTGAATTGGAACCTCCAAAAGGCTGTAATAACTGCTGCTCATACCAAAACAACAGAAAGAATAAGTTCTTCTTGAACTGAAAATTAGTTTAAATGTCCCACTGGGTGTGCCAAAAACTTGTTATCAACTAGGATTGCACCCATGATGCAAAGATGGAAAGCTCAACAATCCTATGTAATATTGGAATATTTCAGGTTGTGGGTACCCTATGACGAAGGTAAACCTCTAGATTATGGGCTAGTTCCCTTTTGATTTTCTAGTGAATTAATGATTTGGCAGGAAAAGGGATAGAAGGCTCTCTAATGGATGTACTAAAACTGAATTCAAATGGGTGGTGATGCACCTGAATGATAGTGTGATATGCAAGTTGATTCACAACTAGTTTCAATAAACTAGTTTATACAAAATAGATTGATAGACTTCCTCACATAAATAATTCACAAAAAAGCATATGTCTGCATAAACTATAACCTGTGATTGAAACTAAGTTCTGTTGGAATTATATTGGACAACTAAGAGGGGGGGTGAATCAGTTGTCCCCAAAAATTACTTTTTCTTCTTTTTAGCCTTCTTTATTATCTTATTATCAGATGAATGATGTAAACATTAAAACATAGATCAACAACATAAGAGAAGAAACATAACACACTTGATACCAAGCTTTTTGACATGGAAACCTGGTTAAGGAAAAAACCGCAGTGGGGGTTAACCCACAAATATTTGCACCCTATTAAAAGTACTTTAGAAAAATAGAAGGCACATTGATGCAAAGTGATCAGCAGAAAACCCACAAAATAGCTATTTCTGTCAATATCGACAAGAGATCTCTAGTGTCTCACCGAAACTATTCCCCTCTTTCCTTGTCAGCTTGACCTACCTTGTCGGCCACACTACCTTTTATCTCCCTGATGGTTTCCTCCACATCGTAACCTTTATGTACATCGGCCAAACATTATATCATCGGCCTCTTTTTGAAATGTTACCCCGAAATGCATTATCTTCCTGAAATCCCCTCGATACATTCAACTTGCTATACATTGCATGACCTGCTATAGTCGGTAACCTATTGCATCTTCTCCCTTTTTCACCTATACAATCGGTCACCACATGTATCTAACCCAATGTACATTTACAGTGTACATTCATAACATACATTAGCGACATACTCACACATTGTCTTCGATATACAATTGACGTATATACACGAATTGTATCTTTGCCCGATCTTCGCCACAGCCAACCCGATATAACACCAAGACATCCTCCTCCAACATAGACACACGGATATTCCTCTCACACAGACTCACCCCTCTATTTCATGCTTGAACCATCTTTCCTGAGGTCTCAACCTTATATTTTAATGGTGATCACCATCCAACATGCACTCCTCCTAAATTGTTAGGGTTAGGGTCATAATATATAGTTTGTCTAGGACCTATTCCATGAGAATCAGGGTATTACAATCATGGAATGGTCCCATTAGACATTGTCACTCAAAACAAAACAAGAACAATTCGCGGTGCTTTATGCCAGTCAAGAGAAAAACTATCAAAACTGAAAGGAAAATGCAAGAAATAACGAATGTCTTTGTTTATTACAACTCAGGTCTCCAATTACTCCACACACCCATCTTTGATCTCATAGGTCTGATTTAATATGTATCACTATGTGGGTGGTAGTTGCACTGGTGGGAATGCCAACCGCTCTGCAACTGTCCACCACACGGTTACACACAATCTCTTGCTAGTTACAACATTCTTCGACTACTAGAATTCAAACTCACACATGGCATTAATGCCTTACAATGGTCGCTTGGACCTTATGTAACACTAAATATCAAAATGAACTTCATGAACAAGAAATTATCTAAACTATCTAGGTGCCCCTACTCCTAGAGGCACTATTGGCCCAAATTACACCATTTTTGGTCCTAGGGTCCTTACCATGACCCTCAGGACATTTGACCCTTACATCACCTTGACCATTACCACATGCCATAACTAGTTTTAAAACATTCCAATTGACTTGAATAGCTCCATAGGATCCTCTCATGATCATAGGTGTCTTTTTATTCCAAGGTGTTTCTTTAGGTGCTCCTGCACCATACTCCCCAGCATGAAGAAAACTCTTGTCCCAAGAGTTATGTGATCTGTTCCAAACATCCTATAGTCTTTTTGAAGGGTTCCTCTAATTTGTAATAGGGAACATGAACTCTCCAAGGGTTATCCTCCTCCTCCAACCTGCATGGCTCTTACAAAAATTGTTAGTATCACAAAACATATTTTGATGTCCTTGCCTAGGACCTTGCTGCTGTAATGCTACAGCTCTCTCCATCTTAAGGTTCTGATTTGTTCCTCTCTATAATGTCTGTTGTTTGCCTTCCTTTTCCTGCCTCCTTGTAGGGCAATCAATGTCCCCAATCTTGATGCAATTTAAGTCCCAAACTTGTTGTTCCTTAGGACTGTCATCCACCTTCTTCTGTTGCAATTGTCCATGTTGCTTCCAACCATCCTTAACCTACACATTCAACTACAATTTCTCTCCAAAGCAGATAGTAGCATGTTCCTTCTTGTCTCCACAAGGTAAAGGTATTAGTTTAAACTTTTTACCATCTTTGTGCACCAAATAACTATTAGTATAGCCATCATGAATTGTCCTTCTTAAATGCTGCCATGGTCTACCCAAAATTATATGCCCACATGTCATTGAAATGACATCACACAAAACATAATCATGATATGGACCAATTAAAAATCAACATATGCCCTTTGACTAACCCTTACTTGCTGCTCTTGACTTACCCAAGTGACATTGTAAGGACTAGGATGATCAAATGTCTTCAATCCCAATTTATGTACCATATCCCAAGAAACTAAATTATCATGTGAGCCTGAATCTATAATCAACTTACACATTTTTCCATGGCTAAAACAATTTGTTTTAAAAATGGATACCTATGGTGCTTGCTGCACTCTGCCTTTTTTGACCATGAGAAATTCTCCATCTGTTTCTAGATGGGCTACTGATATTTCCTGGTCTTCTTTCTTCTCCTCTTCTTGTACCAAGTGAATTCTTCTATCCTTTCTCTTATTAGCATCATCCCACTTAGGACATTTGAAAGATGTGTGTCCATATTCATTGCAATGATAACATCTACCTAGGAATACTCCTCTTCCTGATCCAAACCTACCTCCACCTCTATATCCACCTCTCTGATCTACAAAAAACTCTTTGCCTTTCTCATTGCTGCTCTGTCCTTCATTAGTAGGTTTGCCCCTACCTCTATATCCTCTACCACTACCTCCTTGTCTTTCTTGCTTCCTCTTCACCTTCTCTTCAGCCCTTATGGCTAATTGAAAACATTCTCCAAGTGATTTTGGTATGCTCAAACCAATTTCATCTTGTAGGCTGTACCTAAGCCCATTAAGGTACCTTGCCACTTTCTCATCTTCATCTTCTAATCCACCTCTAGTACTAAGCTTATGAAATTGCTCAGTATAGGACATAACATCCATGTCCTTTTGGTTCAAGTTCGGCCTCATCTTCTTTGTTTGAATACCATAGTTAGATGGAAGAAACTGATCCTTTATCCTACCCCAAGAAGTAATTTTTGTTACACCTCTAGCCACTCTTTCTATTTGCGCACTACTCCACCATGTAAGTGTTGTCCCTCTCATCTTTGTCTTTGCAAATTTAACCTTCTTCTCATCACTTATTTCCTCATACTCAAAATTTTTTTCAAGGGTGTCTATCCACCCTAATACCTCTTCACTATCCATCTTCCCCTGATAGATAGGCAACTCTATCTTTGTTCCACTACCTTGCACTACCTTAAGCAATCGCAAAAATCTATTTTCTTCAGGATCCAATTTATCCTCAGGAGGGTTCTCATCTGTCTTCTCATCATCTTCTTCTTGATCATCTTTTTCATCCCTTCTAGGATTCTTCCCCAATGCTTCCAACCTTGCCAAGATTAATGCAATCTCTCTTCTCACTTGTCTTAACTCTCTTTCTCTTTTAGCATCCTATTCTCTTCTCTCCTTCAACTCTCTTTCTCTTGCCTCTAAGGTTCTCTCAATTCATTATTCTCCCTAGCCATCTGATTCTTAGGGGGTATCTTCACAACTATCACCAACCCTTAATTCTTTCACAAGATCCTACTACTTCCTTAAGGACTGACTTGCTACTCTGATACAACTATGATGCAGAGTGATCAGTAGAAAACCCACAAAATAACTATTTTTGTCAATATCAGCAAGAGATCTCTAGTGTCTCACCGAAACTATTCCCCTCTTTCCTTGTTAGCCTAACCTACCTTATCGGCCACACTACCTTTTATCTCCTCGACAGTTTCCTTCACACTGAAACCTTTATGTACATCGGCCAAACATTATATCATTGGCCTCTTTTTGAAATGTTACCCCGAAATGCATTATCTTCCCGAAATCCCCTCGATAAATTCAACTTGCATATACATTGCATGACCTGCTATAGTCAGTAACCCATTGTATCTTCTCCCTTTTTCACCTATATAGTCAGTCGCCACATGTATCTAACCCAATGCACATTTACAGTGTACATTTGTAACATACATTAGCAACATACTCACACATTGTCTCCGATATACAATTGACGTATATACATGAATTGTATCTTTGCCTGATCTTCGAAACGACCAACCCGATATAATGCCAAGATGTTCTCCTCCAACACAGGCACACGGATATGCCTCTCATGCATACTCACCCCTCTATTTCATGCTTGAACCATCCTTCCCAAGGTCTCAACCTTATATTTTAATGGTGATCACCATCCAACCTGCACTCCTCCTGAACTTTTAGGGTTAAGGTCATAATATACAGTTTGTCCAGGACCTATTCCATGAGAATCAGGGTATTACATTCACAGAATGGTCCCATTAGACATTGTCACTCAAAACAAAACAAGAACAGTTTGCGGTGCTTTATGCCAGTCAGAAGAAAAACTATCAAAACTGAAAGGAAAATGCAAGAAATAACGAATGTCTTTGTTTATTGCAACTTAGGTCTCCAATTACTCCACACACCCATCTTCGATCTCACAAGTCTGATTTAATACAACACTATGTGGGTGGTAGTTGCACCGGTGGGAATGGCAACCACTTTGCAACTATCCACCACACTGTTACACACAATCTCTTTCTAGTTACAACATTCTTCGACTACTAGAATTCAAACTCACACATGGCATTAATGCCTTACCATGGTCGCTTAGACCTTATGTAACACTGAAATATCAAAATGAACTTCATGAACAAGAAATTATCTAAACTATCTAGGTGCCCCTACTCCTAGAGGCACTATTGGCCCAAATTTAACCATTTTTGGTTCTAGGGTCCTTACCAGGACCCTCAGGACATTTGACCCTTACATCACCTTGACCATTACCACATGCCATAAATGGTTTTAAAATGTTCCAATTGACTTGATTAGCTCCATAGGATCCTCTCATGATCATAGGTGTCTTTTTATTCCAAGGTGTTTCTTTAGGCGCTCCTGTACCACACATGCCTTCGGGCACACTACCCAGAGTTCACTACTCAAAAGAGAGGTTCACTGTCTACAAAATATATATAGAAGAGAAAGAATTAACTGAGAAATAGCTTCTACTTCATGCCTGATTTAGTTTTAATGAATGCTCAAGAACTTTTTCTTTGCCCCAAATTCTTCTTCACACTTTATATTGCTCTTGCTTCTTTTTCTTCTCTGCTATGCTCCTGATCCTTTTTCCAAATTTTATCTAATTTTACACAAGGATGTTCTTCAATGACTCTTCAACAAGTATTTATTTGCTTCATCAACCTTGGAATGATCAACAAGGTTGGCTAAACTTGACGCAGATCATCATACTATCAGCCAAACACAATTGAGACTTGAATATGCTTCTACAACCACTCCACGCTTCATAAAAATTCTCTTAAGACATCCTCAATAAGCTAGGAACATCCAGTCAGCCAAGACTAGGAAGAACATCAACCTCAAAGAAGAAATCTTCAATTAACAAACTCAAACTTCAATGCAAACCTTCAACATAGTAGCCAAACGATCTAGAGACCTCCACAAGCACATTGAAATCACCAATAACTTTCACTCTAAACCATATTATTAGAAACATTTATATTTTCCTCTGGAATCTCAAGAACAGTCTCTGCCATGACTAACAAACTAGAAGGATAGCTTGTAGACCTCCAAACCATGAACCACTAGAGTTGATGATACACACTGACTTACCAAACATGCCTTCAGATCCGTAGACCAAGATGTTTTACTGCAGAGTAATTCAGACCAACTTACTATCACATTGTCTCTTCTCAATACTACAAAATCTAGTTCTACTCAGATGGCCATAACTTCTTTAGATCTTGATGCAGATCTCTCAATTCTTGACTGGAGCAAATTCTGACAATCCTCTACATAGACATAAGATCCACATGGATTGATTGTCATTAATTTTTGCAATATCCTCAACAATCCGGTCTTCTATATAGACAACAAAATATGATACAATTGACATCAATGGCAACAAGAATATGTTGACATCAATGACAACACTGTTTAGGTACATATTTGCAACAATCTCCCCCTTTGTCATTGATGAAAACATATGATGTGAAAAATTGAATTTAACAATCAAGACAAGAACTTTTCCCCTTTATTTTCTCACTTCTGCAACTACTTCTTTTATTGCTCCCCCTTACATCAGCAACTAGTTTTTCACATGACTTCTCTCCCCCTTTGACATCAATGGCAAAGGGCACATATTTGCTATCTTTACTCCCTTTTTACTTCAGACTGATCCCAAAGTTTGCATATTGACTACTCCCCCTTTGAGTAGTACCTTCTTAACATCAATCTGGATTACAAAATATGACTGTAAATTCCTCCGGACTGATGCACCTTAGTGCATCTTAGTTCTGGTCAGGAGGGGTAATTACCCTTAACTTTTCTCTAAGATACTCAAAAGTATCTTTGGGAAGAGGCTTAGTGAAGATATCCGCAATCTGATCTTTGGAGGACACAAACTCCAACTTGACTTCATTCTCATTAACTTTCTCTCTCAAGAAGTGAAACTTGATAGATATATGCTTTGTCTTTGAATGCAATACCGGATTATTGGAAATGCTTATAGTACTTGAATCATCACAAAAGATTATGACTGGCTCCTGAAACACAAAACAGATGTCCTTTAACATTTGCTTCATCCACAAAACTTGAGAATAATTATTTGCTGCAACTATATAGTCTGCCTCTATAGTAGATAGAGAAATTGCTTCTTGCTTTTTACTCATCCAAGAGACCAATCTTCTTCCCAGGAAGAAAGCACCACCACTAGTACTTTTTCCGTCATCCACATCTCCTACCCAATCAACATCTATATATACATGAAGAGTGAAATCATTATCCTTTGGATACCATAGCCGATAATCAATTGTCCCCTTGAGATATCTAAAAATTCTTTTGACTGCCACAACATGGGATTCTTTTGGATCAGCTTGAAATTTGGCAACAAGTCCAACTATATTCATGATGTCAAGTCTAATGAGTCAGATAGAGTAATCCTCCAATCATTGATCTATATCTTTTCTGATTAGCCTTTGGGGAGTCATCATCTTTGCTTAGCTTGCATCCAGTTACCATAGGAGTACCTACTAGCTTTGAATCTTCCATTCCAAACTTCTTCAATAATTCTTTCACATACTTGGACTAAGATATGAAGATACCTTTATCTGACTAAACAATTTGCAAACCTAGGAAGAAATTCATCTCACCAAACATTGACATCTCAAACTCATTTTTCATCTAATTAGCAAAAGCTTTGTACATATAGTCATTTCCACAAAAAATGATGTCATCAACAAAGACCTCAACAATTAGAATGTCCTCATGATTTATCTTGAATTACAGATTACTATTAGTAGTACCTTTGCTAAATCCTCGCTTAAGAAAATGCTTATCCAATCTGGCATACTAGGCTCTTGGAGCTTTCTTGAGTCCATACAAGGCTTTTCTTAGTCTACATACCATATTTCCTTGATCAGACAACTGAAATCCTTTTGGTTGCTCAATGTATACTTCTTCCTCCAAATCTCCATTTAGAAATGCTGATTTGACATCCATCTGATAAACTTTAAAATCCTTGAAAGTAGCAAAAATAAGAAATAATCTGACTGCCTCTATCCTTGCCACCGGAGCAAAAGTTTCTTCAAAATTAATTCCTTCCACTTGAGAATATCCTTTACATACCAGCCTTGCCTTGTTTCTTACAACTTCACCATCTTCATTTAGTTTATTCCAGAAAACCCATTTGGTTCCAATCACATTTTTGTCCTCAGGTCTAGGAACAAGATCCCAAGTGCAATTCTTCTCAATCTGCATCACTTCTTCTTCCATTGCCTTAACATAGTTTTCATCATTACAAGCTTCACTTACTGATTTAGGTTCAATCTTTGAAATCAGACAAATCTCTTCTTGATCTTCAACAACTCTTCTCCTAGTTTGAACACGTCTATTTTTATCTCCTATGATTTGATCTTAAGGATGATTCATTCTTGCATACCTGGAGGTTTTGGGAATTGTTTGGGATTCTATTTCTTGAGCTTGTTCTTTAACATATGTAATAATTCCTTGAATTTCTAGAATTTCTGGATCAATTTGTAACCGAGTCAAATTTTGAACTAACCTTCCTTGACTTTGACTTTCACTTTGATCATCTGAATCATATCCACAAAACCTGGAATGTCCTTCTTTGCTCTCATCAACTCTAACATTAGCACTTTCAACAATCTTTTTCAGCCTCTTGTTAAAGCATCGGTAATCCTTGTTTTGAGTAGAGTATCCCAAAAATATTCCCTCATCACTTCTTGTTTCAAAATTGCCTAAATCCTCATTTCTTTTGATATAACATTTACTATCAAAAACTTTGAAATATCTCATAGTAGGAGGATGACCAAACCATAGTTCATAAGGGGTCTTACTAGAGTTGCCTTTGATCTACACTTGGTTAAGAGTGTAGATAGTAGTACTTACAAATTCCCTCCAATAAGCTTGAGGAACATTTGTTTCCATCATCATGGTTCTGGTAGCTTCTTGAATGGTCCAGTTCTTTCTTTCCACAACTCCATTTTGTTGGGGAGTCCTAGGAGCAGATAACTGTCTTTTTATGCCATGCTTTTCACAGAAAGCATCTAACTCATGAGAAGTAAATTCTCCACCTCTATCAGATCTCAGACATTTCAAATTTTCACCAATTTCATTTTTCACCATCACTTTGAACACCTTAAATTTGTCAAGAGCTTCTGATTTTTCTTTTAGGAAGGTTATCCACATCATTTTGGAGTAGTCATCAATCAACAACATGAAATATCTATCTCCTTACACACTCCTAACTCTAGCAGGACCACAAAGATCAATATGTACTAGTTCCAATTGACCATTTGAAGCTTGTTCCTTGCTTTTGAATGAGATTTTGCTCTGTTTCCCCAATCGACATTCTCTAACATGCTATTAGGTTTCACAAGTTTTGGAAAATCTCTTACAGCCTGAGTGGTACTTATTTTGACAATGTTATCAAAACTCACATGACACATCCTCCTATGCCATAACTAGCTTTGATCTATCTAAGCAATCAAACAACTCTTCCAAGAGCTGCTTAAGTGAAAAATGTTACCTTTAGTTTGAGTACCGGATGCAATTTCAGTTCTAGAATTCTCCAAGATTTTGCACTTTCCATCCTTGAATCAAAGATCATAACCTTTATCAACCAACTGTCCAACACTGAGAAGATTATGTTTTAGTCCTTCCACATACAGAACATCATTGGTGATATTCTTACCATCAAAAGAGATGGCTCCTCTGCCATGGATTCTACTGGCTGAGTTATCTCCAAATTTTACAAGCCCCCCTTCATAATCTTCAAAACAAACTTACTCTTATCTCCAGTCATATGATGAGAACATCCACTATCAATCACCCATTCATCTTTCTCAATAACCTGAGTGGCCAAGGCACTTTCCATATTAATAGATTTAGTGGACACTAGATCTTCTTCTTTGATAGCAATGAACACCTAATCATTTTCAAGGGAACCTCCATGATCGGATTCATCATATGTGACTCCTTCTTCTCCAATTTCTTGGGCAAAGTAACAATTGTTTTGATTTCTATATCTGTTAGGTTTTGGTTTTGAAAACTTCTTTGGACATCTTGAGGAAAAATGACCAATCTTATTACAAGTAAAACATTTGAGTGACAATTTTCCTTCACACTTACTAGATCCTCTTGGCAATCTTTCGGCAAGGAGAGCTTCAAGATCTATAGTTTCAATTTCAACATCTTCAAGATCCTTCCTAGTCTTCATGAATCTATTTGATCTTGTAGAAGAGCTTTCACCTGAATCATATTCTTGTTTTCCATATACATTAGCCTTATATGTAGATTTAGACTTGGGAAGAGAATCACCAAACTCACTTAATTCAAAAGCTGAAATTTTGCCAAACAGATGATCCCTTGTAACATCTGAGATAGTCCTAATCTCTTCTATGGATGCAACCTTATGTTTGTATGAATCAGGTAAAGATCTGAGCACATTTGACACAATCTCTAATTCTTCCAAAACTCCACCAGCACACCTGATACCACACACAATTTCATTTATCTTTTACATGTAGATTGTGATGTTTTTGTCTTCGCTCATCCTTATAGTTTCAAATTTTCCTCTCGAACTTTGCAGCTTGGTACATTTGACATATTTATCATCTTCATACAGAAATTCCAACTTTTCCTAGATTTCATAAGCAATTTTCAGACCGAACACATTTGTCATTTCTGGATCAGTCAGGGCACTCAACAAGGCTTCTTTAGCTCAAAGATTATTGTCAGCATCTTTGATTTGATATTGAGTTGAAGGACCTTTTTCCAGAGGTTTATACTCAATGCTAGTTATCTCCCAATAGGCATTACCCATGTATTACAAATGGCACTCCATGTGATTCTTCCAAATAGAATAATTTGTTCCATCAAATCTCAGACTATCCTTCTTGTAGGTCAACATCCTAGATCTCCTCAAGCTATTAGGCTTTTAGAAGAGAACTTGGCTCTGATACCAATTGTTGGAATTAGATTGGACAACTGAAGGGGGGTAAATTAGTTGTCCCCAAAAATTACTTTTTCTTCCTTTTAACCTTCTTTATTATCTTATTATCAGATGAATGATGTAAACATTAAAGCATAGATCAACAACATATGAGAATAAACATAACACACTTGACACCAATATTTTTTACATGGAAACCCATTTAAGGGAAAAACCACGGTGGATGTTAACCCACAAAGATTTGTACCCTGTTAAAAGTACTTTAGAAAAATAGAAGGCACATGCCTTCGGGCGCACTTCCCAATGCTCATTGCTCCAAAGAGAGGCTCACTGCCTACAAAATTTATTTAGAACAGAAAGAATTAACTGAGAAATATCATCTACTTCATGCCTGATTCAGTTTCAATGAATGCTTAAGAACTTCTGCTTTACCCTGAATTCTTCTTCACACTTTATACTGCTCTTGTTTCTTTTTCTTCTTTGCTCTGCTCCTAATCCTTTTTCCAAATTTTATCTAATTTTGCACAAGGATGTTCTTCAATGACTCTTCAACAAGTATTTATATTCTTCATCAACCTTGGAATGATTAACAATGTCAGCTAAACTTGATGTGGATCATCATACTGTCGGCCAAACATAATTGAGACTTGAATCTATTTCTACAACCACTCCACACTTTATAAAAATTCTGTTAAGACATCCTCAATAAGCTAGGAACATTCAGTCAGCCAAGACTAGGAAGAACATCAACCTCAAAGAAGAAATCTTCAATTAACAAACTCAAACTTCAATGTGGACCTTCAACATAGTAGCCACATGATCCAGAGACCTCCACAAGCACATTGAAATCACCAATAACATTCACTCTAAACCATATTATCAGAAACATTTAGATCTTCCTTTGGAATCTCAAGAACACTCTTTGCCATGACTGACAAACTAGAAGGATAGCTTGCAGACCTCCAAACCATGAACCACTGGAGTTGATGATACACACTAATTTACCAAATATGCCTTCAAATCCGCAGACCAAGATATTTTATTGCAGAGCAAACCGGACCAACTTATTGTCACACTGTCTCTTCTCAATACTGCAAAATCTAGTTCTACTCAGATGGCCATAACTTCTTTAGATCTTCATGTGGATCTCTCAATTCTTGCTTGGAGCAACTTCTGACAATCCTCTACACAGACATAAGGTCTGCATGCATTTATTGTCATTAATTTTCTCAATATCCTCAATAATCCACTCTTCTATATAGACAACAAAATAGGATACAATAGACATCAATGGCAACAAGAATATGTTGACATCAATGACAACACCACTTAGGCACATATTTGCAACAAGTTCTGTATACATGCATATGTTATAATAAGACAAGGTATTTAAAGGTTTCTAGAGAAACACAGTTAATCCTTTATCAATCACTAAAACAAAGCAAGATACCTAAATTTGGTAAGATAAACACTTAATTTTTATTGAAAACTTGAAGGAATCTTTGCATAAATGACAAAAATGATAACTTGTAACCTGCTGCACTGTATAAATCTATAAAATGAGTTACAAAACACTCCTTTTCTCTCTGCAATGCACAAGAGATCAAAAGGCAAGAACTGAGAAAAAACATAAGTTTTTCTCCTATATACAAAAGATAGCCTCCAAGTATCAAGAGGTGACACTCGTAGCTAACTGCATCTAGAAATATCCCCTGAAATATCTCTCCCATGAGTAAACATAAAAATCCACAAAAAGAGGGGTCAAAACTAAAGTAATTTGAGAAAAAATAGGCTCAAACTTCCCCTCACAATCAGTTCGACCAAAATTGACCTCGAAACCAAATGAGATAACTAAAAATCACAAACTCTCAAGTTCAACTCCTCCTCTCCGATTTTGCATGATTTGACATGAAGTTAACAATTTGAACAAATAATAAAGTAATCAATGATGAATTACTTTACTAGGTGTCATGGATTTGCTCAATTTTCGCATTTTTAAGACAAATAATAAAGTAATTTATAAACCATTACTTTATTACTTGCTGACATTTTCTATTTTCATTTCAACTCATACAAAATCAAGGGGGCTGACCTAGGTTTAGTTTAACTTATAATTTCTTGCAAAAAGAAAGTAAAAGTATTTACGATGATGCCATAGGCATTGATTCATGCAAAAAGTTCTAAAAATAAAGGCAAAGAATGCCTTATGTTGAGGTAGATCATTCTATGGTAAAAGAAACCCTAAACTAAAAACCTCTGGCCTCAAACTCATTCTCGTTTCATTTTGTACACTTCACTACTCTGCTTGTGGTCACCATGAGCTAGGGTTTAAAGCCCATGTAGGAGCTTCTGTAGGCTACTATGGTGGTCATTGCTATTTGAAGAGCTTCACTTGTGAGTTTTGGAGAGTCTTTACTGTCAAGACTACTTTAATCATGTTGGTTTTCCACTGGTAAGTTAAGTCTTTTATGCCTTTGACACTCAATAATAAAGGGAATTTGTAGATGCTTTCATTGTTACCTCTCTTTTCATGACGTTGAGTCCTCTTCCTTAGATGAAAACAATAAGATGCTTCTTTGTCTTCAATCATTTTGCTTTCAAGATAAAGTTGTAGACTCTACTCTATTATATTCTCTAATAAAGAAAGAAAAAGCATTAGAGTTTTGCATTATAAATTCTGGTTGTTGTAGATTTGTTGTTCCTTATAGAAAGAAAGTGAAAATCTATGCAGTTTCTACTCAAAACCCTATATTGATGCCTTCTATTGGTTGTTCTTTTTCACTATTTTTTGGGCCGTCTTCCTTCATTCACACGAAGTATCCTTTTTTCACAATTTGATCAAGTTGATCTTCAGAGATATCTAGCTTTGACTTATTAAAACCTTTGGATGCCTCTTTTTATTTGAGTGAGTGTCTGTCACTTTAGTTCTTACTGTATTCTCATTTGTCACACACTCGGCATCTACACTATTAGCTCCTGTTGCTTTGTCATTTGGAATTGACTTCAAATCAGGACTATGAGCATCTGCTACCTTCTTAGTTGACATTTTCAGATCTAGAATTTTTAGCGTCTAATGTCTTCACTTGTAATTGATTTCAAGTGTGCATATCTAGAAGCTATAGCAAAGCATGATACCACATTTCTCTGAGGCATTTTATCAAACAATTCATGTGCTTTGCATATGCTTTCACATTATGGCTTGGTCATTTGAATCTAGCTCCCAAAACTATGGCAGTTTGCTAGGATCACCCATGATGTTCATACAACATTGAAAATTTCTTTATACCTTCAAATATTTTTTATCCACCTTCTTGGTTCCTGTTACATGCTTACGTGTAGGACTTTCTATGGATTGGCACTACTTTTCACTGCTCCTTTGGAAGAGGTCATTTGATGATTGTTACTTTTTTTTCTTAGATGGTTGACTTTATGATGGATTGCTTCTATTTCACATGGATGCTCTTGTGTACTGACTGTGAGCACTATATGTTTGCATGTTTGAGGTTGATCTTTCACATGTTTATTTGCATTCCCTTGACATCCTCATTCCTTTACTGACTATCTTTGAATCTTGAATCTTCCAATTCCTGTCTTCTTCATTTGCTGTCCATGGTGTAAGACTTATCCTTGACAAGTCTGCAATACCATAAATCTAGTTTGTACTACTTATTCATCATGATAGTCTTGTGGAATGGCCTTCCTCTGTATGGCATCACTATCTTATAATCTTGAACAACTACTCTATGACCTCTAGACTTAAGTGGTGCATAATTGATATGTTGACTATTTTTGGGAAATAAAGCTACTCCTTGATGATAGTGGCTGATTTACTAGTCTTGTGGAATGGCCTTCCTCTATAGACTATTGCTCTTATTAATGGATATGATAATATGTATGAATTCTCATCAGTTTATCAGATATTATAATGGATACTAATACCTTTCTATACTGACAAGGTGAAACTGATACTGATACCTTTCTATACTGTCTTGGTAATTGCATTTCTATACCTTTGACTGTCCTTTTTGGGTATTTGAAAGATAAATTGTGTTGCCTATGGCATTGCGACTTTTCACTTTTAGCATGCTAGGCTCAACCCTTGTGGGAGCCACATTTCCTCCACATGCTGTAATTTCATATGTAATTACATCAACTTGTTCCTGCACATTCAACAAACATGTTAGAATAATAATGAAGTTGAAATCTTCTAATGATGCATTAATTCTTCTACTCTTGAATGCTTGTGAAATCTGCATATTTGATCACATGCATCATAGATATAGGCTATACTTCTGTTGATAGGACATATTGTGAGATTTATATCCAGAGCTTTAACCCAATCCTTTCATCATCATGCAGGCTCATCTGAAGATCAACAGTTCAAGAGAAGTTGGTCCTCGCAAAGGAGATCAACATAAGACTGTGCCACAAGCAATGATGGATATACTTTCTCCTCCTATGTTTTTTCCACTTTTTCTTTAGTTGTATAGCCTATGTTTATGTTGTATTTCATCATGTATGATCAGTTACTCCCACGGCTTATGTGGGACATAATTAAACATTTCTTTTGAATACAATAAGCTATTTCATATTATGTAATGACTTCTATGTACTTTTCTTTATGAATCAATTACATAGCATGAAAACAACCAAACTTCATTTAAAACATATATTTAAATATGATGAATTGACAGCTTATAAATACCTCCTTGAAACTACACTGAAATGTATTGAATGATCAACAGTATCATAACTGAAATATGATCACAAATAAATATCCATCATCTTTTAAATGCCTATTTTATTGTGTTTTCTCATTTTCACTTACCAAGATGGTGTAACAACCCAATTTGAGTTGTTACATGATCTTGATATGTGATTAAATGAAAATCTCTTCTACCAGGAAATCAAACATTGACTAGGTGATCCTATGTATAAAAAAATTTCCTAACCCCCTTTTCAACAATTGTTGTTACGTCTTAATAAATTAGGTTGCAAACATAATTTAGTTAAATTTTTGGCAACCTCTCAGAGGTGTTTTCCATACTAAACAAGTAGGACCAATAGCCTTCTAAATCCATTAGACATATGAGTCTTTTTTCCTGAAACCTTGGAAAAGCATTTGCAACTCAACTACCAGAAATAAAAAACAGCAAAACACAACTTAAAAACAAACTACTCTGACCCTGTTTGGGACATGGCTAGAAAAAATGTGAATCAACACTTCTTGGAAAACAAAAACAAAACTAAAATGAATATGATATGAGAACTTATTTTCTACAAACTTGATCTTTAATAGCACTGTTTGAGATGAATCCCATTGACAGGGATTGGCAACACCTCTCCATCCAACTTTGAGAGATGAAATGCATTATACTGTTTGCATTCTGTGAGCCATCCCACATGGCATCAAACTTAGTATGTTTACCAAGTCTAATTTTAAGTTCATCCCATTTAAACACCAGATTTCCTTCTTTGAAAGCTCTTAGAATTATTTTCTTATCAAATATTCTTTTCATTTGAGTTTGGTAGATTTATAAATTTCTTAATGCCTCCTTTCTTGTTTCCTCCAACTCCATTAGCTGTACAAGCCTAACTTCCATAGGCTATTCTTCTAACAGTTCAAACTTCTTAATGTAACTCAGAGTTGGCAATTCAATAGAAATTGGTAACTTGGCTTCTTTACCATAAGTGAGAACATAAGGTGAATAACTTGTAGCTCTTTTCAGAGTTATTCTATCAACCCAAAGGGATAACTTTAGTTTATCATGCCAGGTTCTCTGGTTATCATCAATTATTTTTCTGATAATTTTAATCAAGTTTTTATTGATTGACTCAGCCTGTCCATTACCTTGAGGGTAATAATTGGATGAGGTATTTAGAAATATTTTGTTCTTAACAGACCAATCAGAAAATTTTAAACCTACAAATACTAAAGCATTATTAGATATGATAGAATCAGGAGTGCCAAACCTAGAACCCAAATCTTGGTAGAAATTCAAAACAAAATTCTCATTTGCCTCCTTCAATGCAACTACTTCAAGCCACTTTGTAAGGTAATCTATATCTGTTAATATCCATTTATGACTGACACTTGAAGGTGGGTTAATGGGACCAATAAAATTAAGTCCCCACTTGCAAAAAGGCTACTCTATTTGAATTAAGTGTAAAGGCATGGATGTAAGCTTCTGCTTTCCTGTAAACAATGAAAATTTATAGCATTTCTTGATCCAAGCATGTGAATCTTTAAATAAATTTGGCCAATAATACCCAGCTCTCATAATCTTTAGAGCTATAGTTCTTGGAACAAAATGGCCTCCAAAAGGCCCATCATGAAATTATTTCAGAATTTTATCAATGTGTTCTAGTTCAACACATCTAAGTAAAACACCATGAAAATCTTTTATATAAAATTCCATCAATTATAGCATAAGGAATGACTTGGATACCTTCTCTTTGATTTCTCCAAACCTTCAGGATAATCTACAGTATGTAAATAATGGATCATTTGTTGGATCCAATTTGTTGATGAAACTAGAACATCATCTCATTCCTCATTATTGAGCACTGTTGCAGCTTGCTCCTTAATTGTCTTGTTGTTTTCTTCATTTCCTGCAAGATGTTGACATAAACCTTTACCTCTAACAAGCTTGGTATCTTTAATCTATATATCATACTCCATTACTTTTGTAATCCAACCTGTTCTTTTATCATTGAGATCTTTACTAAGCAAGAAATCTTTAACTATTAGATGGGAAACCATCAGCTATATTCTATTGTTAGAAAGCAAATGCTTAAATTTCTTAAGGCTTCTTACTACAACTGGCACATGTTTTTCTACTCCTGAATGGTTGTGAAATCTACAAATTTGATCACATGCATCATAGATATAGGCTATACTTCTATTGATAGGACATATGATGAGATTTATATTCAGAGCTCTAGCCCAATCCTTTCATCATCATGCAGGTTCATCCGAAGATCAGCAACAAGAGAAGTAGGGAACCAAAGGAGATCAACACAAGAATGTGCCATAGGCAATGATGGATATATTTTCTCCTCCTATGTGTTTTCTACTTTTTCTTTAGTTGTATAGCCTATGTTTATGTTGCATTTCATCATGTATGATCAGTTACTCCCACAACTTGTGTGAGACATATTTAAACATTTCTTTTGAATACAATCAGCTATTTCATATTATGTAATGAATTCTATGTACTTTTCTTTATGAATCAATTACATAGCATGAAAACAACCAAACTTCATTTAAAAAATATGTTGAATTGACAGTTTATAAATACCTCCTTAAAACTGCACTAAAATGTACTGAATGAACAAAAATATCATAACTAAAATATGATCTCAAATAAATACCTGTCATCTTTTGAATGCCTATTTTCTTGTGTTTTCACATTTTCACTTACCAGGGTGGTGTAATAGCCCAACTTGAGATGTTACATGATCTTGATAAGTGATTATGAATTAGCTGTTCTACCAAGAAATCAGACATTGATTGGATGATCCTGTATATAAAAAAAGTTTCTACCCCCCTTTTCAACAATTGCTGTTAGGTCTTACTAAATTAGGCTGCAAACATAATTTAGTAACACTCACATCACATGACCAATGACAAAAGTAAGTTTGTAAGTTTGGAAAAGTATGATGGAGGATTGGTTAGGTTTGGAGATAATGCAATCGGTAAGATTTGTGGAAAAGGATCTATTTCATTTGATGGAAAGCATATTACTGACAATGTTCTATATGCGAAGGGTTTGAAGCATAATCTTTTGAGTGTTGGTCAGATGTGTGACAAAGGATATGATCTGAGATTCAAGAATAATGGGTGCAAGATCATGGAAAGCTCCAAAACTATGATTGCTACCAGTAAGAAGACAAAAGGTAACATCTATCAATTAAGATGAACTAATGATTACTATTTATTGGCCCAGGTAGATGGAAGTTAGTTGTGGCATAAAAGGATGTTTCATATAAACTTTGATAATCTGGTAAAGATAAGTTCAGGTCAGACTGTTGGAGATTTACCAAAACTTGTGAAACCCTCCAATGCAATTTGTAATGAATGTCAGTTGGGAAAGCAGACAAGGACAAGTTTCAAGAGCAAAGAACAATTTTCTGTCAGTTTGCTGGATCTAGTGCATACAGATCTCTATGGTCCTACAAGGGTGAGAAGTCTACAAGGTGACATGTACTTCATCTTGCCTAGTGATGATTATTCTAGATTGACTTGGGTTACTTTTCTAAGAGACAAATCAGAAGCCATAGAGAAATTCAAATCTTTCAAGGCAATGGTTGAGAATGAAATAGAGTTGAAGATCAAATGCTTGAGGTCTGATAGAGGAGGTGAGTTCACATCAAATGAATTCAACATTTTCTGTGAAGAGCATGGGATAAAAAGACAATTGTTCACACCTAGGACTCCTTAGAAGAATGGAGTTGTGGAAAAGAAAAAATAGAATAGTTCAAGAAGCTACTAGGACAATGATGAAGGAAGCATATCTACCAGAAGTTTTTTGGAAAGAGGCTATTCATACTACTGTCTACATTCAAATTAAAGTTCAAGTGAAAGGTAATGGTACTCAAACTCCCTATGAATTGTGGTATGGAAGAATTCCTACAATAAAATATTTCAAAATCTTTGGAAGCAAATGCTATATCAGGAGAGATGGAGATATAGGAAAGTTTGATGCAAGGTGTGATGAAGGAATCTTCCATGGATACTCTACCAAAAGTATGGCTTACTAATGCTACAACAAAAGTCTCAAAAAGATTGTTGAGAGTGCAAATGTGAAGGTGGATGAAGGCAAGGAAAGAATATCAAACCCAAGTTGCTATGAACCAGATGATCCTATGACTATAGAAAATGAAAAGAAAGATGAGAAAGAAGACAGTCAAGATCAAGAAGAGGCTCCATAAGGTGTTGTCAAGACTCCCAAGTATGTAAGGATCAATCATTCTAAAGATCAGATTATAGGTGACAAAAACTAAGGTGTGCTGATAAGAAAAAAGGCTTCAGAAGAACAAGTGAATTATTGCTTGCTTTCAAAGGTTGAACCAAAGACTATGAATGAAGCATGTAATAATGAAAGTTGGGTAAAATCCATGGAGGAAGAGATAATGCAGATAGAAAAGAATGATACTTGGGAATTAGCTCCTAGACCTGCTAAAAAAATGTTATTGGAACCAAATGGGTTTTTAGGAATAAGCTGAATGAGAATGGAGAGGTTGTAAGGAATAAGGCACGACTTGTATGCAAGGGATATGCTCAGATTGAAGGAATAGATTTTGAAGACACTTTTTCTCCAATAGCTTGGATTGAAGTAATCAAAATATTTCTGGCATTTGCAGCACGCAAAGATTTTAAAGTGTATTAGATGGATGTAAAGTCTGCATTCTTGAATGGTGAGTTGGAAGCAGAAGTCTACATTAAGCAACTGGAAGGATTTAAGTTATCAAACCAAGGAGATGTGTGTAGGTTGAAGAAATCTTTGTATGGACTCAAGCAAGATCCTAGAGCCTGGTATGCAAGATTGGATAAGTACTTGCTATAGTTAGGGTTCAATAAAGGTACTATTGATAGTCATCTTTATTTCAAGATTAATGGTGATCAAATATTGATTATTGAAGTCTTTGTTGATGATGTCATCTTTGGAGGCAATGAAGGTATGTGTATGAAATTTTCTAGTGAAATGCAAAAAGAGTTTGTGGTGCAGGAGCACCTAATCCACAGTGGCCTCCATGAGGCATTTAATGTCATGTTGTGTTTGATGTTTATTTTGATGTTTCCAATAAGGTCCTAAAAGACCATTCAATGTAATAAGGTCTATTTGACTAATGCATGTCATTGTAGTTTGTATCTAGGTTTATGTTGTAAGTCCCAAAGGATAATTGGCAAATCTGTAAGCACACGGGTTGTTAGACAGTTAGGAGGTTGTTAGGCTATTGGAGGTTGTTAGATCTCCTAGCCAATTGGAGTAAAGATTGGTACTACTCATGTTGAGTAGATAAATGCCCCAGATCAGATCAAATGTAATCAGTTGTAGAAAGTTGGAATAGAGATCAGAGATTAGTATGATTTGTAATTGTGAAAACAGAGCATCTGTGTGCACATTCCAGAAATGCATAATAAACAAAGTTCTGTTGTGCATCTTTCTATCATTCGAATTCATTTGATTTTCTCTATGCAATCGATTTGCTGTTTTGTGGTGGAGATGGATTCTTAATCCATTCCATTGGTTAGATTTCTTTGAAATCAGTGGAATTGTTGTACAATTTGTTTCTGTGTTTTTTGCTTTGTTTGTTTGTGTTTGTAGGATCGCATACAAGATGCATTGATAGGTCCTAGCATCCTCATGTGCTAGGTTGGTGAAGTCTAAGATCTGTGTGATTGTTGGAGAAATAGATCTGTGAAGTTACAGGGTTTGCAGAGGTTTAGATCAGTGAAGATTCACGTTGTTTCATTGAGTATGCATTTTGTGTGTATATTGCAAATGCATGTTGGATATACATTTTGTGTGTATATTGTAAAGGCTTGTTGAGTGTGTATGTCGAAGAAGTATAGGGAGAATGCATCTTTAGAATGCATGTTGTGAATGTACATTGTGAATGTACATTGAGTTAGATACAAGGAAGTCAACGATCAGCTTCATTGAATGCATATTCTAAATGCACATTCAGGTTGTATGTTTCAAATGTATGTTGAACATATACATTGCGCAGATACATTGTGTCGGATGCAAGAGGTGACCAACAACAGCGGTGAAGGAAATTGGTGATTGTAAGTCATGCTATGCACATACAAGATTAGGTGTATCAGTAGGAAAGACTTCAGGTTGACCAATGCAAGGAGTCTCGCCGAAGGCAAAGCTTGGTATTAAGCTATCAGGAAGATATATAGATAGGTGGAAGGGTTTTGAGTTATGCCAATAGAGGTCATAGCGATAGTGGTGTCGGAGACACATCGGTATCAGGAAGGACTTTGGTGTGAAAGGTATTTGGTTGGTTGATGGCATATGGTCTTGCCGATAGTAAAGGAAGTATAAGTTTTGAGAGATTCTACTATGCGCTCTACATCATAGTGGTATCAGAGCTTAGCAAAAGGTCTAGGCCGTTGTGTGTTCAGTTCTGTCATTGAGAAGGCAGAAGGAGAGTTGAGGAAGAACTAAGAGGTTGCAGAAACAAGTTAGCAAGATGCCTCTGAAAAATGCTGGCACTGCTAGAGAATTGTAAGAGATGAAGGAAAAGCATGCTAAAGAGATGAGGGAGATGAAAGAGCTTGCAGAAGCCCTTCAAGCCAGGCTTGCAGCCTTGGAGACAAACAAAAGATGGGAAGTGGAAGAAAGTGAATCAAAAAAAGAAGAGGATGGTGAAGAATCTGAAGATGTAGATGAAGATCTGAATCCTAAAGATTAGAGGTTTGCAAAATAGTTAAGGGCAGTCAAGAATGACAAACCTAAGGTAAAGATTGATGTTCCAAAGTATAATGGAAGTTTAAATGAGGAAGAGTTACTTGATTGGATTGCTGCATTAGATAATCATTTTGAATGTGAGGAGGTTCCCGAGGAGTAGAAAGTAAAGATTACAAAGACCAAATTGGGAGGTCATGCTTTGGTATGGTGGGATTACATACAGTCAGAGAGGAGAAAGTAGGGAAAGTCAAATATTTCTTCATGGTACAAGATGGTAGCAAGGATCAAAGGTAAATTCTTACCCAAGGATTATGAAATTCAAATGTTTAAAAAGATTCAATTTTTAAGACAGAAGGAAATGGATGTGAAGGCATATACTGAGGAATTTTATAAATTGAGTGTGAGGTCTGGTCATCATGAGAATGAGGTCAAAAAGGTTGCTAGATACTTGGTTGGTTTGAGATTGAACATACAGGATGAATTAGTTTTGGCTAACCCTAGGAGTGCAGAAGAATGTTACCAAATGGCAATCAGGATTGAGGAGAAGATGAAAAGGAGACAGGATAAGTCCATAAGGGAAGAGGTAGCAATATCAGGGGGAGAGGATGAGCCCCTACAATAAGGCAAATCAATGAGAACCAAGAAAAGGCTAGTAAAGGACAAGAGCAGTTTGATTTTAGGGGTGGATGGAGAGGCATTAGAGGCAGATTTGGAGGTGGTAGAGGTTCTAATGTTTTCACTGGGAGATGTTATCATTGTAATGAAATTGGTCATCCAGCATTCAAATGTCCATAGAGGCAAGGTTCATCATCAAGAGGTGATAGGATGAATGACAAGAGGGTTCAATATGTACAAGAAGAGGTAGGTGAAAGTGTTAACTCTCCAATTGGGAGTGCAGCCCCAGCTCAAGATGGAGAATCATTGATGCTAAGGAGAACACTCTTGAAGACATCCAAGGACATGCTACAAAGGAGAACACTTTTCAGGACCAAGTGTAAAAGCAAAGGTAAACTATGCAAGGTAGTAATAGATTTTGGTTCAACAGATAATATGGTATCTCAGGAAATGGTGGATAAGTTGAAATTGGAAAGGATTCCTCATCAAAATTATTACAAAGCATCTTGGGTAAGTGATAGTCAATCACTTTTGGTATATGAACAAGCATATGTTGATTTTTAGATTGGGGAATATCAGGATAGAGTTTTATGTGACATTTTGCCCATGGAATGTTGTCACCTACTTTTGGGTAGGCCATGACAATTTGACAGAAGAGCATTGTATGATGGATATGCTAACACCTACACCATCAAGAAGGATGGGAGAGATTTTGTGATGACACCATTGCAGGAGGATACTGAAGCAAAGAAGGCAGCCAAGATCATTTTGGTAGGTAAGAAAAAGTTTGTGCAGATCAATGAAGCAGAGACATAGAAAGTTGAGGATACCTTAAGGAGTAGGGTTGTTCAGGATCACAGTTTGAAGGTAATTTCTATATTGAATGATGAAGATTAGATGGATCAGCAGAAGGTCAAAGACCAGGTCTACAAGCAGTCACAAGTTGATTGGAAGGATAAGGATGCTATCATAGTGGGGACCATTGTTTGTCCTCTAGAGCCAACAAGAGTTACAAGGTCAACATGTTCTACCATAACAGTAGTACACGAAGCATTCACCAAGGTTTACAATGTAGGTGTTAGAGCCTACAATGCTGGGCATGAGTCTTTGATTCCAAGGAAGCAGGTTGCAGTCCAGAAATCATGGGGAAGACATGAGACAATAGAGGCTAAAGGTGGAGCAAGACAAAGCATTAACTCATGGGGCATGAGTTATTTTCAAGGTGGGGAGTATGGTGCAGGAGCACCTAATCCATAGTGACCTCCATGAGGAATTTAATGTCATGTTGTGTTTGATGTTCATTTTGATGTTTCCAATAAGGTCCTAAAAGACCATTCAATGTAATAAGGTCTGTTTGACCAATGCATGTCATTGTAGTTTGTATCTAGGTTTATGTTGTAAGTCCCAAAGGAAACTTGGGAAATCTGTAAGCATAAGGGTTGTTAGACAGTTAGGAGGTTGTTAGGCCGTTGGAGGTTTTTAGATCTCCCAGCCGCTTGGATTGATCTCTCAGCTGCTTAGAGTCAAGATTGGTACTACTCATGATGAGTAGATAAATGCCCCAGATCAGATCAAATGTAATCAGTTGTAGAAAGTTGTAATAGAGATCGGAGATCAGTGTGATTTGTAATTGTGAAAATAGAGCATCTGTGTGCACATTCCAGAAAGGCATAATAAACAAAGTTCTATTGTGCATCTTTTTGTCATTCGAATTCATTAGATTTTCTCTATGCAATCAATTTGCTATTTTGTGGTTGAGATGGATTCTTAATCCATTCCACCGGTTAGATTTCTTCAAAATCGGTGGAATGGTTGTATAGTTTGTTTTTGTGTTTTTAGCTTTGTTTGTTTCTGTTTGCAGAATCATGTACAAGATGCATTGATAGGTCCTAGCATCCTCATGTGCTAGGTTGGTGAAGTCTAAGATCTGTGTGATTGTTGGAGAAACGGATCTGTGAAGTTGCAGGGTTTGCGAATGTTCAAATCGGCGAAGATTCATGTTGTTTCACTAAGGATGCATTTTGTGTGTATACCACAAATGCATGTCAGATATACATTCCGTGTGTATATCACAAAGGCTTGTTGAGTGTGTATGTCGTAGAAGTATAGGGAGAATGCATCTTTAGAATGCATGTTGTGAATGTATATTGTGAATGTACATTGAGTTAGATACAAGGAAGTCAATGGTCGGCTTCATCGAATGCATATTCTGAATTCTTGTTCCAAATTCATATTCAGGTTGTATGTTTCGAATGTATGTTGAACATATACATTGCACAAATACATTGTGTCAGATGTAAGAGGTGACCGACAGTAGCAATGAAGGAAATTGATGATCGTAAGTCATGCTATGCACATACAAGATTAGTTGTATCGATAGGAAAGACTTCGGGTTGACCGATGCAAGGAGTCTCACCAAAAGCTTGGTATTAAGCTTATCAAGAAGATCGGTGGAAGGGTTTTGAGTTACGCTGATGGAAGAGGTCATAGAGATAGTGTTGTCGGAGACACATTGGTATGAGGAAGGACTTCGGTGTGAAAGGTATTTGGTTGGCCGATGGCATATGGTCTTGCTAATAGTAAAGGAAGTATATGTTTTGAGAGCTTCTACTATGTGCTCTGCATCAGTTTGAGATGTCTATGTTTGGTGAGATGAATTTCTTTCTAGGTCTGCAAATCAATCAATCAGATAAAGGAATATTCATATCTTAGTCTAAGTATGTGAAAGAGTTGTTGAAGAAGTTTGGGATGGAAGAATCTAAATTGGTGTGTACTCCCCTAGTGACTAGTTGCAAGTTGAGAAAAACTGATGAATCATCCAAGGCTGATCAGAAAAAATATAGATCCATGATTGGAAGATTGCTTTATCTAACTCAAACTAGATCTGATATTATGTATGCAATTTGTCTTGTTGAAAGGTTTCAAGTTGATCCAAGAGAATCACATGTGATGGCAGTCAAGAGAATCTTGATGTATTTAAAAGGCACTCCAGATCATGGCTTATGATATTCAAAGGACAATGAATTCACTCTCAGTACTTATTTAGATGCAGATTGGGCTGAAGATGTTGATGATAGAAAGAGTACAAGTGGAGGTGATATCTTCTTGGGTAATAGATTGGTTTCATGGCTGAGCAAGAAACAAGATTCAATCTCTTTGTCCACTATAGAAGTAGAGTTTATTGTAGTAGCATGTTGTTGCACTCAAGTGTTATGGATGAAGTAGACTTTGAAGGCTATAAGAGTTATGTATGAAGATCCAATTGTAATCTTTATGACAATACAATTGCCATAAACATTTCAAAGAATCCAGTGATGCATTCAAGAATAAAGCATATATCAATAAGGTATCACTTTTTAAGAGAGAAGGTGATAGAGAATGAAGTAAAGTTGGAATATGTGCCCACAAAGGATCAGATTGTAGACATCTTTACTAAGCCTCTGCCTAAATATACCTTTAAGTATCTCAAAGAAAAGTTAGGGGTCATTACCCTTCCCGCCCTAAACTAAGATGCATAGGAATGCATCAATCCAGTGGAGCTCAATGTGTCATTCTTTGATCTAGATTGATGTTTTAAAGGATACCTCTCAAGGGGAGTAGCTAGATGTTTCTGATAAAGTAAGTGGATCAGAGTAGTAGCATGCAAGCATGTGCCCTTTGCCATTGATGTCAAAGGGGGAGAGAAATCATGTGAAAAACTCAGGGGGAGAAAAAAATGCAGATGTGTTAAGAGAAAGGGGGAGAATCTTTTCTTGATGGTATTTTCATTTTTTCACATCATATGTTGCCATCAATGACAAACGGGGAGATTGTTGCAAGTATGTGCCTAATCAGTGTTGTCATTGATGTTAATATATCTGTGTTTTCATTGGTGTCAACTGTGCCCTCATTTTGTTACTTGCTTGTAGATGTTGAGGATATTGAGAAAATTATCTCATCTGGTAAAAATAGTGAATTGTAGTAGAAATGATGCATTACATGCAAAAGAACAGTCTAGAAGAATGCTTCACATTTCCTATAGAATGAATATATTTGCATGTAGATTGGAAGTTATTTAGTATCCAGTCTAAAGTTGTTATATTCCAAGGTTGAGCCTGAGCCTCTAGAATGAAGATTTGAGTAAGCTATGTTCACCAATGTGAAAATTACTTTTTTTGTATGTTTAGTGGTGACGAGGAGAAAGTGTTTTGCTCCACATTCCTCTGCATTGAAGTATTTTGGTCCACAGTTCTGAAATTAAGTCTGTGATGATGTTAAGTGCCTTCAAATGCAATGGTTTATGATTTGGTGGTTCGCAAGCTATCTTTTGCTCATGACAGTGTTGTTTTTGTGCTTCAGTCTGAAGAATCTTATTGACATAATGATTAGAGATTGTGTGGTTGTTCCTAGTGATTACAATGTGCTTGTGGATGTCTATTCATCATGTTCCTACCTATGGATTGGTCCACAAAGAGAAAATTGGATCGTGAATGAAGAATGTTCTTGTAGACCCAGTGCTATCATTAGTCCTGGCTAACCTGGTTGAATTTATCATTTGTGGAGATGAATTAAAGATTGTAGAAGTGATTTGTGTCATGGAGGATTGTGTCTAAGCTAAGGTGTGGCATGATCTGCATACATCTTTACATCTTTTGCTTAGCCAAATTTGTATTAGGTCCAGACCTATTTTATGTATGTATGAAATGCCAACCTTGGAGATTGATCCAATGGTTGATGAATGTAATGTCAACCTTGATGTACATACCAAGGTTGATGAATTGTATAAAAGAATGTAATGTAGTTGGAAAAAAGTGTGTGGTGTGCGAATATGAAGAGATAAGTGCGAAAGTGTGAAGGAGCAGAGTAGAGGAGTCATATTGTGCTATAATGGAACTAAACCCTGGCATGAAGTAGATGAAATTCAATTAGTTCACCATTTTGGTAGTGAGCCACCCTTTGGTAGTGAGCCATCCTTAGGCAGTGAGCCATTCTTTGTAGTGAGCATTTTGGGTAGTGAGCCTTGTAGGAAGTAAGCCTCTATTTTTTGGTATTGCTATAACTTATATATTTTTGTGGGCTAACACCCACCATGGTTTTTCCCTTTTAGGGTTTTCCACGTAACAATCTAGTGTCTACTGTGTTGAGTGTGTGATTGTGATTAAGTTAATGGTTTCATGCTTTCATGGTTAAATCTGATTATGAATAATTAAGTTGTTGATGGTTTGATATGCATGTGAGGCTAAGTTTTTGTCACAACTGATTCACCCCCCCTCTTAGTTGTCTAGTGTATTTCAACACACCTAACCTTCAACCACTAAGAGAACCATTAGACTTGTCATAATACCATGTCAATCCAAGAAAATGATTATGAAATAAGGCTCTTAAAACCCTATCAAGAGAAGTATCTTGAGGGGTAGGCTTGGTAATAGTCCTATATCACTTTGTAATGCATCTAAAGGAGTAAAATTAAGATTCAAGGATGCTTCTAACATTGCTACAACAATAAGCCCTTGGGTATGAACAATTGGTGTAGTCACGGTTAGGAGGGTCCATGAAGTGAATAGTCTCAACCGTATAGTAAGGGTAAACACAATGGAAGTAACTCAAATATAGGATGCAAATGCAGATTCAGATGTTTAGTATATCATAGATTCAAAATGCAAATATGCTAGTAACATGTGGGCTTACAATTAGGGCTCATAGTCCTGATTATTCAATTATAACACATGCACAAGATATGGCTCTGAAGCACCTTCTACCAAAAGAATTCAAACAATCTAACTACTTCTAATCATGAACTACTTTCCTATGCATCTATTACATGAATATATATCCTCTCCAAATCACAATAATCCTCCGCATTGGCCAAGAATGATTACAAACTCCAATGAAAGAGATGTAGTGTGTGTACACGGATAGGTCACCCAAAACATATGGAAAACCTACACAAGTGACTAAATCAAGGTGTGGATCTTAGGGAAGGTTGGCCACGTGCCAAAATATGTTGACTGATGTTTCATTTAGCTCTGCAAGTCATGGAAGTGCTCCACAATTCTTCTCCTTTAGTTGGTTGTCTGTGAATGTGTGAATGCTCTGTTATGAGAAAACAGTTGATCTTTTGATAGTGATATCTTTCCGGTAACTAATCCAAATGATCTATATTTTGGATATGGTGTACACGATGTTGTCTAGATACTAAGTCTAGCCCTGCAAGGTCTGAAATGAAACTATGGAAGAATGTAGACCAATCTACTAAAACGGCTTCTAACTGAACTGACTGTACTAAACTAGAAAATGAAAGAAATGAAGAAAGAATACAAATATTTTTGGTTGATGCAAGATTACTCTTGAACTAGGGATGCTCCTACATTAGATACCTAGGATTTTTGAAAAAGTGAGTCCCTCACTTTGTAGAGGCTAGAGGAAAACCAAGATGGTCCACCTCAACCTAAGAAATTCAAGATGAGTCTTCTTCTGGTTTACCTTTCCACTTTACCTAATATTCCTTGTATTGTCTTCCTCTCGTCCTATGTCCAATTCTACTATCCAAGATGTCTTCAATCCACTCTAGTGCTTGTTGTGGTAACTGCTTCTTCAAATGATCTTCAATGTTGTCACTAGTTTCTCCTTCATGATACTGATATAGTTCTGCAATGTTGAAAATAGGTGATATGCCCAATGTCTCCAGTAGCTCCATATCATATACATTTCTTGAATCAAACTTCCTTAGTATCCTACATGGTCCAAACTTCTTCATCTTCAACTTTGTCATGCCCACATTCACCATGTGGTTATGACATGATAACCACATGTCATGTCCACATTGACCATGTGGTCATGACATGAATTATCAAAAATGTGGTCTAGGAGGTACATAGACAAGGCCACAGGTCACATCCGCAGTTTCAGGACTGCAGTCATCAGTAGGATTAGGGTTTTCATAGACCCTAGCCAGCTCATAGGGGTGGTTTTAGATCCACATCTTTACCTCCTAGACCTCCACAGTAGTAGCAGCATTAGTAGAGGTCATAGCCACAATAGAGGGCATGGAGTGGCCCTAATCGAGGATGGTAGTCTTAGGGTCCGCGGAGAGACCAATGTTAAAAGACACTAGCTAGAGGACCAGCTAGGTCACAACAATCCTTTAGAGGATCTCAAGGTAGTACAGTATGACTTGGAGCATAGCAACTTCTAGTTAGACTCAGTCAGCACAAGTTTAGATGTGTGGACCTTGTTATGTATGCAGTGGCGTAGGGTACTTGGCCAGAGAGTACCCATAGGGACTTATAGCTGGAGGACATCGTGTTAGTGAGTTTGAGGCTACAATTGGAAATATGGGATGATCTCACCGAGTCTTTGTAGTAGTTGATAACCGCCAAGCTGACTTTCAGGCCTCTGTGATAGAGACTCTAGGTACTATTGGGGATGTTCCCATTACTATTTTGTTTGACTCGGGAGCTGCAGACTCCTTTATTTCTCCATTGTTAGTGGAGAATTGCAGGATGATGGCCTCTAGGAAGGATGTTAGGTGGGAGGTTGATTTAGCTAAAGGGGCTAAGATGGCCATAGATTCAGTCGTCAGAGATTGTGAGATAGCACTTGGTGCCTTCACGACAGTTGTGGACCTTAGGGTCATACCCTTAGGGTCATATGGTGTGGTGTTAGGCATGGATTGGCTAGTAGCCCACAGGGCCAAGCTAGATTATTGCTAAAAGGTGATAGGTTGCCTCGATGATCACGACACAATAGCAGAGATAGTGGGTATTCAAAAGCCCACAATAGTTCACATGATATCCACTAAACAGCTTAAGCATTGTATACAGAAGGGTTGTCAGTTGTTCAGGATTCATAGTTAGTGATAGATCAGAGGATGAGTTAGAGGCTTCACTTGATGATCACCCCATCCTTAGGGAGTTCACAGATGTCTTTCCTCTTGAGCTTTCAGGGTTGCCACCTCATAGAGAGGTTGATTTTCATATTGACCTTGTACCAGGTGTCGAGCTAGTGTCTCGTGCACCTTACAGGATGACCACACATGAGCTCACAGAGCTCAAGCTTTAGCTAGAGGAGTTGCTAGTGAAGGGGCACATCCAACCTAGTGTCTCACCTTGGGGTGCACCAGTCATCTTCGTGAAGAAGGATGGGTCTCTTTGGCTTTGTATGGATTATAGGTAGTTGAGTAAGGTGACGGTGAAGAACTGTTATCCTTTTCCTATGATTGATGACTTATTTGACTAGATGTAGGGAGCCAGGGTGTTCTCTAAGATTGACCTGAAGTCTGGATACCATCAGTTATGCATCACAGAGGTAGATATCCATAAGACCACATTTTAGACTCATTATGGTCACTATGAGTTCATTGTGGTACCCTTCAGTTTGACAAATGCCCCTATATTATTCATGAGTCTCATGAATGGGGTGTTTCACACATTCCTTGATCAGTTCATGATTATATTCCTTGACAAAATTTTGATTTATTCACAGAGTGAGGAGGAGTATGAGGAGAACTTATGCCAGTTTTTAATGTTTGAGAGAGCAACAACTTTATGGAAACTTGGTGAAGTGTGCCTTCTTTAGATCAGAGGTTCAATATTTGGGTCACATTCTATCTAACAATGGTATCTCAGTAGATTCATCAAAGATTAGAGCTATCAGGGATTGGCCACCACCTACCAGCATAACAGAGGTTAGGAGCTTCATGGGACTAGTAGGATATTATCGCAGATTTGTTGAGGGCTTTTCTAGGATAGTACACCCTATCACTTCCCTTCAGTGGAAAGGGAAGAGTTTCTTGTGGATAGAGTAGTGTGAGAGGGCTTTTGAGGTCCTCAAGGAGTGTCGTACTAGTACTCCTATCTTAGCAGGACCTGATCCGGCAATAGACTTCATGGTTTGCATAGATGCATCATTAGAGAGTTTAGGAGTAGTGTTGATGTAGGGTGGTCGAGCGATCACATATGAGTCACAAAAGCTCAAGACCCATGAGTTGAACTGCCCATGAGTTAGTAGCATTAGTTAATGCTCTAGTTCAATGGAGACATTTCCTCTTAGGATTTCATTTCAAGTTACACTCTAACCATCATAGTCTACAATACATCTTCATGCAGTTGAATCTAAATGCCCACCAATGATGTTGGATGGAGTTCCTTTGTGAGTATGAATTTTGATGTACATTACATCAAAGGGAAGGAGAATGTGGTTACTGATGCCTTGAGTCAGAGGTACCATAAGATCTTGACCTTGACCTTGAGTGTAGACTTGAGAGGGTGCATCTTGCAGCACCTACTTGAGGATGAGTACTTTCTAGAGGTTCAATGGGAGTTGTGATCATAGAGGGCCCTTAAAGGAAAGTTTTCAAGGTATTCTCTTGAGGTTGATGGTCTCTTATGATATCGTCAACATATCTATGTTCCCCTTGTAGGTGATCTTCAATCTTTGGTTTTATCAGAGGCTCACAGAGCACCATATGCAACACATCCTAGGGTGAAGAAGATGCATGTCGAATTGAGATAGTTGTACCATTAGGTAAGTATGAGGTGTGATTTTGCAGAGTTTGTTTCTTGTTACCTTGAGTGCCAGAGGGTGAAGGCCAAGCATCAGCATCTAGTAGTTCTACTTTACCCTCATGAGATACCAGAGTGGAAATGGGATACCATTTCCATGGATTTCATTGTTGGTCTACCTTTGTCAGCTTGCCGCCATGATGCCATCATGGTGATGATTGACAAGTTGACTAAGGTAGCCCACTTTTCACTAGTACACATGACATACAATGCACTAGTAGTGGCAAGGGTATTCTTGAATGACATTGTGAGACTTCATGGGGTACCTTGTTGCATCATATTTGACAGAGATTCAGTGTTCACATCAGCATTTTGGAGAGAATTACAGTAGGCGTGAGGCACTCAGTTCAACTTTAGTTTGACTTATCACCCTGAGACAGATGGGTAGACTGAGAGGGTGAATCAGGTGTTAGAGGAAATGCTTCACATGTATCATATGGATCACCATTCTAGATGGGAGGACTACCTATACTTGGTGGAGTTTGCCTACAATAATGGGCATCACAACTCTTCTCTGTTCCAGTTGGGGATTAAAAAGACACAAGAATACAACAAAGAATGCATCATTCACTCTTCTAAAATGATGAATTGAGCCTTTCAATGTCAACTGGGAATAGTATTGGTATACAGGAACTACCCTCCTATCCCTTCTGATGTTAATCTTGGAAAAATCCTCATAGAGGCTGTAATGTACACTAGATAGGAAGTCATGTAGAACTTGAAGGTAGTGGACACCTTTGTTAGCTGTTCATGCAAAGCGTTGCTGATATGTTCACCCCAGAAAATGGTTTGCTTACCCTAGAGTATGACCTTAATGAAAGGATACATCCATTCATGAAACTGTGAAGAGGAAGACAAACCTCTTATCCTGCTAAGGAGAGTAATCAAGTCACCAACTTCCTCTACAAAATCACTTCAAGGGAAACTATGTGGCCACCTCAACAAATTTGACCTTGCAGTCTTTAGCCGTTTATTGTCGATCACTTTCTTTACTTTCTTTGGATTTTTGTCATATTCCTTCTATGCTTCCACAAAATCAAGCTTCAACACTTCTGTAGCAGGAGGGCACATAAATACCTTATCAATAAACTCAGGATCCAACCTGATTATCACATTACCACTAGCGTCCACCACAGCTCTAATATCTTTGTTATAGAAATGGGCACACTGAAGAACAAATTCCATGTTGTGAGCTGCCACTGGGAAAGACGACACCAGATGAATATTACTTTCAATTATCTTCTTCATCATAGCACTGGGGTTGCTTGACTTGGTTCTCTCTACAAACTCAGCCATATCAACATGGCCAATCTCTGTATCTCTAATGTCGTCAACATTAGAAGTGACTGAGATGATTGGGAAAACACCTTGATATTTGTACTTCATTGCTTTTGATTTCTTTGGAGACAACTCGTTCATTTGGATGAGCTATCACCAAGAAGATGTTGATGAAGAATGAAGATCCACAGAAGAAACTACAGCAAAAAGTCATGATCATGCAATTAGGGAAAGTACTGGCAATTTGGGAAAATTGCATGTCGATGATCACGACTATGGAAATGCACTTGAAAAAGGGCTATAGAGTGAGCAGGCCAAAAATTAGAGGAAAAGCAGGCTCAGGAAATCAAAACAGGAAATTTTCCAGAGTTAGGAAAATTTGGGATATTGTTTGCATGGGTGGCAAAATTCACCGCTCTTGCATGTGAGTTTTTTTTGTATATGCATTGGCAGCAAAATTAGCCGCTACTGCAGGCAATAAGCGATTTTCAAGTTTGATGTGCATCGGCAGCAAAAAACGACGACAATGCATATGGGAAAGTTTGCAAGTTAACATGTAAGGTGGTAGATTTTACCACCCATACACCTCCATTGGAAAGTTTCAAGAAAATACGTAAGTGGTGAATATCGCTGATGATGCATGAATAAGGTAGGGTTGCAATCTTCGGGATGTTCGGTCGGCGGAAATTGCCGACGACGCACATGAGCAAGATTTCAAGTGTTTTGTGTAAGGGCGGCAAAATTCGCCGCCCATACATGGTAAGGTCCACAAGGGTTTTGGTGTAGGAGCGGGTGTTCATGGTCAGTAAAATCGCTGAAACCCATATAGGTATGACTTAGGGCATAAACATTGGTTTTGGTCTAAAACATTTTTGACTTGAAGAACAAAACAAAATTGAAACGCACAATGAAGACAAAGATTCAAAAATTGAACGAAACAAAATAAAAACTATACAAATCGTCATGTTAACCTAAACCCTAAGAAAGAAAAGAAAACAAAAAAAAATTTACCTGTTCAAACGGTTGGAAACCTAAGTTTGATGACGAAGAGTTCAATCAAATCTTTACTCGACGCGATCAGTGTGAGGGAAGTCTATAGATCAGCTAGGCAGGAGAGGAAATGATAAAAAGAATGGCCAAATGAGTATTTAAAACTCAAAAACAAACATTAAATGAATGGCACAAGTGGCCATTAATGGCACTCCAAGTCGGAGATCCGAAGGATCTTCGCTTAGGTGGTGATTTCGGATGCTTCAACACGTGTGTCAAAAAACATGCAAAGGTGGTGAATTCTACCGACCATGAATGAAAACTTTGGGGAAACATGTAACGACGGCAAAAAATGCTGCCTTTACATGTGCAAAGAGAAACCTATGTAAAAGTGGCAAAATTTGCCGCCATTACACATTCAACAAATGAAAAGTAAAGAGATATGTATGAGCAGCAAAAAATGCCACCATTACATATCAAAACTCAAAAATTATTAACTATTGAAAATGGTCAAAATCAACATCTTAATCAATTTACAACTTAAACGATATTCATGAATATCGAGAAACTGATTCAAAGGAATGTCGCAAACCAGTTTAGAATGTCAAATGACTTCGCACAAGATCAAGGGAATCTTGTCTTGATTTGTGAGCTTAGAGTGTAGATTCATGAAACAGACAAGTTTCATGGGGGTTGTCTACAAAACCAAGCGCAGCCGATTTTGAGAACAACATGACTCATAACTTATGATCTTGCCTTGCCACCTAG
The DNA here is from genome assembly GCA_027924645.1 of Cunninghamia lanceolata. Taxonomy (NCBI): domain Eukaryota; kingdom Viridiplantae; phylum Streptophyta; class Pinopsida; order Cupressales; family Cupressaceae; genus Cunninghamia; species Cunninghamia lanceolata. The sequence goes on from BSBN01000155.1 coordinate 5,737,284, forward strand.
TCTGTCATGCATCCACGATGTGTTCATATTTCTGTACTGGGATGTTATATATCTGACATGACTCATGTTTTTGACTGGGATGCCTTATAGGTAGAGTCGGATGGGTAGTTGGCTTTGGAGCCAATTCACATCTTAGCTCCTTGGACACTGGGCCTTCGAGGCTGAGAACTGGACCAGGTCAGAGTACAGTGGGACCGTTATGATGAGGTCTTGGCTACATGGGAGGATACTACTAGTTTAAGGACTCTTTATCCTCACCTCTTTGCTAACTTCTAGGAGGAAGTATAGTATTAGGGGGGAGGATGTATGCCTTACCATATAGTTTTTCTTATGATACATTTGTGATGGATTTTATTATGGACTTGTGGATATTGGAGACTATTGATCCCATTCTTAGACCTTCATTACTTTCTCTCATATTGTTTAGATAAATGGTTTATGCTTTGTGGATGATTAGATCTCATGTTAGATTTCATTTGATGATATGTTGTTTAGATTCTATGATTTCATTGGATGATTATCAATATATGTATTAATGGTGAAATTGATGATATATCTTACATTATGAGATCTTGATTATAGTGGTGAATGAGAATGACTTGAGAGACATTTATATTTGTTAGCATGTGGTTATTATTGTTGAATATATGCAATTATGTGATCATGTGTGTGATGTATGTTGTTCACTTTGCTTCGTCTATTTACCATGTGCTATTAATAGGTTTGTGGAAGTGTGCAGGTTAATTTCCATGCCCATGAAAATCAAAGGTCAGACAATGACCATATGTTATATCCCTGTTCAGCTGACCTAGTCCTAAGTAGGACTAAGGTCATATTAGTTTGAGAATTTTGATTATGTTGTATTTGATTTATGGCATTTTGTAAGGTTTACCCTCTTTTAATTTATCTTTTGATGTGTTGTAAAAAGTGTAATGTTGGGTTTGCACAATTTTTAGTGCTAAATGTTTGAAGCCCTTTTTAAGTGATTTTGTGTTTCTAAGTGTTTCTAATGGTTAAATATTGACCCTAGGTCATACTGCTAGGGTCTAGGACCATTACTAACATGTTTAAACTTGATTTTGACCTTTTATGGTCACCCAAGCTTGACCCTTGAGTCAAGTGACGAGTTTGGGAAGTGTGAGAGGTGGTTGGAAGGTCACCATCTCACTTAACCTTAACCTCAACCACTTGGGTAAGGTTACCCTTGTTTCACATGCTTTAGAAGCTTCTTGAAGCTTCTCACATGTGTGAGACCTCTTCCTTATGCTCTCACACATGTGTGAGAGTACTTACTAGGAAGAGTGTAGCTTAGATGAATGAGAAGGTGACAAGTGTCACCTCCTCATTCATAAGAAGCTTCCCTTGTGTGTTCACATCTCCCTATGCTCTCACACATCTGTGAGAGCATTTGTTGGAGAGTGTGTAGATTTGTGGAATGGGGAGGTGACAAGTGTCACCTCCACATTCTTGTGGGGTTGTGATGAGGGTTATGTGGATGGAGGAGATGGTGGAAAGTGTCACCTTCTCATCCATTAGGGTTTGAAAACCTTGTCTATTTATCTCTCATTTTGATGAGATGGGGGTTCTTTTGTTATTTTCTTTTGGGAAAACTTATACTTGTGTTGGGAGAGGACTTGGAGATCTTGGAAGGAGTTGGGAGGACTTGTGAAGAGCTCTTCACCAAAATCCTCCATCCTTGAAGCTTGAGAGGCATTCCTCAAGGCTTCAAGCCTCTTTACTTGCTTATTTTGCTTATGAACTATGTATGTTATGATGTTTATGTTCATGTATTTTGTTGTAGTTTGGTTTATATGGGTTAAAGGGTTGTTGGGTGAGCTCTCCATGTGAGAGAGCTCACCTTAGTCTTGGGTGAGAGAAGATGTGAACCTCCTCAGTTTCCCCTCTTTGTGATGGTATAGTTTTATGGCAAGGGCCTTTATTTGGAGTTTTGGGGAGTTTGGTTTTATGGCATGAGTGCATTGTTTTGTGAAAAGAGAAGTATGGCAAGAGGCCAAGTGATTATCGAGAATTTTGGGCATTAAGAGTGTGGGTGTCCTTGGGTAGAGTGAGTACACTCTCTCACCCTTCAAATCCATTTTCAAAAATGGGTTAGTATTGTGTTATGCCTTGGGATAGGTGTTAATGTGCTTGATGCGAGTGTATTGTTCCTTGTGGTTTGCTCCTTGGTTGTTGGAAGGCCTCCTAGCTTGGGGGTGGCCTATTATTAGGCCTAGGTTGGGAGGAGAGATTCCCATGGGTATTGTGAACCTTCTTATGTGTTTTGTAGGTGCATTGGTGGCTATGGAGATATTGGACTTGGAGAGTAATTTTGTTTATAGTGGTATTTTGTAGTTTGTAAAACTAAAGGCATTGAGATGCCTTGCCCTCATTTGGGGGTTTGTAATAGTTCTCTTAGTGGAGAGATTGATCTCTCTTTGTGTTGTAGTCACTTAATACTTGTAACTTTGTAATCTATTTGGAATGGTTAAGGGAATAATGTAATTCTTCATTTTATGTCATGAAAGGAAAAAAATGCATTTCTATCTCAAACCTACCTCTTGGTATTGTTATTTTGTGGTGTATGAAAAAAATATCCTTGTGAAGAAAAAAAATATATTTATGAGCTTTGGAAGAAACAAGAACTACTATGTTAGTTGTAAAAGAAAAATAATTGTTTAATAGTTTCTTTAAAATGGGCCTCCTTCTTGGTTAAGTATTGTTCTACAAATTTATAGTCTTAGTTATTGATTTTTATTCTTATTCTTTTAATAGTTTTTTTTTTTTGATTCGTAAATATAGAGTTTTATATTGATCAGAAGGAATGTTTACAAGTAGGTGCCTATAAGCTATTTACCTGCAACCATCCAAACTGGCTTCTAAGGCAAAAACCCCTGATACCCTACTATAAGCAAACCTACTGAAACCTTACAGAGATATCTAAGCAAAATAACCATTAGGCTTACTGATCCATTAGTGACTTTTCTATAGACATGTACCTACTGAGAGTGATCACAAAGAACTGGGCCATAGAGGCCATGTTTTCAAAGAAGGCCAAGCCCTACTGCCATGGATTGGAGCCTACCAACCCATTCCCCTTCCCCGAAGTCACCATCCTCATGCAGCATGTTTTGGAGGAAACCAAAAACCTGGAGAACTCGATCCTGGTGTTCTATCAATGCCATGCCTTTCAAGTTAAGAATGAGGGGGAAGACCTTCAACACCTCTAGTGGATCTTTAGGGGAAGCAATGTCGTTCGGGCGAGGGATACCCACCCCAGGAATGACTGCCCTGAGAATGGAGTTGAGGCCCTAGAGGAATTCTGGCTTAAACAACTTCAGCATGAGGCTCTTCACTACTTCTAGTGACACCCCTGCATCCAGGATTGAGGCTAAAAACTGGGAAGAGATGTGAGAGTCTACCCTGTAGAACTTATCCGCAGATAGAAAATCTAATCCCAAGATAATCTTAACCACCGGGAGAAGAAGGCCCTCATGCCTTTGCAGGATACGCTTGAGCCTTAGGTCTGTAATGGCACCTTTGAAGGCCATCTGCTAGACTGAGATCTCCAACTGGAGAGGTGTTGACACTCCTAGGTTCACCAACCCATGCACAGAGATCTTAGCGATGAAACCAGAGCCTTTCTCCATACTGTCCGCTACCACCAATGTAGAGAGCAACTAACGCTTGATCGAGCTAATAGATTGGAATGAAATCTAGAGGTATCTATCTTTCAGAGCTGGAGAAGGATCACATTCATTTAACTACTACCTGTATTCATTGAACAGAGAGTTTAGAGATAGTGGAACATGCGACAGGTCATATCGGCAGAGTTGCTTACTCAGTAATGAGACCAGCGTATCAACCATGCGTTAATGCCATAATATAGACTTATGGCAGAGAGAATGAATTGGCCATAATGTAAGCTTATGGCAACGAGCCATCCAAATTCTCTTGGATTGGGTGCCCACCCTACCACCCCATAAAAAATTAAGACCAGGGATGTACCCCCTAGGTGACATGCAAATGCCCCACTCCACATGTTGCGGGTAAGTTAGGATACAAGATCCTGGGGGCCTCGAGAAATTTTACACCAGCCCAAGCTGGTGGGGGGCATCTCGTAGAGGACATGGGGGTGGGCTTAGTTCCTTAATATGGTTACACTCGACCTTACCTCAAGGTGTCCCCATGGCAAAATTTTAATAGTTATTTATATGTGTGAATATATATATATATATATATATATAGACACCTACATTATATTGTTATGCCTTTTCCTATATCTGTGTAAAATAATATATCTCTGGTTTTTTTTCAATAAAAAAACCAGAGTTAATTTTAGTAAATATGGAAAACTTAGGAAACTTTGGAAAACAAATAGAAGTTATTTTTTAACAAATAAGAAAAAGGGAGCATGAATTCATGTGCATAGAAAAATGAAAACCTAGGAGAAGATATTGATAAACCAAAAAAAATGTTAGGAAATAAATTATTGCAAAGGAATGCATGTTAGAGAACTTTTAAACAATTAAACCATTCCTTTGAAAATATCCTATTGGGAAGATACCTTCCACTTGGGAAGGTACCTTCCCACTTGCCCTCTTGAAAACCTACACATCCAACCAGAAAACACACAACTTGTTAATGAGAACCAATGTGAGAATTCCTTGCTTTTATAAACTTTTGTCTAGGGTTTGTTGTCCTAATCCCTTGGGATGATTTATTTAGACTTAATTAAATCTCGTTTGTTTGTGCAAAGCCACTTAGTGAGTGGAGGACTATTTTGTCTTATGTGGAGTGTGAGAATTATTAATTCTTTTTATTCTTTTAATGGGATTATTTTTCCCTAGTGCATATAATATTTTATTGTGAACATGATTAAATTATTCCCTTGTTAATTGACCCTTGCATTTGAATTACATGATGATATTAACACTATAATTATGGGCATTTAGATTAATTGAATTTTATACTATAGTGATAGTTAGATTTATTTATTTCAAAATTGTTGGGAAGGGTTCTTAGTCAAATTATGTATTTAATTCATTTAATTTTGAAAGGGGTTAAGCTAGGGAAATTGTTTTAAATTAATTTTTTGCAAACCTTCTATAATTGATGAGATGGCATTATGTTGTCGAAATCACTATAGGATTTATTTTATTTAGACCCGTTATGCTGTCGAAATTTATCTAGATTTAAATGGGTTAATTGCTTTTATTAAATCGTTTAAGTTATCCCTTTTTGTATTAAATGTTAGATTTTTTTTTTTTTAATAAAGGGGTAAAAACTTTATTGAAATTCAGAAAAGAACATTACAAAGCATCAAAGGGCCAAGGCCCTAGTAATCCATAAGAAACAGCCATACAAAGCATGAAACAACATCATCCTTCACCAATACCATTCGCATCCTCAGTAAGAATCTTCTCCAAGTCATGTCGGAGCTCATGAGGAATCTGCTCCCATTCATCAATCTTCCAACCATCTAAATGCTCAGAAGCCCACTTAGCCAAACAATCTGCTACCCTATTAAACTCCCTTGGAATATGGACAAAAGACACCATCTCCATCAAAGAACTTATTTGCAGAATTTGTTGCACCATCATAGCCAACTGCCAACTAACATCAAAAACCTTCTGTGTATTCATCAAATTAATCAAAACCTGTGAATCAATATTAAATGTTAGATTATTGTTTAAGGTAGAAATTTATATTATTTTTTATTTAGGTGTTTAGATCCCTAGGTCTTTAGTGGACCTAAGGTTAGATTTCAATTTATATCGAAATCGACTCACCTCATTTTAGTAACCCTAGGGTTGGAATCCAAAATAGAATCTAACCCTCTCAGTGTCACTCCTTGTGACATACACCCCCTTAGTGGCTTACACATCATAGGGATGGTGAAGTGTGTGTCACACCATCCCGTTGTGTTTGACCTTTCATGCCTTCAGGCGATGCACATGATGTATGTTGTTGAAACAACTACATGATGTGTGTGTGTCATCGAGCGTGCATGTTGCGCACGAGGGGGTTTTTTGAGTTGGGTAGAAATTTTTTTGATAATTCATGTCATGGACACATGGCAAATGTGAACATGACATGTGGTTATCATGTCATAACCACATGGCAAATGTGGGCATGAAAAACTTGTTATATGTCCCAACTAGATATCTTTCTTTTCTCAGATATACCATCACTTTATCTCCCACTAAAATTTTTTTGTGTCTTCTCTTCTCATATGCTTGCTCCTTATACTTACTATTCATCTTCTCCAAATGCTTCTTAACCTGATTATGTACTGTCTCCATATGTCCTGTAAATTCTTCTGCCTCTACTTGTGATAGAATAAGATCCCAATTTCCTGCCTTCTCTCTAATCAAACATCTTAACAAGTTTCTCAAACTCCTATTTACCACCTCTATCTATCCATCAGTCTATGGATGAAATGCTGAACTAAACTTCAAATCTATTTTCTTCTTCTTCCAAAGTGTCCTCCAAAAGTATCCAAGGAATCTTGTATCTCTCTGTCTAAAACTATGCTCTTAGGTAATCCATACAATCTCACAATCTCCTTGAAAAATAGGTCATCCACATGAACTACATTAGTTTTCTTCTTACAAGGTATGAAATGTGCCATCTTTGAAAATCTATCCATCACTACAAATATTGAATCATGTCCTCTCTGTGTCTTCAGAAATCCCAATATGAAATCCATGCTTTTGTCTTCCCAAGGTCTCTTCGGTACTGTCAAACATTTGTACAACCCAGTATTCTGACTACTTCCTTTTGCAACTTGACGTACTCTACAACTTTGCACAAACTTCCTTACATCCTTATATATCTAAGTCCAAAATTAATTTTCACTTACCAAAGCCACTATCTTGTCAATTCCAAAATGTCTTGCCAATCCACCACTATGCTTTTCTTTGATCAAATTGTCTCTCATTGAACTCCTAGGTATACACATTTGATTTACTTTGAAAAACATATCCTCTTGAATGAGACAATCCAACCACTTACTTCTATCTATCACAATAGGTTCCTTATATGTTTTCTATGGTTCTACAAAATCAAGGTCTTCTTCATACATGTCCTTCAATTCCTCAAATCCTAACACTTCAACTCTCATCTCTGTCAGCAAGTACCTTTTTCTACTCAATGCATCTGCAACTTTATTTGATTTCCCACTTCTATGCTTTAGTACAAATGTATAACTATGCATGAACTCTACCCATCTCATATGTCTCTGATTCAACTTCCCTTGACTATTTAGATATTGCCAAGCTTGATGATCTATATATAACACAAATTCCTTAGGTAACAAGTAATGTCTCCACTTCTTCAAGGCTTGAATTATGACATAGAACTCCTGATCATAAACTGAATATCTTCTCCTTGTATCATTCAACTTCTCATTGAAATATACTATAGGTCTACCTTCTTGACTTAATATTACTCTTATTGCATTTCCACTTGCATCACAATCTACTTGGAATACCTTCTTGAAATCTAGTAATGCCAATATTGGTTGCTTTGTCACTTTTTGCTTCAACAATTCACAACTTTTATTTGCTCTTGATGTCCAATTAAAGTCCTTTTTATCACCTCTCATTGTCTCTGTCATAGGGTTACATATTGAACTGAAATTTCTAATGAACTTCTAGTAGAAACTAGCTAATCCATAAAATGATCTAAATTCTCCAATACTTTTAGGTGTACGCCATTCAACAATTGCTCTAACTTTCTTAGGATGCATCTTCAATCCTTTCGCAGAAATCACAAATCCAAGTATAGCAATTCTTCCTTCATGAAACTACACTTCTTGATGTTTATCATCAATTTCTCCTCTCTTAACCTCTATAATACTTGTCTGAGGTGGAACAAATGTTCTTCTATTGTCTTACTGAAAATTAGAATATCATCCAAGTATACAATAACAAACTTACCCAAGAATTTCTTCAAAACTTCATTAATCAATCTCATGAAAGTACTTGGTGCATTTGTCAATCCAAAAGGCATCACTAACGACTCATAAAATCCTTCATTTGTATTAAAAGCAGTCTTCCACTCATCTCCTTCTCTGATTCTGATATGATGGTATCCACTCTTCAAGTCTATCTTTGTAAAATATTTTGCTCCACTCAAACAATCCATGATATTATCCATCCTAGGTAATGGAAATCTATATTTAATTGTGATATAATTGATTTCTCTAGAGTCTATACACATTCTCCATTCTCCATCCTTCTTTAGTGCTAGCACTGTAGGTACTACACAAGGGTTCAAGCTTTCTCTGATTAAACCTTTCCTCAAAAATTCTTGTATCTGTCTATTCAATTCTTCATTCTCTACTAGTGTCATTCTTTGTACTACTTTATTAGGCAAACTAGCTCCAGGTATAAGATCCATGTAATGATTGATAATCCTGATTGGTGGCAATCCTTTAGGTACATTATCTAATATGATGTCTTCATACTTTGTTAGCAATTCAGTTATCTCCTCTGATTATGATTCTTTAGTCTCTATCCTTAGGGTTTCAAGCTTCTTAGGAATCAAAGCATAACACACATTCTCATGTCTCAAACCATGCAGAAATTTCCTTCCATCAACCAAACAGATTCTAGCATTCTCACATACTTCACCCTTAGGTTCATTTTCAAAAGGAATCAAAGTAATTCTCTTTCCATTTGATGTTACAGTATAGGTATCCTCTCTTCCATCATGTATAGCTTTTCTATCATATTTCCATGGTCTACCCAAATAATATCACACAATACTTCATCATGATAAGATCCAATATTAAATTTCACCAAACATTGTTCACTCACCAGTACCTTAGGATCATCCTAAATCCATACTATCTGATATAGAATAGGGTGTTTCAATCTCTCTAGGTTTAGCTTAGTCACCATCTCCTTTGAAACCAAATTATCTAAACTACCACTATCAATTATAACCTTACAATATTTACTTCCTGATTTGCATCTGGTCCAGAACAAATGTTTCCTCTGCGTTGGTTACTCATTTGTCTCTATTTGAAATAGTTCTCTCCTCATGACAAATGATTCTCCTATCTCAGGTTTACCAACCAAATTAGGTGATCCAACAGGTTCTTCTTCCACATAGGCTATTCTTCCATTGTTCTTAGTCTTCTTGCTTGTACTTCCTTGATGACATTCAAATGCTCTATGTCCTTCACCTCCACACTTAAAATAGGTTCCTTTGAATTTTCTCCTCTCAAGTTCTCTTTCATCTCTTCTATGTCCTTCACTCTGATAAGAATTAGAGTTTCCTCTTTGATAGAAAGCTCTGTCATCTCTCCAGTATGCATTGTTATCTCTGTCTTCCTTCTTGAATGTGCTATCTTGTCTATTCTACTTGTATATGATCTTTCTCCTCCAAAATATGTTCTACCTCTCTATCTCTGCTCATGCTTCTTGTTCAACTTTTCTTCAACTTTTAGGAAAAACTGATATGCTTCTTCCAGTGTTGTCATCCTTACCAAACTCAGTTCTTCTTGAATGTTCAATCTTAGTCCATTGATGTATCTTGCTACTTTCTTTGTGCTTTCTTCACTATTTCCTATCCTTATGATCATCTTATGAAACTCTTCAGTGTACTCCATATATTTCTCCTTTTGTCTCAAGTTCTGCAATCTCTTCAACAGTTCCAACTCATAGTTAGCAGGTATAAACTGATTCTTCAACTTTGTCACCATTCTATACTATTTTGTGATCATTTCTTTTCCTCTTCTATTTCTATCCAACTAAACTTCTTTCCACAAAATAGTAACATGTCCTTTTAACTTAGTCTTTGTAAATTTTACCTTCTTCGGATCTTCAATTTCTTCATACTCAAAGTATTCTTCTAGGTCATATATCTAATCAACCAATTCCTCTAGATTCAAATTGCTAGTATAGTTTGATACATCCACTCTAGGTCTTTTCCCAATCTTCAAAATAGATCACAACATCTTCACTCGATCTGATTCTTCTTCTTCTTCTAGGGTTTCTTCATTTTGATTAGCAAATTGAAATTATTCATCATCATCACTTTCAAAATTAGGTCTCGGTGTTAATCCTCTTCACCTATCTTCTTCAATAGCATCTAGTCAAACTCACATTTTTTCATCATCTCCATCATCTCATCCATTCTTCTAGCCATAGTACCAACAACAGGTATTCTCCTTGGTGGCATCTCTTCCTAGGATCAAGTGCAAATGCCTCACAATCAGTGATTCATTGACAACACAGGTAGTCTACCTAGAATTTGGTGATTTGTTGATAGAAAGATCTTACAGAATGCTTTCACCAACTTTTCTCACTTTTCTCCCAAAAGATTCAAACTTGACTCTAATACCACTTGGTGCAATCACAGTTAGGAGAGTCCATGGAGTGAATAGTCCAGACCGTGTAGAAAGACTAAACACAATGGAAGAAACTCAAATATAGGATGCAAATGCAGATTTAGATGTTCAATATATCATAGATTCAAAATACAAATATGTCGGTAGCATGCTGGCTTAAAATTAGGGCTCACAAGCTTGGTTCTCCAATTACAAAACATGCGCAAGATATGGCTTTGAAGTGCCTTCTACCAAAAGAATTCAAACTATCTAACTACTTCTAATCATAAACTACTTTCCTATGCATCTATTACATGAATATATATCCTCTTTGAATCACAAGAATCCTCCACATCAGCCAAGAAAGATTACAAACTCCAATGAAAGAGATGTAGCATGTGTACACAAATAGGTCAGCCCAAAACATATGGAAAACCTCTGCAAGTGACTGAATCAAGGTACAAATCTTAAGGAAGGTCAGCCATGTCCCAAACTATCTTGAATGATGTTTCATTTAGCTCCACAAGTCATGGAAGTGCTCCACAAGTCTTCTCCTTCAGTTGGTTGTCGGAGATTGTCTGAATGCTCTATTCTAAGAAAATAGTTGATCTTCTAATATCGATATCTTTCTAGTAATTGATACAAATGATCTAAATTTTGGATATGGTGTACATGATGATGTCTAGATGCTAAGTCCAACTTCACAAGGTCTGAAATGAAATTACAATAGAATACAAACTAATCTACTAAAAGTGCTTTTGACTGAACTAACTACACTGAACTGGGAAATGAAAGAAACAATGAAAGAAAGAAAATATTTTTGGTTGATGCAAGATTGCTCTTGAACTAGGGATACTCCTACATCAACAATCCTCATGGAAGAAGAGGTAAAATAGACTCCATGGCACAATAGTAGTACCAACACTGTAACATCAATATAAATATCCTTTTTAGGGTTTGGTGAGTTACCATGGGTAACCAAACCCTAGGTCCTCATACTCCACTCATGCCATGAAGTTATTTTGACCAAAAAATTCCACCATTATCAATATAAAATCCTCAAAATTTTGAATACCTTATGCTCATCTAACTAGGACCTCAAGAACATCCATGTGCATCCAAAGTCATGTCAAGCAATCACAAACTCCATACTCAAATCAAGATAATTAATTAGGACCTAAAGCTTACAAAAGAAGATAAAAATTTGATGGAGTAGTTCTGAGAGTCTATGGCACCTAGTAATGATCTATTTCGACCTACAGTTGGATGTCAGGTCCCTTCATAATAACCTCTCTTAGTTTCTATTAACTTCTCTTAGTTGTAGTTAACTTAAAATTGTTTGACCATACCAACAAAAGTATTCTTTCAAAATGCCTCATTTACGTTCAACATAACGCTGCCAAGAGCCATATTTTATGTTCTTCACCTCGTGAGACTAAATTGACTATACCAACACATCAAGGTGGGTGGGTGTATTCTAAAGGAGTCCCTATTTCATTATCTAACTTTCCTAATCCTTCCTAGATACATAGTTATGACAAAGTCTCTTAAGAGACCTAAGAGCAAAAAACTACCAAACATTGGCACAATGGTTCTTAGAGGCTGTGGCACATAGGAATATGTTTAGATGTAAAACTAGGTGTTAGGTCCTTCCATGTAATAAATTATCTTAGTTTTCATCAACTCAAAACCATTTGACTATGCTAACAATGGATGCATTCTTGCAAAATACCTCATTTGCATTTAGTGTAATATTAAAAAGAGCCATATTTTATGTTCTTCACCTCGTGGGATTAACTGACTGTACCAACACATCAGGGTTGGTAGGTATATTGTAGAGGAGGCCTTGTTTCATTCCCCAAGTGTCATAATCCTTTTGGGCTTCACAGTTCTAGTAAAGTCTCTTAAGAGACCTTAGAGAAAAAACAACAAACTTTGGTCCATTGGTTCTTAGAGTTTGTGGCACCTAGGAATGAACTATTTATACCTAGAACTAGATTTCAAGTCTCTCCATAATAACCTCTCTCAATTTTTTCAACTCAAAATAAATTGACCATGCCAACAACATATGCATTATTCTAAAGTATGTAACCTACCCCCGACTTCCTGGGATTGCCCCGTGATGCTCCATCAAAGTTTAATTTAATGAAGGGCCAACTAAAGGAGACCACTTAAATAGATTTTTGTCCACCTTGATCCTTATGTTATGTGTATTGAGATATGGGAGTTGGTGGATGTAAATGTTGCCACTGCCTTAGCAATAAATTATCCCAACTTGTGAATTAACCTCTAAAGACTGAGCTCTTGGTGGACATTTTACATAGCCACTTCTGAGATGGCTCCTTATGATAATTATCTTGAAAATGGGAGAAGGAGACTTTCTGAATATTCTACAATTTGTTTGAGCTAGATGTGCCATATAACCAATGAGGGACTTACCTCCCATACACATGCAAAGGTTGAATCTATATGGAGAGAAGGCCATCCTTTAAAATGATTGAGTAGAGACCTAGGGAGAGGGGCTTCCCAATTTAGCTTTGCACATAACCATTTCCAATATTGGCTACTAAAAGGGAAATTTAGGAGTAGATGATCCACATCTTCTTCTTCTTCTCTGCAAAGAACACACCTAAAATTGGGAGAAAAACCTATCTTGTTCATCCTTTTACATGTTAATATTCTAATGTGAAGTAATAACCAAGTAAAAACTCTAGCTTTAGGAGGACAGACATCTCCCCAACAAAGTTTGTAGGGCCATTTAGTTTTGATTTCCTCCAACATGTATTTGTATCTAACCATGAAAATCCCAGACATAGCCACTGTCCAGTTGATCTCATCTTCACTCTTAGATGGGATGATGACTCTTTATGTCAAAATTACTACTTAAGATATCTTTCTAAGGTCTAGGAAAATCACAATCATTGAAGTTCTTCCATTTGACTTTATCACCATTGTCCTAGTTCCAAGGTTCCCATTAATTTTTACTTCATTTCCCAGTTTTGTTTGAAGAAAATATTGGCCTCTTTCAAATCATCTCTAATGCCTAATGAAGGATGATCGTTCCATGAGTCCTAGAACAATGCCTTATCACCCTTATGAAAAATCCATGTTAATTTTAGTATAATAACTTCTCTACCTTGTACTAGGAAGTTCCACATTTTAGATCCTATAGGTGGATTGGTACCATTGAAGTGTTGATAACTAAGAGGGGGGGTGAATCAGTTATCTTAATTACTTTAACTTTCTGATCAATTAGTGCAGCATTAAATCATATAAGCAAACATACCCACGAAAATAGAAATAATATGAATACACATTGCACAATGATTTTGATGTGGAAAACCTTGTTAAGGGAAAAACCACAGGGTGATTAACCCAAGAATGTATTCTCTGTTAGAAGAATAGAAATACAAAATGGCACTTGCCAATTAGGGCGCACTGCCCAAGCACACTGCTCACAAGACGCTCATTGCTTACAAGAGACTCACTATCTACAAGTTATAAGGAGAGTAACAAGATACTTGAACTGATGGGAAGCATCCACATGTGCTTGGGTTCAGTTCTGGTTGAGCTCAATATACTAATCTACTACACTTCATTCTTCCTCTTCTTTGATGCTACTGTCCTATCACATACCGGACCTGCCTTACTACCTTTACACTGCTCTTCTACTTTTATTTGCACAACACAATACACCACACACACTTTCATATTGAAATAAATCTCTATATATATCCGCACCAAGGATTTCATCCACTTTCTAGTCGGCATCCAGAATACTTACTATTTTCCCAAACTCTTGGTCTGTCGGTTGAATCCTTGCTTATCAAGTGATGCATATCAAAGAGATGCTTATAGAAGTCATCAATCATGTTGGCCAATCATGAATGATACCTTAAGACACTTGATCACCATCAATAACTCATCCGGATTAAGGTTTGATGCTCTGCCAGTCAGTTCTTCCTCTGTCAATTCTACCAAATAGGAACCCAACACTTAGGTGCTCATAACTTTTCACTCTTTCATCACCGGAGGCTCAATCTCTGGAATGTATCAGTCAAGGTACACCTCTTGACTTCCCCAAGTCTGTACTTTACTAAGATACTTCCTCTAAGAGATCTGGACCTGACTGTCAGACCTTGCCACATGCTTTGTTCTTGCTTACCGGACCACAACACTCTTCAATCTGACTTTCGGTATAGGCACACCATGTCCTGCGGATGTGTGGGATGAACTTTGTTGCCATCAATGACAACAATCATGAAGCCACAATGTGTCTCTTGCCAACAATCTCCCCCTTTGGCATTAATGTACACTTTACCAGAGCTCCCCCTTAGCTAGATTCCACATTTTTCACTCTTCCTCACTCCCCCTTTGACATCAATGGCAAAGGGTAGGGTTCACACACCAAAATTTCCAAAAACAGTCTATACATATCCACATAAGTGTATATACAAGTTTGTAGTTACATATACTTAAGTATATCTACAAAAGTATTCTTCAACTGTACAACTTCTGTCACCCAACTCTGCTTCATCCTATCCAAAATTGAGATGTGACCACTCAACAGGAATGCAAACGCTTCTGCCTTCTTAAGATCTGTCGGATCATTGGTTCGGGCTGTGGCCTGAGCATCAGTTAGGGCCTCATGCATGGCCTCTAACTTAGGGATAATGATCCCTCTAAGTTCACCCATCCAGCTTATTATGTTCTTCCTTTTCTTCTCAAGTTTCTTTATTGCATTTGTGACTGCAATAGTCTGACACTCTTGATTTACTATGGAAGAGGAGAGAGGATCAAAACTTTGAGACAAACTTAGCAGTTTATCCTCTTGCTCTTTTACTTTCTTCTCAATATCTTTGGTCACTTTAGGCCAGGATAAACAAAATTTATAGATATTTCTGCCATCTTTAAGAGCATTTTCTAAGCTCTTTATACCAATATCCATAACTCTCCTATCATTGGTTATTAGACCTTGTACTTCGGAGAATCGCTTTCCCAAAAACTCCTTCCAGACCTTTTCTTCTGCTGACTTCTCTAAGGAATCAAAATGCATATTAATAGAATTTACAAGAGACTTTAGATTACCAGATATGGAGGCCAAAGAATCCTTTTGGAAGGATGGCATAATCTTCTCCAATACACCAGATATAGCTTCTATGAGCTCACAGTCTTCCATGTGAGACTTTAGAAGTTTTTCTTTTGCCTTTGCTTGAGTGAAGGATGCTAGCTTCATGGTTTGCACCAGAGAGAGGGAATCAAAATTGAATTAACCTTGAAGAAGTTCTGGTTCATCAAATTCCATCATTTCTTTGGTTAAGAAATCTTTGACTGCTTCTACTGTGTCTCTTGCTGGTGACAGGGTTTTCTCCCCTTCTACAGCCTTAGCACTATCATCTGTGGTCTTTTCTGTTTGACCTTCTTCACTTCCCTTTACTTGTTCTTCTTGACTGATGCTCTCTTCTTTTCTTTCTTCTCCTTTAATTCCAGATTATGCAGGAGGATCTGGAAGAGAAGTGTCTTCTTCTTCATGAACTTCCTCTTCCGAAGTAGAGGAATCTAAGTCTTTAGCTTTCTCTTCACTTGTCTCATTTGCCTCTTCTGCCATTGTCTCAGTAGATTCTTCTTTGTCATCCATAGCCGAGGGATCATCACCTAAGTCCTCTATAATAGGAATATTGAAGCTTTTGTATGCATTCTGGAGGATGTCTTTTGTTTCTTTAGCCACCTTGTCAGTTTCTCCAAGCATAAGCTAATTCATCCTAACTTTGCTCCGGAATTCATCCTTGCAATCTTTGAAGATCATATTCTTTTGCTTAGGAGTGATGGAAGGATAGAGCTAAATGGCTATCTATTCCCAGATCTCCATATCCTTTGCCTTAGCATTATTCTTTCTGATTTCAAGTTCCTTCTCAAGGCTTTTAGGAATTAGAGATATGATCTCGATGAAAGCTTTGTTGTAGATATTCAGATACCTGACTATGGCATCTTGCAGGATCTTCTGGTCAGCTTCACTATGTTCATCATAGTATTCTGTTAATGTTTTCAGGTTTCCATCCACAGTAATTGCCTTGATGATATTGTCAAGAGTAGGCTTCTCAATACTTTTATGTGTCTTTTCTTCTTCCTTGTCTAGACCGGTAGATGATTCACCGGATGTCTTCTTTTTCTTTTTCATTTTCTTTACCTCCTCATTTGATTTTATCTCTTCATCATCTTTAAGGCTTGTGTATGATCTTGTAGCCTTTGTCTTTGTTCTCTTTTCTCTTTACCGGATGATTTTGCTTCTGATTTTGATGCCTTTGAGCTCTTAGTAGTGGTAGATGTAGAGCTTTTAGAGGATTTGGTCTAGGAGGGGGCTTCTACCAGATCACTTTCTTTTTCTGCCTCTTCCTTTTCTTTTTCTATCCTTTCTATCTTTTCTCTATGTGCATCAACTGCCTCTTTGAGATGCCATACCTTTTGGCAACATTCTCTACTTATTTTCTCACTTTTCTCTTCATCTCCAGTTGTCTTAGTTCCACATGAATCTTTACACTCAATTCTTCAAAGGTTCCAAACCTTTCTGCCTTGGGATCCTTGGGCTGACTTAGCATGTGTTGAACATGCAGCTCTACAATTTTCTCATCCACTTCATACCCCATTGGAATGATCCATATTGTTCTTGGTTCCACTACCTCCATTA
The DNA here is from genome assembly GCA_027924645.1 of Cunninghamia lanceolata. Lineage (NCBI taxonomy): Eukaryota > Viridiplantae > Streptophyta > Pinopsida > Cupressales > Cupressaceae > Cunninghamia > Cunninghamia lanceolata. The sequence continues at coordinate 5,754,308 of BSBN01000155.1, forward strand.
GGCATTGACCAGTGTCTACCATAAAGCACACTATATCCTTGTATTTTTCAACTAGGGATTGGGGAATTCTTTCTCTAGCCTGCATCATGCTTTGGAAGTTTTTGAAATGACCCCGCAGTGCAGTGTTTTGATCCTTGGCATCACCAAGCCCTTGTAAGTAATCTCTTATTTGAATTGCAACAGGTCTGACATTTTGCCATACCCAACCACTGGATCCAGGTAGCTCATTCATAAAGTAGAAGAATAAACACAGTATCAACCCACCATACTTGAAGGCGTTCTTCTTGTCCTTCTTGATCTTTTGTAGGTTTTCCATCAGTTGGCTCAAAAGGAGTTCACAAAGATCATAATCTTCATTCTTTCTCAACATTTCATAAGTAGTGTAGATTGTTGTTCCAGATATAGAGTTTTCTCTGCTGGAGTGATATATCTTGTAGCCAATAATCATGGAGGCAGACTTGATGTCCGAATCTATGATATCCTCAACTGTCATTGCTCTTTTATCAAATTTAGATCTAGTAGCCTCACTCACAGTTTGGTTTTTGATTGATTTTAGAGTAGGTAACCCACCGGATGAGTGCAATCTAGTTATTGCCCTAATTGCTTCCTTGGTTATCTTGAATGGCCTCATCAACCACATAAATTTGTCATACATTCTGCTCAAAACATACCGGACCCAATCATCTTCAGCAAAATAGGGAAAATGAATGCACTGTCCAAAATGTTTATCTCGGATGGCCTTATACTGAGGTTTTAGTTCAAAAGATTCATTTATCAGTTCCTTGTGGTAGATATCCATCAGCTTGGATTCACCAAATTCTTCAATGTTTGCGTGAATGTAAACCCTAACGTCTTCTACATGCAGAATTCCATGTGGAAAGCTAGAAAATACACCTAGGGGATCAACTTCTAGGGATTTATAGGGATGTTTTTTGAATTTAGGGCATGCAGCCTATCAGTGATCTTCACCACATTCAGAGTAGCCATCTTAAAGATTCAGAGAGAGAGTTTGATCAAGAGCGAAGAATACCTTTTTACACTTCTAGGTTTCATGGAATGAGATGGATCGGATTGCTAGAAGAATTGTCTTCTGTGGTTGATCTTTGAGAGGCTTGAGATAATTTGTTTGCAAAGCTCTTTTTCTCTTCTTCTCAAGTGCAAATGTACAAGTGATGAGCAAATAAACCCTTTTATCTTTGAGCAAACCCTAATTCCATATTGCAATAAATGCGCAACTTAAGTCATTCCAGTTGCCTTGTTCTCCTTGTTCTAAGAGAGATCTTTTTTGGATCACTGAGATATACATAGAGTTTTTCTTGATGATTAGTGACAATCTATCCTCCTTTCCCAAACATTTGATCTACTCGTAAATCAAGCTACCTCAAATTTTAATCATACCAGATCTAATTGTGAAAATCCTATTCTTACCAGATGACTATTAAACTGGATTAATCTTGATGATTAACCTCTTCAAATTCATTGTGGATCTTTCATATCTTCCCCAAGGGTTATTTAGATGTTTCTCTGAGAGCCCTTTTAGTCTGCAACCTTCCATGTGCCAATTTTAGGCACCAATTGACTGGCTGGGGGAAAATATTTTCTTTTGTGACTCCCCCTGAGCCAGAGCTCATCTATTTAGTTTCTAGAAGGAATATCAGCACCAGATTCTGGTGTGGATCCATCCCTATCATTTTTTGTACTTTTCTTCACCCAAATCTTGTTCATTTCCCTTTGAATTATATCTGCATTCACTTTTCCTTTTCCTTTGTCTTGGTTTTGAATATGATGCACCGGACCCTTTCTGTCTTGATTCTTGCTTCTGCAGAATTTGGCAATATGACCGGATCTATTGTAATTGTAGCAAACAACATTTCTTTGCATATTTGATTGATATCCTCTTGATCTACACTGATTAGCCATATGTCCCATTCTATTGCATGCAAAATATCTACCATTGAATGAATTGTTCATTTGCATATTTCTTCATTCATGAGTTTTGTGACCATACCTTTTGCAATTAAAACATTGTCTATAGAAGGATGAACTAGACTAATTCATTCTTCTTCTGCACTAATTTGCTTTATGACCAAAGTTATTGCAATTGTGGTAGTATCCATTGAAGGAAGGGTATCTTTGAGCATTTGGTTGCCTTATCGGAGGTCTTCTAGGCCTATTTCTTGGATTTTCTGATTTGGAGTTCTTCTGACCAGATCTGGAGCTTTCACCTTTTCATATCCCAAGCCTTGCTTGTCATCTACCCTCTTTTGGCTTTGAAGAAGAACTTTAAGTTGAGTAGAGCTTATCTTGAATTTCTCTTTGTATTCATTTGCTATTTGAAGCTCCCTTTTAAGAGTGTCAATTTGATTCTCAAGTTGTTCTTCATTTTCTCTAGCTTCTTCGAGATCAGATTCTAGATGCCTGATTATTCTATCCATTTTGTGGTAGTCTTTTGATTTCTCCTTGAGAGATTGTCTTAGATAATCTTCAATTTTCTTTTTCTCTTCAATTTCTTGAGTGAATTTCATAACTCCTAATTCTATTTCATGTCTTACCATAATGACCTCTTTTGATAACTTTTCACATAACTTGGTTTTCTCCTTTAGATCTTCATTTGTATCATTGGCTTCACCTTGACTTGCCAATTGTTGAAGCAGATCCTTTCTCTTTTTCATAGAGATACTTAGTTTCCCTTTTAGTTCATTTATGAAATCATTAGCCTGTTTGAGTCTTCCCTTCAATTCATTGACTTCAGAGTTAGATTGCTCAAGATCATCTAGGGCAGACTGAAGTTGTTCCCTCATACCATACACATCCATTTGAATTCCCAGATCTCCTCAAGCTGTTAGGCTTTGTTTGAAGGAACTTGGCTCTAATACCAATTGTTGATACCTGAGAGGGGGGGTGAATCAGTTATCTTAATTACTTTAACTTTCTGATCAATTAGTGCAGCATTAAATCATTTAAGCAAACATACCCATGAAAATAGAAATAATATCAATACACATGACACAATGATTTTGACATGGAAAACGCTGTTAAGGGAAAAACCATGGGGTGATTAACCCAAGAATGTATTATCTGTTAGAAGAATAGAAATACAAAATGACACTTGCCAATTAGGGCTCACTACCTGAGCACACTACTCACAAGAGGCTCACTACCTACAAGAGAATCACTGTCTACAAGTTATAAGGAGAGTAACAAGATACTTGAACTAATGGGAAGCATCCACATGTGCTTGGATTCAATTCCGGTTGAGCTCAATATACTGATCTACTACACTTTATTCTTCCTCTTCTTTGGTGCTGCTATCCTGTCACATGCTGGACCTGCCTTACTGCTTTTACACTGCTCTTCTACTTTTATTTGCACACCACACACACCTTCATACCGAAATCAATCTGGTATATATATCCACACCAAGGATTTCATCCACTTTCTAGTCGGCATCCAGAATACTTACTATTTTCCCAAACTCTTGGTCTATCGGCTGAATCCTTGCTTATCAAGTGATGCGTATCAAAGAGATGCTTATAGAAGTCATCAATCATGTCGACCAATCATGAATGATACCTTAAGAAAATTGATCACCATCAATAACTCATCTGGATTAAGGTTTGATGCTCTGCCGGTCAGTTCTTCCTCTGTCAACTCTACCAAATAGGAACCCAACACTTAGGTGCTTATACCTTTTCACTCTTTCATCACCAGAAGCTCAATCTCTAGAATGTATCAGTCAAGGTACACCTCTTGACTTCCCCAAGTCCGTACTTTACTAAGATACTTCCTCTGAGAGATCTGGACCTGATTGTCAGACCTTGCCACATGCTCTATTCTTACTTACTGGACCACAACACTCTTCAATCTAACTTCTGGTATAGGCACACCATGTCTTGTGGATGTGTGGGATGAACTTTGTTGCCATCAATGACAACAATCATGAAGCCACAATGTGTCTTTTGCCAACATGAAGATCCTTTCTCTATCTCCACTATCTAAATACTTGGCCTCGTGCATGCCAATTGTACCTTTAACAATATCTCTCCTTGGGATGAACCTCCTTATTCCTATGATACTATTTGTGGAAGAAAAGTAGCTAGTATTGAAGTTATTACCTTAGAGATGATCTTATATATGGTATTACATAAAGAGATATAGGCTTGAAATCTTTAAACATAGAAGGGCACTTTGTTTTTGGTATTAGAGCAATAAAAGAGGCATTTGTTTCCTTCAATATGTTCCTATGTTTTCTTACTTCTACTACCAATAAAACATCCCTACCCATGAAGTTCCAACTCTTTTGCAGAAAAACCATGGAACCATTTAGCCAGGTGCTTTATCACTGATATAGAAATATAGTAGTTTGAATTTTCTTCAAGGTGATTTCTTTTGCAAGGCTTTCATTTTGATCATTTGAACTATCATCTTTGGGATGTTATTTGTAACCAACTCATATTGGCCTTATATATGGCTTTTGTCACAAGCAAGTATATCCATAAAAAATTTACTACTTCCTTTTGAATTTCTAATTGGCTAGTGGTAGTTGCACCATCCACCTTCTTGATATTGTATATGGAGTTGATTGATCATTTGAAATTTGTTGAGATGTGGAAATGTTTTGTGTTCCTATCTCCCTCTTTTAGCCATGTTTCCCTAGATTTTTATCTCCAATATATTTCTTATCTAAGCAGTATTTCCTGTAGCTCCTCTTTTAGACAAATTTCTTCATTATAGGTTACAACAACTTCATATCATTGTAAATTATATGAGTTGATAATGCTAATAACTAATTCTGAATTCTTTCTTTCAATTTGAAAATGTTTTTGAAATGATAGTGATTCCATGACTTGGCACTAGTAGAATTTGGCAAATAAATGATTACGTGACTAAAACTTTTAGTCACGACAACTAAAAATGAATAAATTCTACTATTTCTTTGCAACATAGCTATAAATGACTAAATAAATGACTAATTTGATACTCATGTAAAAACACAACTAAATAATTAGTCACACAAATAAAAATGACTAAATAATTCCTCACACAAATAAAAAATTAGACAATATGATATTAAAGTGGGTAATTAAAAAAAAAAATGAATTGGGAAATTATTGGTGGGAGTGGGTTGTCCCAGTTACCACCATATTTTTTATGCTACATTCACATAACCGTAGTTCCTAAACCCTATGTTGGATCAATAAAATTTTTTATGGGTTTTATTAGCTCATGAGTTAATAGCTTATAGCTATTGTTTTGGCATGTCGATAATTTAGTCGAATGTGGGAGTGCTCGATATGCACGCAAGGGTCAAAAAGTCATCATTTAGAGGTGCTGCCTACTCATGGCCACCAAATGTCCCAATTACCACCCGCTATAACCACCAAATAATATTTAGAAAGGTCCTAATTGTGTCACTATTAGGGTGCAATTATAACAATTTTATCATTCATATGCAGTCAAAAGTGATTGGGTCTAATTCATGGGTTAATGTTGGAGGTTTAGGTTGGCGGGTTTAATAGTCCACACCAGGGCTTAAATTTGACAATTGTATAGTTGTATTTAGGTATTTTTACTATAAATTACAATCCAAATTTTAAAAAGACTGTATCATATGAAAGGAGAGATTTTGGACAAACTGTCAAAATTTATAAAGGATTATGATGATATATATATTAAATTTTTATATGATTTATTTATACTAAGGCATGATATAGTATTTGAAGGGTACTATTGAATAGATAACTGTCATAAAAAATTGCTTGACAAGCAAGTTGTCAAATTTAAGCCCTGGTCTGCACCTACACATTAAATGCCTAACCTTAACACCGGACTCCATCATGCATTCACTCCATTTCATATGCACGTTAGGTTTGATGATGAAATATTTCCCACAAGTTTTGGTGGTAGAACTTCATTCCCATCATTTCACCATGTACTCATGGGCTGGAAGCTTTTGGAGTGGCATCGATGGTGTCTTCTTTCCATGATTTGAGGTAATGAAGAACATCATTCTCCTTTCAAAATGCAAACAATGGTACTCATGAACCTTTTTATTCACATTTTTTGTGGACCCATGAAGGGTTTCTTCACTGATTGAATCATGATTACTACTTGTTCTTACCTGATTCATCATTCATTTTCATGCCCTTTCTACCATGGTTGATTGAAGTTGTTGGGTTTGGTGGTGGATTATTTCCCACAGTTTTTGGGGTAAAATGATTATTTTCTACTCTCCATTTTATTGCATGCTCATGGTCTGGTAAACCCCTACAGTTTCATGATTTTATCTGATAAAATGATGAGGCATCTCGCTAGTTTGACCACATGTCTGCATAAAATAATGTATTTGTCTGCTTCAACCTTTATCTTAATAACCCATGTGAATTTAGGCATAAATTTGCAAAGCTGACGTATTTCATCATATACATGCAAACCCATGTGTTTTTTTCACCATATATCTGAAAACCTTTTCTTGTTTTTTTTGGCATATGTGTGATTAAGGAATTAATCTCACGAAACCCTTCCTCAATTTTTTTGGCATATATTTGAAAACCCATATATGTACCATATGTCTGCAAAAAATAATGTATTTGTCTGCTTGGTCTTTTTTCTTAATAATTAATGTGTATTTGTATGCATTCATATAATTGTATGCTTGGACCTACTGATTGTATGCATTCATATAATTATATGCTTGGACCTACTGATTGTATTCATTCATATAATTGTATTCTTAATGTCTCAGGATTGTGTTGCCAGCTGAATATAATAAAATACATCTTAATTTTGGAGCTACTTTGATATGTATATACACACACACACATGCATATGTATGCATATATACATATGCATATGTATTTGTTTGCTTGGTCTTTATTCTTAATAACCGATGCGTATTTGTATGCATTCATATAATTGTATGCTTGGACCTACTAATTGTATGCTTGGACCTACTGATTGTAATCATTCATATAATTGTATTCTTAATGTCCTAGGATTATGTTGCCAGCTATATACAATAGAATACATCTTAATTTTGGAGCTACTTTTGATATATATATATATATATATATATATATATATATATATATATATATATATGCATTGTATTTGTCTGCTTGGTCTTTTTTCTTAATAACCAATGTGTATTTGTATGCATTCATATAATTGTATGCTTGGACCTACTAAGTTATCAGATTCAAATTAATAAATAAGAGGGAAAGTAGCTAGTGACATTTACAATTATTCTCTTTTGCTAATGTCCTCTCCAGACTACAAAGCATTGATTCGCATCCTTTGCACATTCCTCATATATCCAAGGATGATAGGAATTGTTGAATATAACTTGAATATATACCTTGGTATACAATGCTATTCACATACATATTTTTACATATATTTATGTTTTCCATATGGAAATATTAAGATGTTGAACTCATTTAATTATGTGTTATTGTACATGCATTATTGCAAAGGTCCTATAATGTTTGTTTGTTACTACCCTCGATTGTAATTATTTTTTTGTAGGCATGGGAGAACAAGGAGAGGTGGTGCGGCAATGTTCAAGGTGGGCAATTTAGTCAATGCGTTTTAAGGATTTTTTATTCATATGTCTCTAAGTTTAAACTTAATAATGCACTAGTTCCTTCACTAGCTAATATGTCTTTTTAGTTATTTCATTAACTATTGTTCAGTTATATTTGTTCTATTATATATTTTTGTTTTGGCAGGAATGTCAAATGGGTGGGGGGTTTGTAGAGCATGTCAATTTCTAAGCTAACAATTTAGGTAAAGTCTTTCAAGACTTTGCTTTGGCAATGACCTAGTAGACATTGTGTTCTTTTATAATGTTCATTATTCTTATTCATTTTACACTTACATTTGAATTTATAATTTTATTGATTTTATATTATATGTGTTGAAGAATTTACAATTTCAATTACATTAGTTTATGGATATCTTGCATATATAAACACACACACATTCATTTAATTTATGGATGTGCTGCAATTATTTGTGCTAAAGAATTTACAATTTTAATACATTAGTTTATAGATATGCTGCATACACACACACACATTCATTTAATTTATGGATATGTTGCAATTAAATGTATGCAAAAGACCAAAGTTATTTTGTTGCATCAACTCAAACATAGGATCAATAATTCCTTGAGCTCTCTTGCTTCTTGCACACTATGAGTTTGCCAGAATGCAATGTACTCAACAAAGATTTGTAAACAACTTAAAATAATGGAAGAGGACAAAATGCTTCAACTCAAAGAGCAAGACTCCAAGTTGCATGTTCTTCCCCAATAGATTCGCCAAAAAATTGTTGGGTGAATATTTTATCGTTTAGCTAATTAATGGCAAAATGGTTATATTGCCATAGCTATGATAAGACTGAGTCTCTCCTCCCATCAAGGGGAGGTTCCCTCTAGATGGTGAATTATGTCTAATAAACAATTTTTAACACTTACGTAAACTAAAGTTATGCTTGGGGTGTTTTCATTGCATCCTACTCTCTTTTTTTAGAATAGATGTTCTTCTCTTCAAAATGATAACTTCAACAAAAATGATATCTAATAACTTCTGAACTAAGACAAACCATAGAAACACAAAATCTTCTATTGCTTGGCCTATTTCCCACAAATAAACTTGATTGAATTTAAATGTAGCTCAAAGTCTCCACTCTCACCCAATATGATATAACTATATTGAACACAACAATTTATAGCACAAAGTCTATTTATCTAGAACAAGAACACTTCTCTCAATTTCCAATAAACTCTACAATTCCAGAAATAATTCAATATAATATAACACCAATGACGTAAGAACACTGATATCATAAAACAATATGATTCAACTCAAAGTTTGATACTCAAATTGCTTGCTTATATCAACACTTGCTTGAAATCTTGATAAACATGAAAAGCTCAAAGTCTTGATATGTTTTCCAATTCGATAGAGTTTCTTTGCAATAGATAAAAGATAGATAATTACAAAAGAGGCCCTCTTTATTTATAGGGAGAGGCCTGGATAAAATTTAGGAAAAACCTAACTACTTTGACTTATTCAAAAATAGGAGTCCTTATTGACTTGGGACTTCCTAAGTTTTTACATGTAATTACATCTGAGAAAAGTACATGTAAAAATGTCTAAAACTAAATCAAAAGTACATATGAAACTACACAAATATACTAAGGTAAAAATCAAATATGTCAACTCCCACTGGCATCGTTCTTTGTTGTCGCTTCATACATGGTGATCATTGCTTGCATTTCAATACTATCTAGTGCCGCAGTGTTGTTGGAGATTACTCTAGCCTTAGTGATGGTATCTCTGATGGTAGGGGTGACTTTCTCATGATCTTTCAACTTAACCTTCAAATTGTCTAAGGCTAATTGATAATCCATCAAGTTATCCAATGAATCGCTTGAGAAAGATTTTTCCTCAAACTCAACCTGCATCATCTTATTGAACTCCTGTATCATTTCATCAACTAGAAGGAACTCATGATTATCATCAGTCAATTTACATGGGAGCTACTCCAACTTAGATCACTGTCATCACCTATCCCTCAGGCATCAATTTACATGGGAGCTTTTCTTTCTACTGTTGCCTTCAAAAGTGAAACACCTTGTGTTGATAATTTTTCTAAACATTCCTCTACAACCTTCCCTCTTGCTTGCATCTTTTCAGCATTCTTGACCAAGGGATTCTCCACTATTACTGTCATAGGCTCTATAATTTCTGATGTCATCATGATTTTCTGTAACACCATGGCTACTTGCTCAGGTTTTGATTTGTAGTATTCCTTTTGTTTCTTCTTCTCATCATATTTCTCAAGAAGAGATGTGGTAGTGACCTGGAAATTATCTTTAATTCCTTCATGTGTTAATTTCCCCAATTCCACCCTAGATATGACATAGTCACTTGTACATCAAAAATATCTTTAGTAGCCTCAGGAGGAGGCTTGGCAATCTTTGCATATCTGATACCCTTATCATCAATAAGCCTTGACATAGTCTTAGGCTTCTTCTTTTGTGCCTTTGGTTTGGCAGTTAGCAGTTTCCCCAAATCAATATCATCTGGTGATATCTCCTGTTTCTTTCTCTTAGGGGTATAAGCCGAAAGCCATGGGGGAAGTACTGATGTACTCACATTCTGATTAGGAACCATTGGTGGAGTGGAAAGAATAGTACTTACACCTGTGGTAAAAACAATGGGATTAGTATTGGTGAACACATCACCTAGTACATCCAGGTTAACAACTTGCTCAGAACCCAAAACAAATTGTTCAAACATTGCAGAATCATCAATGTCATAAGAAGGGGATGATAAACTAGGAATAGATCCAGAAGAATGAAGAACATTATCAAAATTCACATTAGAATCATCAAAAATAGTTTTGGAAGATGATGGAGACTCAGATGATTAAATGTGAATGGGTGACATTGGGGTTATAGGAGGATTAGGCACATAAATTTAAATATGCAATTAGGATGGGAAGAAGAGACATCAATATCCTGCAACATATCTCCATGTGGAGATACAACTGTATCATGTACATTTTCCTATTTATCTTCTTCTTCCTTCTCTTGCTCTCCCTCATTCCCTGATGTAGATTTATCCTTAACATCCATGTCCTCAACATTCATGCCTTCAGAAACTAGTTCTTCAACAACTTGTTCTGCATCAACTTCCATCTCTTTAACAACAGATCCTTGCTCTACTTCTCTAGCTTTGCTTTTTTTTTTGTCACAAATTTGATCTTAGGCTTAGACTCCTTGGATGTGCTAGGAGCATCATTCTTATTCTTAGTCCTCATCTCAACTTTCTTTCCTATTTGCTCAAAAACTTCTTCCTCTAAACCAGTGATAAAATCCTTCAATGGTATACCTTTGCTTTGGAGCCACATGTTTGTATTGGCTAACATAGGCTCAAACCTTTTCTGTAAGGAAGTCAATTCCTTCTCAGACCATTATATAGTAGGAAAGGGAGAATTAGCAACATTATGATTGACATAGATTGAATTGAGAACCTCTTTATCATCAATTATGTTCTCTAGAATATCGGCTAGACCCAAATATTCAATTTGGTCCAGAGATAACCTACTATAGTCTAGCTTTCTGATTTCCTCTTCTATCCTCAGATCAACCCAGATATATTCAACCATAGGCTCATGAAATTGAGTCTTTCTTTTGATTTTATCCTTCACTCCTCTATAATCAAATTTTGGTCTCCTCTTGAATTGCTTCATAGTCACCAATTTCATTTCAATTTCCATAGCCCTAGCTTTTGTTGCAGTTGAAATTGAATATCTCTTGATCTCAACAGGAAATCTAAAACTAGGTTTCTTTAACTCCATTTTCTTGTTGTGGACAACAATCATTTTTTGGCATAGCTCCATCAAAACCATTTTGTTAGAAGGAAATCTTGGCAACATATACGGATAGCCTTGGAAAAATCCAACCCTTAAGTATGTGAAAGTTGGAAACTGAAGGAACAAACAACCAAAACCATTTACTACTGACCATGCTTCATCTAAGGCTCTTCTTTGTTCCAACTAAGGATAAAAAATACACAAGTACATGGCAGAGAAGGCATCATTTACCCTTTTGAAATGATGGATTGAACCCTTCAATCTAAGATGAGGATAATATTGGTAAACAGGAACAACCCTCCTTCAGATGTCAAGCCTGGGAAGATTCTCATTGAGGCTGCTATGTACACAAGATAGGAAGTCATATAGAATTTGAAAGTAGTATGCACCTTGATCAATTGGTCATGGAGAGCATTACTAATTTGTTCACCCTAGAAGATAGCCTGTTTACCCTGTAGTATAATTTTGATGAAAGGATACATCCATTCATGAAAAAGTGAAGAAGAAGAAAGTCCCCTTATTCTACTGAGAAGAGTTATTAGGTCACCCACTTCCTCAAAAAAATCACTTCAAGGAAAGCTCCTTGGCCATTTGGACAAGTTTGACCTTGCAGTTTTAAGCCACTTGGTATTAATTACCTTCTTAGCCTTCTCAGAGTTCTTATCATATTCTTGTTGAGCAATAGTAAAATCAAGTTTTACAACATCAACAGAAGTGGGACACATCAAAAATTTATCAACAAACTCTAGATCCAGCCTCATGATTACATTACCCCCTGCATCTACCACTGCCCTAGTATCTTTGTTATAGAAATGAACACATTGAAGAACAAACTCTGTATTATGTGCTACCACTAGAAATGAAGACACCAGGTGAATGTTCCTCTTGACAATCTTCTGCATAAGAGGACTGGGGTTATCTGACTTAGTCCTCTCTACAAATTTAGTCATATCTACATGACTGATCTCTATGTCTCGAATATCATCAACATTAGAAGTGACCAAAGTGATCGAGAAAACACCTTGATACTTGTACTTCATTGCTTTTACTTTCTCCATAGATAGCTAGTCATTTGGAAAAATGACTCCTTTGGATGGAGATCTCAGCAGCTTACAAGAGAAACTACAACAATAAATCATGATCATGCAGTTAGGGGAAACACTGGCAATTTTGGGAAACTGCATGTTGACGATCATGATCACATGAGTGAGCTTGAAAGGGCTAGAGTGCAAGCAGATAAAAAAAATGGAGGAAAGTGGGCTCAGGTAAGCAATTTGGAAAATCTCCCAGAGTTAGAAAATTTTGAGGGAGTGAATGCACAGGTGGCAAAACTTTTTGTCCTTGCATGTCAAAGGGAATTATAAATGTCAAGGCAGCAAAATTTTCTACCCTTGTAGGTAGGTCGAACCATTTGCAAAGGTAAGATGTATGAGCAGTAAATTTTACCACTTTCACATGTAGAATTAAGCAATCACATGTCTGATGGTGAATTTTACCAACTTAGCATGTTGTAAGGACTTTCTTTTTTGTGTGGGGATGGCAAAATTTGCCACCCTTACACCTTAGCATGAAAGACACAAATTGTGTAAGTGGTGATTTTTGCTGACTTAACATGTGATACAAACTTTAACAAAACAATTCTCATCAGCAGTGAAAATTGTTGACTTGACACAACTTAGGTTGGATTTTTCCATGCTTAAGTGGTAATTTCTACCGCTCGAGCATGCTGGGGGGGGAAGTTTGATCGTTGAACAAAATTCATCATGTAGGGATGACGAAATTTGTCATTCTTACACGATGAAAGGGTCTACAAAGGTTAGACTGTATTGGCAAAAATCTAAGCCACTAATACAGTCATCTATCATGTAAAAACTAAGATGAAAGACAACACAGAAAACATTCAATGAAAATAAACCTAATTTCAACAAACTACAAAATGCCAACCTAACATGATCCAGATCTTACAATACATAGACAAGGGTTTCAAAAATAGTAGATAAAAGAACAATTTTTAAACACTTTAATCACATGCAAACCTTAAAAGGAAAAGAAAACACAGACAGAAAGAAAGACAGCTTACCTCTGACTAAAAAATTGAAACCCTAAGTGCCAAAAGTTTCCACAATTAGCTCGAACAGAGTCACAATATCGGCTTGATGAGCGGAAGATAAAGAACACATGCAAGAGAGAAAGAAGAATTAAAAATAAATAATTTAAAACACATTTAAACTTAAAACAAAACTCAAAAACTAAATTAAATTCCACACGAGTTAAACTGCCATGGTATTTAATTCATGCTTTGTTGGAAAAATTTGCTGACAATACATAAGCAAAAGACTAAACATGCATTGGTGGTATATTTCATCGCCACTGCATGTCATACTTATAAGACATGTCATAGCGGAAAAAACTACCACTCTAACACATTGACTTGGAGAAAACAAAGAATGCTTTAGTGGCAAATTTTTCCACCATTGCATTCAATGCAAAAACTACAAACATGCAAGGGCAGCAAAATTTTTCGCTCCTGCATATACACAAAAATACTTTGACTCCTTAAAATTAAGGAAACCTTTTCAATCAACTTATATGAGCTTCAAGAAATCCAAATGAGAAATGACTCGAATGGATAAATGGGAATGAGTGGACTACGCACAAGAACAAGACGACTCATCTCGATTTGCGAACTTAGAGTGTAGGTTACGAAATAGATAATTTTCATAGGGGTCATCATACAAAATGAGCTCAGCTGATTTTGAGGACAAGACAACACAATCCTGAGACATTAAGAATACAATTATATGAATGAATACAATTAGTAGGTCCAAGCATACAATTATATGAATGCATACAAACACACATGGGTTATTAAGAAAAAGGTCCAAGTAGACAAATACATTATTTTCTGTAGACATATGCTCAAACCCATGAGATGCCTCATCATTTTTTCACACAAAATCATGAAATCGTGGAGGGTTTACCAGACTGTGAGTGTGTAGTGAAATAGGGAGTAGGAAGTAATCATTTTACCTCAAAAAAATATGGGAAATAATACACCACCGAACCTGACCACTTGAAACATCACATATACATATATATGTATGTCTATATAATAATTACATGTATGTTTTTATTTATATGTATATATAGATATGTGTGTAAGTGATGTGGGAGCATCCCAACTGTACATGTGATCAACATCACCCAAAAAGAGTTTGTAGGTTTAGTTTTCATTTTTTGTTTCTTTCAGTTTGGTTGTTCTTTGCAAGACAGGCAAAATTTGGAAGTGGAAGACAATCAATGAGAAATATCAGTCACATTGGAGTGAAGATTGGAGGCTGTGGTACAAATATAGAAACCAAGTAATTTGATGTGTTTTCAATACCGGGGCATATGGTTGTTTCTCATGTCTTAAGTGTGTATCAGTGAATGTATGATGATTCGCACAATCCGCATGGTAAATGACAGGTTTTAGACAAATACACATCTGATTTTCTTGGTAATGTTTGTTTGATTACCTTATACTATTATATAGAGGTCAATGCATATGCCTTGACTACTTCCCATGGCAATACAAATGTGATAGCAATGTATATGTTAAATTGATAATGCTAAAGGTTGTGCCTAAGTGAGGAGCCCACGTGGCCAATGAAGGAGATTTCAGATATTTGATAGGTTCCAATATTTAAGGGATGTGCCAAGAGACCTGCACATTTTTACATCTATGTGTTTATTCAAAGACATATGAATTACTAATGGTAGGAATAAGGAAGGTCATGGGTAATTTGAGTAGTGAGTTTGCATTCTTATAACGAATGTTGAGATACAAATAGCCATTTATGGCTTGCTTCAACCAACACATATTAATCTCTAATTGGATATATCCATTGGGGCAACACCTCATATGCCTTGAAATGGTTACCAAATAAAGAGAAAACAAAATTCATTGTTGGGAGTCAGCTTCTGAGGAAGGAAGACAGGAATATACTTGTGTGGAAAAATAAAGCAAAATTTTCAAGTTTGTAACTAAATGTTCAAACTACTCGACACAGAAGGCTGTGGGCCTAAAGGGAAATAAAAAGTCTTTTAACATTTTTGAAATTTAATTTTCATTTGTGTCCTTTTGCCTTATCAAAGGGAAGATCATGAAAGGACTTTGGGGTAATCTATTAAAAAAGAGAGATGGACTAAAGGGGGGGGGTCAATTGCTAGTAAGAAGAAGGGCATGACCAAAGAGTGCAAAGTGAGTTGTCGAAGCAAGAGGAATCTCCTGTGAGTTGAGGAGTGGTAGAGCCTTGCGAGGTTGAGTAATTTAATTGTGCAGATTTGGATTGGGGAAATCCATGTTGGAAGATTTTGTATATATTTATAGATGTATTTCATTTTATCATTGATTTGGATTAATAAAATTTGAGTTGTTGCAATCTAGTTTAGATTTGGGTATTTGTGTATTTGTATTTTTTTGTTGTGGTTGAGTAGTTCACTAAAGAGGGAGTTCTTCATTCCCTGTTGCATCAATTGGTATCAAAGCTAGTTGTTCTTGAGTGTGGAGAGTATCCATTAGGACCTGTGGAGTAGTAGAGAAGGTGGTTGAGAGAGCTCAAAAGGATCATTGTAAGTGTGTGAAGTCCTGATCGGTTGAGAGTTTGAAGCTGTGAAGACAAGAATGAAGATGTGTGAAAGGTTGCAGTAGTAAAGTGTCTGAGAGAAGCTTGAAAGCATAGGGTAGGTATGGAGGACTCCTACAATAGTGAAAGCAGGAGGAGACATTACTATGAAGAGAAAAAGAACAAGAGGAAAAAGAAAAGTTTTGTGATTGGCTGGGTGTTGACGATTCCTATGTTGAAAAAGAAGAAAGAAAAGATTGATGGCTATAGTTAAAAGAGAGGCACAAAGGTTTTGAGAAGAACTGAGGCAAGAGATGAAGGACAGTGTTAGAGAAATGATTAGGGAGGAAGTGGGTAGGAGGGAGTCGCATGTTTCTTCTGATGAGTGTTTGTTTGTAGGTGAGTGTACATGTGTAGAAGGTGATGAGAAGGTTATAATAGTAGTGGAAGAAAGTCCATTTGAGGATGAGAATACAATAGTAGATGGGAGTATGGTTAAAGAAGAAAAGATAGATATGGCTGAGAGTAATGAAGAGAAAGTTGGTACAACAGTTGAAGACAAGGAGGATGATGTTGCAGGAGAGAAATACGAAGAGATTGCAGCTAATGGTGAAGATGATTTGATGATGGAAATGTTGGAAATTGAAGCGAGATGAATGTCAAAGATTGCTAATGGAGGTATTAAAGTAAATGGAATAGGGAAATATGAAAATATGAATGTTACAATTGATGGTGAAGAAGTTGTTGCAACTGCATATGACAAGGTAAATTTATGTCTTTAATGAGGATGTAGTCTTGTATGCATTTGGGGTAGAGGATGTAGATTTGCAATTACAAGCTGCAAATTTGGGTGGTGTTGTGGATGTTGGTGAGGTATTTTGGTGGAGGAGGTTAGGAAATGGTGGGTTTGAGCCCAAGAGGGATAAGAAGAAAGAAGAGAGACTTTGACAGAGGAGGACGACACATGGTGGATTCAAATCTATGAGAGAAAAGAGGAGTGTGGAGTAGGATTGTTAGAGAAGGGTGAAGTGTGTTCTAGCATGTTGCTAGAAAAAGCAGAAGAAGAAATGACATTGTGCATATATTTAGCAAAGGAGTTCACTGTGGGTTACCTCTGACCCAAAAGAGTGATTCTAACACTCAACTCCACTTTTGTGAGCCTATGCTCAAACTTTCTACCTGGCATGTTTGATACAAGATCAGGCGTACATGTGATCAACATCACCTGAAAAGAGTTTGTAGGTTTAGTTATCATTTTTGGTTTCTTTCAGTTTGGTTGTTCTTTGCAAGGCAAGCAAAATTTGGAAGTGGCAGACATTCAATGAGAAAATATCAGTCACATTAGAGCAAAGCTTGGAGGCCATGGTACAAATATAGAAACCACATAATTTGATGTTTGTTCAATACCAAGGCATACGGTTGTTTCTCATGTCATATATGTGTTTCAATGAATGTATGATGACCAGCACAATCTGCATGGTAAATGGCAGGTTTTAGACAAATACACATTTGATTTTCTTGGTAATGTTTGTTTGATTACCTTATTTGATAAAGGTGGCACCACGGAAGAAACATTGGAGTATTTTTGTATTTGAGAGTATCTTCTTTATCCACATATTCAGATTGCAATGTAGTCTACATTATTATATAGAGGTCAATGCATATGCCTTGAACTACTTCCCATGGCCATACGAATGGGACAACAATGTATATTAAATTGACAATGCTAAAGGTTGTGCCTAAGTGAGGAGCTCACGTGGCCAATGAAGGAGATTGCAGATATTTGATAGGTTCCAATGTTTAAGGGATGTGCCAAGAGACTTGTGCATATTTACATCTATGTGTTTATTTAAAGGCATATGAATTATTGACAGTAGCAGTAAGGAAGGTCACGGACAGTTTGAGTAATGAGTTTACATTCTTATAACAAATGTTGAGATACACATAGCCATTTATGGCTTGCTTCAACCAACACATATTAATCTCTAATTGGCAATAGTAATTGGGGCAACACCTCATATACATTGAAATGGTTACCAAATAAAGAGAAAACAAAATCCATTGTTGGGAGTCAGCTTCTAAGGAAGTGTTGGTAATTGTTTTGATGCAATCATAACAATTAGTTAAAATTCACATAAAATGAACCAAAACTGACTTGAAAGATATGAAGGAATCAGTTAAGATTCACTTAATCCCAAGTTTAATATGGTCAGGTCTTGACCTGTTGGGAAAATTTAGTTGGTTGATGTGAAGCTGTAATGTTCAAGGGGCCTTACATGATTTAGGGTTTCTTTTTGGTTAACTGGACTCAAACTATGCAAAAGATCATAAAAATCAGCATGGTGTTCATTCTTTTTGCATAAAAATATTGCTGTGCTGCAAAGCTTTAAATGGTTTTCTTGAATTATTGCAGCCTTCTCCTCTTAAACATTATGAAAACTGTCTACTTTCAACTCTGTTATGCATGCTCTTTCAAATTTGAGACAATTTCCTTTAAGTTTCTACGTTTTCAGCTAAGTATTTTAGATGGGTTGGAAAAAGTTAGAAAGATCTAATCTAAACTTCATTCATTCTACCAAAGGATCTAATTGTTCTATTATGAACTTTATAAATCATACAGTAACTTGATCAAATCCACAGACAAAACCTTAAGTGTAAGTTCTGAGCATTTTCACAAACATACACCTAAAATTGCAAGCTCTAAGAGAAAATGTTTCAAACACAATGAAGTGCAAGAAAACACTTAGAAGACAGATGCATAATTCCAGATTCAATTGTATTAGAAACAGACAGTCATATAAGATTTACAATGTTTGAATGACTCTTAGCTTCATTGATCAAACTACAGAAAACTTAAAAGCTTTACAGATACAATAAGGAAGCTAGATGTTCCACGCATTCCTTATTACAGACACAGGCGACATCCTTCTACTTCTAAACTAAAAGGTCCCTCTACTCTAAAATGCTAAAACTAGTTACAAGTGCTGGCTATCTTCTAAAAATCCCTATGTAAAGTTTTACAGTGTATAGAGGCACAATATATAGACTTTTTAATTGCCCTCAATACAGCTCAAAACCCTAGTTAAACAATGGTTCAAACCTCTGGCTACAACAATAAATGCTAGAGAACAAGTCTCTCAAAATGCCTCCGAGCATACATCCAATCTGGGCGAAATATGCCACTCAGAAACCCTAGCAGCTCAATAATAACTTCTGCTGTCTGCTGCAATAATGTCTTCAACTGCATTTTGTCATTCATAAATGAAGACCTTTGATTTCCTTGCCCTTCGTCCTTATCTTCCCTTGCTCCTAAGATCGGATTTCCCTCCTCCGTGATGTCATCGTCATCAAGTTTTAGCCCTTCTTCACCTGCAAACCTGCAAAAAAGACAAGCAATAAGTATTAACATTTAATAAACCTACAGGAAGGAAAACAATTGCCAAATCTAGTCGTGATAGTGTGAACGCATCAATCGGGCCCCAAGTCTATGAAAATTGAGTCCAAAATGCAAATACAATGTTAAACTAGTTGGGTCAACCATTGTTGACCAAAAACATGCATTCGGGCCCTAAAATGCCCTTAAATTCTTATTGTTTTGTCTTTCCCCGCCTATCGGTCTGAGATCCACTCATCGGAGAGTCCAAGAAAATTTCATACCGATTGCTCAACTTTCAGTGAAATAGCCTTATTGACTTGTGTTTCTTTCTTATTAGCATGACTTTCATTCATCGGCATGGGCTTAATGTTTCATTCCGATTGCCCACCTTACGCCAATGCCCTTGTTCAAATTCTCTATATATCGTTCCCCATCCATCGATGTGATATCTACATCGGAGCGAGCTAGAAACTTTATACTGATCACTCAACTCTGGCCGATATAGCCCTAATGGCTTGTATCCTCGCACTGTCGGGGTGACCTACTTTTATTGGTGCAGTTAACAAAACCCCTACCGATAACTCTTCTCTCTCTCCGATCACCATCGTTTGTCACTGTGACTCCCACTGATTCCCTTCACTACTTTCTTTCTATCGGCGTAACATTGCCTATCGACACGGGCTCAATTTTCTCCATCGATCGCCATTGTTTGGCTGATGTCTTTTATTATTCGGCTAAGTTTTTTCTTCTATCAGTGTAACATAAGATATCGGCGAGGCAATTTAGAACTTCACCGATACCAAAAGTCACATCGATAGCAATACATATGCAACTCCCCACACAATCAGCAGGACCAAACCCTTTGGCGTGAAATTATCATCCAACTCTAATAGCCAGAGTTAGGCCGATACTAAACACTTATCGGTGAAACACAGGATATCACCAAGACAAAACAACCCCTCGCCGATATCAAAAGTTAGGTCAATGAGAAGGTGGGACCCACGCACTATTCACTTTGTATCCAACCTTACATACAAGGAAGGATACAAACAAGGATCCTCCTTTATTTAATAAACTTTCGGGTTCGCGCATGCATGAAGTGCCCTGTATATTTTACCTGCCAGACATACAAACGTGAGATACAAAGTGGATTTAAAACAACAATTATCTTTAACCTAAAACCACTTTGGGTCCACTTGTATGTATATATCAAAACTTTCATCAAATGCATACAAGGAAAAAGAAAAAAAAACAAACGACCCTATATATGAAAGCGATATACAAACCTGAATGTACATTTTACCAAAATGATCATAACTTGCAAAATATGGTGAATTTTAAGATGATTCAAAAAGCAACCCTAGCTTATTTTTCACAAGGAATCCAACCATATCATGCTCTAGTACTGAAAATGTATTTTTTTCTCTATTTTTAACAAAGTTTGCAATTTTAACCCCTCTTTTCCCTTTACCACCAAGCAAAACAACCCACACAGAAGAAAAAGCAATAGCCACAGCAAGGGTCCTCATTTTGCTAAGGAGTAAAATGGGGCATGTTGTGAAAATCACAACAACTAGCAACCAAACAAAATAATTAAATTCAAAGCATTTAAGAAAACTAAATGAAATAAATCGATAACTTCCAACTATCTTTCTTGCAAATTATTATTGAACTTGAGACCTAAGGTATTCAATAAGGATGCATGAATTTTCATTTTTAGTTTGAGTATGTGCATGTGATTAATTATCCTCATCTTGAAGATCGGTTGAACAAACTAGTGACTGACATTAGCCTACGTAGTTGAGGATATTCCCTCATAGCCAACCGGATAGAGCCTTGCTGCCAGCGAGCATCTATAGCCCCGACAGAGTTACATAGATGGCCTAATCTGGATTTTTAGTATAATCCGCTTTATTCATTTTATATTTTATATTTTTTGATTTTTTTTTTTGAAAGAGATTTCACAAGATATTACAGTTGTAACTTCATGATGCAAGGAGTGAACACTTGCTAAAATTAAGCTAAGAATTGTAATGGTAGCAAGGGTGACCTTGGATTTTTCACCTAATATCTACACTGGTAGGTTCAACAAACCCAAGGATTTTAGGTGTGTCATCATGAGAAACCTCCCTTGAATTCTCAATCACATTTATTGAATACAAAATTTCAGAAGGTAAACAACTCTACATTCATGACAGTCACAACAAGTTATGCATAAATTGCAAATAATCAACCTGAATATTCTGAATTTTATACTATTTTGAATGGTTGTTAGTTTGCTCCTTAATACTCTAAAGGAAAAACAAAGATCCCTATTGAGGAGAAAATAACGAACCAAATAGCAGACTGTACAAGAAAAACAAAACAAAGCAAAAGAAGACTATACAAACAAAAGAACAGAAACAAAACAACAAACAGAAAGAAACAGAAAACAAAACTATACAAACAACTAACCCTAAAAAGAAACAACAAAAGAAAATTGTACATTACTTACACTACATTACACAAAATGGACTGCCCCTTTACCTCAAGATTGGAAGTAGTGTTTCAAATGTTGGCCATTAACTGGAATAGCACATCTTCCCTTGTCAGGGTCTTGAGTCTAAATGTGTTGTCCCCTATTATTTCTGAGACTTGCAATGGACCTAGCCATAGTTTATCAAATTTTCCATGGCTCCCTTTCTTTTCATGTGCTTTATCCCAACACAACACTAAGTCTGATATCCTAAATGTCTTGACTCTTGCCCTCTTATCAAACCACCTCTTTACTACTGCTTGGTGTTTGGCGAATTTCTCGATGGCTTGACCTCTTTTCTCTTCTAGTTACAGCATTTGTACTATCCTAGCTTCCCTATGGTTATCAAAGCCTAAAAACTCATTGGCAAACTTCCAAATTGGTATTCTCAGATTTATTGGAAGTATGGGATCAGTCCCATAAACTAAATGATAAGGTGTACTACCTAAAGCTATTTTGAACTTGGTCCTATCTACCCACAGTGCATATTTTAACAAGGTATTCCACTCTCTAGGACTCTTTGCAATTAGCTTTTTGATTATATCTAATAAAATTTTGTTCATAGACTCAGCTAATCCATTACCTTGAGGGTAATAATTTGAAGAAAACTTTAAAACAATCCCGTATTCAAATGCCCATTTAGAAAACTTTAAAGAAGAGAAAGCAGGGTCGTTGTCACATACCAATGAATAGGGAGTTCCAAACCTGGTGATGATGTTTTCTTCAAGAAACTTGATAACTACCTCAGTTGTGGAGAATTTGTAGCATGCATCCTCAGTCCACCTTGTACAGTAGTCAGTCACCGTCAGTATGAACTTGTGTCCTGCAGAAGATGGAGGATTGATGACTCCAATAAAATCCAGGCCCTACTGTGTAAATGGTCTTGATTCAATCACCGGTTATAATGGGTTGGCTTGATTTCTTCCCTTATCTGCTGCAGTCTGACAGATGTGGCAACTCTTAATGTGACTCTCTATATCTCTCAACATCGTGGGCCAATAATAGCCCGCCCTTAATATCTTGTGCATTGTACCTAGATGGGAACCATGACCGGTTCCATACTTGTCATGCAATTCTGTTAACACCTTCTCCACTTCAACTCTGTTTAGACATCTCAAATAAATTCCATCATGGTTCTTCCTGAATAGAAGACCTCCTTGTACCATATATTTTTGTGCTTTAATCTTCAAAGCTCTCCTTTGAGAAGCTTTCATCCTATTTGGGTACTTTCCAGCTATTAGAAAAGTATTTAAATCACCATACCAGTCTGATAGGTGATGAGAATTCAGCACATTCTGCTGTTTTATCAGATCTGGGTCTGTGTTTGCTATTGTTTGCACAAACACCTGCTCTTTGACCAGCTTCATTGGAATGATTTCCATGTCAAACTCTTGCAGCGTGGTGATCCATTTGGCTCTCTTTTCTCTAGGCTCGCTTTGCATCAGCAGCATCTTTACTGCTACGTCCGGCTCTATAACCTTGATCTGACTATGCAAAATATAATGCCTAAATTTTTTCATGACCTTTATTAATGCAAATGCTTGTCTTTCGGTATCTAAATATCTTAATTGTGCATCTTTTAGAGGTGCGCTCATAAATGCAATGGGTTTTTCCTCATTGTCTTTACCCTTCTGTGTCAGGGCAGCCACGACTGAATGGGAGGATGCAAAGGAGTAGATATAAAATGGCTTTATGTAGTCTGGGCTTGCTAGCACAGGGGTGTCAGAAATGGCCCTTTTGATATCTTCAAATGCAGCTTTAGCCATAGACGTCCACTCCATCTACGCATCCTTCTTTAACATGGCATTTAGCGGTTGCACGATTTTTGCAAAACTCATGATAGACTTCCGAACAAAGTTAATCTTACCAAAAAATGATTTTAACTCTTTCCTATTGTTTGGTATTTGTAAATTTTTTATTGATTCTATTCTATCTAGGTCGATCGATATTCCATCTTCAAAGATGACATGCCCTAGTAATTTTCCTTTAATAACTCCAAATGAACATTTTTTAGGATTAAGGGAAATTCCATACCTCTCACATCGCTTAAGTATTTTCCTGAGATCTTCAGCGTGAGTAGATGCATCCTTGGAATACACAATCAAATCATCCATATATACAATAATGCACTTACCTGATAACCCATGGAACGCAATGTCCATGGCTCTCTAAAAAGTGGCATCTGCATTAATCAGACCAAAAGGCATTCTCCTATATGCATATTTTCCCCATTTACAAGTGAAGGTGGTTTTTAATCTCTCATCCCTATCTATTAAAACCTGGTTATAGCCTAAGAAACCATCTAAAAAAGACATCATCTTTTCTCTATTTACTGCTTGCAGCACTTCGTCTATAGGAGGCAGAGGATAATTATCCTTTTTTAGATGCTTTATTCAAATTTCTAAAATCTACGCATAATCTGATGTCTCCATTTTTCTTCCTTATTGGTACTAGGTTAGCTACCCAGACTGAATGTCTGACTAGAAAAATTATTCCAGCAGACAGCAATTTTTTTACTTCCTCAAAGATTAAAGGCTCTAGAATGGCGTTCACAGGCCTTTGCTTCTGCCTGAATGGTTTAACCTCTGGTCTCAAAGGTATCACGTGGGTTATGATGGACGTATCATAGGTTTTCAAGTCTTCATACGTCCATGCTATAACATGTTTATAATCTTTCAGGGCGTCAATAATTTCTCCTCTTATTTTCTCAGAACAAGCCTTTCCAATTGGCACATTTTGTGGATTTTGCTCTGTCCCAAGGTTGTGTAAATCACACTTACCCCCTTCTGTTTTGGGTAAATCTTTTTGTCTTATTACTCCATCGAAGTCAAAAATATGCTCTAGCTTAATTACCCCTTTGGGTAAAAAGTTGCTCTTCAAGTTGATTATATCCTCTTTGTCCCATGTTATCTCAAGCCTTTCCTGCTCATCAATGATTTGAGCCTCAAATACCTCATTGCAGGTCAGGAAGTCAATAATTTACTGATCCCCTCCAAATACCTAAAAATGTGTAACGTTGTCTGGGATACTGGGAACATTAACTAGCTCAACAGCAAATCATCTCAATCCTGATAGTGTCAAGGGTTCTAATGTGCTAGCTGCAACTGCTAGTGCATCCGGCCTGTGGTTCAGCTTTCTAGGGATGTACTGTATGTTGAAAGCATCAAATAAATCTATTAAACCCCATACTCTATGTCTGTAACTTTTCTTATAGTTGCAAGCATATAGTTTCCTTACTTGTCTGACTACTAGTTCAAAGTTTGAAAATACCTTAATCGTTTTCACCTTTTTCTTAACGGCCATGACAAGTCCTAAAATTAAGGCTTCATATTCAGCAATATTGTTAGTACAAGAAAACTACAGTCTATATGCTACTAGGTATGACTTACCCTGAGGATCTATAAGTTCAACACTTGCACCCGTGCCCTACTTTGACTTGGACCCATCACATTTTAATGTCCACATGCCATCTTTACTTTTCTGATCTTTCCCCTTGGCATGCTTCATCTCTTCTATTACTTGTGAGGTGCTGGTATATTTATTCATGGGTATTTCTGTTTGGTTAACTTGCATATGTGTATTTTCAGCTTGCAAATCAGAAAGACAACTACCCTTGTCCTTTATTCCCTCTTCTAAATTTGAAATCAGAGCATCTACATCATCCTGAACGTATTTCTGTGTTTGATCAGGATTCACATTTTCCTCTTGTAACCCTACCCTCTTCATGCATTTTTTGTATTCATATTCGATGATGTCCTTGCACATTTCACAACTCTCCTCAGAATGTGGCCTATCGTGAACTCTACATTTGTTTTTATACAATTTACATTGGGCGGGCAGACTTTGTTTAATGCACTCTTCCACCTCTTGTCTAATGGCATGACCAAATTTGCCCATTGCACTATTTTCTTCATCTGAAGAATTTTCATCAGACTCAATGAATAATGTTGTCTCCTTGTTGACATGTTTTTCTCTAAAGTTTAACATCATGATCTCTTCAATTTGTACCCCATTGTTGGTAATCCTATAAATACTAGGTTCAATAGCAGCATATAATATTTCATTTGTTCGATTATACTCTGTTATCATGTGTATCATCGTGGGTTCTGCCTCTATTCTAATCTGGTTTGGGATGCCTCTCAAAGGTAATCACATATGTGAAAAGTCTATGGCCATATATTCGTTTAATGTCTTGGACCAATCCCTACTCAGCAACATTCCATAATTCACGGGTATGTCCACTATTTGAATGTCAATGAATTGGCTCACCCTAGGGTCTGAAGCTAATTGCATCTGAATGTTTATGAGTTCTCCTATCACACTAACCTTAGTCTTATCTAACTATGTGACAACTTTGGCAGATTTGGTGGGAGTTAGCCCAAGAGTTTTACATATTCCTAAGGGCATTACGTTGGCTGAGGCACCAGAGTCTACCATGCAGTTGTGTATGTTCTTCCCACACAATCTAATAGTTAACAAGAAAGGGGGAGCATCCTTTTTATCAGCATACATTACTACATTTGTATTGGAAGGGTGCTCGACTTTCTTACTTTTCTCTTTAGGGATTGAATCTCTATTAGGAACAGTTATATCAGCAGTAATCTCATCTATCATAGATGTCTAGGGATTTTATAAAAGCATTTCTGATCCATGGAGTTTTCAATAATTCATTCAAAGGTACACTGACCTTACTTTTCTTTATTTCTTCTGACAAGTAACTCATTAACCTTGTTGTTTCTACTGTTTTAGTTTTACTTGTTTGGGTCTTTTGCGTTGTTGTTCCACTGTTTGCATGAGGATTAGCCTTAAGTATGGCAGGATTGTTGCTAGCATTCTGATCTGGGGGTGTATTGGAGTTGTTAGGAGGAATGGAAGTGGTGAAAGGTCCTCCTGGCCTAGTGTTGTTTCTTAAATTGTAGGTGTGGTTTTTATTTGTCTATTGAAAAGCCTACACCTCTTTTGTTTCAGTTAATACCTCATTTTCAGTTTCAAGGGAAACTAAAAAGCATTTAACACAAAGGCTAATTCAGGATAAAGATTTTCACATAAGTATGGTTCATCTTCCAACAATTCATCCTCCTTTTCTTCTGTAGTTGTAAAGGTAAAGGTTTCTAAAACTAAAGCTGTATCATACCCTGAGGGTACTACCTCATTACCCTTGGGAATAAGAAACTCAAAAGTAGGAGGCTGCACATCTATATTAAATATGCTGGCTGCTAAATGGAACTGTGGATAGTCAAGCTCAGCATGGGCATTGGTATTGTGAAATCTGCACTAGTTTTTCAGTGATGTATTGGCCATTTGGATGCCAGCTGTTTGTTTTGCATCATGATTATCTATATTCTCAAAAGGAGAAGCTAGAGTATCATTGTTTGGCCTTGTGTTCCATGTTTTGGATGGCCTAGGCTGATTCTAATTTTTGTTATTATTACCCCAGGCCCTATTGTCTATCACTGGCCCTCTATTCTGTATTGGTTGCCCTTGGTTATGACTTTGATGCTGATTGTAGTTTTGGCTTTGATTTGAAAATTGGCCTTGGTTGTTATTTTGGGCATGACTCTGATTATAGTTCTGGTTAAAATGTTGATTTTTATTGGAACTATAGTTCTGATTTTGGCCTTGATTATAATTCTAATTTTGATTGTATCCTTGGTTACCTCTTCCATAGAGGTTCTCGTTTCTTAGTTGTGTCACTTCGGTGGTTAATCTTTTCAAATGTGTAGTGATCTCTTTAATTTCTTCCATTTCCTCCTATGCTTTTGCTACAGTTGTGTCTCTACGAGTTTGGAAGAAAGGTTAACCATTATTCTGACTATTATTAGCAGTGTTGCCCATGTAAGGAGCTATAGCTTGGATTGGGGTAGGACTATACATAGGTGTGTAAGAAGGAACCGGATTTAATAATGGAGTGTGATGCATAGGGACTCCATTCCAAGGTTGTGCCTAATTTTGCATCCTAAAATTTCCTCCATTAGCAAATGGACTATAAGTTGTATGCCTCATCTCTTGATTTACTGAGGCTGCCTCTTTATAGGCTTTAGATATTGAATCGATGTTAGGTTTTCTTTTGACAAACATGGCAGTTAAAGGATCTAAGGCAGCATAGTACATAGCTAACAAGGTATCATCATCCACGGTGTAAGGGGCCATCAACCTAGAGTAGGCCTTTTGAAATCTGTCATTGAAATTATCAATCAACTCTCCCTCTCCTCTTTTTATGGTAGCCAATTTGTGATACAGGATGCAATGATCAATGAGTCCTCTAAATCTAGACAGAAATGCTTCCTCCATAAGTGACCAGAAAGAAATATAGCCATTGGGTAGGTTTACATACCAGTTAGAGGCTTGTTCATTAAAAGTGTAGGGAAACAATCTACACACAACGTCCTCGTGTTCTAATCCGGCCCTAAAGCATGCTTCCTTAAATATTCTGATGTGGTCTTCCAGATCTTGGTGTAACTGGTATTTAGGACATATCTTTTCCAGATTTTTGGGCATCTCATTATAATCAAGGAACACAATAGGAGAATGGACATTGAAATAAGCCATTGTAGGTGTTTGAGCTTGACCTAAACTTGTAGGAATACCTAGATTTATTGGTGGGATAGGATTTATAAGAGGATTAGGACCTCTAGGAGTACTTGAACCAAGATTTAAATATCTGAATAGTGATCTGTCAGGACTCACAATATTATGTATGTTAAAAGGTGACCCAGGAGGTGTTCCAGATGAACTTCCTGCTTGCGATATTTTAGGATTCCAAATCAAAGGGTTCTTACTTTACCTTGTATTAGGTAATTGTACAAAAATATCCCCTGAACTGGATCTAGACCTAGTCACCCTATCACTGTTATTAGCTAGTTTTTCTTGAAACAAGCCTTAACTCCAATCAGGCCCTCCTTCTAGTGCCAGAAAAACTATTGGTGATTGTTTTGATGCAATCATAACAATTAGTTAAAATTCACATAAAATGAACCAAAACTGACTTGAAAGATATGAAGGAATTGGTTAAGATTCACTTAATCCCAAGTTTAATATGGTCAGGTCTTGACCTGTTGGGAAAATTCAGTTGGTCGATGTGAAGCTGTAATGTTCAAGGGGCCTTATGTGATTTAGGGTTTCTTTTTGGTTAACTAGGCTCAAACTATGCAAAAGATCATAAAAATCAGCATGGTGTTCATTCTTTTTACATAAAAATGTTGCTATGCTGCAAAGCTTTAAATGGTTTTCTTGAATTATTGCAGCCTTCTCTTAAATATTATGAAAACTATCTACTTTCAACTCTGTTATGCATGCTCTTTCAAATTTAAGACAATTTCCTTTAAGTTTCTACGTTTTCAGCTAAGTATTTCAGATGGGTTGGGAAAAGTTAGAAAGATCTAATCTAAACTTCATTCATTCTAAAAAAGGATCTAATTGTTCTGTTATGCACTTTATAAATCATACAGTAACTTGATCAAATCCATAGACAAAACCTTAAGTGTAAGTTCCGAGCATTTTCACAAACATACACCTAAAATTGCAAGCTCTAAGAGAAAATGTTTCAAACACAATAAAAAGCAAAAAACACTCAGAAGATAGATGTAGGATTCCAGATTCAATTGTATTAAAAACAGACAGTCATATAAGATTTACAATGTCTGAATGACTCTTAGCTTCATTAATCAAACTATAGAAAACTTACAAGCTTTATAGATACAGTAAGGAAGCTAGATGTTCCACGCATTCCTTATTGCAGACACAGGTGACCTCCTTCAAACACAATAAAAAGTAAAAAACACTTAGAAGATAGATGCAGGATTCCAGATTCAATTGTATTAAAAATAGACAGTCATATAAGATTTACAATGTCTGATTGACTCTTAGCTTCATTAATCAAACTACAGAAAACTTACAAGCTTTATAGATACAGTAAGGAAGCTAGATGTTCCACGCATTCCTTATTGCAGACACAGGCGACCTCCTTCTTCTACTTCTAAACTAAAAGGTCTCTCTACTCTAAAATGCTAAAACTAGTTACAAGTGCTGGCTATCTTCTAAAAATCCCTGCATAAAGTTTTATAGTGTATAGAGGCACAATATATAGACTTCTTGATTGCCCTCAATACAGCTCAAAACCCTAGTTAAACAATGGTTCAAACCTCTGGCTACAACAATAAATTCTAGAGAACAAGTCTCTCAAAATACCTCCAAGCATATATCCAATCTGGGTGAAATATGCCACTCGAAAACCCTAGCAGCTTAATAATAACTTCTGCTGTCTACTGCAATAATGTCTTCAGCTACATTTTGTCATTCATAAATGAAGACCTTTGATTTCCTTGCCCTTCGTCCTTATCTTCCCCTACTCCCGAGATTAGATTTCCCTCCTCCGTGATGTCATCATCATCAAGTTTCAGCCCTTCTTCGCCTACAAACTTGCAAAAAAGACAAGCAATAAGTATTAACATTTAATAAACCTACAGGAAGGAAAACAATTGCCAAATCTAGTCGTGACAGTGTGAACACATCAATCGGGCCCCAAATCTATGAAAATTGAGTCCAAAATGCAAATACAGCGTTAAACTGGTTGGGTCAACCATTGTTGACCAAAAACATGCATTCGGGCCCTAAAATGCCCTTAAATTCTTATTGTTCTATCTTTCCCCACCTATTGGTGTGAGATCCACTCATCGGAGAGTCCAAGAAAATTTCATACCGATCGTTCAACTTTCAGCGAAATAGCCTTATTGACTTGTGTTTCTTTCCTATCGGCATGACTTTCATTCATCGGTGTGGGCTTAATGTTTCATTCTAATCGCCCACCTTACATCGATGCCCCTGTTCAAATTCTTTGTATATCGTTCCCCATCCATCAGCATGATATCTACGTCGGAGCGAGCTAGAAACTTTATACTGATCACTCAACTCTGGCCGATATAGCCCTAATGGCTTGTATCCTCGCACTGTCGGGGTGACCTACTTTTATTGGTGCAGTTAACAAAACCCCTACCAATAACTCTTCTCTCTCTCCGATCGCCATCGTTTGTCACTGTGACTCCCGCTGATTCCCTTCACTACTTTCTTTCTATCGGCGTAACATTGCCTATCGACACGGGCTCAATTTTCTCTGCCGATCGCCATTGTTTGGCCGATGTCTTTTATTATTCGGCTAAGTTTTTTCTTCTATCGGTGTAACATAAGATATCGGCGAGGCAATTTAGAACTTCACCGATACCAAAAGTCACATCGATAGCAATACATATGCAACTCCCCACACAATCAGCAGGACCAAACCCTTTGGCGTGAAATTATCAACCAACTCTGATAGCCACAGTTAGGCCGATACTAAACGCTTATCGGTGAAACACAGGATATCGCCAAGACAAAACAACCCCTCGCCGATATCAAAAGTTAGGACAATGAGAAGGTGGGACCCATGCACTATTCACTTTGTATCCAACCTTACATACAAGGAAGGATACAAACAAGGATCCTCCTTTATTTAATAAACTTTTGGGTCTGCACATGCATGAAGTGCCCTGTATATTTTACCTGCTAGACATACAAACGTGAGATACAAAGTGGATTTAAAACAACAATTTTCTTTAAACTAAAACCACTTCGGGTCCACTTGTATGTATATATCAAAAATTTCATCAAATGCATACAAGGAAAAAGAAAAAAAAAACAAAGACCCTATATATGAAAGTGATATACAAACCTGAATGTACATTTTACCATAATGATCATAACTTGCAAAAGATGGCAAATTTTAAGATGATTCAAAAAGCAACCCTAGCTTATTTTTCACAAGGAATCCAACCATATCATGCCCTAGTACTAAAAATGCATTATTTTTTCTCTATTTTTAACAAAGTTTGCAATTTTAACCCCTCTTTTCCCTTTACCACCAAGCAAAACAACCCACACAGAAGCAAAACCAACAACCACAACAGGGGTCCTCATTTTGCTAAGGAGTAAAATGGGGCATGTTGTGAACATCACAATAGGAAGGAAGGCAGAAATATAATTGTGTGGGCAAATAAAGGCAAATTTTCATGTTTGTAACTGAATATTCAAACTGCTTGACACATAAGGCCATGGACCTAAAGGGAAATGAAAAGTCTTTTAACAATTTTTAATTTTTATTTTCATCTGTGTTCCTTTGCCTTATTGAAGGGAAGATCATGAAAGGACTTTGGGGTAATCTATTAAAAAAGAGAGATGGACTATAGAGGGAGGGTCGATTGCACACAAGAAGAAGGGCACAGCCAAAGAGTGCAGAGTGATTTGCAAAAGCAAGAGGAATCGCTTGTGAGTTGAGTAGTAGAGCCTTGCAATGCTGAGTCATTTAATTGTGCAGATTTGGATTGGGGAAATCCATGTTGGAATATTTTGTACATATTTGTAGATGTATTTGATTTTGTCATTGATTTGGATTAATAAAATTTGAGTTGTTGCAATCTAGTTTAGATTTGGGTATTTGTACATTTCTATTCTTTTATTGTGGTTGAGTAGTTCACTAAAGAGGGAGTTCTTCATTCCCTCTTGCATCAATTGGTATTAGAGCTAGTTGTTCCTGAGCGTGGAGAGTATCCACTAGGAACTGTGGAATAGTAGAGAAGGTGGTTGAGAGAGCTCAAAAGGATCATTACAAGTGTGTGAAGTCCTGATCGATTGAGAGTTTGAAGCCGCAAAGACAGGAATGAAGATGTGTCAAAGGTTACAGTAGTAAAGTGTCTGAGAGAAGCTCAAAAGCCTAGGGTAGGTATGGAGGAGTCCTACAATAGTGAGAGTGTGAGGAGACATTACTGTGAAGAGAAAAATAACAAGAGGAAAAAGAAAAGTTTTGTGATTGGTTGGACATTGATGATACTTGTGTTGAAAAAGGGAAGAAAGAAAATATTGATGGAGCTATAGTTGAAAGAGAGGCACAAAGGTTTTGAGAAGAACTGAGGCAAGAGCTGAAGGACAGCGATTATAGAGGAAATGGGTAGGAGGGAGTCCCAAGTTTTTTTTGATGAGTGTTTGTTTGTAGGTGAGTGTGCATGTGTAGAAGGTGATGAGAAGGCTGTAGCAATAATGGAAGAAAGTCCTTTGGAGGATGATAACACAGTAGTAGATGAGAGTATGGTTGAAGAAGAAAAGATAGATGTGGCTAAGAGTAATGAAGAGAAAGTTGGTACAACAGTTGAAGACAAGGAGGATGATGTTGCATCAGTGAAATACGAAGAGATTACAGCTAATGGTGAAGATGATTTGATGATGGAAATGATGCAAATTGAATCAGGATGGATGTCAAATCTTACCAATGGATGTATGAACATAAATGCAACAACAAAAGATGAAAATATGAAGGTTACAATTGATGGTGAAGAAGTTCTTGTAGCTACATATGACAAGGTAAATTTATTTGTCTTTGATGAGGATGTAGTCTTGTATGCATTTGGGGTAGAGGATGCAGATTTGAAATTGCATGCTGCAGATTTGAAATTACATGCCACAAATTTGGGTGAAGGTGTTGTAGATGTTGGTGAGGTAGTTGGGTGGAGGGGGTCAGGCAATGGTGGGTTTGAGCCCATGAGGGAGAAGAAGAAAGAAGAGAAACTTTAGTGGAGGAGGATGACACATGGTGGATGCAAATCTATGAGGGGAAAGAGGAGTGTGGAGTAGGATTGTTGAAGGGTGAAGTGTGTTCCGACATGGTGCTAGAAAAAGTGGAAGAAAAAATGACATTGTGCATATATTCAGTGAAGGAATTCGCTGTGGGTTACCTCTGACCTAAAGAGTGATTCTATCACTCAACTCCACTTTTGTGAGCCTATACTCACAAACTTTCTACCCAACGTGTCTGATGCAAGGGCATCCTAGGCATACATGTGATCAACATCACCCAAAAGGAGTTTGTAGGTTTAGTTTTCATTTTTGGTTTCTTTTAGTTTGGTTGTTCTCTACAAGGCAGGTGAAATTTTGAAGTGGCAGACATTCAATGAGAAAATAGCAGTCACATTGGAGTGAAGCTTGAAGGTTGCGGTACAAATATAGAAACTAAGTAATTTAATGTTTTTTCAATACCAACTGTATACACCTAAAAATGGCAAAGACAAATTAAATAAATATTTATTATTTATTTAATTCTCATTCTTCTATCAATGAATAAATTCATCAATTTATCTGTTTGATTCATGTTCATCATTAATAGTCCAAATATTAAATAAATATCAATTTATTTAATTAAGTCAATTAAATCTATTCTTCTAATGTCATCCCTTAATTAAATAATAATCAAATTATTTAATCCCAAATCATCCTACCCCAAATTCAAATGTCTTCATTCATAATTGCATGTTATCTTGCACATGTAATTAAATATTTTAAATATTTAATTAATTCATTTTCTCTCACCCACATGGCCCTATTATCTCTCCAACCACCTCTATTCCAAAGAGCATGGTCTCTCCATGTCATAATGTCAAAGGGACACTTGTTTCATAGTCCCCATAATCTTTCCAGCCTCCCTACAAACGTGCTCTCCTTGTTTGACCTTCTCTCTTTGGTCATTATGAGCCTTGTGACATGTGGACTCATGTCACACCTTTCTCTCCACCATGTCAAAATGAGAGGAACATCTTCCCTCTTTCTCTCCTTCATCTCAACCAACTCAATCCTCACCGTACACCTCTCAAGACCAAGTCTCCACCATTGAGATCTTGACACATGGATTTTCCCCCTCCTTGGCTTATAAAAGGAAGCTCATACCTTCATTTCTATTATCCACAAGCTATAACAAAGTTACTCTGCATAAAATCTAGTGTGCCTTTGGCAAGAGCATCCATATTGCTCATTGCATAATATCCATTATCTTCATAATCCATACAACCATGGCTTCAATCATCCATCCTTCATCCTCACAATAGTTGCATTGTAGGTAATCTTCATTACATTTTATCCAACATACAAACATTCAAGTATTGTCATCTTCAAACAGTGAGGAAGCACATTTTTGAGAGATCTATTCATCAACAAGATTAATACAAGATAGGTGAACAATGGAAGGTTTCGAGGTAAATTAGTCTTCAAGGCCCTATTACTTTGTTTATTTGATTTACATCATATTTCATTGAGATTATTGGATTATTAGTAGTTTATGTTGTTTACAATATTTCCACTAACATTTTTGGTGCCCATCGTGGGGCCTTGCCTCATTTTTAATTTTCATCTGAGTGTTTTGTGAAGGTTCTGTCATGACAGGTCGATTCTACACATACAACTTCTAGTTCTATGCATACAACATTTACTATAGCGCTTTTACCTTGTTACGCATCCAAACTATTATATGGCACATCTGAGGTATTTTGCTACACTTCTGATATTCCTGCACATATATAGTGCAGTCCTACGCTTTTAACTATTCTTCCTGCACATTTGTGAATCGGCGCATATAATATGTAGTACTGCACATATGATCCACAATCCTACGCATGCAATTTGTAACAAAGAGTTGTAAATTATTATAAGGTTTTTCATACTAACTTTCATCTGCATGTGTTAGGAGCTAGATTTAGTCATTTTAGCTGCATTATTAAGCCACCTAGAACTAATTAGGAAGGAGTAACTTAATATGTTCATGTAAATCTTCACATAGACTTAACTGGGAGGAAAGTAAATCAATTTGTTGCATCATAACTTTCATCTAGTCCCAACCTAGGGGTTAAAACTAAACATTTTCTTTATGTTTTTACTATCTTGCACTACAATATTCACATAACATAATAGGGAAAGTAATACTTGTTTTATTTTTGCAAACAATAATCTACACCTAGATTTGTTAGAGGGATAAAATTAACAAAATCTTTCCAAGTTATTGCTATCTTGTTACAAATTTCTATACTTGGTAGAGTTAACACATTTAGTTATTTTTCTTTTAACTAGAGAGTTAAAGAACCAGTGTTCTTCGAGTTTTTAGAATGATAATAGGACTATGCTCTCCTCTTAACTAGGTGATCAAAATGCCATACTTATCATGTTGCATGTTTTACATTTAGAGAGGCCTACCCTTGGAAATCCTTCCTTCCATGTGGGAACAACCTTAAGTGATAATGGGCTAAAGCCAAGCTCCTCCAAGTCACTATAAATAAATTGTGTTTGTGATGAAAGTTGCAAGCGACAGGTGCTGTTGTATTACACTGACCAATGTTTCCCCCAAAACCTTGTGGAGCATAACCTCTGTAGGCTAGGAAGCCTTATCGAAGTGAATGGCCACATGTGTAATCACTTGAACATATGCCTTGACTAAAATCCTTTTGTTCTAGTAAGCCAAAATCCCCTATTTGGTGACACAAGAGGAGGAACCTCTAGAGCCGTCTAATGTCATACACTCATTTAGTGTAGAGACATAAAAGTTCAACTCTTTAGAGGAACTATAACTTGGTATGCGTGAGAAGTGAGTGTCGTGGAGGGGAGCCGGTGCTACCAAGTTATTAGTTATCCGCCTTTATACAAGTGGTTGGTGTAAAAACCAAGTTAGAACTCATCAAATATTGTCCTTGCCATCCTAGGATTGTAATTGTTTATTTTTAATTTTGTTAAGTAATCATGAAAACCTTTTGTTCTTTGTGTTTTCCTACAATAACTTGAACCAAAATCAGCATTGAAAACCTTAGATTAACTTGGGAAAATATTCCAAGAAAATCAAGTTGTCAAACTGAAACCAAAAACCAAATACTTGTAGTTCTACGCATTTAACACATTTTGCTGCGCATACAACACATTTTGCTGTGCATTTAATCCTGTTGCATATATAAACAATCTTGCCATGCATCTGAATAATTTTGCTGCACATATAACCTTTCAGTGCATTTGACATACAGAACATCAAATCCAAACCACAGTATTGTGCTTTTAAACTCAACTAGTCCTGCGTATTTGACCAACAGAGCTGCACATTTGACCAGTTATCCTATGCTTTTAAAGCTGCGCATCCAAAACAAAGGCATATACCATACTGTTTGGGGTAAAAACACTATCAGTTTTAGGTACCCTTTCTTCTATAGTTTCACCTTAAAAAAATAGTTATAGCATGCAAATACCTTTGCATATCATTTTCACAAACATCCTCTTTTCACATCATTGCCTTTCTATCAAAACACCTCAAAATCAAACCAAAATTTGCTTCTAGGACCTAGTTGATATTCTACCAATCTAAACAAGGGCTAGTTAGTTTTCTTAATAGGATTTCAAATCATCCTTTCCAACAAAACTATACTAGTGTAACCTTGACAAGAGAATAGCCTTTATCAAATAGCAATGTCAATCTACCCCTATTTAGACTACCCCTTGTATCAACACTTTGATAGCTAGTAAACATTATAGCTCAAGATTTACCTTATTTGAGACAAACATAGAATCAACAAAAACCTTAGCAAAATCAATTCCAACCAAACTCACCTACCACATTACAACTCAAATCAAAAGAGAAAAATCCAACAAATCTCATAATCCAATTTCATCCCATCCCCAAATCTTGCATGGTACAAACTAGATCTCAATCAAAACAAAAGAAAAACATGGACAACCTCAACAATAACATACCTGATGATGAGGAAGTCTCTTAAGAGGAGATCCTCCAACACCTCCAAGATCCTAAGTTCTAAAGGATAATGGATAGAGTTATTGCTACCAATCCCCAAAAGTATTTCCTCATGCTTTCTCAACAAGGAGCAAAGCTACCTGTAGACTTTGATACCTCTAATCTATGAGAGAATAATGCATCAAATGAAGCCAAGTCATCGAAGGATGGCTCCAAAACTAAAAAAGAGACTCCAAAAATAGAAAAGGATAAGGATACACTTAATCCCTTGGATGCATTGACAACCCAAATCCAAGCCTTACAACAACAATTGGTAGATATCCAAAGTGGAACCATAATGAAACATTATTCGCTTGAAGATATCTCACCTTACCCATTTAACAAATCCTTGAACATGATACCTTTTCCTATAAGATTTGAAGTGCCAAAATTTGACAAATATCGAGGAAAAGGTAGAATAATGCAACCTATTTTCAACCTATCTAATCTATAGAATAACGCATCATCTACCAAACCTCAAGGCACTGAACAAAAACAAAACAACTTCCCTCCAAGAAGAAAGTTCACACAACTTGGTGAATCACTTGAGTCCACACTTAGAAAGTTGATTAGGGACAACATGATTACACTCCCATCGGTGCATGAATACGAACCCAAGTTCAAATCTCCTTGGTGGAATGAAAGTGACTTTTGGAAATACCATAGGAGCAAAGGCATAAAACCAATGATTGTATGAAAATCAAGCATGTCATTCAAGACCTTATTGACAAAAAAATGTATATCTATTAATGAAGGACATACTACCAATGATAAACATATAGCATTCAAGAATCCTCTTCCTCATTATGAGAAAGGAGGTTCTTCAAGCCAAAACAATAAAGGTGTAGACAAAGTAAGCTATAACAATGCTTCTTTTGATTACACCATCAATCATATTTCCCAAAGTGAGTCACATATTAATGTGATCACCATCAATGATCAACCTGATTGTAATGTGACCACATGTCATGGAAACATAGCTCTACATGGATTTCAACCGAAACCATCTTCCACATCCAAGTCATCTTCCACCTCAAATCAGTACAACATCATCAACCAACTTCACAAAACACCCACGCATATTTTCATCTTGGAGTTATAATGTTTATCACCTTCCCATAAAGTCAGTTTAGAAAAAGTTCTCTTGGAGACAACGGTTCCTACGAACCTTGCCCAAGATCAATTCCAAGCTATGGTAGGCCATCTCACTACACCCCTTTTCCTATCCTTCACTGAGAAGGATGACATTTCAATAAATCAACCACATAATGCATCCCTACACATTGAGGCCCTAATACATAAACACAAAATAAAAAGGGTCCTAATAGATGGAGGGGCTGGTTTGAACATTTGTACACTAAAGTTAATCCTTACATTGAGGTTTTCTGAAAATGTCATTGATCCCAAGAAAAAGATATCCATCAAGGCATATGATGAGGTAGAAAGGACCTCCAAAGGAATGGTGGTTTTGCCAATACAAGTGGGACTAGTGGAAAAAGATGTAGTGTGTCAAGTTCTCGACATGGAGCTTGCGTATAACATTCTTCTTGGTGGACCTTGGATCCATGCAATGAAATTTGTCCCATCCATGTATCAACAATGTATCAAGTTCCCACATAACGGTCAAGAAATAACCATACAAGGGGACCCTAATCCTTTTCAGTATTGCAATACCATACAATCTAAACCAGATGTTGTGATACCCACCAATAGAGTAGCTTCTTCTTCCTCCAACCAAGTGGATCCAAGTTCCTTAGCTTCCACCTCAAAAACATCAGAGTTAAAAATCAAAGTCAAAGACAAAGGCATTGGGGAGTATGTTATTGAACAATCTTTCTCTCTAGCACAATTTCCACTATCACCAAAGTCTTATGGGAGACCATCCCTGAAAAAAGCTGTCACTTGAGACTCCCATGGGTCATTTCATTATATAGGGAAGCCTATCTGATGAGATTGATGAGAAAGATGTATTACAATGGCTTTTCAAAGATGAAGACAGTCAAACCATACCAAAAGATCAACAACCTAAGCTTCCTATAGAACAGTATGGTCAAGGTTTTTCCATGTTGCAAAGGATGGGATACAATGGTCACGGTCCCATAGGCCTAAGAAAGAATGGTATCATAGAACCTATCAAACCCCCTACTCAAATGGCCTGAGACACTACTGGGTTAGGATACCAAGGTGAACAGAAGAACAAAGGCAAAGATAAACAAAAGGTTGAAGACAAACAAGCAGCTACCACTAACCTAGTGGAGTAAATTCACTGTTTGCAAGAGACTAGTGAAATTGATTCAAATGAGTATGAGTGGGACAATCTCTTTGAGATGTCTTGTGAAGACAAAGTGATTGATGTGGTCCAATGATATAGTAATACTTCAACAACACATGAGGAACAAAGCTCTAGGACTAGACCGCTAGAGTTCGAACCGTAATATGACAAGAATGAATTTCACGAAGAGAGTACGATATCAAGCTTGATGAACCAACTTGAGGAGAGTACCATAATAGACCTCATTGATACCTCATGCCATTCAAATGAATTCTCTATCCTAACCATAACTACCCTTGATTTTGATCAACCTAATGATCCCTTACCTCTTGTTCACCATGAATTAATAGATTGGGACTTATCTGAAACATCACCTGATCTTGACACCTTTGAAAATGATGATGACATCATCGATTACCTAGAGCTTAGAGAACACTTACTCGCAGGAGACCATAAGGCTGGCTTCCCCATCAACCTTAATGACAATGCACACTTCAGAGAGAGTGCCAATCCTTTCATTCGTAAAAAAGTCAAAATAAATATGAGATCTAATGGTGAAAACTACTCCATGGTAGTGTTAGATCATGAAAAGAGAAAAAGAAAAGATGTATCTGAAGGTGAAAACCTCTATGAGGTGCCGACGGATGAAAGGCTTGACGCTCTCCCCCTTTATGAACATCTAGAAAGATCTTCAGTATTGATTGTACCAGCAGACACAATCAACATTGGCATAGAGGCACAACCAAAACTCCTTTATCAAGTAGATTCATTAATTGGACAAGAGAAAATAGAGTTTGCTAAGTTCTACAGAAGAAAATAGATAAACTTTGCTTGGTCTTACGCTAATATGCTAGGTATTGATCCTAATCTAATCACACACCATCTGTCACTAGCTCTAGGAGCCAAGCCAGTCAAACAGAAGCTAAGGAAAATGCACCCCAACATAGTTTTAATGGTAAAAGAAGAGCTCAAGAAGTTACTATAGGTGGGGTTCATTAGAGCCATTGACTACCTAGAGTGGGTCTATAATATTGTACCTATTTTAAACCCTGACAAGAGAATCATAATATGCAATGACTTCAGGGATTTAAATAAGGCTTGTCCGAAAGATGATTGTCCTTTACCAAACATTGATATTATCGTCAACTTCACAATAGGTCACACCATGTTGTCCTTAATGGATGGTTTTTCTAGATATAAGGGTCATCCCATAATAATGGGCTACACTTTTTGGCCAAACTTGACATTGAAATCAATATTTTGAACTAAATCTTCACTTTCTGACACCTATAGCTGCTAAACTGTTAGGAATTTGAAGATGATGTGAACTAGTGATTTGTGAGATTTTGTTTGTAGATTCTAAATATATTTTTTTAAAAAAATGGAGTTAAATTGTAAAATTTTTTGTGCCTCCTTTGATAACTAGTTTTTAATAGTAAACAACATTTTTTAAAAGTGATGTGTATTCTGTAGCACATAACTTTTTTTCTAAAAAGGATAAAATTCTGATTCTTTTGAATTTAGATTGGTAATGCCGATATATAGGGTATGCATTTGATTTTATAATGTTTTGCTAAATATTTTGTTTTTCATTAAGTTTTGAAGTCAAACCAATTATAATTTAGACATAGGCGTATTCTGTAAGACATAACTTTTTCTGTATGTATCGAAATTCAATTCTATTTTTTTTTCAAAAAAAAAATTTCACTAATTTACTAATTTTCCATGTGTGTAGAACATAGAACTTGATGTTCGGTGAAAAACCTACAATCACAAGAAATAAAAAATAAATATAATAATTGAATTAAATATATTTAAAATTATACTTTTTGGGAAGCTTATAATAAGGACTACATACTTACAAAACATAAATTTTAAATGAATTCATTTGATACCCCAAAAGGTAAATTAAAAGTGGTTTTTTATCAACATTTTGATAGGTGTAGAGGAGACTCCATTATAGATATGGTTTAAAACTAGCAGGGTTCTATCCAAGGGGGTTTGATCAAACCCTCTTCAATTAAAATCCTTTAAATGGAACCTTTCAAGGCTTAAATCATTCTATTTTCTAAAAATATGTGATTTCAGTAAAAATCAAGATATCTCAGAAAGTGTAACCCATTATTGTGGTAGCACCCATAACCAAATCAAGATAGCACTAGAGGATCAACATGAAATGACATTCACTTTCCCATGGGGTACCTATTACTAGTGTGTTATGCCATTCGACCTCAAGAATGCAGGAGAAACATACCAGCAAGCAATGACAATGATCTTCCATGATATGATGCACACCATCATGGAGGATTATGTTGATGATATCTTAAGGAAATTACTCACTAGAGAGGGAAATCTTGAAGTCTTAGACAAAATATTCACAAGACTAGAGCAGTTTAATATATGGTTGAATCCTAAAAGTGTGTTTTCAGAGTAACATCCAAAAAACTACTTGGATACATCATATCAGAAAATGGAATAGAGTTGGACCTAGCAAAGGTCAAAGCAATTATAGAAATGCCACCACCAAAGAACCTGAGTTAGCTACGATCTTTACAGGGAAAGTTATAGTTAATTAGAAGGTTCATCTCCTAACTGGCAGACAAGTGGCATCCTTTTTCATGTCTATTGCATAAAAATATTCCATTCAAATGGGATGATAACTACGAACAAGCATTTTAATGCTTAAAAGAATATATGATGAATCCACCAGTCTTAATGCCGCTAATTCAAGGAAAACCTCTACTATTATATATTTGAGCTATACCCATAGCTTTGGGAGCATTGTTAGCACAAGAAAACCATGAAGGAAAGGAACAGACAATCTACTATATTAGCAGGACATTAGTAAGTTATGAGCTTCAGTACACACCAATTGAAAGGGCCTACCTTGCAGTTGTCTTCGCTTCACAAA
Source organism: Cunninghamia lanceolata (assembly GCA_027924645.1). Lineage (NCBI taxonomy): Eukaryota > Viridiplantae > Streptophyta > Pinopsida > Cupressales > Cupressaceae > Cunninghamia > Cunninghamia lanceolata. Next base: position 5,796,987 of record BSBN01000155.1, read on the forward strand.
AGTGGAGACATTATATGCTCTCTCACTCCATAAAGATGGTAGAAAAGATTGACCCATTAAAGTATCTCCTTAGCAAAGCTACCCTAACAGGTAGAATATCCAAATGGGTTATGATTCTCAGTGAGTTTGACATTAAGTATGTGGACAGAAGAGCCATAAAATGATAGGTCATCGCAGATCAATTGGCGGATGCACGTTTGATTGATAACAACCCCTTACAATTTGAGTTTCCTAATGAATCTATATTTAACATCACAACAATGGCTTGGAATCTCTATTTTGATGGGTCATACATGCAACATGGTTCTGGAGCAGGCATCTTGCTAGTAACACTGCAGGGGGATACAATCCCTAAATTATACAGACTTCTATTCCCATGCAACAACAATGTAGCTGAGTATGAAGCACTAGTTATTGCCATAAAAATGGCAATCGAGTGGAAGATCAAAGAGCTTCATGTGTATTGGGATTCACAACTTGTCACTAATCAAATAAATGACAAATACCAAACAAAGGATGAGAAGTTGATACCATACAAGCATATGGTGGATGACTTCAAGGAATATTTCATTGTGATCTCCTTCAAACAAATACCCCAGTTGTAAAATAAAGCAGTAGATGCAATGGCCACTATTGCATCCCTTCTAGATATCCCTAAAAATCAATTGTGTTATGAGTTTTTGGTGGAGCCAGTTTCCCATCCAGCCTGTGAAAGCCTAGAAGATAACACCATTTACCAGGTTGTAGGAACTGATTCTCCTTTATATGGAAAAGTTTACACCTATCTTAAAGAGAATATCCTACCTCTCGACCTGTCAAACAACCAAATATGTACGTTCATACGCCAATCATCCAGATATACTATTGTTGCCGACACCCTGTAAAGATGAGGTTTAGATGGTACTCTCCTTAGGTGTTTAGATAGTGATGAATATCAGACCTCTCTAAGGGAGGTTCATGAAGGAATTTGTGGGATGTACTCTAGTGGTCCTACTCTGGCGAAGAAACTCATACATTTAGGATATTACTGGCCGAGCATGGGAAAAGATTCCTATCAGTTTGTCAAGTGGTGTAAGAAATGCTAGATTCATGATAATCTGATACATGCACCCACTTAGGAATTACAACCTTTAACAACACCTTGGTCCTTCTATCAGTGGGGACTTGACCTAGTAGGCAAGATTCACCCTTCCTCCTCCAACAACCACAAATTCATTATCACAACCCTAGAGTAATTTACGAAGTGGATTAAGGCCGTCCCATTAACCACTATCATAGGGAAATAGATTTCATGATTCATCCTTAACTATATCATATGCAGATATGGTATTCCATTATCCACTATCACAGATAATGGAAGACCCTTCAAGAATCAGGATGTACAAAAACTTTGTAGTAAATTCCATATCCAGCATCGTTTCTCTACTCCATACTACCTGCAAGGTAATGACAAGGCTGAGGCATCGAATAAAACCATTCTAAATATACTAAAAAAGATTGTCAATGATGTTGGCCGGGACTAGCATATGCAATTGAACCTCACTCTGTGGGCCTATAGACCCAGTATATGCACACCCACAGGTGTGACACCATACTCCCTTGTCTATGGATCTGAAGACATATTGCCTATTGAAGTTGAAATTCCTTCCCTTAGGGTGTCATTAAAGGGACTCATAACTGATGAGGAATATAGGGTATTAAGGCTTCAAGAACTATAATTGTTAGAAGAAAGGAGACAACATACCTTTAACCATCTTAACGCATACTAGTAGAGAATGTCAAGGAGCTAAAATCACAAGGTTAAGCCAAGAGTCTTTTAGGTAGGTGATCTAGTCCTAATAGAGAACACACGTAATCAACAGGATAGAGAGAAGAAGGGGAAGTTTGAACCCAATTGGTTGGATCCCTATATCATAGTAGCTGCCTACAGATTATGTGTGTATCAGCTCTCAACATCAGAAGGTGAAGTGTTTGATAATCCCATCAACAATATGCACCTTTAAAGGTTCTACACCTAATAACCCCAATGCAAGGGACACAAAAAAAATGGTACAAGTGGTAAAAACCTAGAAACAAGTGCTATTTGTGACTAACTGCTACCTCCATCTCTTAGTACAATGCAACCTACATCCATCTTTCCTATCGTATGCGTCCAGTAACTGCATCCATTTCACATCTACCTTGCAATGACTTCCCATAGCCTGGTGTTTTTTCACCCCCATCACCTTATCTAGTAGGGTCATCTAATCACATTATCCTATTGTTCATCCAATCACAAGTCTATTGTTAGTATTGGCCATTCCGAACTATGTTGCCTTTGAGTTATCACATAAGAAAGGTCATCATCGATGCACCCCCAAGGCTCCTTTTCCATCCATTACATTCCATGTTATCCATCCTATGGTCCATTCAAATCTACACCATTTCTCATCGCCTAGGTCTTTAGGTCCACATAGGTCCACCACGAACTATGTTGCCTCTATGTTGTCACATAGGCAAGGCAATTTAGCAATGAGTCCTTGAGGCACTAGATCAGTCTATTAGGGCCTGTCACATTGTTCATCATCAGTTCATCCATAATAAGTAAATCCTATACTTGACTGGGGGAAGCCCTCGACCTAGTCAAGGAATAGGATTCTTGAATGCTATAACTTCAGAGGGTAAACAAATGGATCATAGTTTTATCACTAGATAATAAGAAGTATAACAAGAAATCTTTCAACATCATCTTGACACAAAAGACAACAAAACTACACTTGGCAAACCCCTTTTGACCTAAGAAATCAAGTTGATTCTATCAAGTTATTGCAAGAAAAACATGTTTTGGGCAAGAAAGTTTTTCAATGGTTGTTTTAGAAGTCTTATATCATGATTTTTGTTATTATGTCTTTCTATGCTAGTCAAGGATGTATCAAAACTAGAGAAGCTATGATGATGGCATAATTAGTTTATTTGTCTATTTTTTGTGGATTTATCTTTAGTAATGTGAAAGCCTTGTCTAAAGACATGATCAACATAATGATCATCGAGGAAATTAAAGGTCTAAACATGAAATAGGTTTAATCCTTGTCTATTGATACTCAAGTAGTACTCAGGTCATCTTGATTCAATTATACTTAGATGCTTGTACTAACTTGCTAAATCAAAATCCATGTAAGAAATACTTAGGTCATCATGGTTTAATTATACCTAGATGCTTGTATTTTCTTACAACATTTTAAAAGCTCAATGATGAAACAAAGTACTTCAAAAACTCGCACAATTGAAGATGACAAGAATTCATATCCATACTTTTCCCGTTGCATTCCATTGCATTATAAGCATGTTATCATTTTACCAAAATCCATGTGTCTTTGTGAACATATCATTATCCAATTGCTTATCTATCATTATCTAATTTCTTATCATTTATTACCAAATCATTCATTATCACATTTTCTTATCATTTCTTTTCATATATCCAATTCATTTTCCTCTAAACACTGTATTGATATTAAGATTGAGTATACTTGGCATTCACAAAAATAAATCATTAGATCTCATGATTAGGTCCATCATCATAAATGCATATCATTTCATTCATTAGAATGCATAGACATAAAGTACATCATAAAATCACCATAGTAAGGGTCATATACTCAAATTAATCATCCATTTTAGTTTCATATATATCCATATCATGATAGAAAACAACAAAATGCAAAGAACATAGATAGCATGATCATCTATTCAACCATTTTAGTGCATGCATACATTGTGAAATGTCATATAAAATCAAAACATGTAAAAACAACCATCGCATATAGATAAATCATGCATATAGCATAAGGCTAGAACATCATAAGCATGTAGAGGCATCATCTCTAAATCATAGTCTATAGAAGCATCAACATAATCATCATAGTGTTGCATCATACAAGTCATCATATAGAACATCAGGTCCATCACATAAAACATAAACATGTGCATCAAAATTGCAAACCATGTAGATCATCTATAAGCATAACAAATCATAACATCATAGCATCATAGCATAAATCATGTCCATAATAATAAAGCATAGCATAGTTTGTCAAATCATGATATCATATCATCATCATAAAAAAAAGAGCGTCCAAGTATACAATGATGTCAAAATAATAATACATCCCAAAATGTCTAAACCAAAGAGGTGTATACATGTCCAAATAAAAAAGAGCTAGAAACTGATACATGTCAAGTGATAGCTAGGAGTGACTCCCTCCTAATGGTGCTGGCTGTGGTGGTAGAATACCTCCTCCTCCTCCTCCTCCACCCCCACCTACTGACCCTGTACCTAGTGCACCCCTTGCTGGTGGTCTGCGAGGTGGCCCCATAGGTCCCATCACCCTGCCACTCTCTACTATTACCCTCTATGACCTGCTACAATAACTTGGTCTGTAACTTCCTACTTGGTGCTCTAGTGGCACCACCTGCTCATATAGAGACTACCAGTAGAAGATCTCCTAGCCTATCCTAACATCTCTACAATAGTCTGCCTAGTCGGACCCTATGCCGTAGTCTGCTGCACCTGCTTCAAGAGTGCCTCTACTCTACCATACCTCTAGATGGTTGTATCTCTCTCTAATCACGTAGTCTAGAGGTCACTCTACAGCTATGTAATCTAGGCTTGCATCTACCCTATTTTCCCCTGTTGCTGCTGTAGCATGGACTGTGCCTGAGCCAAATGGGCTCGTAACCCTACTATGACCCCATCATCTAGCCCCTGTCCCTATAGCTGCAAAGGAGGTTGTATCTGTACTTGTCAGAGTAACTAAGCATGCTGGATGGGATCAATCCATTGGTGAACCCTCCTCCCATCTCCATTACCACCATCTTCTCCATCATTGTCATCATGACCACTGTCATGCCCACCGCTACCACCACTACCATCATGACCTCCTCCTCCACCTTTGTCACCACCTGAACACACGTGATACAATCTATCTCTCTAGTATATAGGGTGTCCTCCCTATAAGCCATCTAGTCTAATAACAAAACAAAAGCTCAGATGTATCATCATCCCATACCTTACAGTCTAGGTATGGTCGCCAAACAATAGAGTCTGCATTGTCAAATGCTTGTCTCCAATACTCCAACTTTCCCAACTTGGGCTGGGAAATGCTATCCTAAAACATGTAGGAATAGGGTTGACCCCTACCCTGAGTGCCAATGCCAATAGGATGAGTAATGGCTATGTGTTTCCATGTCCATATCTACAGAAGTGAAACTCAACACGCCAAACTAGAAGAACCATCATACACAAATTGGTATAAATCATGGTATAAGTGCATGAGGATGCAGACTCCACAGGCATATCTAGTGCCCTCTGTAGTGATCTTCTCTAACACTCATCCCCATCAAACAGCAAAACCACGTGACTATCTGACAGGGAAAACAATACCTTCGATCAACCTAGCCAGCACTGACGGAAGAGGCTCATAGTAAGCCACCATATCAGCCCAGCTGATCTTCGTACCCTCGATCTCATTGTCATCAAAGACTTGTCTACACTTGTCCAAACCTGTCCCAGTCTGTGGCTCATACTCAATGAGCTCTCCATGAATAGGAATGTGTAGAATCCTATGAATGTCCTCTAAGGTCACTGTAATCTCCCCAGTGGGAAAATGAAAGGTCCCGTCCTCACTATGAAACCTCTCCACCAGACCAGTCAGCATGCTGAGATTAGCCTAATCTTAGGCATAAAGAGCACAAATGATAATCCAACTGATCCAATAGCAAGTATATCAGTCTCAGTCAGATAAGGCCTCAATGTCTATGTAACAGGAAACCACTCCCTCGACATAAGGGCATCATCTAACTCCTGCATTCAAACAAGCATGTGTTAATCAACCAAACTTGACTAAAACTACAAGTCTATTTATCCAACATTAAAAACTTAGTTATTTCAACAGGAAAACAATCCTATCATCTCTCCAAAGATTCTATCAATCTTAGAGATGACCTAATAGTTGACCAGCATCCATTATATAGTCAAATTCATCAAATTTCTAAGTGATTTGATCACCTAAAATTGTATGCACAATTCTGCTAGTCAGATGCACAGTTTTATGTCATATGTGCAGGATAAACTCATGTGCGCATATTTATCTTGAATGCATGGCTTTGCACTACATGCACAATACTGCTCCTTGTTTGCATAGTAAAATCTTGCAAGTGTAAGAACATATCAAATGCATAGTAGAAACTTAAAAGCGCAACATCCCCCATTGAATGCATAGCAGGATTTGACCTGCGCTAAAACACACTTCACATGTGAAAATTATGTATATGTGTTGATTTTGGTGTCATATGCATAGAATCATGGCATATGTGTGGTATCGTACGTCATATATGCGCTTCTGGATTTCAGCGCATTTAAAACCTGAAACTTAAATGCACCTAACCTAGAAATGAAGGGGTACTTATCGGCGGCCCGTAGTCTACTAGAGGGTTGAACCATCAAATCTGCTTGAATTGATGAAGCTCAATAGGAAACTGCTACATCTTTGAAGGTTGCTCTATGCTAAAAAGGCTCTAATCTTCTAAAATCTCTCTCTCAAAGACAAGTGTGCAAATGACTAGGAATGTGACCCCACACTCCTATATATAGTGCATGGAACCCTAATGGAGGTGCTTGACCTTATCCATTTTGAGGTATGATTTTCACCTGATTTTCCTTCCGTGTCAACCAATTTATTCACCCATCTATCCAGTCAACCTGTCATTTAACCTATCACATCATGAGATTGTCTGTCATCCTGTCATCAATTTCTTCCCATCCAATCTCCCGAGGGGGCATCCATTCATCATTAACCTATATAAGGGGCAAACTGGGGCATGTATCATAGTCAGAAAATTTTTATTCTTTGAAACGTGTTAAAACACATTGTCTCAAAGAGGGGCAAAATGTATACACCTAAAAATGGCAAAGACAAATTAAATAAATATTTATTATTTATTTAATTCCCATTCTTCTATCAATGAATAAATTCATCAATTTATCTATTTGATTCACGTTCATCATTAATAGTCCAAATATTAAATAAATATCAATTTATTTAATTAATTTGATTAAACCTATTCTTCTAATGCCATCCCTTAATTAAATAATAATCATATTATTTAATCCCAAATCACCCTATTCCAAAGTCAAATGTTTTCATTCATAATTCAATGTCAACTAATCCACGTCATCTAATCTGCCTCATCATCTTGCACATGTAATTAAATATTTTAAATATTTAATTAATCCATTTTCTCTCACCCACATGGCCCTATTATCTCTCCAACTACCCCTATTCCAAAGGGCATGGTCTCTCCATACTTTGTGACACTTATTCCATAGTCCCTATAATCTTTCCAACTCCTTGCAAATGTGCTCTCCTTGTTTGATCTTCTCTTTTTGGTCATTGTGAGCCTTGTGACATGTGGACTCATGTCACACCTTTCTCTCCACCATGTCAAGATGAGAACAACATCTTCCCTCTTTCTCTCCTTCATCTCAACCAACTCAATCCTCACCATATACCTGTCAAGACCAAGTCTCTGCCGTTGAGATCTTGACACATGGATTTGCCCCCTCCTTGGCTTATAAAAGGAAGCTCATACCTTCATTTCTATTATACACAAGCTATAGCAAAGTTACTTTGTAGAAATTCTAGCGTGCCTTTGACAAAAGCATCCATATTGCTCATTGCATTATATCCATTATCTTCATAGTCCATACAACCATGGCTTCAATAATCCATCCCTCATCCTCACAATAGATGCATTATAGGTAATCTTCATTGCATTTTTTCCAACATACAACCATTCAAGTATTGTCATCTTCAAACAGTGAGGAAACACATTTTTGAGAACTCTATCCATCAACAAGATCAATACAAGATAGGCAGACAATGGAAGGTTTTGAGGTAAATCAGTCTTCAAGGTAATATTTCTTTGTTTATTTGATTTGCATCATATTTCATTGAGATTATTAGATTATTAATAGTTTATGCTATTTACAGTATTTCCACTAAGACCAAGGCATACAGTTGTTTCTCATGTCTTATATGTGTTTCAGTGAATCTATGATGATTGGCACAATCCACATGGTAAATGGTAGGTTTTAGACAAATACACGTTTGATTTTCTTGGTAATGTTTGTTTGATTACCTTATATGATAAAGGCAACATCATTGAGAAAACATTAGAGTATTTTTGTATTTGAGAGTATCTTCTTTATCCACATATTAAGATTGCAATGTAGTCTACACTATTAAATAGAGGTCAATGTATATGCCTTGTACTACTTCCCATGGCCATACGAATGGGACAACAATGTATATTAAATTGACAATGCTAAAGGTTGTGCCTAAGTGAAGAGCCCGCGTGGCTAATGAAGGAGATTGTGGATATTTGATAGGTTCCAACATTTAAGGGATGTGCCAAGAGACCTGCACATATTTACATCTATGTGTTTATTCAAAGACATATAAATTACTGACGTGAGGAATAAGGAAGGTCGCGGGTAGTTTGAACAGTGAGTTTACATTCTTATAATGAATGTTTAGATATGCATAGCCATTTATGGCTTGCTTCAACCAACACATATTAATCTCTAATTGGTGATAGCCATTAGGGAAACATCTCATATACCTTGAAATGGTTACCAAATAAAGAGAAAATCAAATCCATTGTTGGGAGTCAGCTTCTAAGGAAGGAAGGCAGGAATATAGTTGCATGGGAAAATAAAGCCAAATTTTCATGTTTGTAACTGAATGTTCAAACTACTTGACATAGAAGGTCGTGGGCCTAAAGGGAAATGAAAAGTCTTAATAATTTTGAATTTTTATTTTCATCTGTATCCCTTTGCCTTATCGAAGGGAAGATCATGAAATGACTTTGGGCTAATCTATTAAAAAAGGGAGATGGACTAAAGAGGGGGGGTCGATTTCCAGCAAGAAGAAGGGCATGACCAAAGAGTGCAAAGTGAGTTGCAGAAGCAAGAGGAATTACCTGTGAGTTGAGGAGTGGTAGAGCCTTGCAAGGCTGAGTAATTTAATTGTGCAGATTTGGATTGGGGAAATCCATGTTGGAAGATTTTGTACATATTTTTAGATGTATTTCATTTTGTCATTGATTTGGATTAAGAAAATTTGAGTTGTTGCAATCTAGTTTAGATTTGGGTATTTGTGCATTTGTATTTTTTTGTTGTGGTTGAGTAGTTCACTGAAGAGGGAGTTCTTCATTCCCTCTTGCATCAATAAGCATCTTTGTGTTTCTCCCCTTGCACCTCTGATGGTGGCTTAGGGTTCTCTTATTTAGAGGCAATGCTAGCTTCTAGCTGAATGACACTAATTCAAGAGTATTGTTACTAAATTATGTTCACAACTAATTTAGCTAGACTGAGTTGTAGTTGTCACAAAAGGAATAAAAGAAAAATTTTAAGTGTAATGATCAATCAGTGAATGTATGACACCTTGGCAAGAGACAAGCAAAGATCATTTCTTCAGATAATCCGACAGTCCAATCAGAACTGCCAAACCATCCTAGCAAGTGAAGTTGTCTAATGATAAGAGACCGCATAGTCAATGAATGACAAGAAGTTTTAACTAGTTTTATCTTTTAGTTATGAGATGAATGAATTATTCAAGTAATCACAATTCAGTGCAAAAGAAAGGTATTTATAAAGTTATCATTTCATATCATGTTTTGAACATATGTTTCATATCAATTTTAGTTATTCTATCCTATGCATTTGATTCAAAAAAGTAAACATACATAAATCACTTGCATAAGGTAAATTAATTGATCATATTCAAAGAAATGTTTAAATGTGTCCCACATAAGCCATGGGAGTGACTAAATTGAGCAATGGAAACATGGTGCAAGCTATACATCTAAGGATAAAAGAGAAAGAAAGGAACATATGATGAAAATGTATATCCATCATTGCCTTTTTATAGGTTGATCTTCTTGATTGGCTGCTTGATCTTCATGTCTTTATCTTTCACTCTTGATCAGGATAGTGTACTTGCAAAATTTGAGAAAAACCCCATTAGAAGTTCTGGATATGCATATTCTTCATAGGCTTTATCAATAGACATATAAAACTTGCAAACATTATGCATCTTAGGTGTTTGTATCAAATCAAACATGTGCAATAAATTAGATCATCATGAGAAAAAACAATCAACTTCAACAGGTATGTTTTTATGCTAACTTGTTTGTTCACTGTGCAGGTATAGGAAGATTCATGTTGCTGATTTGAAGACATTTAAAGCATGTGGAGAAAATGTGTCTCCCACAAGGGTAGAGCCCAACATGCTTCTTTCTTATTCATTTGAGAAGGATATTAGATTGCAATAGATAGAATGTACTATTCAAGAGATACTATGCATTAGAATAGTCAAACTTGAAAACAGAGTGAAGTCATCATCATAGAAGTAAAGAGGAGAAATTGCTCCTATAAACTCTGCCCACTTCAAGAAACAACTTGTTAAAATCAACTCATGTTCAAAATGCTTCATCATTCACATGCTACAGGATGAACATGGTATCCATTTAAGAGAGATTGATATGCAGAAAGGACAGAAGTGTAGTAATCAAGGAGATGAATACAGTCATGAAAGGTATCTTTCTTTATTTCTAATTATATTGAAGTATGTTTTTCCTGTCCACATATATGCCATAGGTATGACAATTATCTAAATAAGTGAACATCATGATAAACCAACATTAGATGACATTAAAAATGTATAAAGTACAATGAGGGGCAGCCCTGTAACAAATCAAGATTCAACTGAGTGAAGTTGCCAAGACTGTCATGAAGTCAATCAAGTGAGGCAGTTTTATCAAATACTCACATGAAGTGAAGCCTACAAGAGCCATGAACAAATGATAAACTGTCATAATGCCATGTCATACAATGTTGTCATAATGTTATAATACCTTTTAAAAGAATATAAGGAAACAAGGTCTATCAAATGCCAAGAAGGATACCAAATAAAAGTGCCATAACAACAATACCTGATAGAGATAGGTAACATCAATGTATGAAGTGATAGGCATTTATTTAGTATGCAAAAGGTATAAGTTGTTTTCTACAAGAGAGTATAAGTGTCAAACATATCATGTTACAGCCAGGTACCTAAGTAGAAATAGAGCAACTTAAAGATCACAACCATCTAGAGGCATTGAAACGACAATAAAAGAGATACAAGTTGAATGCCACATGTTTGGAATGCAATAAGATGGATAAGACAAACATAATTCATCATTGTTCTAGAAGTAGGAAATAAAGAGACTAGAACAACTATACAGGAATAATGAACAACGTGAGGTTACAGTTAAAAGCTACAGGAGAGAGATCAGTTTCTGAGTGATCATGTCATGCAGGAGATGGGAGATAATCAAGATATAGGAGTTTATTACCACATCAAAGGTACCATATGCAAAAGAAAAAAGGATACAATATTCACAAAGTACATTTTCTCTCATTTATCAAATATAGAAGGAGAATGAAACAAAAGATAAAGGGTTCTATATGTTTCTCTTTTTGCATATTCAAATGGACAGACTCAGTTTATCCCAGGATGCCTATCGTTTTTTGAAAACCCTTATCACCATTCTTGCAAGATGAAGTTAAAGTCAAACGAAAGGTAAATAAAGTTTAAACACAGAGTAACCCATATGGGGCTTCCACTTGAAATGTAGATTTGCATGGAAAATATGCTTAGAACAGATACAGAAATTGCAGACCATAACCAAGAAGATGGCATTTTCTTTCAAAAGTTAAAACTCTCTACATATATTTTCAAAACCCTTGATATATTTTCACAGTCAGAAGAATATAAATCAAAGAGAAAGGTGTAGATTAGATAAGCAAATAAGGTAGAAATACTAAACTAAATGCATAAAACACAAAGTTATACCTCACATGCAAACCCAATCTCATCAAGGGAGGAAGAAGCCTTTGCACCCAAAACAAGCTCCTAAGACATGATTATCCCTAGACAATAGATTTGAATATGAAATGCTAACTAAATTTGCAACTCACTATTCTAGCTCAATGGAGATTTTGGCATAATAACTTTGCATAAACTTGGGTTCTGAAAATGGCTTGGGAGAGGTTCTATTTATAGATTTTTGGAAGGGATTTTGATCCAAGGGTGGAGATTGATTGGGAAGATCAATGGTGGAGGATGAAAGTGATGTGGAGGGCCTAGATTCAATCTTGAATGAATGGAGGGCTAGGAATAAAAGTGAATCTTTTATTCATTTTGGGAAAAGAAGTTATTAAATGAGCATGGGGGTGAAGAATTATTTTGGAATTAAAGATTCATATGGGGGAATATAAATGAATTAAAAATTCATTTGGGGAAGAGAGGAAATAAATGAGTATGGGTTTGTAAGGAAAATTAAATGTGATGTGGGATGTTTTTAAATAAAAAATTGACTTATGTGGATTTAATTCAATTTTTTATTTGGAGGATGTGGGGAAGGGTGTTAAACTAGGTTTGACCACCCAAATGAAGGGGTTAGGATTAATTAAACATAGGTTTTATTTAATTAATCCTAGGGCTAGGATGAGGTAGGCTAGGGTAGGCAATTAAATAATAGCTATTTTAATTGTTTAGGGTAGGGATAGGTCAATTAATAGGCTGGATTAATTAGTTAACATGGTTTTAACTAATTAATTGGATTTAGTGAAAAAGGGGAAAATTGATTAATAAATATTGCATATTTATTAAATCAATTGGCTAAGGTTTGGACTATTGAATTAATGAAATTAATTCAATTTTGGGGATAAAATGGTATAAATTCAGAAAATAAAAGGGGTAATTAATTAAATAAAAATTTAATTAATTGGTTAGAAGGGAAATTGATGTGTTTTAGGGTTGTTGGGAGTCAGTTTGATGGTAGAAGACATTTTTAGGTGTCTACATTTGCCCCTCTTTGATGTGGCGTCTAGACCTAGGAGGGAAGTGGCGTCAAGTCGAAGAAAGATATGCCCCAGCTGCCCCCTTGAGAGGTCGGCAGGAAAATAAAAAAATTTTCTAGGTAAGTTTTTGAAAGGATGTGATGGAAGTGAAATTTGGATAGGGGATGGGAAAAGAGGAAAAAGGTTGAGATCTGCACCCTGGAGGGAAAAAGAGGGGGTAGAAGAATGACATGGCCTACTATATTAGGCAAACTGGGCCCTTAGAGTGCCACATTTGCACACTTTTGACTTTGGAGAAGAAAGAGCGAAGGAGAGATCCCTGACCGTAACCCCCAGTTTTCATGACTTCGACACATTTCAGAGCGATTCTGAGAGTTTGGGTGGGCACTAGAGGCTGGACCCCTGGTAGGGTCTAACCCTGACTTTGTGAATTTTTTCGTTTTACGTGCATTTTTTGGGGTTTGGGATTTTGGATTGGAGCGCATAGTGCCAACGTTAAGGTGGATTAGAGCCATCCTCTAGATTGGCGCTATCCACTAGGGTAGGGTTAGGGCGGTTTGTCACCATATGGTAGGTATTTTAGCGATTAGCGCAATGTCAAAAAATATTAGGGTTTGGCATTTAGTGCCATTCAGGCTTTATGGTAGTGCTATTTTCTGGAATAGGACCATTTAGAGGAGTAGTACTATTTGGAATTCTAGCGCAATGGGTTGTTTTAGCGCTATATAGAAATATCATGCTTTTGATAGAATTGGCGCTATTCTTTCGATTAGCACTAAAAGGTAGATCGATGCCATTGGGCAAAATGGTGCTATCGATGTTGCGCAGTAGCGCGATATTTTGGACTGGCACAAAGTCTATTACGTAGTGGTGCAATGTTCTACAATGGTGCCATTTAGAGGAATTATTAGTGCTATTTATGAAATGGCATGAAACATGATTTGTTTTAGCGCCAAATGATTTGGGCTTTCAACATTAGAAGAAAAAGGGGGTGATTTGGAAGAAGATAGGTCGACATCTAACCAGAATGTTGCGTATGCAGGATACCCGTCGCTTTATATTGCAGTCACAAGAGCGACGAGTTCCATCCGTGATGGCACTGTTTGATGGTTTTGATGATGCTACGCAGGCTCGACTGGCGAGATTGGGGCTTCTGACGGTGGCGTCGATGCCAGTTCTATGAGCTCATAGAGCTCTGATGACAACGGTTGTGGAGCAGTATCGCTCTGAGACCTACAGCTTTCTGTTGCCGACTGGTGAGATTACCATTACACTTGAGGATGTTTATCGCATCCTCAAGCTACCTTTTTGAGGTCGGCATGTTAGATATGACATGAGGATGGGGCGGTGTGCCCTGATTAAAGTGTTTGGAGCGGACTACATTATTCTCTCAGCGGATGGGAGAGAGATGGACTATGAGGGGACAGTGGCTGCGGGTGCAGATCCCTTTGCCTTATTCTGATGTGCTTTGATTAGAGGTGTTGTGATGACTGACAGGCGAGGCAGGGGCTTTCTAGTTGGCTGGGGGGATGATAGAGGGGATGGTGAGGCATGAGACTATCTATGCCTAGGGACTAGCGATGCTGGGGCAGTTATACCATGAGATGCATACAGTCGCCTATCTGCATGATAGAGCATTGTCAGCTGGAGCTACTCTACTTCATGTATGGATTTGGGAGCACATCACTGTTACCCAGCTGACATGCGGGTATTATCGGTGGCCTTTTGAGGCCTTTGTGTTTTTATATTAGGATGCAGAGTAAATGTACATTAGACAGGTGTGGTACTGGAGGAGGATGCTAGATGATGTGATTAACGTAACCTGGTGACCATAAATTGGTGTAGAGCCATGGCCAGATGATGATATTCATCTTCCTTTTGTGTTTCAGCAGCGGTACCTTATGGGTCAAGGAGACAATACTATAGAGATATATCTACCCTTGTGGGTCATGCGGTAGTTTGGTTTGATACAGGACACCCCGCAGCAGATGGCGATATATGCTCAGACCCCTAGAGATGCGGCCTTCTGGCCTGCCGCCATATAGTCACAGGTTGCCCTAGTTGATTTTGCAGCTCTACGGCTAGTGTGGTGGGATTAGAGGAGCACATTTAGAGATGTAGGTACTATGCCTGCATATGATATATGGTGGCAGATGTATTGGCCCACTCAGTTGATGGATCCAGCAGAGGAGGCAGCAGGTTCATGGGGGATGATTCAGATGGTGATGGAGACGACTCGGATGGGGATGACCTCCTAGAGGGGGGAGGAGATTATTAAGGACTACCTCGTGGAGGTTGGAGATGATGGAGAGGAGAGATTGGTTCGTAGGGATGGCTAGCTGATAGATGTGCTGGCGGTGGTGGCAGTAGGACAGGGGCAGGTGGGGCAACAGGTACCTGTGTAGCAGGTTCCTATTGAGCAAGTGTAGGTTGGAGCAGGGCGACAGCCTAGAGGACCTTGGTGGCATGGGGGATAGTCGAGGGTGGATATGGGTGATCTGTCCCCACCATAGGTAGGGCAGCAACAAGTTATTGGGGGAGGATAGTAGGCAGTAGGGCAGCAGGCAGGTCCCTCAAGGACAGCTAGAGAGGCCGAGGTTGAGAGGCTCACACCTCGTCGGTGATGACGGGATGAGGAGGAGGACATGGAGACCTTGAGAGCATAGGTGGCGAGCCTACAGGAGGCATTGGAGAGCCGCGAGGCAGAGTTAGAGCAGCTGCGGGCCACAGTAGGTTTGTTGGATGGATTAGATGGGCAGGTGGTTGTGTTGCAGGCATAACTAGCACAGGCTCAGGGTGACATAGTCATGTTGACAGGGGAGCGAGATGCAGCACTCGCTAGGGCTTAGCAGGTAGAGACTACCATGGGTAGTCTACAAGCATCAGGGGTTGGACTAGCCCCAGTTTTGACATTGATGCAAACACAGCTATCCTAGTCTCACGTTTAGATGTCTCAGGTACAGGGAGAGTTGACAGAGACCAGGGGGCAGATGGAGTATTATTAGGGGCTGTATTATGTGGCCGTGCTAGCAGAGCAACGAGTACCGAGCTATAGCCAGGTCAGTGGATCGAGGGCATCAAGATCACATAGATCAAGATCTATTCAGTCCATTCAGCAGATGATGCCTCCTCCCTCACACGTGCCCTAACAGGTTCCATAGGTGTAGGCATAGCCACAGCCATAGCCACTGACAGGATCACAACCACAACTAGGGTCAGAGTCTCCCACTCCCTCGGAGAGAGGATCCTCCATGTAATAGTTCTATCATGTTAGCCCTTAGAGGCATTATATTAGGACACTATATTTTTTTTTTTTTTTTTTTTTTAAAAAGAGGGGAAAAAATTTTATTCAATCCAAAACAAGAAACAAGGCAAGAGCCACAGGCTCAACAGAAAGGACAACTACCAACAAACCAACAACAACACTACATAGTCATATCATCCAGAAGAAAACTCTCCAGAATCCCCAGATAATCAGAAGGTAACTCGTTCCTACCACTGATATCCCAGCCATCCCCTTTCTCCGAGGCCCACTTCGCCAAGCAGTCAGCCACACTGTTCCATTCTCGGGGGATGTGACAGAAAGAGACTGCTTCTAAGGAATTGCAAACACTTAAAATCTGTCTGACCATCGAAGCTAAATGCCAACTAACACCATCCAATCTCTGATTGTTCAACATATCCACAACAATTTGAGAGTCTGACTCACAGATAATCCTCCTCCAGCCAAGAGAGCAACCCCGCTCAACAGCAACCTTTATAGCAAGGGCCTCCATCAGGTTGTTAGAGTGATGCCCTTTGTAAACAGAGAAGTAGAAAACAACATCCCCATCCTTACTTCTACCAATACCCCCAATACCAGCTTGCCCAGGATTCCCCCGAGAAGAGCCATCAGTATTAACCTTCAGGACTCCCTCGGGAGGAGGAGCCCACTTCCCGTCACGGCAGACCCGTTTCTTGACACGGCGTGGCATTAGACCAGTACGGCATCCCCTACTATTAACACCCAGGCTCAGATCCCGCATAATCGCAACATCCCCAGGATCAATACTTTCAGACATATCACATTTAGCAGAAATAGTCTCTTGGAGCCTACTGATAATCTTCGTCCATAGTTGACCAGTATCCAATCTGGAATCACAAAAAACTCTACGGTTCCTTTCCAGCCATAGGTTCCAAAAGATAAAAATGGGCCCAATGCACCAGGCCACCTGAAGAAAACGCGTCGTCGCAGGAGGCCTACCCAGGCTCTCCCAAAACTCAATAAGAGATGAAGCATGAATGCACCCATGATGCCAAGCCTCCCACCATCTGTGCCAAATCTCACGAGAAAAGGGGCAATGAAAGAACAAGTGGGAAGAACATTCTTCACTGCGCAAACAAAGAAAACAAATGGAAGGCCCCTGAAACCCCCGTTTACGAATATTCTCCCAGGTGAGACATTTGTTCTGGGCAACCAACCATAAAAAGAAGTTACACTTGGGCCAAGAAAAGCTGTTCCAAACCTTCCTCCACCAGGGCACCTCGGAAGGCCCATATAAATTCCTATCCAGCACAGCATAACCTTGAGCAACAGTATAATGCCCTTTTGGGCTAGGGCTCCAAGCCAACTTGTCCCTCTCCTTCAGCGTGCTACAAAGCCTGCCCTCCAAGACCTTACACAAAGTAGCACGATCCTCCTCAGAGCCACCCACAGGCCACTCCTGCGGGTCCTTCCAGCAAGACACCTCCAGATGACCGATACGCTTAACTGTTTTAAAATGCTCCACCTTAGTCCAACCAGCATTAGAGAACATCTGGCCAAGAGGCATAAGCTGAGGGAAACTAGACAGAATGGGGGGGTGGCCATCCCAAGAGTCCAACCAAAAAAGAGCATCAGAACCAATATTACAGATCCAGAAAAGACCATTCTGAACAAGCTGAGCTCCCTTCTTAAGAGTATCCCAAATACAAGAGCCTTTGCCCAACAAAGCAATCCGTGGCACATCCCGGCTCTCAACCCCAGGAACATACTTGCAAGCAAGAATCTTGGCCCAATCCTGATCCTGGCTGTTGCACCATCTCCAGTACAGCTTAGCCGCCAGAGCCGTAACCACAAGAGCCATAGACCTGAGGCCAAGGCCACCAGCATGTTTTGGCCTACAGACAGACTCCCATTTGACTAAACTCCACTTCGAGGAAAGAAGGTTACCCGACCAAAGGAATTGCCGGGAAAGAGCATCAAACTCCCTCACAAAGGAGGCAGGAGGAATCTGCACACAACACCTGTAAATAGGGAGAGACTGCACCACAGCTTTTAGAAGAAGCACTCTACCAGTAGAAGAGAGCCATCTGTGAGTCCAATGGCTAACCTTACTCCGGAACTTATCTAAAATCCCCTGCCAAAAACTTCGACGCTGAGATCCCAGAGCCAAGGGAGTCCCCAGGTACATCATGGGAAGAGAACCAATTTGGAATCTAAGAATCCTGGCAATCCTATTCTGAATGAGACGAGGAGTATTGAAGAAATAGATGGAGGATTTGTCATCATTGATACACTGACCAGAAGCTCTCAAATAGATATCTAAAGTTCTCCTGAAGTTCACTGCCTCACTAATTCTAGCCAAGCCCATCAGTCCAGTATCATCCACAAATTGAAGGTGAGAACAGGGAGGGAGATCATTGGTCCAGCTCCATCCGTGAAGAAGACCCAGCCGCACCTGAGATTTAATAAATCTACCAAGGCCCTCCGCCATGATAATAAAAAGATACGGGGACAGAGGGTCCCCTTGCCGAAGACCCCGAGAAGCACTAAACCAATCTGAAGAATCCCCATTAAGAAGGACAGAGAAGGAGGACGAGGTTACACAGCTTAGAACCCAGCTCACCCATTCCTCGTTGAAACCAAAAGTCAAGAGGATATTCTGAAGAAACTCCCAGCTCACCCGATCATAAGCTTTAGCCATGTCAAGCTTAATGAACATCGCCTTCTCCTTAGAGGAAGTCATAGAGTGAATAACCTCCGTAGCAATCACGACACCATCCAAAATCTGTCGCCCGTCCACAAAACCTCCCTGCTCAGCAGAAATCAAAGCACCAAGGATGGGTTTGAGTCTCTCAGCAATCAACTTGGTAATGATCTTGTAGGTGACATTGCATAAAGCAATAGGCCGAAACTGATCCATCCGATTAGCCCCTTCCTTCTTAGGTATAAGAGCCAGAAAAGTAGAATTCAAAGACTTAAGCATTTGTTTGTTCTGAAGAGATTCCTGAACCACCTCAAGGAGATCAGACTTTATTATTTCCCAAAATTCCTGGAAGAACTCTATCGGAAACCCATCGGGGCCAGGAGCTTTTCCTTTTTTCATACTAAACACGACTTTCTCCAGCTCAGGTAACAAGATTGGACTCAGAAGAGCCCTATTCATCTCATCCGAGACCAAGCAAGGAATACAATCCAAGATAGCCCGCTTTTCAGAACCGGTAGCAATATCCTCCCTGGAAAAAAGATTAGAAAAATAGGTAACAGCTTCCCTGGAAATTTCACCATAGGACGAGAGCTGGGCCCCATCACTCGAGACAAGAGTGGCAATAGAGTTCCCCTGCCTACGAGCCTTAACCGAGTTATGAAAAAAAGCCGTGTTCCTGTCCCCCTCCTGAAGCCAATCAATCCGAGCTTTTTGCTTCCAGAAAATCTCCTCCCGAAGCTCCCACTCCTCTAAGCCCTTGAGGGCCAGGGACTCGGCATTCAGAAGGTCAGAGGATAGCCCATAGTCTCGAATTTGACGAGTGATACTATCCAGCTTGGACTGAGCAGCAAGCTTCTGAGCATGCAAGTTCCCAAAGCAATGATAATTCCACCTCTTAAGCCGATACTTCACATATTGAAGCCGTTTGCTAAAAGTGTACATGGCCCTCCCGTGGGCAGGGAGTCCTTCATACCACCATTCCAGCACAAGATCCCGAAGAGATTGCTCGCGAAGCCACATCAATTGAAATTTAAAAGCAGGATTTTTAGTGACCCCATAGGAGGAGGCACAGAATTTGATTGGCCAGTGATCGGAACCCCTCCAATCCAGGATTTCAGAACTGGTAGTCCACCTGCTGCTCATCCAATAACAGGATACCAGAAATCTATCAAGCCGTTCTGAGATAGCCTCATCACCACACCTCCTGTTGTTCCAAGTAAAAACTCCATTGACAGGCTTCACGTCAATAAGGTTAAGGAAACTAATTTTATCTCTGAGCAAAAGAGAAGAAGAATCAAGCCTGGCTAACCCTCCTTGTTTTTCCTCCATACTAATATTGTTGGCCTCCAAGGGACACTATATTTTTTTATGCATTTATAGCAATGTACATTTTTTTGTGATGATTTATATATGATACAATACTTTTTGATGGTTTGTGATGCTTATGATTATGATGCTCTATTATGATGATGCCTATGTGATGGATGCAGTATTTCTTTATGGATTTTATATGTTGTGGATGTGTTATGTTTATGCAATTATGTTTTTGATTTTATGGATGCATTAATGATGGATTGATTATGATATATGCATGGTGTTTGTGATTTTATCGACTATATGATGCATAATGTAAATGAATGTTCAGACTAATAAACATTTATTATGGATGCAACAATGTGATGTGATGATGTAATATAACTAAATGGTTATGAGATGATATGCAATGTGATGTATAATGTGCAACTAAATGATTCTAAAATGAACCTAATTATTATGCAAACTATCAGCTATTAATGGTGAACCTAATGAAATGATATGCAATTTAACTTAAATGATTTAGAATGAACCTAAATGACATGCATTTTAAACTAATTCTAAAATGAACCTAAGTGATATGCAAAAGGATTTAAAATGAACCTAAATGATATGCAATTTAAGGGATTCTAAAAAATGAACCTAAGTGATATGCAAAAGGATTTAAAATGAACGAACCTAATTGATATGCAACTTCAGACTGAACCTAAAAATGATATGCAACTTAAGTGATCTAAATGAACCTAATGATATGCAACTTAAATGATCGAAATGAGCCTAATGATATGCAAAGGGATTTATAATGAATCTAAATGAAATGAGATTAACTGATTATGATATGTAGCTAGGCGATACGCAGGATGCATGCTAGGTGATGTTGCAAGTATGAGGTGAACCAGTGTTGTCATTGATGTCAACATACTCATATTGCATTGACAAGAAGGATTGGATGAGCTGTGTGCTAAGGATATTGAGAAAATTAGTCTCAATCAGGAATAGTGAAGAATAGTGATGAGAAGAAGGCAAAAGTACTCAATAGGTTGAGATTCAGAGGATGCGGATTAAAGGGTTTGTAGATATGAGTCTTGAGATGATCCAGTTAACATTTTAGAGGTCCACATGAAGATGTGAAGAAGTTGTGATCGATCAAGTAGAACCGGTTCCAGGAGATGCTCCGGAGTGACAGAGTGTTACAAAAAGGTCCGGTGAGATCCAGAAGTGCATTTTCCTATTCTACGGATTGGATAGAGTGTTTGGGAAGTCCTTGTAATGTGTCATCTTGATTGGAATGTGGTTTGGAGGTCCGGAAGCACCTCTGGCAGTATGACAGTGGCGATAGACTGTGTTCTTGAAGTTTCAGATGAGGAAGAGAAGAGATTCTGGTGAGTAGAGGAAGTGCAGATGTACCTGGTCATTCAGGCAGGCTTGTGAAGGTTATTGGATTGTGTTGAGGTTGTGTTGTTGATCTGCATTGGTGGTAGAGCCCATAATTGAAGATATTCTTCCAGATGAAGTTCTTGTTCAGACGAGCCAACTGGATGAGTTGTTCATCTTGCAAATGTTCTTGTGGTGGCCGACCAGATGTGTTATTCATCTTGCAAATGTTCTTATGGTTGATTGCCAACTTAGATGATTGTTCCTAAGTCGATGCCTTATATAAATAAAGGTTTGTGAGTTCATTTCAAAGTGGGGGTTGCGAAGCAAATGAGTGTGGTATAGAGAAAGAGTTAAAGGCAAAGTAGAAGTGTTTTGGGCTTAAATGGAACTGATCCAGACATGGTGAAGATGTCATTCTCTAGTTCAAGGTTGTGATCCTTATGATCTTGTAGACAGTGTGTCTCTTTGTAGGCAGTGTGCCTCCTTGTGAGCAGTGTGCTCAGGCAGTGAGCCTTAATTGGCATGTGCCATTCATTTTATCTTATTCTTCTAACAGAGAATAATCCTTGGGTTAATCACCCCTTGGTTTTTCCCTTAACCAGGTTTTCCACGTCAAAAATCTTGGTGTGTAATGTGTTGATGTTTATCTGCTTCGGCGTTTATGCTTTCTGCTTTCATGAATGGTTAATTGATATGCTGTTAACTAATAAAGAAGTATCAAGTGTTTCAAGTAGAAGCAAGTTTTTGTACAACTGATTCACCCCCCCTCTCAGTTGTGTGCCCTAGATCTAACAATTGGTATTAGAGCCAAGTTCCTCTAAAAGGAGCTTAACCGCTTGAGGAGATCCAAGATGTCATCATACAAGAAGGATAGTCTGAAGTTTGATGGAACCAACTTCACTCTCTGGAAAGATCACATGAAATGTCATTTGGAGTGTATGGGAAAAGCATACTTGACCATGGTCTCAAAACCATATGTTCCTCCATAGGGTGGTCTGACAACTCTGAATGAAATCACAGATGCTGAAAACAATCTGCGGACCAAGGAAGCTCTTCTAAGCGCATTGAATGACTCAGATCTCTCAAATGTTATTGACCTACCAACTACATATGAGATCTGGACTAAACTGGAACTTCTGTATGAAGGAGCTAAGTTTGTCAAGAGTGCAAGGTTGCAAAGTCTGAAAGGGAAATTTGAAAGATTGAGGATGAGAGATGATGAAAATATCACTACCTTTATGCCAAGAGTGAATGAGCTAGTATGTGGAATCAGGAATGCTGGTGGAGTTCTGAATGAAAATGAAATTGTTTGCAAAATTCTCAGATCCCTTCCTGTTGCCTACAAAATTAAGGTTGTTGCCATTGATGAATTCAAAGCCCATACAATTGTCACAAGAGAGCAACTGGCAAGCAAACTGGCTGCATTTGAAATGACTGAGTTTGGAGATGATCCCCCCAAGACTGAATCTGCATTCAAAGCCAGTGCCTATGTGAATGGCAAACAAAGATTTGATCCAGGAGAGAACTCTTCAAGGAAGCTATCATGGTATGATCAAGCAAGGAAAGACATGGAAGAGGAAGAAGCAGAAACAACTCAACTTGAAGCCCTCTGTTGGCACTCGTTTTGACCTGGAGGTTGAGCTTGTTTGTTGGAGGGTTTCTTCATTCAAACCCTAGGTATTCCTATCCATCGGTAGGAGCTTGATCTATCAGCGATGGAGTTTGTGGTTCCACCGATGGTATTGGTCATGCCGATGAGGGTATCTCAAGTGTTCATCCGCGAGCTTTGGCATATCAGCAGCAGTCTTTTGTGGTTTGTCGATGGAAGGAGGTCACCCCGATGGGGAATGCCATTGGAGTGAGGTTTTATATCGGGCTAGCCATTGGAGGGTCCACCGATGGGGTAGTGTCAGGCTGATGAGGATTTGGAGTGGTCATCAGTGTGTGTTTGGCTATCGACGAAGCAAATTTTTGGGCTGCCGATGTAAGGTGTCTGGCCGATGAGGGATGTTCAAGGTGGTCGTCGGCAGGGCTTGTGCTATTGGCCAGGGATTTTCTTATTGCTCCGAGGGAGGATGGTCTTACCGAAGACCTAGGATGTGGTATGCCATCGGAGTGAGATTGAGTATCGGCATAGGCATTTTGAGGTTAGCCGATGGCTTTGGTCATACCGATGGAGATGGGAGGCCGATGTCTATCGGTGTAGCTAGTGAGATCAGTTGGGGAGATTTTGGTTGCTTCGACGGTGTAAGTCACACCGATGGAGGTGGTCTTCGGCGTGACTTGTGTTGTCGGCGAAGATGGATTGCATTGGGCCGACAGTGGAGGGTCTGACCGATGAAGGGGGAGGCCGATATGTTATTGGCGGGAGTTGTTCTATCGGTAGGAGGAATTTCATGTTGGGCGATGGTGTCAGTCACACCGACAGGGTAGTTTGGAGTAGCGATCAGAGAGACTCATGCTATCGGTGGAAGTTTAGAAGGTTGGCCCGATGGTGCATCTTTGGCCGATGGGGAATTGTAGTGTAGCGGTTGGTGAGACAACGGAGGTCAGCAGGAGGTTTTTGAGGCGAGCCAATAGACTATGTCTGGCTGACAGGGGCTTGTGGAGGTGCGATCGGAGTAACTAGTGAGGTCGGCAGGAGAATTTGGGAGTTGGCCGATGGCTTGTGTCACGACGATGGGCTCTTGGGTGAAGGCTTGTGTGTCGAGCACGGCAAAAGCGCTCGACACTTAGTATGCATGCGGCCCCATTTTTAAACTAATAAGGTGGTCTCTGCACCATGCATGTGGGATTAATCTACTTGCATTATTTTGAACCTGTGGTAAACGCATTTTGGCAGGAACTTCATTTTGATTGCTGTGACTGATTTCTCGATGGCCGCGGGTGGTTGGGCCATCAATGGCGACTATAGCAGGAGTATGGGCGATGGTACAAGTGATTAAACTGTCCGATTGTGAATGAGGACTTCCAGATGGTGGCACAGGGCTCGAGGCCACCATTGTCTACTTTCTGTCTCTGCAGCAATAAATTCTAAGCGCCATTCCTTTGAAGGATCTGTATCTGGCAAATTTTTGTAAAAGCCTTGTAATTAATTGTTGTGGTACATTTTCTGGCTGATATAAGTAGACTATGTTACCATTGTTTAGGTTGTTGAAAGTTGAACATTTTGGCTCTGTAATACAACACAGCTGATTTGGTTGCTCTGTACAGCAAAACTTGTGAGTTTATATATCTCTTGTTGTACGTTTTTTCTTGAATCCATTGATTTCATGGTTAATTCTATATGAGAAATGCTATGTTGGCATGTGTTTTGTTAATTCTATCTCCAGTATTGCATGTATCTTTCTTCTGAGTCTAGATATAAGGAATGTTTGAGACTCTAGAACATAGAATTCCTGTGTTGAATGTCTGATCTTTTAACTTCTGCTCAAGGGGTAGATTAAACTATTTTTAGATTGAACATTGGGAAGGGTATACTATAGTAGGGATGCCATAAGTATAGATAGCTTAACACTCTGTATTGGGAGATATCTGTAAGGCAGGTATCATATGTATCCCCCTGAAATCTAGTTTTAGTTGTTCATGCATATCATTCACAGGTGTATGTCTACTGACTCCAGGCCCTAGATAGGCACCAATCTTGCTTTGTGTTTGTGTTACAACCATGTCTAGCTTTGCATCCAAACTTAAAATCAAAACCAAACTCTAAAACAACCATTAGGACATTAGAATTAGTTTTAGGATCCTTAGTCCTCTATCTACAACTGCAAATAGGCCCAAAGCTAGCCCCTTTTCTCTTATCTTACAGTTTTGGTCTACTTACAGGAGGACTTATCTGCTTTCTGTCAACATCCCAGCCTTGTATGTATATCCTCATGGATGTTGAGTAGGGAATACCCCCTAGGTTTTGTAGAGCCTGAAGAAGAAGAGGAGATAAAATATAGAGTCTATCTCCTACACTGTTGGCCCCTAGCCCAGAGATCCTATTGATCATTGATGGCTACCTTGTAGGGAAATCTGGGAATAAGCATCCAGTCTGGGAAAAAACCAATAGAAAATGGCAACTCTACTGGGGAGTTTGTGATAGAACCCTGATTTTCAAAAGAAAATAGTTCCTAGTAATAGGTGGCGACTCTGAAGTAATCTCCCAACCGGTCAAAGTAAAACTTATATGCAGGGGAGAAGATCCCAACAAAATCCTTTATTTGAAGAGTTCCCAGTAACAAGAAGAATGATGTACAGAAGAAAGGGAGCTGTCTCAGTCACTCATGAGGGTTCCCCCAGAAAAAATGATGATATGCAAGATAACCCTAGGCCATCAGGACAGCATGTGCCTTACTTTTCAAATGCATAAGCTGATATTCAGGGTGCATATGAGAGGCAACAGGGTGGTAGCATGAGAATGAGGTCAGAGGTGTTCCAAGAATGCCCATTTCTAGACCCTAGTGAAAGGTTTGAAGAGGCAGAGTCTATGAGAGATGATGAAGATGAAGATCAGAATATGGTAAAACCATCCTCCTCTAGGCCTAGCGAGGAAGAACTAGCTGATGAAATTAGGAGCTTAAGGGCCGAGTTTGAATATCAGCAGGCAATAACAATCAGAGATGACCTGAGGAAGAAAGTGCAAGCTTTAAGGGCTACCCAAAATAATTCAATTCCTACCCTTGAGAATGCAAATGTGTAGAGACATCAACAGAGAAATGAAGTGCAACATCAACATAATGATGAGAGACAAAATGTGAATGATGCTAGGATACCACTGAACAATGTAAGAAACTAGAATGCAAACAGAAATATTAATATTAATCAGTTTGACAGACAGCCCATGCAGTTAGATAGATTCAGACAGCTGGTATTTGATGGTATTCTTGGGTATCCTAACCCCATTGACAAGCATTTGAGGCTGTAGGTGCCTAAATTTTTAGGAAACAACATTGTGTCAGGAGAAGATCATCTAAAAGCCTTTCAAAATGTTATGGATAACTTTGAGGTTGAACATGAGGATGTTTTCATGAAGTCATTCATGCAATCTTTAGTAGATGAGGCAAGGGAATGGTATAAGAATCTGCCTGACCAGAGTATTTCATCATGGGATGATTTTAAAAGGATGTTCAAGGAGCAATATGGTGACAAAACTGACCCTAGCTTTTTTGTAAATGAGTTTACCAGTATCACTAAAGGGTCAAATGAGCAGGTTGTAGATTTTAATGCAAGATTTACTAAAGTGTTAAACAAATTGCCACATAACATGAGGCCAAATGAAACTATGTGCATAGTATTGTATAATCAATGCCTTTAATGCAAAAAACTGCATATGGATTAAGAGATAAAAGTCCTGCTACTATCAGGGATGCTTTCAGAATTACAGTAAATATTAAGAACAACAGGAAGCATCAGGCAAGACTAACAGAAGGGATGATGTGAAAATTCTGCAGAATCCAAACAAGCCTTAGAACACTCAGGTAATACATCTGCCCCTGAAGATAAGATAGACAAATTGGCAAATGTTGTTAAGGACCTAAGCTACAGACTAGCTAGAAGTGAAAAAGGGATAGGTCCTGATAGGCAAGTCTATCAAAGGCAAGAAAAGAGGCCGTCATTGCATGATATGCCTTATAATACCAATTAGCATAATGGTAAGCCTATATTCCCACATAACAACACAAAATAAGAGGACTCAACATGTCAAAGAAACTCCTGATCCTCTAAAGAAAGCTGTAAATATTGTTGATGATACTCCATGGTGTATAATTTGTCAGATGCCACATCCAAAGTCACAATGTATGATTGCTCAGTCCTTGTGTGATAATACTACATCTTGTAATGAATGCAATGAGCCACATTATGTGCAAGATGATGATGTTAATATGATGTCCACAAACAATGGATACCCCATTTATGATGCTGATGAGAGTATAGATGATGGAATTCGGGCCTGTCAACAAGACTTTTATGATGAAGGTAATGAAGAGAGCTATGTGTATGCTCAGATCTCACATAATTTTCTGAGTAACTTACAATGACCTTCTGATGAGGAAATTAGGGCCTTCATAGCTGCAACAGTTGCCCAAGTCAAGAGTAACTACAATCTCAGAGGTAAAAATCAAATAAGCAGCTTGCGTCAACCAGAGGATGTTTCTACAGGTCAGCCAGTGCATGGTCATAAGGGGATTGAATCACAAAAAAGGTAGTGGGGTAATAATAAACAAAATTTTAGAAATAGAACAGGTCATGAATCTCAAGGACCAGAAAATAGAATCCCTCAAGCTGAAGATCAAAGTAAATGTTCCCAAGACAAGAATGATGATCAGGGAACTATGAAAGTAAAAGCTAAATCAGTTCAGGATAAAAACAAGATTGTGGAGCAAGCTACAACTGTTATACAAAATTATGCTCCATTTGATATAGCTCAAGTCCTCTCCCAGGTAAAAGTCTCTATTCCACTTATGGAATTGATGAAGGTTGAAGAGATCAAGAATAGGACAATATCCCTAATTTCAGGGGTGCCTTTTCAAGCTAAACAAAATGTTCAGATCCAGGGTGAGAAGCATGTCATGTGTAATGAAGAAGATGAGGCTCCTGAAGTCTATTTAGGAGTGACTATGATAAAGTGTCCTTCACAAGTGGAACCATTTTATGTATCCCTGGTTATAAATGGAAAAATAATCAGAAATTGTATGCTTGATTCTGGAGCATCTACAAATGTCATGCCTTTGGCCATCATGCAACAAGCTAGATTGAAAATTGACAAGGCATGTGGAAAATGTTATGCTATGGATGCCAGAGAGGTACCAGTTATTGGAATCATGAAGGATGTAGATTTCAAACTGGTAGCATTTCCTGAAAAGAGATATAAAATGAATATAACAGTGGTTGACATCAAGCCACAGTATGGTATGTTGCTGTCAAGAAGATGGGCAACACTAATTGGTGGAAGTATGCAGCTGGACCTGTCATATGCCATGATTCCAATGAATGGCAGGGATGTTAAGCTAATCAGAGAACAGAGATCATCAGAGATAGTGGAAGACCAAGAAGCAGAGGAACAGATATGCTTTGTAAACATTGACTATGATAACTTCAAGGTTGTCTCAGATGATAGAGAAGATAAAGAGAAAAATGTCTGCAGTGAAGAGCTGGACCAGCAGGGTCTGTGGACCATGTATTTTGATGGAGCTTGTGCAAAAGAAGGCTCTGGAGCTGGAGTTGTTTTCCTGTCTCCAACTGGTAAGCTCCTCAAATTTTCTTTCTTGCTGAGGTTTGTTTGCACAAACAACATTGCAGAATATGAGGCTTTAATCTTAGGCCTAAATATAGCTCTCAAACATGGAATCAAATTGCTAAGAGTATTTGGGGATTCTGAGCTGATTGGATCCCAAATTAGAGATAGGTATGCTTCAAAAAACAAAAGATTGAAACAATACAAGCATGTTGTTTGGGATACCATTGAACTATTTGATGCATTTTCAATAGGCTGGGTAGAGAGATCAAAGAATGTTATGGCTGATTTCTTAGCTAATGTTGCAATAAGGCCAGATGACATCACTCTGTCAGATGTTACAAATGTAGAAGTTAAAATTAGGCCTACAGTACCAGAAAACATATGCAGTTGGCAAGTGTTTAATGATGATAGGGATTTGTTAAAATTTTTGCACTGCATAGATGAATATGAGAATCAAGAAATTGATTTCCAAGCTTTTGTACAAACTATAGATGGAAAAGAAACTCTTGTGGGAAAAGAGATAATTCAATTGAAGACTAATAAAATCCCTAGAGGGTTAGTAACTTTGGAAAAAGCTTTTGACAGTAGAGACAAATTGGCCACAAGGACATCTCCCACAAATAAGGAAGATTTAGAAGAGATAAATTTGGGGACATCTCAGGCCCCCAAGAAGGTATACATTGGTAAATAGCTCAAACCACACATCAGGAGTATGCTGATTGCATACTGAAAAGGTATAAACATGTTTTTTGCTTGGTCATATGAGGACGTAAAAGCCTATAGGGAAGATTTATTCCAGCATGAGATCCCATTGAAGCCTAGAGCTAAGCCATTTAGACAAAGGCAAAGACCTATTAATCCTACCTTAGCTCCAAAGATGCAAGAAGAGCTTAAAAAGCTTAGGGAAGCTAGAATAATTGTGCCAATTAGACAATCAACTTGGGTGTCTAACCTTGTCCCAGTCAAAAAAAAGAACGGTGATATTAGGCTTTGTGTTGATTTCAGGAACTTGAATGTATCCTATTTAAAGGGATAACTATCCACTGCCTAATATGGAAGCTATGTTGCAGAGAGTGACTAGTTGTGAACTCTTATCCATGATGGATGGATTTTCAGGTTATAATCAAGTGAAGGTAAAGGAATCAGAATAGTATAAGACTGCCTTCACCACTCCTGGGGAACTTATGTATATGTTAGAATGCCATTCGGACTAACAAATGCAGGTGCTACATTTCAAAGAGAAATGGATGTTGCTTTTGCAGGGTTGATTGATTCAATCCTGGCTGTATATTAGGATGACTTGACTACATATTCAAAGAAGGAAGAGCATCATTGTTTGCATCTAGAGCAGATTTTCATAAGAGCACTAGAGTATGGTATTTCTTTAAATCCAAAGAAGTGTGCCTTTGGGGTAGTTGAAGGAAAGCTCCTGGGGACACATTGTTTCCAAGGATGGAGTTAGGATAGATCCAGAGAGAGTGGCTGCTATTGACAGAATTCAAATGCCAAAAACTGTAAAAGGAGTTCAGTCCTTCTTTGGACAGATAAATTTTGTTAGGAGATTTGTTCCCAACTTTGCAGAAACCACAAGGAACATTTCCAAGATGATGAAGAAGGATGCAACTGTCAACTGGGAAAGTGAAGCAATAGAATCATTTCAGAGTATCAAAGAGGCAATCAAGATGGCCCCTGTTCTTAAATCTCTTGATTTTCTAGGCCATTCCAAGTATTTTCATTTGCTTCCTTTCACACTGTTGTTGCATGTTTGCTACAGAAAAATGAAGATGGTTTTGAATAGCCCATAGCTTTCTTCAGTATGTCCCTTGCAGGCTTCTAAGTTGAAGTATGATATTATGGAAAAATAGGCATATGCACTAGTCAGAGCCATCAAAAGTTTCAGACCATACCTGGTAGGATCACATGTAATTGCATATGTACCCCATGCAGTAGTCAAAGACATTCACTCAACAGGAGGTGACCGGAAGAAGGTGCAGATGGATAAACAAACTGTAAGAGTTCAACATAGACATACAAATTACCAAGTTGGTAAGAGGACAAGGATTAACCAAGATGATGGCACAGTCAAACTTGGAAGCATGCCAAGTTAATGCAGTCCAAAATGAGAGTGTAAATGTATCAAGATCTGAATGGTACAAGGATATTATATACTACTTGCAAAATCTGAATTGTCCTTCCCATTTCAGTGACAGTCAAAAGAGGACTTTAAAGTTACATGCAATTAGGTATGTTATTGTTCAAGGTGAGCTATACTAGAAAAAACCCTGATGGTGTGCTGCTGAGATGTGTGGATGAAGATGTGGCTAACAATGTTTTGATTGATATGCATAAAGGATTGTGTGGTGGACATTATACTGCCCAAACAACAGCTCATAAGACTCTCAGAGTAGGATATTGGTGGCCCACTCTCTTTTCAGATGCACAAAGGTTAGTGAGGAAGTGTGACCCTTGCCAAAGATTCTCAGGAAAATTGAGATATGATGGTGCTTTACCTCTCAGAACTGTAACTGTGGATGCTCCATTTTCAGCAATGGGAATTGACTTCATAGGTGAAATTGCAGACAAGTCAAGTGGGGGACACAGTTAGATTTTGGTGGCAACTGACTACTTTACCAAATGGATTGAGGCCATTCCAACTAAGAGAGCTACAAGTAAGGTGGTGATGGATTTCATACTGAAAAATATTATCATCAGGTTTGGAGTACCATTCAAGATAGTCACTGATAATGCTATGTGCTTCAGATCAGGTGAATTTGTTGATTTTTGCAATAGGTATGGGATAAATCTATCATATGCATCACCATACCACCCACAAGGAAATGGTCAAGCAGAAATCAAGCAATAAAAGCATCATGAAATTTATCAAGAGGATACTGGACAAGAACAAGAGAGCTTGGGACTCAAAATTAAAGTTAGCAATATGGGCTGACAGAGTGACAGTAAAAAAGGCTATTGGAATGTCACCCTTTGAGCTAGTATATGGTGCATCAGCCAGATTGCCCTAAACAATCTCCTACCAGTTTACAGATTCATCCAGGAAAATGATGAGGAGATTGAAGACTCCATGACAGAAAGAGTGAATCAGTTGGTTGCATTGGATGAGAATAGAAGAAAGCACACCAGATTAACCTCAAGAGACAACAAGATGTGAAATATCAGTTTGACAGGAGAGCTACAAAAAGGAAGTTTCAAGTCAATGATTTGGTGCTCATATAGAATGCAAAAAATCAGGACAAGGGTAAACATGGTAAGTTTGAACCCTTATGGGTGGGCCCATATCAGATTTGCAGTATTCATGGGGAGGATTCTTATTTCCTCCAGGCCCTAGATGGTGAATTTCTAGAATTGCCTGTGCATGGCCAATTCCTTAAGTTCTATTTTGCATAGATGACTTGTCGCTGTGCACATTTGTAAAAATATGTATATAGTGTAAATGTCTTGTACAGTTCATGCTTTTTTGGCTTTTTGCCTGGTCTGCCCAGAGATCTGGTTCTCGCTGTAGGTTTTTCACTCGCTGTAGGTTTTTCACCTGCACGTCCCCATTCAGAGCCAGTGTTGGCACTCGTTTTGACCTGGAGGCTGAGCTTGTTTGTTGGAGAGTTTCTTCATTCAAACCCTAGGTATTCCTGTCCATCGGCAGGAGCTTGATCTATCGGCGATGGAGTTTGTGGTTCCACCGATGGTATTGTTCATGTCAATGAGGGTATCTCAAGTGTTTATCCGCGAGCTTTGGCATATCGGCAGCAGTCTTTTGTGGTTTGCCGATGGAAGAAGGTCACCCCGATGGGGAATGCCATCGGAGTGAGGTTTTATATCGAGCTAGCCGTTGGAGGGTCCGCCGATGGGGTAGTGTCAGGCCGATGAGGATTTGGAGTGGTCATCGGCGTGTGTTTGGCTATCGGCAAAGCAAATTTTTGGGTTGCCGATGTAAGGTGTCTGGCCGATGAGGGATCTTTAAGGTGGTCGTCAGCAGGGCTTGTGCTATCGGCCAGGGATTTTCTTGTTGCTCTGAGGGAGGATGGTCTCGCCAAAGACCTAGGATGTGGTATGCCATCGGAGTGAGATTGAGTATCAACATAGGCATTTTGAGGTTAGCCGAAGGCTTTGGTCATACCGACGGAGATGGGAGGCCGATGTCTATCGGCGTAACTAGTGAGATCGGCTGGGGAGATTTTGGTTGCTCTGATGGTGCAAGTCACACCGACGGAGGTGGTCTTCGGCGTGACTTGTGTTGTCGGTGAGGATGGATTGCGTTGGGCCGACAGTGGAGGGTCTAACCAATGAAGGGGGAGGCCAATATGTTATCGGCAGGAGTTGTTCTATCGGCAGGAGGAATTTCATGTTGGCCGATGGTGTCAGTCACACCGACAGGGTAGCTTGGAGTAGTGATCGGAGAGACTCATGCTATCGGTGGAAGTTTAGAAGGTTGGCCCGATGGTGCATCTATGGCCGATGGGGAATTGTAGTGTAGCGGTCAGTGAGACAACGGAGGTCGGCAGGAGGTTTTTGAGGCGAGCTGATAGACTATGTCTAGCCAACAGGGGCTTGTGGAGGTGCGATCGGATTAACTAGTGAGGTCGGCAGGAGAATTTGGGAGTTGGCCGATGGCTTGTGTCACGGCGATGGGCTCTTGGGTGAAGGCTTGTGTGTCGAGCGCGGCAAAAGCGCTCGACACTTAGTATGCATGCGGCCCCATTTTTAAACTAATAAGGTGGTCTCTGCACCATGCATGTGGGATTAATCTCCCTGCATTATTTTGAACCTGTGGTAAACGCATTTTGGCGGGAACTTCATTTTGATTGCTGCGACTGATTTCTCGATGGCCGCGGGTAGTTGGGCCATCAATGGCGACTGTAGCAGGAGTATGGGCGATGGTACAAGTGATTAAACTACCCGATTGTGAATGAGGACTTCTAGATGGTGGCACAGGGCTTGAGGCCACCATTGTCTACTTTCTATCTCTGCAGCAATAAATTCTGAGCGCCATTCCTTTGAAGGATCTGTATCTGGCAGATTTTTGTAAAAGCCTTGTAATTAATTGCTATGGTACATTTTTTGGCTGATATAAGCAGACTGTGTTACCATTGTTTAGGTTGTTGAAAGTTGAACATTTTGGCTCTATAATACAACACAGCTGATTTGGTTGCTCTGTACAGCAAAACCTGTGAGTTTATGTATCTCTTGTTGTACGTTTTTGCATGAATCCATTGATTTCATGGTTAATTCTATATGAGAAATGCTATGTTGGCATGTGTTTTGTTAATTCTGTCTCCAGTATTACATGTATCTTTCTTCTGAGTCTGGATATTTAAGGAATGTTTGAGACTCTAGAACATAGAATTCCTGTGTTGAATGTCTGATCTTTTAACTTCTGCTCAAGGGGTAGATTAAACTGTTTTCAGATTGAACATTGGGAAGGGTATACTATAGTAGGGATGCCATAAGTATAGATAGCTTAACACTCTGTATTGGGAGATATCTGTAAGGCAGGTATCATATGTATCCCCCTAAAATCTAGTTTTAGTTGTTCATGCATATCATTCACAGGTGTATGTCTACTGACTCCAGGCCCTGGATAGGCACCAATCTTGCTTTGTGTTTGTGTTACAACCATGTCCAGCTTTGCATCCAAACTTAAAATCAAAACCAAACTCTAAAACAACCATTAGGACATTAGAATTAGTTTTAGGATCCTCAGTCTTCTGTCTACAACTGCAAATAGGCCCAAAGCTAGCCCCTTTGCTCTTGTCTTACAGTTTTGGTCTACTTACAGGAGGACTTATCTGCTTTTTGTCAGCATCCCAGCCTTGTATGTATATCCTCATGGATGTTGAGTAGGGAATACCCCCCTAGGTTTTGCAGAGCCTGAAGAAGAAGAGGAGATAAAATATAGAGTCTATCTCCTACACTGTTGGCCCCTGGCCCAGAGATCTTGTTGATCATTGATGGTTACCTTGTAGGGAAATCTGGGAATAAGCATCCAGTCTGGGAAAAAACCAACACCCTCATTGTAAAGAGACTACCAAGAGGATCCGGTAAGTATGAAGGAAAACTACCCTTCAAGTGCTTCAACTGCAATAAGATTGGTCATTTTCCTTCAAGATGTCCGGAAAGATCTGCAAGGTCAAATACTAACAGACAAAGGTTTCAAAAGAACTGCTATTATGTTCATGAAGAAGATGATAATGAAGGAGTAACAGATGATGAATCAGAAATAGGAAGCAAATCTAGAAATGAATGGGTGTTTATTGCCATCAAGGAAGAAGATTCAATATCCTCTGAATCTGTCAATCATAAGGTTGTAGAAAGAGCTTTGGCTGCCTAAATTGAAGAAAAGGATGATTGGGTTATTGACAGTGGATGCTCTCACCATATGACTGGTGACAAGAACAAGTTCTTAGATTTGGAAAAGTATGAAGGAGGAATGGTAAAGTTTGGTGACAATTCTGCTGGTAGAATCAGAGGTAGGGGAACTATTTCTTTTGATGGAAAGAGCACAACTGGTAATGTACTATATGTTGAAGGATTAAAGCACAATCTTCTCAGTATTGGTTAGTTAGTGGAGAAAGGCTATGATCTCCAGTTCAAGAATGGAAGATACAGAATCTTTACAAGCTCCAAAACTGAAATTGCATCTGGTACTCAAACAAAAGGTAATATCTTCCATCTAGTTGGTTCTAATAAAAGTTGTCTGTTTGTTCAAGTTGATCAGAGTTGGTTATGGCATAGAAGGATGTGCCATGTGAATTTTGATAACATCATCAAGATAAGCAATATTCAGGATGTAAGAGATCTTCCTAAATTGGTGAAACCTACAAATAGTTTGTGCAAAGAATGTCAGCTAGGTAAATAGAGCAGAGTCTCTTTCAAAAGCAAGGATCAATCCACTACCGGATTGTCAGAATTAGTTCATACTGATCTCTGTGGTCCGACAAGAATCAAGAGTATGCAAGGTGATAGATATTTCATGTTGCTAATTGATGACCATTCCCAGATGATGTGGGTTACCTTCCTAAAAGAAAAATTAGAAGCCCTTGAGAAGTTCAAAATCTTCAAAGCTATGGTAGAGAATCAAACTGGACTGAAACTGAAATGTTTAAGGTCTGATTGAGGTGGTGAATTCACATCCGGTGAATTCATAGATTTTTGTGAGAAGCATGGTATAAAGAGATAGCTATTTGCTCCTAGGACTCCACAACAAAATGGAGTAGTTGAGAGAAAGAACTGGACCATCCAGGAAGCATCCAAGACAATGATGATGGAAGCAAATGTTCCCCAGATGTTTTGGAGAGAAGCTGTTAGCACTACAGTCTACACTCTTAATCGAGTTCAAATCAGAAGCAACACCGGTAAGACTCCTTATGAACTTTGGTTTGGTGTAACTCCTACTGTGAGATATTTCAGAGTATTTGGTAGCAAGTGTTATATCAAAAGAGATGAAGATTTAGGAAAGTTTGATGCTAGAAGTGATGAAGGAAATTTCTTGGGTTACTTCACTCAAAGCAAAGCATACTGGTGTTACAATAAGAGATTGAGAAAGATGATAGAAAGTACAAATGTGAAGGTTGATGAAGGAATGGAGAAGCCCTCAAGATTCTATGAATGTGATGAAGATGATCAGAATGATCCTCTGGTGCAGGGAGCTCCATCCTCCTCTGAAATTCAGATCCAGACTGATTTGGTAAATCAGGAAGAAGAAGAAGTTTGTCTGAATGAGCCTGATCAAGAATTAGTAGTGCAAGAAACTCCCAAAGTTCCAAGGTATGTAACTCTAAATCACTCTAAAGATTAGATCATAGGTGACAAAAATAAAGGGGTACAAACAAGGAGAAGAATTTTTCAAGATTCAAATGAATACTGTCTAATTTCAAAGATTGAACCTAAGACAGTTAATGAAGCTTGCAATGATGAAAACTGGACCAAAGCAATGGAGGAAGAATTGATGCAAATTGAGAAAAATCATACTTGGGATCTTGTTCCCAGACTTAGAGACAAGAATGTGATTGGAACCAAATGGGTCTTCCAGAACAAACTGAATGAAGTTGGTGAAGTAATCAGAAACAAAGCTAGATTGGTCTACAAAGGCTACTCTCAAATAGAAGGAATTGATTTTGAAGAGACCTTTGCTCTGGTGGCAAGAATTGAAGTAGTCAGATTATTTCTTGCATTTGCTGCCTTCAAAGACTTCAAGGTATATCAGATGGATGTCAAGTCTACCTTCCTAAATGGTGATCTGGAAGAAGAAGTTTACATTGAACAATCGGATGGATTTTAATTGTCTGATAATGATGATATGGTCTGCAAGTTGAAGAAAGCATTGTGTGGATTGAAGCAAGCTCCAAGAGCATGGTATGAAAGGTTGGATAAGCATCTTGTGTAGATTGGATTCAACAAAGGTACTGCTGACAGTAACTTATATTTTAAAATTGATCATGAAAACATTTTGATTGTTGAAGTGTTTGTGGATGATATCATTTTTGGAGGAAGAGATAGTATGTGCAAAACTTTTGCAAATCAGATAAAAAGTGAGTTTGAAATGTCTATGCTTGGTGAAATGAATTTCTTCTTGGGTCTACAAATTACTCAAACAAAGAAAGGGATCTTCATTCCTCAGACCAAATATGTGAAAGAATTGTTGAGGAAATTCGGTATGGAAGATTCAAAGCCAATGAACACTCCTATGGCAACCGGATGTAAGTTGAGCAAAGATGATGACTCTCCGAAGGCAGATTAGACAAAGTATAGATCAATGATTAGTGGATTGTTGTATCTCACACAGACTAGACTAGATATAATGCAGGCTATTGGTCTTGTGGCAAGAATTTAGGTTGATCCTAGAGAATCTCATGTTATGGCAATCAAGAGAATTTTTAGATATCTAAAAGGGACAGTGGAGTATGGTTTGTGGTATCCTAGAGATCATGATTTCTCTCTTCATGCTTACACAGATGCAGATTGGGTAGGAGATGTGGATGACCGGAAGAGCACCAGTGGTAGAGCATTCTTTTTGGGAAAGAAATTGGTTTCTTGGCTAAGCAAGAAACAAGATGCAATATCTCTATCTACAACTGAAGCAGAATACATTGTAGTAGCAGGTAGTTGCACTCAAATCTTATGGATGAAGCAGATGCTAAGAGACATTAAAGTTGAATATGAGGAGCCTATCACAATTTTCTGTGATAATTCAAGTGCAATTGATATTTCTAAGAATCTGGTATTGCATTCTAAGACTAAGCACATATCTATCAAGTTTCACTTTTTGAGAGAACAAGTGAACAAGGAAGAAGTTAGATTGGAGTATGTACCCTCCAAGGATCAGATTGCAGATATCTTTACTAAACCTCTTCCCAAGGACTCTTTTGAGTATCTCCGAGAGAAGTTAGGGGTCATGGCCCCTCCGGTGATGAACTAGGATGCACTGATGTGCATCAGTCCGGTGGATATCACAGTCATATCTTGTGATCCAGATTGATGATGGGGAGCTGTTACTAAGGGGGAGCAGCTGGTATGATTCTGATGTGTTAGAATTGCAAGTATAAGCCCTTTGCCATTGATGTCAAAGTGGGAGAGAAGATATGTGAAAAACAAGTGGTTGATGATCAAAGGGGAAGCAGTAAAGGAAGAGAAGACATGTGAAGAGTTGTTGCTGATAGGGGGAGCTGTGACAGAAAGGAGAAGTTCTTGTCTTGATGGTTTTTCACATCATATGTTGCCATCAATGACAAAGGGGGAGATTGTTGCAAGTATGAGGTGAACCAGTGTTGTCATTGATGTCAACATACTCATATTGCATTAACAAGAAGGATTGGATGAGCTGTGTGCTGAGGATATTGAGAAAATTAGTCTCAATCAGGAATAGTGAAGAACAGTGATGAGAAGAAGGCAAAAGTACTCAATAGGTTGAGATTCAGAGGATGCAAATTAAAGGGTTTGTAGATATAAGTCTTGAGATGATCCAGTTAAGATTTTAGAGGTCCGCATGAAGATGTGAAGAAGTTGTGATCGATCAAGTAGAATCGGTTCTGGGAGATGCTCCAGAGTGACAGAGTGTTACAAAAAGGTCCAGTGAGATCCAGAAGTGCATTTTACTATTCTACAGATTGGACAGAGTGTTTGGGAGGTCCATGTAATGTGTCATCTCAATTGGTATGTGGTTTGGAGGTTCAAAAGCACCTCTAGCAGTATGACAGTGGCGATAGACTGTGTTCTTGAAGTTCCGGATGAGGAAGAGAAGAGATTCCATTGAGTAGAGGAAGTGCGGATGTACCTGGTCATTCAGGCAGGCTTGTGAAGGTTCTTGGATCGTGTTGGGGTTGTGTTGTTGATCCGCATTGGTGGTAGAGCCCAAAATTGAAGATATTCTTCCAGATGAAGTTCTTGTTCAGACTAGCTGACTGGATGAGTTATTCATCTTGCAAATGTTCTTGTGGTGGCCGACCAGATGTGTTATTCATCCTCTGAATGTTCTAATGGTTGATTGCTGACTTAGATGATTGTTCCAAAGCCAATGTCTTGTATAAATAAAGGTTTGTGAGTTCATTTCAAAGTGGGGGTTGCAAAGCAGATGAGTGTGGTATAGCAAAAGAGCGAAAGGCAAAGCAGAAGTGTTTCAAGCTTAAATGGAACTGATCCAGACATGGTGAAGATGTCATTCTCCAGTTCAAGGTTGTGATCCTTATGATCTTGTAGACAGTGTGTCTCTTTGTAGGTAGTGTGCCTTCTTGTGAGCAGTGTGCTTGGGTAGTGAGCCCTAATTGGCATGTACCATTCATTTTATCTCATTCTTCTAACAGAGAATAATCCTTGGGTAAATCACCTCGTGGTTTTTCCCTTAACTGGGTTTTCCACGTCAAAAATCTTGGTGTCTAATGTGTTGATGTTTATCTTCTCCAGTGTTTATGCTTTCTGCTTTCATGAATGGTTAATTGACATGCTGTTAACTAATAAAGAAGAATCAAGTGTTTCAAGTAGAAGCAAGTTTTTGTACAATTGATTCACCCCGCCTCTCAGTTCTGTGCCCTAGATCTAATAGGTGATAGGTGGGATGGTCAGGTCCTGATACACATGATGTTCTTTTTTTGACCCTGAGTGGTAAGGCTGTGGGAGACAGGATCAGGTGGGGAGAGGATAGGGGTGTATGGATGGGGTATGGGTAGGATTGGGAGTGTTTTAGAGGATGGGGGTGGGGAGACGGGAGGATTGTTAGGTCATAAGACACCATGTCATTAAGGGGGGATTTACTTTGGTTCAAGGTGTGTTAGGTGGGAGTATGGTGGGGGAATGGGATTAGTGAGGGGATTGGATTGGTGGGGGGTGGGGGGAAAGTGATTATCAAATCTAGGCCGAGATGGGATAGTTGAATGAGTGATTAGGATGATGATTTTGAGCTAGTAATAGTAGTTGCAAAAGATTAATTGAGAGCATTTCTTAGTTTACTATAGCAATGTAGGATACAGTTCACAAATGTATGAAATGACCTAGGTGATGATGTATATCCTATGATTGCATGGGCTAGACCCACAAACAATGCATATAAGGTTTTGATGCCTGTATATGCAAATGGGACACATCATGCTAGAACCGACCTAGACTTCAAGATATGAATACTATTCTTGGAGTAATGAAACCAACCCACAAGCACAGCATACAGAAACAATGATTATGTCTACTCCAGGTGCTATCCTCTACTTACCATGATATAATGATATCAAGGTAGCTTTGGAAATGACTTAGAGCGAGACAAAAAGATAAAAATCAATAATCAAAAAGACCAATGAAAAGATACAAATAACCTTTGTGTGCTCTTGCCAAGAGACGTGATGATAGTGTAAGGGTTAGCCGGTAGAAGATATCAATTAAATGCAAATAAAGATTAAATAGAGAAATGGAAATACACAAAATTAATAACAGCGAGAGACAAGTTTTAACATGCTTCACCCAAACTCGGGCTACATCCACCAAACAGAGAGTCCAATATTATTATCCAGTAAATCAAACTGATTACAATCAGCAATCCCTGCAACTCAATACCACTGCAAAATGCTACAATATAATATCTCAAAACCCTAACCCTTGGCCGCTTTTATCAAGCTTTTTGTTGGTTACAAAAAATAGGGTTTTCTTATGTCAGTCAATGAAAAATAACTCCCGGTGCCTTTATAAAATAATAAAAAATTTGTGTGAGGTTTCGGGGGCGCTACCCCTCGACCCCACCCTATATCGCGACAGGGAACGCGCCAGGGGTACTACCCCTGGACCCTGCAAGGGGTGCTGCCCCTTGACCCCATCTTGGGGGCGCTGCCCCCAAACTCCCGCAAGGGGCGCTGCCCCTTGACCCCGTAGGAATTTGGGGGGAAACCGCGCTAATAAAAGTGGGGAAAATGTAACCTCCGAGTCTGATTAGGCTCCGTATAACAACAATCTCCCACTTGGAGACTGATTAGACTCCACACCATATCATCTCCCACTTGGAGACTGATCATAACACCACTGACCCTGTAGCGCCCATTGGAAATAAGCACACTGGACTCTGCTATTCTATTTTTGTTGTTTTCAGTCGAGAAGACCAACTGAAGCTGAAGAGGAGCTCAGCTTCTCCCTTGTCACTACCTTTGTAAACATATCCACTAGATTATCATCTGTATGTATCTTTTCCAACTGTAATTGTCCATCATCTAACACTGATCGAATGAAGTGATACCTCAACTGTATGTGTTTGGTCTTTGAATGCAAGGCAAAATTCTTTGCAAGATGTATGACACTTTTGCTGTCTGTATACAAATAATAATTAACCTGTTGTTTGCCCAATTCTTCCATGAAAGATTGCAGCCATATCATCTCCTTGCTTGCCTCTGTTGCAGCTACATATTCTGCCTCTGTGGTGGATAAAGCAACACCTTTTGCAACCTGGAAATCCAACTCACCACTGTTCCACCTACAGTAAAGACATAACCTGTAGTACTCCGCCTGGTATCAATATTCCCTACCAAATTTGAGTCTACATAGCCTACTAAATTAGTATTAGAGCCCCCAAAACATAAATGTGTATTGGATGTACCTCTCAAATATCTGAGAATCTATTTTACTGCATTCCAATGCTCCAATCCAGGATGACTCATATACCTGCTAACAACTCCTATAGCATGTGCAATATCTGGTCTTGTGCATACTATGGCATACATTAAACTTCCTACAGCTGAAGCATATGGTACCTTGGACATTTTCTCTTCCTCCTCTTGTGTCTTAGGACACATCTCCTTAGTCAATTTCAAATGACTAGGCAAAGGTGTGTTGACAGCTTTTGCATTCTCGATATGGAATCTCTACAACACCTTTTCAACATAAGCAGCCTGAGATAGAGTCAATTTTCTGTTCTTCCTATCTCTACAAATTTTCATACCAAGGATTTGTTTTGTTGCCCCCAAATCCTTCATATCAAATGACTATGCTAACTGTTGTTTTAACTCTCTTATGTGATCCATGTTAGACCTAGCTACAAGCATGTCATCAACATATAAACATAAAATAATGTAGCTGTCATTATCTAACCTCTTAAAATAAACACAATGGTCAGAATTACACCTGTTGTAGCCTTGCTCAGCCATAAAACTATCAAATTGCAAATACCATTGTCGAGGTGCTTGTTTCAGGCCATACAAACTCTTCTTGAATTTGCACACCTGTTTCTCCTTACCTTTGACCTCAAATCTGTGGGGTTGTTCCATGTATATCTCCTCCTCCAAATTACCATGGAGAAAGGTAGTTTTCACATCTAGCTATTCCAAAAGCAAATCTTCAGCAGCCACAATACTTAAAACAGTACGAATAGAAGTCATCTTGACAATCGAAGAAAATATCTCATCAAAATCAATGCCCTATTTCTGTGCAAATCCTTTTACAACTAACCTGGCCTTAAATATTTTCTTACCTCCATCTTCCTCTTTCAGCCGGTAAACCCATTTGTTTGGTAAAACTTTTTTACCTACAGATAACTTACATAATTCCCAAGTCTGATTTTTCAGCAAGGAGTCCATTTCTTCTTTCATAGCAAGCTCCCACTGAATCTGTGTATCCACCTGCATAGCTTCATCATACCCTTCAGTTTCACCAGCATCTGTTAACAAAATAGAATACAAAGAGGGAGAAAACTTTTCAGGAGGTCTACTTAGCCTTGTTGACCATCTAACATTCACTGGAGTTTGTGGTATTTCTGGTTGCTGTTGTAGAGCATGAGGAACCACTGGAACATCACTATTTGAAGTATCATCCAGCACCACATAATCTTTTTCTTTCTTCTCATGTTGCTGCAACTGATCTTTATACAACACCTTATCATTGAATATGACATCCCTGCTTCTCACAATTTTCTGATTTTTAAAATCCTAAAGCCTATAACCAAATTCATCAATGCCATATCCAACAAAGGTACACTTTTTTGATTTTGCATCTAGCTTGGTTCTATTTTCAGAATCTACATGTACAAATGCTTCACATCCGAAAGTTTTGAGAAAAAAATAACTCACCTTCTTCCTTGTCCATGCTTCCTCTGGAATACCATAGCCCAAAGGAACTGAAGGACCTCTATTAATTAAATATACACCAGTGTTGACAGTCTCTGCCCACATGTTTAAAGGTAGCCCAACATGCAATCTCATGGTCCTTGATGCTCCATTATTGTCTTATTCATGTGTTCAGCCACTCTATTTTCCTATGGAGTCCCTGGAACTATTTTCTTCCTATGAATTCCATTAAAGGAACAATAATCCTCAAATTCTTTACTGCAATACTCACCACCGTTATCAGATCTGAGACATTTTAATCTTTTACCTGTCTCATTCTCAACCAAGCTTCTCCATTTCTTAAATGTTTCAAATACATCAGATTTCTATCTAAGGAAATAAATCCAGACCTTCCTAGTTGCATCATCTATGAATGTAACATAATACTGAGAGCCACCGAGAGAAGATACCTGAGCTGGTCCCCATACGTCTGTATGCACAAGCTCCAACTTTTCATTTTTCTTTTGCTTCCCATCTCTGAGAAAACTAACTCTCTTTTGTTTTCCATACACACAACTTTCACAAAAATCCATATTAATACATTTCAGACCTGTAAAACTTTCCTAGAATGAAGTACCTTCATACCTTTTTCACTCATATGCCCAAGTCTGTTATGCCACAGCGTTGTCTTAGAACCTACAGCAACTGTTTAAGTCTCTTCCTATGAACCTACAGCAACTGTTCCTGAACCTGTTTGTTTTTTCTCTATAATAGCTAAAGTAGAAGGAACGGTATGACCTGTACAAAAGATATAAGGTGCCTACTTTCACACCTTTTGCTACTACTAAGGCACCTTTTGAAAACTTCCAATTTTTATCAGTAAATGTAACAGTGCAACCTTGATCAATTAGCTGCCCTGCTAAAATTAAATTCCTACTGAGCCTTGGAACATGACTTACCTCTTGTAGTAGCCAATGATTCCTATTCTGCAACTTAATCTTGATTCTTCCCTTTCCAACAATCTGACAAGGTTCGTTATCTCCCAAATAAACCAGCCCAAAATCCCCTTGGACATAATCAAGAAAATAACTTCTATGGGGAGTAGCATGAAATGAGGCCCCTGAATCTAAAACCCATGAATCATCAGCATTATCTAGGGAAATAATCAAAGCGTCATCTTTAGATTTATTACTTACCACATTTGCTTCTTTATTACCTTCTTGTTTGTCTCCTTTATTTTTTTGAGACCAGTAATCTTTCT
The DNA here is from genome assembly GCA_027924645.1 of Cunninghamia lanceolata. Classification (NCBI taxonomy): domain Eukaryota; kingdom Viridiplantae; phylum Streptophyta; class Pinopsida; order Cupressales; family Cupressaceae; genus Cunninghamia; species Cunninghamia lanceolata. The sequence goes on from BSBN01000155.1 coordinate 5,841,577, forward strand.
TCAGATGACCTAGTTTCCCAGAGTACCAGCAATCCTTCTATCCTTTGGTTTGGGATCTTTTGTCCTTTGATTTTCCTTGTGACTTCCCATGACCTCCAGAACCTTTTCCTCTCTCCTTTGATCTACCCCTACTCTCTACATTCAAAACACTACCTGATGTGGATCCACCTGAGCTTTTCTTACAAATTTCCTCACTCAGAATAACACCAATAACATCATCAAATTTTAGGGTATTTGAACCAAAAACAGAGTTACTAACCGCCATTACCAAACTATCCCAGCTTTCAGGCAATGAACATAATATCAAGAGAGCTCTAACTTCTTCATCAAATTTTACATTTATAGAAGTCAATTAACTGACAATCATATTAAATTCATTTAAATGACCTATCACAGATCCACCTTCAACCATTTTCAAATTAAACAAACACTTCATGAGAAATACCTTATTTGAGGCTGAGGGTTTTTCATACAATTTAGCTAAAGCTTTCATTAGACCATCTGTTGTCTTCGCTTCCATTATATTGAATGCCACCGATGGTGCCAGGCACAACCAAATGGTTCCCAGTGCCTTTCTGTCAAGAAGATTCCAATTCTCATCAGACATTGTTGCCAGTTTCTTGGCTACTCCTTCCAACGACCTCCATAAATCCTTTTGATAGAGGTAATCCTCCATCTGCATCTTCCATAACTGATAGTTCTGCCCATTGAATTTATCGACCTTCAATTTACTCTCATCTGCCATTTCTCCCACTCAACTGTGATACTTTCCTATAGACGATAATCGAACACAACCCACTCTGATACCACTTGTAAGGGTTAGTCAGCAGAAGATATCAATTAAATGTAAATAAAGATTAAACAGAGAAATGGAAATACACAGAACTAATAACAACGAGAGACAAGTTTTAACGTGGTTCACCCAAACTCAGGCTACATCCATCAAATAGAGAGTCCAATATTATTATCCAGTAAATCAAATTGATTACAATTAGCAATCCCTGCAACTCAATACCGTTGCAAAATGCTACAATATAATATCTCAAAACCCTAACCCTTAGCCACTTTTATCAAGCTTTTTGTCAGTTACAAAAAATAGGGTTTTCTTATGTCGGTCAATGAAAAATAACTCCCGGTGCCTTTATAAAATAATAAAAAACCATGTGAGGTTTTGGGGGCGCTGCACCTAGACCCTGCAAGGGGCGCTGCCCCTTGACCCCGTCTTGGGGGCGCTTGTTGATAACTGAGAGGGGGGGTGAATCAGTTATCCTAATTATTTTTGCTTTGTGAACTTTATTAACAATCAATGTAATATTAAACCAAATGAGCAAACAAAATCATGAAATGGAAATACATGACACAGTATTTTTGACGTGGAAACCCTGTTAAGGGAGAAAACCACGGGGTGATTAACCCAAGATTGTATTCTCTGTTAGAAGAATGGAAATACAAAATGGCACTTGCCAATTAGGGCTCACTGCCCGAGCACACTGCTCACAAGGAGGCACACTACCTACAAAGAGACACACTGTCTACAAAAGAGTGTTATACAATACTTGAACTGATTGGTAGCATCCACATATGCTAGAGTTCAGTTCTGGTTAGGCTCAGTATACTGATTTGCTGCACTTCATCTTTCCTCTTCTCTTATGCTGCTTTCCTTTCACATACCTGACCTTTCTTACTGATTCTTCTCTGCCCTACTTTTATTCACACATCAATAACACACACAACACACCTCACAACTAAATCCATCATGTATATATATATATCCGCACAAGTGATTTCATCACCTTTCTAGTCGGCACTCGGAATAGTCAATCTTTTCACAAACTTTGATCTGTCGGCTGAATCCTTGCACACCAAGTAATGCAGACCAATGATATACTTGTGGAGATCATTAATTATGTCGGCCAAACATAATTCATGCCTACATAACCTTTACCAACATCAGTAACACATCCGGAATAATGTCTGATGTTCTGCCAATCAGTTCTTCCTCTATTCACACTGTCACATGAGAACCCGACACTTATACATTCATATCTCTTTATCCTTTTCACACTAGAGGCTCAAACCTTGTAATCTATTAGTCAAGATACTCCTCTTGAATTCCCCAAATCTGCACTTCACCAAGATGCTTCCTTTGAGAGATCTGGACCTGTCTGTCAAACCTTGTCACATGCTCTGTTTTTGTTTACCGGACCACAACATTCTTCACTCTAACTTCTGGTAGAGACATACCATGACCTGCAGATGTGTGGGATGAACTTTGTTGCCATCAATGACAACAATCATGAATCCATATAGTGTCTCTTGCCAACAGTCTTCCCCTTTGGCATTGATGGCAACACTTAGTGAAAAATGACTAAGTGTTTACACTATGCCCCCCCTTGGCTGATGCTCTATTTTTATATACATTTTTTGGAGCTCCCCCTTAGTTGGATTCCTCATTTTTCACTACTCTTCACTCCCCCTTTGACATCAATGGCAAAGGGTAGGGTTCGCATACCAAAACTTTCAAAATTTCAACTATACTTAGCTGCATAAGTATATACATATGACATACTTACATATACTTAAGTATGTCTACAAAAATTGTCTTCAATTGTAAAACTTCTGTCGCCCAACTCTGCTTCATCCTGTCTAAAATTGAGATGTGACCACTCAACAGGAATGCAAAAGCTTTTGCCCTCTTAAGATCTGTCAGATCATTGGTTTGGGCAGTAGTCTGAGCATCATTTATGGCCTCATGCATGACCTCTAACTTAGGGATAATGATTCTTCTAAGTTCACCCATCCGGCTAATTATGTTCTTCTTTTCCTTCTCAAAATTCTTTATTGCATTTGTGATTGCAATAGTTTGACACTCTTGATTGACTATGGAGGAAGAGAGAGGATCAAAACTTTGAGACAAACTTAGTAGTTTATCCTCTTGCTCTTTTATTTTCTTTTCAATCTCCACTATTGCTTTGGACCATGATAAACAAAATTTGTATATTTCTCCAACATCTTTAAGAGCATTTTCTACGCTCTTTATCCCTATAGTCATATTTCTCCTATCATTACTTATCAATCCTTATACCTCTGATAATCTTTTTGCAAGAAATTCCTTCTAGACCTTATCTTCTGCTGACTTCTCTAGTGAATCAAAATGTGTATTAACACTGCTGACTAGAATTTTGAGATTACTAGAAGTGGAGGCTGTGGGATCTTTCTAAACTGATGGCATAATTTTTTCAGGCACTCTGGAAGTAGCTTCTATCAACTCATAGTCTTCCATATGAGACTTTAGGAGTTTTTCTTTCACTTTTGCATTAGCGAATGAAGCTATCTTCATAGTCTGTACTGGAGAGAGAGAATCAAAATTAAATGGTCCTTGTAGAAGCTCTGGTTCATCAATTTCCATTATTTCTTTATTCAAGAATTCCTGGACAGTTTTTGTAGTGTCTCTTGCCGGAGATAGATGTTTCTTCTCTTCTGCATTCTTAGGGTTGTCCCTTGGAGCTTTCTCTCCTTCTACATTCTTACCACTATCAGTTGTGGTTTTCTCTGTTGGGGTCTTCTCTTCCTCTGTAACCTTGGGACTATCAACTTCTTTTTCCTTCACTCCTACTTCTTTCTCCTGTATTGTGTCTTTTCCTTTAGATCCGGAGACTGTAGGTGAAACCGGAGGAGAAATATTGGTCTGTTTAGGGCCCACCTCTTCTGTCATTTTCTTAGTAGATTCTTCTGCAACACTAGTGGTCAAGGGGTCAGTACCCAAGTCTTCTATAACTGGAATGTTGAATTTCTTAAAAGCATTCTGGAGGATCTCTTCGGTCTCTTTTACCACTTTGTCAGTTTCACCAAGTATTAGCTGATTCATCCTGGCTTTGCTTTGGAACTCATCCTTACAGTCTTTGAATACCATATTCATTGTCTTGGGATCGATTGAAGGAAATAGCTGAATTGCTATATGTTCCTAGATCTTGAGATCTTTTGCTCGAGCATTATTCTTCCTCATTTCAAGCCTTTTCTCTAAGATTTTGGGTATTAGAGAGATAATTTCAATAAAAGCTTTGTTGTAAGTGTTCAAAAACTGAACTGTGGCTTCCTCCAGAATTTGTTTATCTGCTTCATTATATTCATCATAAAATTCTGTTAAGTGTTGCAGGTTCTGATCCATAGTGACTGCTTTTACTACAACATCCAAGGAGAGAGTGGGTTTTTTAGCAAATTCCTCTTCCTTCTCTTCTTCTCCTTGACCGGTAGAGGGTTCACTAGATGATTTCTTCTTCTTCTTCAGTTTCTTTATCTCCTCATCTAATTCAGTTTCCTCTTCATCTCTTTGACTAGCATAAGCCCTTGTGGCTTTTGTCTTTGATCTTTTCTCTCCTTTGTCAGATGCTTGGACTTCTGATTTTGATGTTTTTGAGCTTTTGGCTGTGACAGGTGTAGATCTCTTTGATGATCTGGTCCGGGTTGAGGTTTCTACCGGAGCACTTTCCTTGCTTTTCTTTTCTGCCTCTTTCTTCTCTTCCTCAGTCCTTTCCATCTTTTTCTTGTGGGCATCAAGTGCCTCCTTTGAGATGCCAAGGCCTTGGGCAATATTTTCTACTTCTTTTCTCACCTTCCTCTTGATTTCAGGTTCTCTGAGTTGTACATGAATCTTTACACTTAGCTCCTCAAAGGTTCCAAATCTTTTTACTTTTGAGTCCTTTGGTTGACTGAGCATGTGTTGAACATACAGCTCTACAATTTGTTTATCAACTTCATACCCCATAGGCATGATCCAGATTGTCCTTGGCTCTACTACCTCCATTAGGCATTGATCAGTGTCTACCATGAAGCACAATGTATCCTTGTATTTCTCAACTACTGATTTGGGGATTCTTTCTTTGATTTGCATTGTATTTTGAAATTGCTTGAAGTAACCCCACAGAGCTGTATTCCTTGACTTAGCATCCCCAAGTTCATACAAGTAGTCTCTGATCTGAATTGCTACCAGTTTTTCATTTTGCCATACCCATCCATTTGATCCGGGCAGCTCATTCATGAAGTAGAAAAATAGACATAGTATTAGTCCACCATATTTAAAAGAATTCTTCTTGTCCTTTTTGATTTTTTGTATGTTTTCCATTAATTGGCTCAAAAGAAGTTCACAGAGATCATATTCTGCATTCTTTCTCAGCATCTCATAGGTAGTATATACTGTAGTTCCAGCTACTGAATTCTCCCTACTGGACTGATATATCTTGTATCCTATTATCATAGATGCAAACTTGACATCTGGGTCAGTAATATCTTCAATGGTCATTGCCCTCTTATCAAATTTTGATTTGGTGGCCTCAATTACAACATTGTTTTTGACAGATTTAAGGACAGGTATCCCTCCGGAGGAGTATAAACCAGTTACCGCCCTAATTGCCTCCTTTGTGATCTTGCAAGGTTTGTTCAGCCATAAGAAGTTATCATGCACCCTACTCAATACATACCGGACCCATTCATCTTCTTCAAAATAGTGGAAATGAATGAACTGATCAAAATGTTTCTCTTGGATGCTCTTATATTCTGGTTTAAGCTCAAAAGTATCATCTATTAATTGTTTGTGATAGATGTCTCTCAGTTTGAATTCCCCAAACTCTTCAATATTTGCATGTATGTAAACCCTAATGTCTTCTGTGTGCAAAATGCCATGCAAAACACTAGAGAATGCCCTAGGGGATCTACCTCCAATGATTTGTATGGATGTTTCTTGAATTTAGGGCGGGGCCTATCAAAGATCTTTACTATATTCGGAGTATGCATCTTTCAAAGCTTTGCAGAGAGATATTGAGAACGAAAAATACCTTTTGCACCTTTCGGTTTCACGTAGTTGGCTGGATTGATTTCTGGATGAATTGACTTCTACAAATGATCTTCGATGAAGTTGTGGAATTTTGTTGCAGAGCTTCACTTCTCATTTCTTCTTGAATGCAGAATGAATAAGTGATTAATGAGAGAAACCCTTATATTGCTCCGCAAACCCTAATGTCAGGTTGCAATAAATGCTCAACCTAAGTTATTCTGGTTTGCCTTATTCAGATGACTTGGAGAACCGAATCAATCCTAATCTTTAAACATCATGCAGATCTTCCAAATCTTTACCATAGTTTGTTTGGATGTTGCCCTTATGAACCCTTCAATCTGCAACTCTTCTTGTGCCAGTTCCAGCACCAATTGACTGGCTGGGGGAACAAGGTCTTCTTTGTGTCTCCCCCTGAGCCAGAGCTCACTTTTTAATTTTCAGAAGGAATATCAGCACCAGAGTCTGGTGCGGATCCAACCTCTACATGCTCTGTACTTTTCTTTACCCAAATCTTGTTCATCTCACTTTTCACTTCATCCACATTTACTTTTTGTTTCCCCTTATCTTGATTCTGATTATGATATACCAGACCTCTTTTGTCTTGATTCTTGCTTCTACAGAATTTTGCAATATGACCGGATCTATTGCAAATTTGGCAAAAAACATTTCTTTGCATATTTGATTGATATCCTCTTGATCTGCATTGATTAGCCATATGACCTATTCTATTGGATGCAAAGCATCTACCATTGAATGATTTGTTTATTTACATATTTCTGCATTCATGAGATTTGTGACCATACTTTTTGCAGTTAAAACATTGTCTGGAGAAGGATGAATTAGTCTGATTCATTCTCTTTCTGCACTGATTAGCTTTGTGACCAAAGTGATTGCAGTTGTGGCAGTATCCATTGAAGGATGGATATCTTTGAGCATTAGGTTGTCTTACCAGAGGTCTTTTAGACCTATTCCTTGGATTTTCTGATCCAAAATTCTTCTGACTGGATCCAGAGCTTTCTCCTTTCTCATATCCCAAACCACACTTGTCATCTACCTTCTTTTGACTTCCAAGAAGAACTTCAAGTCGAGCAGAACTTATCTTGAATTTCTCTTTATACTCATTTGCTGTTTGAAGATCCCTTTTGAGAGAGACAATTTGATCCTCAAGTTTTCTTCATTATCTTTAGTATCTTCAAAATTAGATTCAAGATGTCTGATAATTCTATCCATCTGGTGGCAATCTTCTGATTTCTCCTTGAGAGATTGTCTTAGATTATCTTCAGTTTTTCTTTTATCTTCAACTTCTTGGGTAAACTTCATGACTCCTGATTCCATTTCATGTCTTACCACAATGATTTCTTTTGATAACTTTTCACACAACTCAGTTTTTTCCTTCAGCTCTTCATTTATATTATTTGCTTCACCTTGTCTTGCCAACTATTGAAGCAACTCCTTTCTCTTTTTCATAGAGAGACTTAATTTGTCTTTTAGCTCTCTCATGAAATCATCAGCCTGTTTGAGTCTTTCCTTTAAATCATTGACTTCAGAATTTCACTGTTCAAGATCATCAAGGGTAGTCTTGAGTTGCTCCCTTAAACCATATGCATCCATTTGAATTCCCAGATCTTCCTCAAGCTGTTAGGCTTTGTTAGGAGGAACTTCGCTCTGATACCAATTGTTGATAACTAAGAGGGGAGGGTGAATCAGTTATCCTAATTATTTCTACTTTGTGAACTTTATTAACAATCAATGTAATATTAAACCAAATGAGCAAACATAATCATGAAATGGAAATACACATGATACAGTATTTTTTGCCATGGAAACCCTGTTAAGGGAGAAAACCACGGGGTGATTAATCCAAGATTGTATTCTTTGTTAAAAGAATGGAAATACAAAATGGCACTTGCCAATTAGGGCTCACTCCCCGAGCACACTACTCACAAGGAGGCACACTGCCTACAAAGAGACACACTGTCTACAAAAGAGTGTTATACAATACTTGAACTAATTGGTAGCATCCACATATGCTGGAGTTCAGTTCCGGTTAGGCTCAATATACTGATCTGCTGCACTTCATCTTTCCTCTTCTCTTATGCTGCTTTCCTTTCACATACTTGACCTTTCTTACTACTTCTGCTCTGCTCTACTTTTATTCACACATCAATAACACACACAACACACCTCACAACTAAATCCATCATGTATATATATATATATATCCGCACAAGTGATTTCATCACCTTTCTAGTCGGCACCCAGAATAGTCAATCTTTTCACAAACTTTGATCTGTCGGCTGAATCCTTGCACACCAAGTAATGCGGACTAATGATATACTTGTGGAGATCATTAATTATGTCAACCAAACATAATTCATGCCTACATAACCTTTACCAACATCAGTAACACATCTAGAATAATGTCTGATGTTCTGCCAGTCAGTTCTTCCTCTGTTCACACTGTCACATGAGAACCTGACACTCAAACATTCATATCTCTTTATCTTTTTCACACAGGAGGCTCAAACCTTGGAATCTATCAGTCAAGATACTCCTCTTGACTTCCCCAAATCCACACTTCACCAAGATGCTTCCTCTGAGAGATCTAGACCTGTCTCTCAGACCTTGTCATATGCTCTGTTCTTATTTACCAGATCACAACATTCTTCACTCTGACTTCCAGTAGAGACATACCATGACCTACAGATGTGTGGGATGAACTTTGTTGCCATCAATGACAACAATCATGAATCCATATAGTGTCTCTTGCCAACAACGCTGCCCCCAAACCCCCGCAAGGGGTGCTGCCCCTTGACCCCATAGGAATTTGGGGGGAAATCACGCTGATAAAAGTGGGGAAAATGTAACCTCTGATTCTAATTAGGCTCCATATAACAATAGATAGAATGATAGATTTTTGTCCATTGTAGGAAAGATATATCCTAGGATGCAGATCAATTGGTGTTGATTGGAAAATTTTTGGAAGATGGGCAAAAAAATAGTCTAGCCAGATGTAAGATTATAGTTGGTATGTTGATTGATGATTTTTGCGCTAGGGACCATGTTTCAAGCGTATACGTAGCGTGTGTATTATTTATTAGATCCAGAAATCTTAGTGAATGGGGACCATCCAAACGGGTTGGATGGGTGCATCTTATGTACCTAAGTACTAGAAATGTCCTTCGTATTCCAGACTGCCTACATACCCTGTATCCACAGGATCAAGGTACTTTCAAGATGCAGGTGAAATGAATATGTAGTTCTGGCAAAACTTGATGATATGGGAATGGTTTGGGATGGGTGTGATGTGATGAAGATTGATGTATGTTTGATGATTGCGATGAGATGTGTTGTTTTTTGGATTTTTTGTATTTTCTATTATTTTTTGTATGTTATGATTTTGTGTTGTTTTTGGATTTTTTATTTTTGCGACTGTACAAACGAAAGCTTACAAGGATCCTCATTCGATGAGTTAGCCTTGGGATGGGATAGTGCGGGTTGGATGATAGGACTTAATGTTTTGAAATTCCAAGCCATGGAATGTGTGTGATATGGAATGTTGTGACGGAAAGAGGACTTATTAGATTGTAGAACCGGCCACTATGCATGGTGCCTGAAATAGGTTTTCACCATGGTACTTATCCAAGGCATCACCAAAGTGATTTTCACCATTGGAAGTTTTTATTGCACTCTGATTTTTCTTGATTTATTGATTTTTTGGTTTTTTTGATTTTTTCTATTTTTTTGATTTTTGGACTTGGGGTACCAGATGGGTTATGCATAAAATTTCTTCAGATGGAGGATGTTCATAGGCTCATCCAGAGGCTGCCCCTTAGGTGTTGCAAGCTAATAAGCTCCTAATCCATAGTCAGTTGTGACGACATATGGTCCTAGCCAATTGGGTTCAAACTTTCCTTGCTTAGGATGCTCTTGCAGGTTCTTCTAATTTTCCATTAGGACAGGTTCACCTACTTCAATTTTTTGGGTTCTGATCCGCTTGTTGTAGCTTCTTCTAAGACGGTTTTGATATGCCTGTAGGTGATTTAACGCATTCAAGAATTTCTCATCCAGTAGTTCTAGTTGATGCAACCTTGCAACGTGGTATTCCTCATAAGAGATAATGTTTTGCAAGGATACTCGGAGAGATGGGAGCTCGACCTCTCTAGGTAAAATGCCTTCAGATCCGAATACTAGTGAGAATGGGGTGGCTCCTGTTGGAGTGCGAATGCTTGTGCGGTAGGCCCAAAGGGTGGGGTTGAGTTGGAGGTACCAATCATGGATAGCTTCATTGACTGTCTTCTTGAGAATGCAGAGGATAGTTTTATTAGAAGCCTCTGCTTGATCATTTCCTTGAGGGTAATATAGTTTGGAGAAATGGTGTTTGATGTCAAATTTTTTGCACAAAGTGCAAGCTTCTTGGTTTTTGAAGGGCTTTCCATTGTCGGTGACAATGGAATGAGGGATACCATATTGGCAAATGATATAGTGGAGGATGAATTTTGAGATTTGGACGCCAGTGGTGAAGGTGAGTGGTATTGCTTCCACCCACTCGGTGAAGTATTCGGTAGCAGTAATAATGAACTTATGGCCATTGGAGGATGGAGGATATATTTTCCCTACGAGGTCGAGTCCCCACTATGAGAAAGGCCACAACGTTGTGATAGGTTGCAACTCCTGTGCTGGTGCATGGATGAGATCACCATGATGGTGACATGGGAGGCATTTCTTGATAAACTAGTAGGAATATCTATCCATTGTTGGCCAATAATATCTGGTCCTGAGGATCTTTTTAGATAATGCGGGTCCACTTAAGTGTGCCCCATAGATACCTGCATGTACCTCTTCCAAGGTGACCTCAACTTCCCTAGAGTCTAAACATCATAGAAGTGTACCATCAAGAATCCTTTTGAATAATGTATCACCTACAAGGATAAATCAGGAGGCTCGACAGATGAATGATTTTCTTTGTGAGGTGGACAAATTAGGGGGGAGGATGTTGTCATGGAGGTATAAGTATGTTTCTTGGTACCACGGGGATAGGGGACCAATGACTTCGCACACTAGTTCTGATTGAGGAACATCATATGCGGGGATGGGGAATTCTTCGATCAGGAACTCACATTTCTTGCTATCTTTCTTCATGTCTACCAGAGATCTGATGGTTGCCATGGCATCTGCTGCTTTGTTGTTGAGCCTTGGTATTTGCTCGAAGTGGATGTCATCAAAGTAATCTTTGAAATCATCAACCATCTTCTTATAGGAAAGGATCTTATCATCCTTGGTTTTGTATTCATTATTTACTTGCCTGATGACCAGTTGAGAGTCGCCATACACAGTTAGCTTTTCAATTTTCCATTGGATGGCCATTTGGAGACCTGTGATAAGGGCCTCATACTCTGCTACATTGTTGGTACATGGAAATGTGATCTTGAAGGATTTTGGGATTGTGTCACCTTGAGGGGTAACAAACAAAATGCTTGCCCCCAAGCCTCTGTGAGTGTATGATCCATCAAAATACATCTTCCATGTGTTTGTGGTTGGTGTGGTTGTCAAGATAGCTTCATCAAGAAACTCTACTATTGTAGGATGTTCTGCCGGAATAGGTGCTTCAGCCAGCTGATCTGCTATAACTTGTCCTCTGATGGCCTTTCTCTCAGTGTATTCTATGTCAAACTTAGTGAGAATCATGACCCATTTAGCCATTCTCCTAGTAAGAGTAGCTCTATTAAGCAGATACTTTAGTGGATCAATCTTAGCGATGAGCTTGGTTTTGTGATTGAGCATATAGTGTCTTAACTTTTGTGACGTAAAGACGAGGGCTAGACATACTCATTCAATTTGGGTATAGTTGAGATCATAAGAGATCAATGTGTGGCTGATGTAGTAGATGGCTCTTTCCTTCCCCTGTTCATCGAGTTGTGCTAGCAAGGCTCCGATAGCTGTCTCTGTTGCGGAGATGTAAAGCAGGAGGGGTTCGCCTTGCCTTGGTGGAGTTAGCATAGGAGGATTAGCTAGGTATTATTTTAGTTGGTCAAAGGCATCTTGACACTGAGTGTTCCAGACAAAAGCTATGTCTTTTCTGAGGAGGTGCTGGAATGGTTGACATCTATCGACCAATTGAGCAATGAACCGACAAATAAACTGGAGTTTTCCCTACAGGCTTCTCAGTTGTTTCAATATTTTTGGAGGAGGCATTTTAGTGATGGCCTTGACCTTTGCGGGATCTACCTTGATTCCTCATCTAGAGACTATGTATCCCAAGAGTTTGCCAGAAGTTACCCCGAAGACACACTTCTTTGGATTCAAATGGACATTGTATTGCTCTAATAGATCAAAGATCTTGGTCAATACATCCAAATGTTCTTCTCTTGTCTTTGATTTGCCAAGTAAGTCATCGACGTAGTCTTCCATGATGTGGTGAAAAAGGTCATGAAAGATGATGGTCATAGCTCTTTGATAGGTAGCTCCTGTATTCTTCAGGCCAAATGGCATTACCACCCAACAGTATGTCCCCCATGGGCATATGAAGGCTATTTTGTGTTGATCCTCTTTGGCGATTTTTATTTAGTTATATCCTGAGAAACTATCCATGAGGGATAACATTTCATGTCCTGTCATGAGATCCACTATCATGTTGATGTTTGGTAGTGGGAAGTCATCTTTTGGGTAGGCCTTGTTGAGATCTCTGAAATTGCTACAGCAGGGAATTCAGCCATTTGGTTTAGCAACTGGTACTAGATTTGAAACCCATTCAGGATAATCAATTGGGCATATGAATCCAACATCCAGTAATTTCTTTAGCTCTGCTTTGACAAGGAGGGCCACCCGAGGATTCATCTTTCTGAGTTTCTACTTTACTGGTTTCACATCAGGGCATACTGCAAGATGATGGACAACCAAAGTGGGATCTAGCCCTGGCATATCTGCATAGGTCCATGCAAAATTGTGATTTCTGCGTGTGAAGAAGGACAAGAAGTTCTCCTATTCTTGTATGCTAAGAGATTCTTCTCTATATGTGATTTTTGGCTCTTCTTCTATCCCAAGATTCATTTCTTGGGCTAACTCGACTAGTACAGGTGATCTATCTAGATAAACCTTGTCTATTTTAGGAAGGCCCATGCTTCCATTTCTTGGCGCCTCATGGAGGTTTTCACCAGGAAATACGTCTTTTGTTTTTACTTTTTTGGGATCTGACACTGTCGCAGAACAGTTTTCACCATCAGATCCATTTTTGTTTTTTATGTTTTATGACTGGAAACAGGGGTTGTCTCCCCAAAATAGGCATCCAGATTGAGTTCCATGATGTATCCTACTCTGTGATCTCCTAGGGGGAAGTGATCTTTGAACCCCATCATTTCGGCGATGGCCTCATCATTAGGTGCTATGTCGAAGATAGGAGGTCCCCGTTGGTCCCACTCAATGAGGTCGGGGTAAACTAGGGGTAAGTCATTGGAGGGTGAAGCGAGAGTGGTGACTGAGTAGATGGTACAAATGGATGAGTCAAAGAAATTAGAAAAATCACTAAAGGAGTCTTGATGATCCATTTGATTGACGTTGTTGATGTTAGGGGAAACTGTAGCAACCTCAGCTAAGATACATTCACCGGTAGTGAGGATATGTTGTCTTTGTTAATAGCCTAACCCTTGGGTATAGGGGTTTCTTGTTGCTTGGACTGGATCTACAATCCCCTGCTCATGAAGGCCAATACCACCTTGTCCTTTGTAACCCATGTTTTTAACTATTTCATACCCTTTACCATAGATGTCTATCAGTATGGTGGGGGCTTCTTGTTCTGTTTCCTCATCCTTATACAGCCAGGATGATATGTCCTCAAGCACATCCTGATCTAGGAAATGTTTCTTCTCAAAGACAGGTGATGGTTTGCACTTGATGATGACTGTGTTGGCAATTTCTGTATTTGGGATGCCAAATGTTTTAGGATTGGGTAATGTGCCCACACAAAATGTACCATGCAGGTCGTATTCCCCACATCCCATGTTGCTGAACTTGATCTTGACTTCAGGTGGTGGAGGTGCTTGGGATGAAGTGCTGGTGATGTTGGCGGGGTCGATGTATGAGGTGGAAGCTGTTGGATTAGCTTTGGTGGTGGCTTTGTTGTATGGGTAGAAGGTTTGGTTGTGGCCTTCTAGAAAACTGCAGTATTGGAAGGGGCGAGGGTCAGCATAGATAGGGACTTCTGTGCCGTTGTGAGGGAATTTGAGGCATTAATGGAAGGTGGATGGGACGGCTTGCATGGCATGAATCCATGGTCTGCCAAGAAGAATGTTGTAGGGGAGGTCGAGATCAAGAACCTGACATTTTGTTTCCAGTATTTTCTGTCCCACTTGAATAGGAAGCTTGATGGTGCCTTTAGAGAGCCTTTCGGTGTCATCATAGCCTTTGATTGTGATGCACTCACTAGTGTCTAAAACCACATCAGAGTACCCCAAGTGTTTTAGCAGTTTTAGAGTGCATATGTTTAGGCCGGAGCCACCATCTATTAAGACTCTTTTAATGGTGTGTTTGTGGATACAGACTTTGATGTGTAGGGCGTTGTTATGTAAATGTTCAGAAGCGGGAAGGTCCTTTTCTGAAAATGTGAGATGGTGAGGTGCAGTGATTTGTCCTACCATGGCTTGGAATTGAGTCACATTCAAGTTGGCGGGGACTTGAGTTTGCAAGAGTGCTTTGTCGAGGACGTCTTTGGGAAGAGGTGATGTGCGGAGCAACTCAAGGATGGAGATTTGTGCAGGTGTCTTTCCTAAATGCTCTAGGAGGTTATACTGATGGGTAGGTGATGGTTGTGTGGTTGGGCGAGGAGGTAGGGGATCAGATGTGGATGCAAGTGTTTGTTCAGTGGGAGGGACTGTGCAGATGGATACACGACCACGATGGGTTGTAACAGTGCAATCGGGTGCTTGTGTCCGAATCGTGACTATGTTGACATGGTGGGCTGATGGTTTGATTCGTCCTACGCTAGAGTCATAGGACACAGGTGGTGGGGTGACATTGTATGCTTGGTTTGATGAGGAGGCTTTATTATGGTTGAGCAGTGGGTCCTTGTAAGCTTCAAGGTTGGCATTTGGTGATGGGTGGGTGCTTTGATTGAGGTTGACTTGATTTTGATCTATAAGGTCTTGGATGCAATGCTTTAGTTGCATGCAGTCAACGGTTTTATGACCCACAACGCGGTGGTATTCACAGTAGTCATTCTCATTGTACCACATAGCTTTGAGCTCATTCTCTTGACAGGTTCTAACGGGTGGGAGTGTGATCAAACTTTGCTTGAGACATCTGTCGAGGATGTTTTCGATGGGTTCCCCTAAGGGTGTAAATTGTCTGCGAGGTTTGTGTGGTTTAGCTTGCCCCCTTTGGTTATTTACATTGGTGGCATATGTATGTGTGGGTGTTTGGTTCTGTATATGTTGGACGGCTTTCACATCTATGATGCCATTGTTCAGATTGTTCTTGTTCTTCCCCCAATAGCGTGATTTGTCATTCGATTGTGTGTTAGTGTTGTTGTTTGTATTAGGGGTGTTGTTATTGGATTTGTAGTAGTAGTAGTTGTTGTTGGATTTGTAGTCGTACAGTTTGATGGAGCCCTTGGCAATGAGCGCCCGTTCGATGGTGGTGCCTTTGTCGATGACCTCTTCAAAGGTGGATGCACAAAGGATTTGTAAATGAAACCCTAATTCTTGATTGAGGTTGGCCACGAACATGGTGATGAGTTGTTTTTCAGGAATTGGCCATGGGAGTTTGCTTGCTAAGCCTCTCCACCTTTGCAAGAAGGAAGAGAAAGCTTCTCTATTCTTTTGTTTGGTGTTGCAAAGGTCTATCATAGACATTTCATGCTTGAAGTTGTAGGAGAAATGGTTTATAAATTTCTCTGTGAACTCAAGGAAAGTCCTACTGCCTGGGGGAAGATGTGCGAACCATTCAACGGCTTGACCACCGAGGCTTCTTGGAAAGAGTCTCATAAGATATGCATCATTATTTGAGACCTCTAAGCAAGCAATGTAAAACTCCCTAAGGTGATCTCTAGGGTCTCCCTTTCCCTTGTATTTGTCAAATTTAGGTGTCTCGAAGTTCTTGGGGAAAGGGGGCATATACAATGTGCCATCGAATGGATAGGGGCAAATGTCCTCAAAGGAATAGTGCTTTCTCTTGCCCCCAGTTTGTAGGTCATTGACCTTTTGGATCAAGACCTATACAACGTTTGTGAGGTCTTGTGGTGGTTATGGTTGTTGCATGTAGGGCTGTTGATTAGTGAGATGTTGAAGATGGGGCGGGATTTGTTTGATTGAGGTGTTGGTATTGCGGGTAGGTGTTTTGATTGATTGGTGCCTAATGTTGTTGATGTGCGTAGAGTTGTTGGAGAACATGTGGTGGTATTTGGGGATTGGTTTGATGTTGTATAGATGATGTTATGGGGTTATGTGGATACGTGATAGTAGATGGATTAATGTTGGGTAGGTGGATGTTGGATTGGTTAGATGTGTTGTGAGGTGGTTGTGAGAATAATTGTCAAAGGTATGGAATGGTTTGAGGGTTGGGTGGGGGCACATTCATGGATGTACTTGCTTGTGTGATGTTTCCTTGTATGCCCATGGTGATTTGTGGCATGGAAGGGTTTAGGGTGGTTGTGGTAGTGGATGTGGTAATGGGTTGGGAGGTGGTAGGGTTGGAGATATTTGTGGAAATGGTAGATGTGGTAGTGGTAGAGGTTGTGTTAGTGGTAGCTACGGTGGGTGTTGACGTTTGAGAGATAATGGGTTGGATGTTGGATGTGGATACTTGGGTATTTAATGTGGTACGAATGATTGTAGAGGTGGATGGTTGTGATGATGTCATGATGGGGGTAGTTGAGCACCAATTTTGAGAAGATAATCAAGATATCTACTTGGGTCTGACCTTAGGATTTTATCAAGTAGGTCCATATTATCAGTGTCTTGTGTAAAGCTCAAGACATCTAGATCATCTTGGGAAATGTTGGGGATATTTTGTGTTGGTGGTGGTGGTGGTTGTTGTTGTTGTATTTTTTGTAAGTAATGAAAAGGATTTTCATTGGGACCATATGGGGGGATGTAAGAGTATGTAGGTGGGTTGTATGTTTGATAGATGGGTATGTTGCTGCTATTGGTGTTAGGCATGCCATATTGCCAATTTTTTTGCCATTTCTTGATTCTTTTTGTGTTGTGATCTCATGGTGGGCATGCACGCGTATGGGTTTGATTCCTAGAAGTAGAGTGATATGGGGATGGAGACCTTAGAGAATCTGATTGATTGTGTTGGACCCAAAGATGGATGTGGTAGTGAGATGGAGTAGAAGAGAGGATGTGGTGGAAGATTAATATGTCTTTCTAAATGTTTTAACCTAAGGGTGATACGAATGGATGATATTGATTTTCTACACAATTTTTGGACCAAGAGATAGGTGATGGATGACGTTTGTTTTGAAGAGATTTTGTTGATGTTTGATTTTGATGTTTGATATGGAGGATTTTGATAGTCAACAAATTGAGCTTAGGTATGACCTAGATTTGTGGTTGCACAAATGGATGTTTTTTTCTTTGTTTGGGGTAGACTAATGACCTTACGCAAAGAGGGATAATGATTTCACTTGGAAGGTAGACTATTGACTTTCCAAGCAAGATATGATGTGAAGGATGAAATCTAGATCTAACTTTAGCTCAGAAGGATGACAGATTTTGATGATGTTTTGATTTGGGAGATTTTAGGGATTTTTGGAATGATTTTCTTATGAGAAGGATTTTGGTTTTGGTCCAAAAGGTATGCAAATTTTAATAAAGATGAGGTGGCTATGAAAATGAGGTAGGTTTGATGTAGGAAAGGGGTCCAACAATGGTGTGGTGATTAATCCTCTAAGGTCAAAGAGAAGGTGTGATTTTGGAAAATTTTGAAGAAAATGGATAGACTGTTGTCAGATTTTTGGAAGGTGAATATGGATTATGGCTGAGCAGAGGGTGAAGATCACAACTAAATAGTTCTCTATTTCAGGCTAGTCAATCTAAAGATAGCACCAATCCACAGGTGAAATGGTGCCAAAATCAGATAGATATGGCACTAAAACAAAGTAGTATTTGTCGAGGTCCTAAAAAGACAAATTTTTGATGGCAATTTTTGGATTTTCTTTGTTTTGGAATGTGATCAAATGATTTGGTTTGTCTCTTGGCAATGTTGTTGCAAACAATTCAAGCACAATAGTCACACAATAATCAAGATTTTGCTTTGTTTTAAAAACAAGATGTGATTTTATTTAACAAGCACTTTGAACAACCTAAGGCGAGGATGTGACAATATCTGTTGAATCCCCTAGCTACGCCTATTCAAAGCGGGTAGCTCTAGGATCTTGGTAGCACCGGCTCCTCCTTACAATTGCACACACTTCTCATGCATACCAAGATATGGGTTTCTTATAAGGCTTGTCCCTCACCAAACCTTTAGATTATCCCTGCTACCTCAGCTAAGAACCACATGAATCGGGGCCACTTCAAAGGTTTCCCTTCTGTGTCAACAAATAGAAGGATTTTGGCTTGCTAAACAATGGTTCGTAGTAAGGGCATTTGTTTAGGTGGTTATACATGCGGCATCACTACTCTCCGTTATGGAGTCTCCTAGCCTCCAAGGGTTACGCCTTGGAGGGTTTTGGGGGAGGTTGGTTGTCAGTATAACAAAACAACACCTATTGTCTATGACTTTCATCACAAACACCTTATTTTATATAGCAGCTTGGAAGAGCTTGGCTTTAGCTTGATGCCGCTTGGGTCATTCCCACCTTTCGAAGTGGGGTGGCAGGTCCTCTAAGGATTAACATAAGCAATACAAGCACAAAAATACTTTTGATCCCCAAGTTCATACAAAGATGCGAGGG
Source organism: Cunninghamia lanceolata (assembly GCA_027924645.1). NCBI lineage: Eukaryota > Viridiplantae > Streptophyta > Pinopsida > Cupressales > Cupressaceae > Cunninghamia > Cunninghamia lanceolata. The sequence goes on from BSBN01000155.1 coordinate 5,860,299, forward strand.
GAGAGCATACGTATTGTTTGTGTTTGCATCACATAAACATGGTTCATTTTAGTTCTTTAGATTATGTTGGGGGTGATTAATGCAAGTTTAGTGAGAAGCTTTTGATTCCCAAGGTCAGCAAAAAGGTGCGAGGGAAGAGCATACACTTTTCACACTACAAACACAACCACGAAAACACTTCACACAAGTTACTTTGATTTTCTTGATTACATGCATGAGAAATGTAAATTATTATTCTTTTTAACCCAATGATTTGGTTGATGCAATTTGTGGTTCTTTTTAAAAGCCCAAAATTGAAGTGTTTGATAGTTGTTGGCACACAAATTTGTAAATTTTAGAACACCAAATTTTAAATGTTTGGCACACACACACACACACAAAAAGATTTGTTTGTTGTTGTTCAATTTTATAGCACCAAATCAAAATATTGTGTAACTAGCATGCAAAGGGTTCATTTTAAGTTGCAAATTGAAGTGTTTTTGCTAAACTAGAGACAAAACCACCCTGCAAAAGTTTGTTAGTATCCATGAAATGATAGCAAAGACATGTAAAAACACTTGTCAGTACCTGCACAACCAGTAAAGTTAGTTTTCAAATTAGCGCTAAAACAGAGGTTTAATAGCGCTACTGCGGATAGGAAAATGGCGACTCTGACAGAAAATAGACTGAACCCAACACCCTATACTGATGGCACTATTTCAACAAATAGCATCAATACAAGACCCGGAAGGTGCCCAAATAGAAGATGGCATTACAATATTACAATGAAGGCACTAATAAAATATATAGCGCTAAAATAATATAAAAATAGCACTAAACGAGGTAATAGCGCTAAAAGAGGTCGATCAATGCACCACTGCGCAACTTGTCAAACAGTTTGGTTACACCTGCGAATAGCACCAATCTGGGGGATAGTGTCGATACGGGGCTGAATGCATTCGACCTGCAAAAAGTGGTTTTATAACAAAAATGGAGGGTCAGGCTGCACACACAAGATGTCCCATTAGCCTTGTTAGTCTGAATAAATGAAAAACAAGACAAAAAATAAAGCCAAAGTGTATGTTTATACTTTTATGAAAACTTGGACATAACTTCCCCTTGTATTTTCTAGTTTTCCTGCAAAATAGAGAGCATTTAAACACTAAAAACAATAGGGAGATCTTAGAAAAGAAAAAAAAAGACATGTGAGTGAAGTGCATAAATGGAAATGTGCTGCATGAAAATAGCACCAAAATAGGTAATAGTGCTAAACGGAGCCAGAGATGGCATCGCTGCGAAGGTAGGATGGTGTCGCCCCTGTAAACACACATCCCTTGCATAAAACTCACAAAAAATGGATTAGACTTGGACCTTGTGGGTCCCACTGGGCGTGCCAATGTAGATTAGATAAGCAAATAAGGTGGAAATACTAAACTAAATGCATAAAACACAAAGTTATACCTCACATGCAAACCCAATCTCATCAAGGGAGGAAGAAGCCTTTGCACCCAAAACAAGCTCCTAAGACATGATTATCCCTAGATAATAGATTTGAATATGAAATGCTAACTAAATTTGCAACTCACTATTCTATCTCAATGGAGATTTTGGCATAATAACTTTGCATAAACTTGGGTCCTGAAAATGGCTTGGGAGAGGTTCTATTTATAGATTTTTGGAAGGGATTTTGATCCAAGGGTGGAGATTGATTGGGAAGATCAATGGTGGAGGATGAAAGTGATGTGGAGGGCCTAGATTCAATCTTGAATGAATGGAGGGTTAGGAATAAAAGTGAATCTTTTATTCATTTTGGGAAAAGGAGTTATTAAATGAGCATGGGGGTGAAGGATTATTTTGCAATTAAAGATTCATATGGGGGAATGTAAATGAATTAAAAATTTATTTGGGGAAGAGAAGAAATAAATGAGTATGGGTTTGTAAAGAAAATTAAATGTGATGTGGGATGTTTTTAAATAAAAAATTGACTTATGTGGATTTAATTTAATTTTTTATTTGGAGGATGTGGGGAAGGGTGTTAAACTAGATTTGACTTCCCAAATGAAGGGGTTAGGATTAATGAAACATTGGTTTTATTTCATTAATCCTAGGGCTAGGATAAGGTAGGCTAGGGTAGGCAATTAAATAATAGCTATTAAATTGTTTAGGGTAGGGATAACTCAATTAATAGGCTGGATTAATTAGTTAACTAATTGGATTTAGTGAAAAAGGGGAAAATTGATTAATAAATATTGCATATTTATTAAATCAATTGGCTAAGGTTTGGACTATTGAATTAATGAAATTAATTCAATTTTGGGGATAAAATAGTGTAAATTTGGAAAATAAAAGGGGTAATTAATTAAATAAAAATTTAATTAATTGGTTAGAAGGGAAATTGATGTGTTTTAGGGTTGTCGGGAGTTAGTTTGATGGTAGAAGACATTTTTAGGTGTCTACATTTGCCCCTCTTTGATGTGGTGTCCGGACCTAGGAGGGAAGTGGCGTTAGGTCGAAGAAAGATATGCCCCAGCTGCGCCCTCAAGAGGTTGGTGGGAAAATAAATTTTTTTTCCAGGTGAGTTCTCGAAAGGATGTGATGGAAGTGAAAGTTGGATAGGGGATGGGAAAAGAGGATGACAGGAAGAAAAATAGAAGAAAAAAGATGAGATCTGCACCCTGGAAGGAAAAAGAGGGGGTGGAAGAATGACATGGCCCACTATATTAGGCAAAGTGGGCCCTTAGAGTGCCACATTTGCACACTTTTGACTTTGGAGAAGAAAGAGCAAAGGAGAGATGGCTGACTGTAACCCCCAGTTTCCGTGACTTCGACACATTTCAGAGCGGTTTTGAGATTTTGCGGTGGGCATTTCTAGGTTGGACCCCTAGTAGGGTCTAACCCTGACTTTGTGAATTTTTTTATTTTACGTGCATTTTTTGGGGTTTGGGATTTGTGATTGGAGCACATAGCGCCAACGGTAAGGTGGATTAGCGCCATCCTCTGGATTGGCGCTATCTGCCAGGGTAGGGTTAGGGCGGTTTGTCACCATTTGGTAGGTATTTTAGCACTATCATCCTGATTAGTGCAATGTCAGAAAATATTAGGGTTTGGCATTTTAGCGCCATTCAGGCTCTATGGTAGTGCTATTTTCTGGAATAGGGCCATTTAGAGGAGTAGCGCTATTTGGAATTCTAGCACAATGGGTTGTTTTAGTGCTATATAGAAATATCACGCTTTTGATAGAATTGGCTCTATTCTTTCAATTAGCACTAAAAGGTAGATCGACGGCATTGGGCAAAATGGTGCTATGGATGCTGCACAGTAGTGCGATATTTTGGATTAGCACAAAGTCTATTGCGTAATGGCGCAATGTTCTACAATGGTGCCATTTAGAGTAATTATTAGCACTATTTATGAAATGGTGCGAAACATGATTTGTTTTAGCGCCAAATGATTTGGGCTTTCAACATTAGAAGAAAAGGGGGGTGATTTGGAAGAAGATAGGTCGACATCTAACCAGAATATTGCATATGAAGGATACTCGCCGCTTTATATTGCAGTCATGAGAGTAACGAGTTCCATCCGTGATGGCACTATTTGATGGTTTTGATGATGCTACGCGGGCTTGATTGGCGAGATTGGGGCTTTTGATGGTGGTGTCGATGCCAGTTCTGTGAGCTCATAGAGCTCTGATGACAGCGGTTGTGGAGCGGTATCACTTTAAGACCTGCAGCTTTCTATTGCCCATTGGTGAGATTACCATTACACTTGAGGATGTTTATCGCATCCTCAAGCTACCTATTCAAGGACGGCGTGTTAGATATGACATGAGGATTGGGGGAGTACCCTGATCAGATTGTTTGGAGCGGACCACATTGTTTTCTCAGCGGATGGGAGAGAGATGGACTATGAGGGGACACTGGCTGCAGGTGCAGATCCCTTTGCCTTATTCCAATTGACAACACAAATGCATCTAAATTCAAGTACCACCTCCTAGGAGACTACTTCAAACCATACAAAGACTTCTTTAACTTGCAAACCAAATTTTCTTTACCTTTCACCATGTAATGCTCAGGCTGTGACATGTAGATTTCTTCCTCCAAATCACCATGAAGGAAAGTTGTCTTCACATCCATCTGCTTCACCTCTAACTCATAAGTTGTTGCAAGAGATAATAGGAATCGAATAGATGTCAGCTTTGCAATGGGAGAGAAGATCTCACCAAAATCTATACCCTCCACTTGTGAATACCCCTTTGCAACCAAGCTGGCCTTATACTTCTCAACACTTCCATCTACACCAAATTTATTCTTGAACACCCATTTGCATCCAATAGGTTTCTGTCCAACAGGTAAAGGCATCAAGTCCCAAGTTTGATTCTTTTCCAAGAAAGCCATCTCATTCTCTATGGCCTCCTTCCAGGAACCTGCATATTTCATATCCATAGCTTCTAATACAGTTCTAGGTTCATCACTGTTAGTAATCAAAGCATAAGCACAACTAGAATCAAGTAATGTATAACTGAACCTCTCAGGTTACTTTCTTATTCATGTAGACCTCCTCAAGGGCTAAGGTTGACGTTCAATTTCTTCTTCTGAGCTTTCAGAGCTGCTAGAGCTCTCCTCATCATCAAGTCCAACATTTTCTTTTTGTTAAGTCTTCTCAGGGGTAGCAGGAAACTAAACAACATCCTCTTTTTTTTCTTTTTCTTTTGGCTGTAAAATAGTGGAAGAAGGTGTAAGATCTCTAAAGATGACACTTCTACTATACAAAACTTTTTTAGCCACAAGGTCCCAAATCTTGTATCCTTTCACACCGACACCATAGCCAATGAAGATACACTTAACAGCCTTGTTATCCAATTTTGACCGCTTCTCTCTAGGCACATGTGCATATGCCTTACAACCAAAAACACAAAGATGCCTTACTAAAGGATTTCTACCAAACAACACCTCCATGGGTGTCTTACCAACAAGAGCTGATGTAGGAGATTTGTTTACCAGATAGCAAGCAGTGGCAATAGCTTTAGCCCAAAACTTTTGTTCTAGGCTAGCTCCACTAAGCATACTCCTAGCCATCTCCATCAATGTCCTATTCATCCTCTCTACAACTCCATTTTGATGCGGGGTATATGGAGTTGTCTTATGTTTTTCAATCCCAAGTTTCTTGCAATATTTGTAAAATTTTGTAGAATAGAACTCACCACCATTGTCATTTCTCAAACATTTAACTCTTTTACCAGTCTGATTTTTAGCAAAGGCCTTAAACTCCTTAAACTTACTATAGACTTCAGATTTACTTATGAGTAAATAAATCCATGTCCTTCTACTATAGTCATCTATGAAAGATATTAAATATATAGATTTTGATAATGAAGGAACATTAACAGGACAAAATACATCAGAATGAACAAGGTCCAACACACTAGAAGACTTATGAGAACTCGAATAGAACTGAAGATGGTTTTGTTTTACATATATGCAATGTTCTCAAAAGTCAAACTCAAGATTACAATCATCTAACCCCTCAACGAGGTTTTTATTTTTTAGGGTTCTAAGACCCTTCTCACTAATGTGGCCAAATCTCTTATGCCATAACATTGTCATTTTAGTAGGAAGATTAACTTCCAAGGCATGAATACAACCATTAGGACTAGATACAATATATTTCTTCACTGCTTGTTTAGATGGTGGGGATGAAGTGACTTCTGCCCTCTTTATTGAGTCAGAAGAACTATTGCATTGTGAAATGCATGCCTCCAGCTAAAACATAGTACCTCTCCTAGTACCCTTAGCAAGCACCATAGCTCCTCTAGTCATCTTGTATCCTTCTTTCAAAAAGATAACCTACACACCTGCATCATTCAACATAGCTACAGAAAGTAGGTTCCATGCTAAACTTGGGATATGCATAACCCTAAAGATCCCCTTCACTCGTCCATCAGGGAATTAGATAGAGACTCTTCCATGATCAACAATCTTCAGATGAGAGTCGTCACCCAAGTACACTCTTCCACCATCGAACTCCTCATACTTAATAAACTAGTCTCAATGCAAGGTCATGTGGAATGATGCACTAGAATCAATCAGCCACACATCATCAGATGCATGGGTTGCCAGGGCTATGATGAAAGCATCACCATCATCTTGTGACTTGTCAGAATCTGAATCTGGGTTCTTCTTCTTCTTTTTCTTTTCCTCTTTGCATTCCTTTCAAAAATACCCAGATTTACCATAGTTCCAATAGAGAGCATTGGACTTTCTAGGAGATTTAGATCTCCCACGAGATTTGGATCTACCCTTCTCATCTTTCTTGTCCTTATTTTTCCCTTTCTCCTTGGGTCTTCCACAAACTGCGAGAGCCTCTTTGGCTGCCTCAAAAGACTTTCTCCACATCTGTTTAGACAATAGTGAAGAAACCACTTCATCCATCTTGAATGTAGATGTGGTGCTTCCAATAGCCATGACAAGATGATCCCACGAGGCCAGCAAAGAACAAAGCAAGATCATATAGCGATCCTCCTCCTCCATCTTCACACCAACAGATGTTAATTGTGCAACCAACATGTTGAAAGCTTTCATATGCTCTGCAACAGATCCTCCATCCTCCATTCGAAGAGAATACAACTTCTTTCTTAGAAAATGTTTGTTAACTAGGGATTTAGCTTGATACACATCTCCCAACTTCTTCCAAAGCAAGTTTGTAGTAGCCTCCTCATGGACATTTAACTTGATAGAATTAGCAAGACTAAGTCTTATGAGACCCTTACCCTTTCGATCCTTGAGATCCCAATTATCTTGTGACATTGCAGCTAGTTTTGTGCCACTAATAATTTCCCAGAGGTCTTGATCAACAAGCATGTCTTCCATCTTGAGTTTCCACAGCTCAAAATTAGTGTCATTCAATTTCTCCACCTCTATCCTTCTGGATGTGCATTCCATCTCCTTGCTATAATAAGATCCAGAATACTTTGCATAGACTCCCACTTAATTTAAGATCATCTCAAAAAACCCCTACCCAACAACTAGGACCAAAGGTGATCAAGCTCTGATACCAATTAAAAGGAAGCTAAGTGTGCAGAAATCACTTCCTACACTAATCTAATGAGGGGAGAGCTATGCAAATTCAATTTAATCTTTACAATTACAGCAACATGAAACATATAACATAGATATTGCAGCAATACACATAGAACTAGAAAGAAGACAGAAGAAGAGAGACAAGATATATCGTGGGGAAAACCTTTATCGGGTGAAAAACCCCACTCAAAAACCTACACAATGTATTATCAAAATTGAATATTGTTTACAATACAGTTGCAATGCAAGCTTCAATAGTCTTCAAAACTCATTTCTAGAGTCACTCCAATAGCATAACAGTACCTGTCAATCTCATACTACAACTCCTCCTCAAAGCACCTGTTTATATAGAATATACAAGGCAAAATTGGCTCTATCTTGGGATAGGCGTCCAACTTGGCCTCATGGCCCAAAACCCACACCTATGGACACTTGGTCAACATTGTAGGATTATTCTAACACTTATCCATAGCCCCCATCCCAAAGAGGTTGCCTATTTCCAAAATAGGCTTTGACAGATGCTCTTACGACTCTTACGATTATCATAGAATCTGTCATAGCAGTTACAACTTATAGCTGTAAGAGAATATGTCATACATAGGCTATAAATAGCATATTCTCTTACAACATGTCATAGTCCACCTTGGGGCACCCAAAGATGCCTTTTTCAAAGATGCTCTTTGACACATGTCTTCACCTATCTTACAAGCTTCTATTTTTGACTCTTACATGTCATAACTTTGTCATAGGAATCCGTCATAACCGTTTCAATCAACATTCTGTTACACAACATCCAAGATGCTGAGACATGGCAAAATACTCCTACCACAAATTGGGATGCCTATCTCCTCATGTGAGGATAAAATTACAAGTTGTCATCTTCCATGTAGGATGACACATCATCGTACCACATCCCACAAAATGACAATATAGAATTTACAATTAATTTACATCATAGGAAATGAATAAATAAATATAATCAAAATAATGCAAGGAATTACCAAGGTTGAGACACCTTAATTCCCAACACAACCTAAGTCTGATCCCATGTTACACAAGATTGCTAAGCTTCACAACTCTGCATAACGAGTGCAATCCTGTTTGTCAACAAGTATTTTTGAAATAATAACTTTTTAGTCTCTAAAAATAGTTATTATCATTAAGGTGGCTTTATTGGCTTATTAGAAAGAGATATAGTTGATGCTCAGTGTTGTAAATGCATATTTCTCTATCCTTACAGGAGAAAATATACCTAAATATACCTTTCCAAAATTTCCTGAGTGAGTTGACGAGTACAAAATTTATGCCCAGCCTTTCAGGGGTTGAACTAATGTATTGGGTTATTGTTTCATTGAAGTAGGGATTTCATGTTTAAAATCATTATGTTGTTTTGAATAGTGTGATACTCTTTGGGATTTAAACAATGATGGTCTTAGCTGCCTCATTCTTGTGCTTGGTGTTGCAAGTATGAGGTGAGCCATTGTTGTCATTGATGGCAACATACTCACACTGCATTGACAAGAAGGATTTGATGAGCTTTGTGCTGAGGATATTGAGAAAATTAGCCTCAGTCAGGAACAGTGAAGAACAGTGATAAGAAGAAGGTAAATATACTGTATAGGATGAGAACCGGAGGATGCGGATTAAAGGGTTAGTAGATATGAGTCTTAAGATGCTACAGTTAAGATTTCAGAGGTCCGCATGAAGATCTGAAGGAGTTATGGCTGCCGGTATAGAACCGGGTCCGGCAAGTATCCGGAGGTGACAGAGGATCACAAAAAGGTCCGGTGAGGTCCGGAATTGTATTATCATAATCTGCGGATTGGAAGGAGTGTTTTATATGTCCTTGTGATGTTTCATCCTGATTTGTGTGTAATTTGGAGGTCCGGATGTACCTCCTGCATTATGACAGTGGCGACAGACTGTGTTCTTGAAGTTCCGGATGAGGAAGACAAGAGATCCCAGTAAGCAGAGAAAGTGCGGATGTATCCGGACATTCAGACAGACTTGTGAAGGTTCTTGAATCATGTTTAAGTTGTGTTGTTGGTCCGCATTGATGGCAGAGCCCGGAATTGAAGTTATTCTTCCGGATGAAGTTATTGCTCTGTTTAGCCGACCGGATGTGTTATTCATCTTACGGATACTCCTATGGTTGTTTGCCGACTTAGATGCTTGTTCCTAAGTCGATGTCTTGTATAAATAATGATTTGTGAATTCATTTCAGTGAGGCAGCAGGTGGATGAGTATGGAGTAGCGAAGAAAGGTGCAAAAGGCAGAGCAGAGATTGTTGGGCTTAATTGGAACTGATCCGGACATGGTAGAGATGTCATTCTCCAGTTCAAGACTGTGATTTTTATCACTCTGTAGACAGTGTGTCTCCTTGTAGGCAGTGGGCCTCTTTGTGAGCAGTGTGCTCGGGCAGTGAGCCCTTATTGGCATGTGCCATTCATTTTTCCTTATTCTTCTAACAGAGAATAATTCTTGGGTTAATCACCCCGTGGTTTTTCCCTTAACCGGGTTTTCCACGTCAAAATCTTGGTGTTCAATGTGTTGATGCTTATCTGCTCTTATGTTTATGTATTGTGCTTCCATGAATGATTATTTGATATGCTGCTAACTAACAACAGAGAATTAAGTGTTTGAAAGAGAACAAGTTCTATACAACTGATTCACCCCCCCCCTCTCAGTTGTATGCCCTAGATCCAACAATTGGTATCAGAGCTGAGTTCCTCTGATAGGAGCTTAACCGCTTGAGGTGATCCAGGATGTCGTCATACAAGAAGGATAGTCCGAAGTTCGATGGAACCAACTTCACTCTCTGGAAAGGTCGCATGAAGTGTCATTTGGAATGTATGGGAAAAGCATACTTGGCTATGATTTCAAAACCATATATACCCCCACAAGGTGGTCCGACAACTCCTGATGAAACCACAGAAGCTGAAAACAATCTGCGGACCAAGGAAGCTCTTCTAAGCGCATTGAATGACTCAGATCTCTCGAATGTCATTGACCTACCAACTGCATATGAGATCCTAACTAAACTGGAACTTCTGTATGAAGGAGATGAGTTTGTCAAAAGTGCAAGGTTGCAAAGTCTGAAAGGGAAATTTGAAAGATTGAAAATGAGAGATGATGAAAACATTACTACCTTTATGCCAAGAGTAAATGAGCTGGTATGTGGAATCAGAAATGCTGGTGGAACTCTAGATGAAAATGAGATTGTCTGCAAAATCCTAAGATCCCTTCCTGCTGTCTACAAAATCAAAGTTGCTGCCATTGATGAATTCAGAGCCCACACAACTGTCACAAGAGAACAATTGGCTGGCAAACTAGCTGCATTTGAAATGACCGAGTTTGGAGATGATCCACCCAAGACTGAGTCTGCTTTTAAAGCCAGTGCCTATGTGAAAGGCAAACAGAGATTTGATCCGGGTGAAAACTCATCAAGGAAAATGTCATGGTATGATCAAGCAAGAAGAGACATGGAAGAAGAAGAAGCAGAAACAGCTCAACTTGAAGCCCTCATTGCAAAGAGACTGCCAAGAGGATCCGGTAAGTATGAAGGAAAACTACCCTTTAAGTGTTTTAACTGCAATAAGATTGGTCATTTTGCCTCAAGATGTCCGGAGAGATCTGCAAGATCTAATACTCACAGACAAAGGTTTCAAAAGAATTGCTATTATGTTCATGAAGAAGATGACAATGAAGGAGTAACAGATGATGAATCAGATCCAGGAAGCAAATCCGGAAATGAGTGGGTGTTTATAGCCATCAAGGAAGAAGATTCCTTGCTCTCTGAATCTGTCAATCACAAAGTTGTTGAAAAAGCCTTGGCTGCTCAAGTGGAAGAAAAGGATGATTGGGTTATTGACAGTGGATGCTCTCACCATATGACTGGTGACAAGAATAAGTTCTTAGATTTGGAAAGATATGAAGGAGGAATGGTAAAGTTTGGTGACAATTCTGCTGGCAGAATCAGAGGTAGGGGAACTATTTCCTTTGATGGTAAGAGCAAAACAGGTAATGTACTATATGTTGAAGGATTGAAGCACAATCTTCTCAGTGTTGGTCAGTTAGTGGACAAAGGCTATGATCTCCGGTTCAAGAATGGAAAATGCAGAATCTTTACAAGCTCCGGAACTGAAATTGCATCCGGTACTCAGACAAGAGGTAACATCTTTCATCTGGTTGGTTCAAATAAAAGTTGTTTGTTTGTTCAAATTGATCAGAGTTGGTTATGGCATAGAAGAATGTGTCATGTAAATTTTGATAACATCATCAAAATTAGCAATACTCAGGCTGTGAGAGATCTTCCAAAGTTGATAAAACCTACAAACAGTGTGTGTAAAGAATGTCAGTTAGGCAAACAAAGCAGAGTCTCTTTTAAAAGCAAAGATCAGTCTTCTACCGGATTGTTGGAATTAGTACATACTGATCTATGTGGTCCGACAAGAATCAAGAGTCTGCAAGGTGATAGATATTTCATGTTGTTAATTGATGATCATTCCCGGATGATGTGGGTTACCTTTCTGAAAGAAAAATCAGAAGCTTTTGAGAAGTTCAAAATCTTCAAAGCTATGGTGGAGAATCAAACCGGATTGAAACTAAAGTGTCTAAGGTCTGATAGAGGTGGTGAATTTACATCTGGTGAATTCATTGACTTTTGTGAGAAACAGGGTATAAGGAGACAATTGTCTGCTCCTAGGACTCCACAGCAGAATGGAGTAGTTGAGAGAAAGAACCGGACCATCCAGGAAGCTGCTAGGACAATGATGTTGGAAGCAAATGTTCCTCAAATGTTTTGGAAAGAAGCTATCAGCACTGCAGTCTACACTCTCAATCGAGTTCAAATCAGAAACAACACCGGTAAGACCCCCTATGAACTTTGGTTTGGCATCACTCCTACTGTGAAATATTTCAGGGTATTTGGTAGCAAGTGTTATATTAAAAGAGATGAAGATCTAGGAAAGTTTGATGCTAGAAGTGATGAAGGAATTTTCTTGGGCTACTCCACTCAAAGCAAAGCATATCGGTGTTACAATAAGAGATTGAGGAAGATGATAGAAAGTACCAATGTAAAGGTTGATGAAGGAATTGAGAAGCCTTCAAGATTTTATGAATTTGATGAAGATGACCAAGATAGTGTTCAAGGAACTCAATCCTCTCCGGTGAAACAGAGTCAGCCTGATCCGGTAAATCAGGAAGAAGAGTTAGGTTTAAATGAGCCTGATCAAGAAACAGCAGTACTGGATACTCCCAAAATTCCAAGGTATGTAAAACTGAATCACTCTGAAGATCAGATCATAGGTGACAGAAGCAAAGGTGTACAAACTAGAAGGAATATTGCTCAAGATCAGAATGAATGTTGTCTGGTTTCAAGGATTGAACCTAAAACAATAAATGAAGCCTGCAATGATGAAAATTGGACCAAAGCAATGGAAGATGAACTGATGCAAATTGAGAAAAATCATACTTGGGATCTTGTTCCCAGACCTAGAGACAGGAATGTAATTGGAACCAAATGGGTCTTCCGGAACAAACTAAATGAAGCTGGTGAAGTAATCAGAAACAAAGCTAGATTGGTCTGCAAAGGCTACTCTCAAATAGAAGGAATTGACTTTGAAGAGACTTTTGCTCCGGTAGCAAGAATTGAAGCAGTCAGATTACTTCTTGCATTTGCTGCCTTCAAAGATTTCAAGGTATATCAGATGGATGTCAAGTCTGCCTTCCTAAATGGTGATCTGGAAGAAGAAGTCTACATTGAACAACCGGATGGATTTCAATTGTCTGATAATAATGATATGGTCTGCAAGTTGAAGAAAGCTTTGTATGGATTGAAGCAAGCCCCAAGAGCATGGTATGAAAGGTTGGATAAGCATCTTGTGCAGATTGGATTCAACAAAGGTACCGCTGACAGCAACTTATATTTCAAAATTGATCATGAAAACATTCTGATTGTTGAAGTGTTTGTGGATGATATCATTTTTGGAGGAAGAGATAGTATGTGTAAAACTTTTGCAAATCAGATGAAAAGTGAGTTTGAAATGTCTATGCTTGGTGAAATGAATTTCTTCTTGGGTCTGCAAATTACTCAAACAAAAGAAGGGATCTTCATTTCTCAGACCAAATATGTGAAAGAATTGTTAAAGAAATTTGGTATGGAAGACTCAAAGCCTATGAACACTCCTATGGCAACCGGATGTAAGTTAAGCAAAGATGATGATTCTCCAAAGGCAGATCAGACAAAGTATAGATCAATGATTGGTGGATTGTTGTATCTCACTCAAACTAGACCAGATATAATGCAAGCTGTTGGTCTTGTGGCAAGATTCCAGGCTGATCCTAGAGAATCTCATGTTATGGCAATCAAAAGAATTTTTAGATACTTGAAAGGGACAGTTGAGTATGGTCTATGGTATCCTAGAGATCCGGATTTTTCTCTTCATGCTTACACAGATGCAGATTGGGCAGGAGATGTGGATGACCGGAAGAGCACTAGTGGTGGAGCATTCTTTTTGGGGAAGAGATTGGTTTCTTGGCTAAGCAAGAAACAAGATGCAATATCTCTGTCTACAACTGAAGCAGAATACATTGCAGCAGCAGGTAGTTGCACTCAAATCTTGTGGATGAAGCAGATGCTAAGAGACATCAAAGTTGAATATGAGGAGCCTATCACAATTTTCTGTGATAATTCAAGTGCAATTAATATTTCCAAGAATCCGGTATTGCATTCTAAGACTAAGCACATATCTATCAAATTTCACTTTTTGAGAGAACAAGTAAACAAGGAAGAAGTCAGATTGGAGTATGTTCCCTCCAAGGATCAGATTGCAGATATCTTTACAAAACCTCTTCCCAAGGACTCTTTTGAATATCTCCGGGAGAAGTTAGGGGTCATGGCCCCTCCGGTGATGAACTAAGATGCACTGATGTGCATCAGTCCGGTGGCTATCACAGTCATATCTTGTGATCCGGACTAATGGGGAGCTGCAACTAAGGGGGAGCAGCTGGTATTATTCTGATGCATGAGAGTTGCAAGTATGAGCCCTTTGCCATTGATGTCAAAGGGGGAGAGAAGACATGTGAAAAACAAGTGGTTGATGATCAAAGGGGGAGCAGCAAAGGAAGACATGTGAGGAGTTGTTGTTGATAGGGGGAGCTGTGACAGAAAAGAGAAGTTCTTGTCTTGATGGTTTTTCACATCATATGTTGCCATCAATGACAAAGGGGGAGATTGTTGCAAGTATGAGGTGAGCCATTGTTGTCATTGATGGCAACATACTCACACTGCATTGACAAGAAGGATTTGATGAGCTTTGTGCTGAGGATATTGAGAAAATTAGCCTCAGTCAGGAACAGTGAAGAACAGTGATAAGAAGAAGGTAAATATACTGTATAGGATGAGAACCGGAGGATGCGGATTAAAGGGTTAGTAGATATGAGTCTTAAGATGCTACAGTTAAGATTTCAGAGGTCCGCATGAAGATCTGAAGGAGTTATGGCTGCCGGTATAGAACCGGGTCCGGCAAGTATCCGGAGGTGACAGAGGATCACAAAAAGGTCCGGTGAGGTCCGGAATTGTATTATCATAATCTGCGGATTGGAAGGAGTGTTTTATATGTCCTTGTGATGTTTCATCCTGATTTGTGTGTAATTTGGAGGTCCGGATGTACCTCCTGCATTATGACAGTGGCGACAGACTGTGTTCTTGAAGTTCCGGATGAGGAAGACAAGAGATCCCAGTAAGCAGAGAAAGTGTGGATGTATCCGGACATTCAGACAGACTTGTGAAGGTTCTTGAATCATGTTTAAGTTGTGTTGTTGGTCCGCATTGATGGCAGAGCCCGGAATTGAAGTTATTCTTCCGGATGAAGTTATTGCTCTGTTTAGCCGACCGGATGTGTTATTCATCTTACGGATACTCCTATGGTTGTTTGCCGACTTAGATGCTTGTTCCTAAGTCGATGTCTTGTATAAATAATGATTTGTGAATTCATTTCAGTGAGGCAGCAGGTGGATGAGTATGGAGTAGCGAAGAAAGGTGCAAAAGGCAGAGCAGAGATTGTTGGGCTTAATTGGAACTGATCCGGACATGGTAGAGATGTCATTCTCCAGTTCAAGACTGTGATTTTTATCACTCTGTAGACAGTGTGTCTCCTTGTAGGCAGTGGGCCTCTTTGTGAGCAGTGTGCTCGGGCAGTGAGCCCTTATTGGCATGTGCCATTCATTTTTCCTTATTCTTCTAACAGAGAATAATTCTTGGGTTAATCACCCCGTGGTTTTTCCCTTAACCGGGTTTTCCACGTCAAAATCTTGGTGTTCAATGTGTTGATGCTTATCTGCTCTTATGTTTATGTATTGTGCTTCCATGAATGATTATTTGATATGCTGCTAACTAACAACAGAGAATTAAGTGTTTGAAAGAGAACAAGTTCTATACAACTGATTCACCCCCCCCCTCTCAGTTGTATGCCCTAGATCCAACACTTGGATTGCCTTTCCTTGTGCTTGAATGCTTCTTTTGGTAGTTATGTTAGGGTGTGCACTTTTGGGGATTTTGTTTGTCTTGTTTTTGGGTTCATTCATAGTCTTTGCAGGGCTCTTGGTTTGGCTTTTAAACAATGCCCTAGAGGTTTTTGTGCCTTGTTCTATTGTGCAGGACTAAGGAATACACTTTATGTAATATGGCTAAAAATGCATATTTGCAGAATGGATCCAGGTAAATGTTTTGCTGGATGCTTCATTTTGCGAGAAGATTTGGGTCAATGCTTATTTTTTATTTTCATTTGTTCCATGTTATTATTTTTTTGGTTTTCTCTATCTTTAGGGTTTAACTTTTATTTTTTGCTACAGATGGATCCACTGTAGAAGTTATGGATTCTATCTTATATACTTTTTACTTCTCAAGCTCTAAAGGGCTCTAAGAAGAGTCCCCTCCATATGACTTATGTGTCACTCCTCCACAGCAATCATAGGTAGAGACAACTACACTAGTTCCTGCCCTTAATGTAGTATGATGATTCTCTATACTAAATCTACTATTTAAGCCAATATTCTGGTTACCCTAGAATGGGATTTGAGGACCTTGTCCATCACAAAGAGAGTTGGTTATCTGTATTGAACTCTCTTCCACATTTATTGTTCCTTGTTTGTGGACTACCAAAGACCTAATGGTAGAAGAAACTATATCTTGGTATCTATCTAAATGGGGTAATTCTAATGGATGTTTGGGATTCAATAGCTTACCATCGAGCCTTGTTGGTAATGATCTCAAGACACAAATCATTAGGAGTCAGTCACATAGTAGCAAAAAGTTATTATAATTGATATACATTAATTTCCTATAATTTCCCAACTAAATTCATAAAACCCCTCGAACCGTGGTTATAAAATCCAAAAATGTAGTTTTCTTTAATTGTAGTCTGCAAATTCAAGATCATCTATCTAGAAAATATCCACCTAGGATGCTTCATGACAAATTAAAAATATTATCCCAATGAACCCAAGTCAATGTATAGAAGATAAAACCATTTGGTGTTTAGAGGGTAAGAGGCCTCTAATAGTATACAATATTCTTATAAGGTTATGCATTAGAACAAATAACATTGGTGAATTAATTTGACAGAGCGGTGGTCAGAGGCTGACACATCAAACATAGATACAGCTAAAGATGGATGTAAATTGAACATACAACAAAAGAAGCTCAACAAGTCTACTAATTTAACCACTTTTATAGCTCCTGCACATCATCACAAAACCCAACCATGATTGAGCCTCTTCTAAATCCACTAACATAGAAGTGTGACATTAAAACATGAGAGCTACAGATAGTAACAACTTACAATCATCTTAATCATTCATAATGCATCAGCTCTCCTATGGTAGCTCACCTTTTCGAAAACCAGGAGAACAAGTATGGCATGCCTTTTCCTCAAAGGACATTCAAATGGGATATTACATCTACACATCATAGCCCATAAAAAACCATGTTATAAGTAAACATCTACAGGCATTTGTATACCCATACCAGCAACATGAGTTGATGTTATTTGTTCCAATCTCCTTACCTGAACATTATGAATTTCAAGATGGATTCAAAGTTGCTTGTATATTCAAAAAACACAGAGATAGAATAGATTGACTAAAATCTAATAGATTCAACAAGTCAATGAAAACATTCCAATACTCATGGAAATTTGATGAGTTTGAACTTGGAACTAGGACTAAAAGTACCTCTCAAGTAGAGTCCTTCATTGGATGAGAGAGCAACTTCCATGAAATGGGGATGCTCTAACAGGCCATTCTTACTGAGACAATAAATAACTTGTAATTTTCTAGGGAGCTTTGATTTGGGATACATAGTGTTGATGAAATAATCATATATTTGTTTTATAGCACTTGATCTGTTTAATCAACCTTCAAAAGATGAACATACTCTTGGGAATCTCCCAAGGACTGAATATTCAAAGAAGTGTTTGCTCCAAATACAGGGGATATCAATACCCCATCTTGTTTTAAATGTTCCACAAGCACCACAAGGTGAGTTAAACTTGAGAACTGTACTAGGTCACTTCTACATTCTATCAACCCATAAGTACATGGTGTAGCCAATTGTCTTCCTCATTAATGAAGGGAAATCAGTGGGATTAGCATGAGATTCACAATAGAAAGCTTGGTTAGGTATATTTCTTCCCACATAAATTTGTGGTTGGCCACAAAACAATTTCCCATAAGGCATACTACTTAATGTCAGTGTTCAAAATTTCTATCTAAACTTAATCTTGTGCTTTTAACCTATGGTCAATTCTACTAAGCAAATCTATCTATATCAAGATTGCATAGTCCTATAATAGACATTGTAATATGAGGTCCAAAGTACCTTGTAAGTTTGAAGACCAACCAGAATCCTGATACGCTATTTTCTTTGCCACACTACACCTTTGCCACCTTCAAACTGCTCACACCTTTCTAACATTTGGCACAAACTATAGCTACCTTGCATCCCTTGTTTATTAATTTGAATCAGACAATTCAATGCATTCAATTTGGTGGTTGTGTTTCAAATTTGAATTTGTTTGATCATTTGAATTTGTATCTACCAGTTACGTAGGGTTTGAAAGGTGAATTGATTGAATTTTGCATTATATTTGGATTTGGTGTTTATTTGGGGAACCTTACACCAGTATTTAATTGTGCAGGTACCTACAAAGAAACTACATGTAGCTAGCAGAGTGTGTGTTGAAGAATGTGAATTTGACATCCCATGGAGTTGATAGGAGTTTGTGATTATGTCATGTGAAGCACCATTTAGTCTGCACATGTAGACATTAATATATTATGTATTGAGGGTGGGACCTTTTGCAAGTGGGGGTATTTGTAACAATAAAAGTTTTTTAGAAATTGTAAATGAGATTTTTTGTGTGCAACTAGACTTGTATTAAATAAATACAAATGCATGTTTACTTGACTACCTACACTGGTTAGTTACACATTGTGTTATGAACATGTTTTGGTGCTTTTGCAACTTTTTATTTGGTAAAATAATGTTTTTTAGTGGGTCAAAGTTAAAGTTAATTATTTAAAAACAATTAAATAAACTACCAAATGATGGTAGTTAAAAATTAAAATGACTAAATTTACTACCAATTAATGGAAATTAGTCAATTAAAATGACTAAATATACTACTAATTGACATCAATTAATATTAAATTAACTAGATATACTACCAATTGACAGAAATCAGTGAATAAATATGACTAAATATATGACCACTTGACAGCAAAATAATGATTAAAATGACTAAATATACTACCAATGGATGGAAATCATTTAATACAAATGACTAAATATACTACCAATGGATGCAAACCAGTGAATAAAAATGACTAAATATACTACGAATTGACAACAATTAATGATTACAATGACTAAATAAATGACTACCATGACTAAATAAATGACCAAGTAACAACAATCAATGACTAAATTAATGACTAAATATACTACCAAATTGATCAATCAAAACAACCAATAAATGACTAAAAATGGTTTAGTCATAAATTTGGTCGCGTTATAAATGACTGGCAATAAACTACTAATGGTCATGTGACCAAGCTTAGTCATTTATATGCAATTTTTAGTAGTTTTTTTATTCATTTATGTTGCAAGTATGAGGTGAAATAGTGTTGTCATTGATGTCAACATACTCATATTGCATTGACAAGAAGGATTGGATGAGCAGTGTGCTAAGGATACTGAGAAAATTAGCCTCAGTCAAGAACAGTGAAGAACAGTGATAAGAAGAAGGCAAATGTATTGTATAGGATGCGAACCGGAGGATGCGGATTAAAGGGTTTTTAGATATGAGTCTTGAGATGCTTCAGTTAAGATTTTAGAGGTCCACATGAAGATCTGAAGGATTTGTGGCTGTCAGTATAGAACCGGTTTCGGCAAGTGTTCAGAGGTGACAGAGGATCACAGAAAGGTCCGGTGAGGTCCAGAATTGTATAATCCTAATCTGCGGATTGGAAGGAGTGTTTGGGATGTCCTTGTAATGTGTCATCTTGAGTTGTGTATGATTTTGAGGTCTGGAAGTGCCTTTTACATTGTGACAGTGGCAACAGACTGTGTTCTTGAAGTTCCGGATGAGGAAGAGAAGAGATTCCAGTATGTAGAGAAAGTGCGGATGTACCTGGTCATTCAGGCAGGCTTGTGAAGGTTCTTGGATCATGATGAAGTTGTCTTGTTGGTCAGCATTGATGGTAGAGCCCAGAATTGAAGTTATTCTTCCGGATGAAGTTCTTATTCCGACTAGCCGACCGGATGAGTTGTTCATCCTGCGAATGTTCTTGTGATGGCCGACCGGATGTGTTATTCATCTTGCGGATATTCTTATGGTTGATTGCCGACTTAGATGATTGTTCCTAAGTCGATGTCTTGTATAAATAAAGGTTTGTGAGTTCATTTTGCAGTGTGGATTGTGTGGATGAGTGTGGTGTAGCGAAGAGAAGTGCGAAAGGCAAAGCAGAGGTTTTTGGGCTTAAATGGAACTGATCCGGACATGGTAAAGATGTCATTCTCCAGTTCAAGACTATGATTCTTATCACTTTGTAGGCAGTGTGTCTCCTTGTAGGCAGTGGGCCTCTTTGTGAGCAGTGTGCTTAGGCAGTGAGCCCTAATTGGCAAGTGCCATTCTTTTCATATTCTTTTAACAGAGAATAATCCTTGGGTTAATCACCCCGTGGTTTTTCCCTTAACCGGGTTTTCCACGTCAAAATCTTGGTGTTCAATGTGTTGATGTTTATTTGCTCTTATGTTTGTGCATTTTACTTTCATGGATGATTAATTGATATGCGGTTAACTAACAAGACGAATCAAGTGTTTGAAATACAGAGAAAGTTTTTATACAACTGATTCACCCCCCCTCTCAGTTGTATGCCCTAGATCCAACAATTGGTATCAGAGCAAGGTTCCTCTGAAAGAAGCTTAACCGCTTGAGGAGATCCAGGATGTCATCTTACAAAAAGGATAGTCCAAAGTTCGATGGAACCAATTTCACTCTCTGGAAGGGTCGCATGAAATGTCACTTGGAATGTATGGGAAAAGCATACTTGGCCATGGTTTCAAAACCATATGTACCTCCACAAGGTGGTCCGACAACTCTGAATGAAATCACAGATGCTGAAAACAATCTGCGGACCAAGGAAGCTCTTCTAAGCGCATTGAATGACTCAGATCTCTCAAATGTCATTGACCTACCAACTACATATGAGATTCTGATTAAATTGGAACTTCTGTATGAAGGAGATGAGTTTGTCAAGAGTGCAAGGTTGCAAAGTCTGAAAGGGAAATTTGAAAGATTGAAGATGAGAGATGATGAAAACATCACTACTTTTATGCCAAGAGTGAATGAACTGGTGTGTGGAATTAGAAATGCTGGTGGAACTCTGGATGAAAATGAGATTGTTTGCAAAATCCTCAGATCCCTTCCTGCTGCCTACAAAATCAAGGTTACTGCAATTGATGAATTTAGAGCCCACACAACTATCACAAGAGAACAATTGGCTAGCAAGCTAGCTGCATTTGAAATGACTGAGTTTGGAGATGATCCTCCCAAGACTGAATCTGCTTTCAAAGCCAGTGCCTATGTGAAAGGTAAACAGAGATTTGATCCAGGTGAAAACTCTTCAAGGAAGATGTCATGGTATGATCAAGCAAGAAGAGACATGGAAGAAGAACAAACAGAAATAGCTCAACTTGAAGCTCTCATTGCAAAAAGACTGCCAAGAGGATCTAGTAAGTATGAAGGAAAACTACCCTTTAAGTGCTTCAACTATAATAAGATTGGTCATTTTGCTTCAAGATGTCCGGAAAGATCTACAAGGACTAATACTAACAGATAAAGGTTTCAAAAGAACTGCTATTATGTTCATGAAGAAGATGACAATGAAGGAGTAACAGATGATGAATCAGAACTAGGAAGCAAATCCGGAAATGAATGGGTGTTTATTTCCATCAAGGAAGAAGATTCAATACTCTCTGAATCTGTCAATCACAAGGTTGTGGAAAAAGCTTTGGCTGCTCAAGTGGAAGAAAAGGATGATTGGGTTATTGACAGTGGATGTTCTCACCATATGACTGGTGACAAGGATAAGTTCTTGGATTTGGAAAGGTATGAAGGAGGATTGGTAAAGTTTGGTGACAATTCTGCTGGCAGAATCAGAGGTAGGGGAACTATTTCCTTTGATGGAAAGAGCAAAACAGGTAATGTACTATATGTTGAAGGATTGAAGCACAATCTTCTCAGTGTTGGTTAGTTAGTAGACAAAGGCTATGATCTCTGGTTTAAGAATGGAAAATGCAGAATCTTTACAAGCTCCAGAACTGAAATTGCATCCGGTACTTAGACAAAAGGTAATATCTTTCATCTGGTTGGTTCAAATAAAAGTTGTCTGTTTGTTCAAGTTGATCAGAGCTGGTTATGGCATAGAAGAATGTGTCATGTAAATTTTGATAACATCATCAAGATAAGCAATACTCAGGCTGTAAGAGATCTTCCAAAATTGATGAAACCTACAAATAGTTTGTGTAAAGAATGTCAGCTAGGTAAACAGAGCAGAGTCTCTTTCAAAAGCAAAGATCAGTCCTCTACTAGATTGTTGGAATTAGTACACACTGATCTCTGTGGTCTGACAAGAATCAAGAGTCTGCAAGGTGATAGATATTTCATGTTGTTAATTGATGACCATTCTCGGATGATGTGGGTTACCTTCCAAAAAGAGAAATCAGAAGCATTTGAGAAATTCAAAATCTTCAAAGCTATGGTAGAGAATCAAACTGGATTGAGACTAAAGTGTCTAAGATCTGATAGAGGTGGTGAATTTACATCTAGTGAGTTCATTGACTTTTGTGAGAAGCAGGGTATAAAGAGACAGTTGTCTGCTCCTAGGACTCCACAGCAGAATGGAGTAGTTGAGAGAAAGAACCGGACCATCCAGGAAGCTGCCAGGACAATGATGTTGGAAGCAAATGTTCCTCAGATGTTTTGGAAAGAAGCTATCAGCACTGCAGTCTACACTCTAAATCAAGTTCAAATAAGAAACAATACCGGTAAGACCCCCTATGAACTCTGGTTTGGCATCACTCCTACTGTGAAATATTTTAGAGTATTTGGTAGCAAGTGTTATATTAAAAGAGATGAAGATCTAGGAAAGTTTGATGCTAGAAGTGATGAAGGAATTTTCTTGGGTTACTCCACTCAAAGCAAAGCATACCTATGTTACAATAAGAGACTGAGGAAGATGATAGAAAGTACTAATGTGAAAGTTGATGAAGGAATTGAGAAGCCCTCAAGATTTTATGAGTTTGATGAAGATGACCAAGACGGTGTTCAGGATCAAGGAACTCAATCCTCTCTGGTAAGACAGAGTCAGCCTGATCCGGTAAATTAGGAAGAAGAGATAGGTTTGAATGAGCCTGATCAAGAAGCAGCAGTGCAGGATACTCCCAAAATTCCAAGGTATGTAACACTGAACCACTCTGAAGATTAGATCATAGGTGACAGAAGCAAAGGTGTGCAAACTAGAAGGAATGTTGCTCAATATCAGGATGAATGTTGTTTGATTTCAAAGATTGAACCTAAAACAGTAAATGAAGCCTGCAATGATGAAAACTGGACCAAAGTAATGAAAGAAGAATTAATGCAAATTGAGAAAAATCATACTTGGGATCTTGTTCCTAGACCTAGAGACAGGAATGTGATTGGAACCAAATGGGTCTTCTAGAACAAATTAAATGAAGCTGGTGAAGTAATCAAAAACAAAGCTAGATTGGTCTGCAAAGGCTACTCTCAAATAGAAGGAATTGATTTTGAAGAGACCTTTGCTCCAGTGGCAAGAATTGAAGTAGTCAGATTATTTCTTGCATTTGCTGCCTTTAAAGACTTCAAGGTATATCAGATGGATGTCAAGTCTGCCTTCCTAAATGGTGATCTGGAAGAAGAAGTTTACATTGAACAACCGGATGGATTTCAATTGTCTGACAATGATGATATGGTCTACAAGTTGAAGAAAGCATTGTATGGATTAAAACAAGCCCCAAGAGCATGGTATGAAAGGTTGGATAAGCATCTTGTGCAGATTGGATTCAGCAAAGGTACTGCTGACAGTAACTTATATTTCAAAATTGATCATGAAAACATTTTGATTATTGAAGTGTTTGTGGATGATATCATTTTTGGAGGAAAAGATAGTATGTGCAAGATTTTTGCAAATCAGATGAAAAGTGAGTTTGAAATGTCTATGCTTGGTGAAATGAATTTCTTCTTGGGTCTGCAAATTACTCAAACAAAGAAAGGGATCTTCATTTCTTAGACCAAATATGTGAAAGAATTGTTGAAGAAATTTGGTATGGAAGATTCAAAGCCAATGAACACTCCCATGGCAACCGGATGTAAGTTGAGCAAAGATGATGACTCTCCAAAGGCAGATCAGATAAAGTATAGATCAATGATTGGTAGATTATTGTATCTCACTCAGACTAGACCAGATATAATGCAGGCTGTTGGTCTTGTGGCAAGATTCCAGGCTAATCCTAGAGAATCTCATGTTATGGCAATCAAAAGAATTTTTAGGTACTTGAAAGGAACAGTTGAGTATGGTCTATGGTACCCTAGAGATCCAGATTTCTCTCTTCATGCTTACACAGATGCAGATTGGGTAGGAGATGTGGATGACCAGAAGAGCACTAGTGGTGGAGCATTCTTTTTGGGGAAGAGATTGGTTTCTTGGCTAAGCAAGAAACAAGATGCAATATCTCTGTCTACAACTGAAGCAGAATATATTGCAGCAGCAGGTAGTTGCACTCAAATCTTATGGATGAAGCAGATGCTAAGAGACATTAAAGTTGAATATGAGGAGCCTATCACAATTTTCTGTGATAATTCAAGTGCAATTAATATTTCCAAGAATCCAGTATTGCACTCTAAGACTAAGCACATATCTATCAAGTTTCACTTTTTGAGAGAACAAGTGAACAAGGAAGAAGTCAGGTTGGAGTATGTTCCCTCCAAGGATCAGATTGCAGATATCTTTACTAAACCTCTTCCCAAGGACTCTTTTGAATATCTCTGGGAGAAGTTAGGGGTCATGGCCCCTCCGGTGATGAACTAGGATGCACTGATGTGCATCAGTCCGGTGGATATCATAGTCATATCTTATGATCCGGATTGATGATGAGGAGCTGCTACTAAGGGGGAGTAGCTGGTATGATTCTGATGTGTTAGAATTGCAAGTATGAGCCCTTTGCCATTGATGTCAAAGGGGGAGAGAAGACATGTGAAAAATAAGTGGTTGATGATCAAAGGGGGAGCAGTAAATGAGGAGAAGACATGTTGCTGATAGGGGGAGCTGTGACAGAAAGGAGAAGTTCTTATCTTGATGGTTTTTCACATCATATGTTGCCATGAATGACAAAGGGGGAGATTGTTGCAAGTATGAGGTGAACCAGTGTTGTCATTGATGTCAACATACTCATATTGCATTGACAAGAAGGATTGGATGAGCAGTGTGCTGAGGATACTGAGAAAATTAGCCTCAGTCAGGAACAGTGAAGAACAGTGATAAGAAGAAGGCAAATGTATTGTATAGGATGTGAACCGGAGGATGCGGATTAAAGGGTTTTTAGATATGAGTCTTGAGATGCTTCAGTTAAGATTTCAGAGGTCCGCATGAAGATCTGAAGGATTTGTGGCTGTCGGTATAGAACCGGTTTCGGCAAGTGTTCAGAGGTGACAGAGGATCACAGAAAGGTCCGGTGAGGTCCGGAATTGTATAATCCTAATCTGTGGATTGGAAGGAGTGTTTGGGATGTCCTTGTAATGTGTCATCTTGAGTTGTGTATGATTTTGAGGTCCGGAAGTGCCTTTTGCATTGTGACAGTGGCGACAGACTGTGTTCTTGAAGTTCCAGATGAGGAATAGAAGAGATTCCAATATGTAGAGAAAGTGCGGATGTACCTAGTCATTCAGACAGGCTTGTGAAGGTTCTTAGATCATGATGAAGTTGTGTTGTTGGTCCGCATTGATGGTAGAGCCCGGAATTGAAGTTATTCTTCCGGATGAAGTTCTTATTCCAACTAGCCGACCGGATGAGTTGTTCATCCTGCGAATGTTCTTGTGATGGCCGACCGGATGTGTTATTCATCTTGGGGATATTCTTATGGTTGATTGCTGACTTAGATGATTGTTCCTAAGTCAATATCTTGTATAAATAAAGGTTTGTGAGTTCATTTTGCAGTGTGGATTGTGTGGATGAGTGTGGTGTAGCGAAGAGAAGTGTGAAAGGTAGAGCAGAGGTTTTTGGGCTTAAATGGAAATGATCCAGACATGGTAAAGATGTCATTCTCCAGTTCAAGACTGTGATTCTTATCACTTTGTAGACAGTGTGTCTCCTTGTAGGCAGTGGGCCTCTTTGTGAGCAGTGTGCTCAGGCAGTGAGCCCTAATTGGCAAGTGCCATTCTTTTCATATTCTTTTAATAGAGAATAATCCTTGGGTTAATCACCTCATGGTTTTTCCCTTAACCGGGTTTTCCACGTCAAAATCTTGGTGTTCAATGTGTTGATGTTTATCTGCTCTTAT
Organism: Cunninghamia lanceolata; assembly: GCA_027924645.1. Taxonomy (NCBI): domain Eukaryota; kingdom Viridiplantae; phylum Streptophyta; class Pinopsida; order Cupressales; family Cupressaceae; genus Cunninghamia; species Cunninghamia lanceolata. Next base: position 5,886,492 of record BSBN01000155.1, read on the forward strand.
GTTTGTGCGTTTTACTTTCATGGATGATTAATTGATATGTGGTTAACTAACAAGACGAATCAAGTGTTTGAAATACAGAGCAAGTTTTTATACAACTGATTCACCCCCCCTCTCAGTTGTATGCCCTAGATCCAACAATTTATTGTTACTAGTGTGGCCTAGGTTTTGATGAATTTTAATTTTTGCACCAGTTGAAACATTCTGTCAGAATGGTAGGATCTTCTAGAAGGAATGCTGATACTGGTTGGGAAATAAAAGTCAAGCAATTACATGCCCTACAAGTTATAAATCAAAGAATGCAAAGTAGAAATAAGAGACACAAAATTGGATTAACCACACAATATATTTACCATGAAGAAGATGTACATATATAGGAGAGATGAAGAAAATTGCCATGCAGAATTAGTGGAGAAGACTAAGTAGTTGAATTCCACTAATTAGTACTAGTAGTGATTTAACTTCCTTAAGGCTCACATGTAGTGGTATGCAATGGATTGTGAAATCTCACTAAGACACCTAATTAGGATTAACATCATGTGGAATTATCCATGTGCATGTAAAAAATGCATGAGATAATGATATACACTAACCCCCCCCTTAAGCATAGCACATGTGGGTATAAAGAGAAAATTTGGGTCTCCACATCTAGGCCCGATCAGGTGTAATGTCCCATTCCTAAGAATCATCATTTCTATTAACCATTAGCCTATTACCTAGGATTCCTATAGGCTATTATATCATGGTAAGGGAATTCCATGTTTTGTGGGGTGTTGGTTATCTTCATGTGAATGCTCCCAGCTACTATTTGAGCTCATTTTTATAGGAGGTTCATGGAGATACTTTATGGGCATGTTTTAGACTCATGGTTTGAATTTACTATTTTTAGCAATGGCAGTTTCAGCACTAACTTTGGCATTTGGCATCTGGTCCATTTAGGATTGATTATATTTGTGTTATGTGGCTTAGTCAGTGAATTATATTTTGCTAGCAACATTTATTTTAAATAATGATTTATGTTATAATGTTTAAATAAAGTTGTTATTTAAAATAAATTAAAAAGGCCCATTTGAGTTAGGTGCCTAGGGAGACATAAGGGAATATTGTTTTAAGTGGTTTAATGAAATAATTTAAAGTGAGATGCCTATGGGGGAGTTATAAGGAGTTTTAAAATTAAATTAAAAATTAATTCTTCCCTCTAGGAAATCGTGGCTTTTAAGGAGCCATATAAAAGGCCATTTTGGCTCATTTGCACGTATGAAGAAAACATATGTTGAAGAGAGTTTTTATAGAGGTTTGTACCAGGGAGCTTTGTGAGGATGAAAAAATTCATAGGGAACATCGACTGTAGAATTGAAAGTGCTTCCAAGGATGATTGATGATAGGTTCATTCAGGATGTGTAGGAGTTTCAATGAAGAAGTTTTGTTTGCAGACATGAGTTTAATTGACAAATTTCTTTGTGATTCTTTGAATAATTATTTGAGGAGATAGATGCAGATTATTGGGATCAATAAGATAGCTTTATGGATGCCTTGCTGGGCTATACTGGTGACAGCTAGGACATGAGGTTTCTAGGCCCAACCACCTAGGGTTTGGGAGGGATTATTGGTGATTTTGAGTTGCCTAGGAGATTAATATTTATTCCAATCCTTTGTGGTGAAGAGAAGTGGCAGGTTTGGGAGCATCCATCATCATTTTGGGTTTACAGTATTGCTGCACCAAACTTCACAATAGGCCTGTAGTATGTTCCAGATCATAGGTATGTTTCAAAGTTGATAAAAAATGATTGTAGCACATGGGTATTTGGTTTTATGTCTTAACTTCATATTTTACTATTCTTTGTTTAAATCTTGGCATAGAACAACTTTCCTATTTATTATTATGAACTGTATTAGGCCTAAAAATTGTATGGCATCATATGGATGTATTAAACTAGTGATTTTATAACAATTTGTGCATCTGTGAGTGTTGAAATGCCTTATATTATCCATATCTATGTCATGCACAACACAAAAACTACATGCAACAACAATTCATAAACATTTAGCATCAAATAGAAAGAACCCAAAAAAATTATTACAGGGGTGCATGTTACATTAGGTACCCAAGTATAATGAAATATCTCATAAAGTAGAGAAAGGGAGAAAAACCAGTGGGAAAAATCTTCTCCTCAAAAGAGAAAATAAAATGAAGAGGACTAGAAAGCCCCTTGAAGATGATTACTCTGCACCAAGCCTAAAACCATGTCATATTGATTGAGATGATGCAAATAGTGGTATTTGATGGTGGCCAAACTGCTAATACCACAAGAACCCCTCAAAGGAGAGAGTGAAAGCACTCCCCCAACATAATAGAGAGAAAGAGACTATGTAACCCCCCACAATAAAGTAGGCCCTATGGCAACAAAGGATGTTTGTGTATGATGCTGAAAATGATCTATTTGTGGTAAATGACATTTCTCCCCTTAGGAAGAAACAACTCTAATGGTGAATGCTAAAGTAACTCCAACTCAATGAAGAAAGGTGAGGTGTACCCTATCTCAGAACACTGCTCAAATGTCTTCATGTTGATGTTGAAAGGATTCACAATCAAATTGGGAGTTCGAGGCCTAACTAAAATAAGTGACCTCTCAAAATCACATGGAAACTGATGAAGAGCAGGATCCAAAGAAGTGATGTATGGATGTGAAATGTCAATGCATTCCATGTGACTATAATACAAATCCCATGGGATTTCATCTTACAAATAATCTCTAGAACCCCTCAGTGAATCCTCTCTAAACTTTGTAGTAGCAATAGGTACAAGGAAAAAAGAACCATCATCAAAGAGAAAAAAAGATCCTCTAGAGTGTCATCTAGATATAAAATGTGGGACTCCACAAACAAGAAAGAGATGTTTGGTCGAAATGTGTCATAACCAAATATAAGACCCTATTGCAAGGAATCACTGGAAGCTCAAAATGTCTATGGATCAGAGGATGAAATGTAGAAGGCATGTGGCCCATTCTGATAGTCTAACCAAGTATACATCTATCATCTACTAGATCCCCTACCCAAGTGCCTAAACTCTGGAGTGTCTACCTAGCCCAAATAGAGCTGATTGTGGGTGAGTCAAGTGTTGAATCCTCATCCTCCAAAACATATCTAGAAATGGATGGAGATGACACCCCATCACTATGTTCACTATCAGAACTAGAAGAAGAAGAAAACTCTGCTTCATGAATCTGCTATGGATGGTCTTCATTAGAAGAATCATCAAATCCAAACAAGTCTAAAGTAGAAGGAGAAACATTAGGAGCAAAGTAAGAGAAGGTGTACACCCTGGCTTGGTGATTTACCCTTCCCAAGGCTACTAGATTGTTTTTGTGCAACTCTCTACAATCTCAACTAAATATGGAGAAAAATGAACTCTCATGCCCTTCCCTATATGAGTAATTTGATACACTTATAGGATATTAGTTGAAAGAGAAGGCACACTTCGAACATTTGTGAATGTTCCATCATCAATTTCAATAGACCCTCTCCCTATAACTATTGATGGAGTGCTATTACCCAAAGTGATAGTAGACATGTTATAAGGATCTATGGAAGAAAATTCAACCTATGAAGAACCCATATGGTGAGAAGTACCTAAGTCAATGATCCAAGATAGAGTTGATGAAGATGCTACTACAACTAGTGCCTGGACCTTAAATTTATCTTTACTTTTTTCCATCACCTTAGTAGATTCTTGGATTTATGAGGACTCTTTGATAGATTTAGGGACCCCTATTTTGTTCTTCTTAAGAAGATATGAGAGGTGGTCAATTTATTTTTCCATACATTTATGCTCATCATGCCCAAGTTTCTTGCAGTAGGCACTGAAGATGAAAAAGATTTGAAAGACACAAAAACATGAAAGAAACACAAAACAAAGTGGATTATACCTTCACAAATCTTCAAGTCTTCTTCAATCCTTGATAAGGTGGAGGAGCTTGCACCCAAGTGCAACTCTCTAGAATCTCAACTAAATATAGAGAAAAATGAACTCTCATGCCCTTCCCTATGTGAGTAATTTGATACACTTATAGGATATTAGCTGAAAGAGAAGGCACACTTAGAACATTTGTGAATGTTCCATCATCAATTTCAATAGACCCTCTCCCTATTAGCTGAAAGAGAAGGCACACTTAGAACATTTGCGAATGTTCCATCATGAATTTCAACTGTTGATGGAGTGTTATTACCCAAAGTGATAGTAGACATCTTATAAGGCTCTATGGAAGAAAATTCAACCTATGAAGAACCCATATGGTGCGAAGCACCTGAGCCAATGATCCAAGATAGAGTTGATGAAGATGCTACTACACCTAGTGCCTAGACCTTAAATTTATCTTTACCTTTTTCCATTGCCTTAATAGATTCTTGGGTTGATTATGACCCTTTGATAGATTTAGGGACCCCTATTTTGTTGTTCTTAAGAAGATGTGAGAGGTAGTCAATTTGTTTCTTCATTCATTTGTTGTCATCGTGCCCACGTTTCTTGCAGTAGGCACTGAATATGAAAAATATTTGAAAGACACAAAAACATGAAAGAAACACAAAACATAGTGGATTATACCTTCACAAATCTTCAAGTCTTCTTCAATCCTTGATAAGGTGGAGGAGCTTGCACCCAAGTTGAGATAGTGTGTATGTTGATTGCTCTAGCTTTTCAACACAATATGGATTGGATGAGATATTTGACTAAGGATTGAGATGATATTTTGGATATGGATTGGATAGAGATTTGGATATAGATATGAGATGAGAAAAAGATATTAGGCTAGAGGGATTTTGACATGGTAAGGATGCTTTGAGAGATGGATAGGGAGATTTTGAGATAGTGGTGATGCCAAAAGGATGAGATGAGAATGGCTTAGAGGAGGGTTGTATTTATAGGCATTTTTGGAGGGATTTGAATCCAACAGTGGAGATTCAAAGTTGAGTTCAATGGTGGAGATGAAGAGATGAGATCAAGGGTGGAGATGTGATCATCAATAATGGATGGCTCCCATTATTTGTGAATTTTAAATTCACATTGAGAAGGATGAGAAATGAATAAAAAATTCATTGCTATGGGAGAGTGTGAGGATGATTAGGCCTTGTCAATGAATTAAAAACTCATTTTTATGGGGGATGGTGTGAGTAAAAAATTAAGGTTTATTGGTGTGTGTGAGGACATGTGACACATATGTCTTTTTGAAAAACACGTGTGAGCTATTTGCATTAAAAAGAGCTCTTACATGGGAAAAAAAGGTGAGGTGGAAGAGTCATGTGATCCCTTTGAATAAAAAAATACTTTTTATTCAAAGTGTGTGGGGATAAGGGTTAATGATGATTTGACAATATTAATTAAGTGTTTAACATAATTAATATGCATGTTGGAAATATGTGAGGAGGCTAATTAGAGGTTAAAATTAATTAATGGTTTACTTAATTAATTTGGGTCTAGGGGTTGGGTAGGTTAGGGTAGCTAATTAAATAATTGGCATTTATTCAATTAGGCTAAATTTAGGTCATAGGCTAGGGGATTAATTAAATAAGTATGTTTTACTTAATTAATCTAGATTAGGGGATGAGGGAAATTAATCAAATAAATATTAGGATATTTATTTAATCAATTGGATGATGATGTTCTAAGGTATAGTGACAAATTAATTGAATTAATTCATTACAAGGGATGAATAAGATGAATGGTTAGGGATAAATGGTTTAGGATAAATTAATTAAATAAATTTATTTTATTTAATTAATTGGTAAGGGGTAAATTAGTGATGTGAGGATATGGGAAAGTGGCTTGTGGGGGCAAATCATTTTCAGGTGTCTACATTTTGCCCCTCTTTGAAATGATGTTGCGACTAAGTAACATTATTTCAAAGAAGTTTAAGATATATTATTGGATTGGATAGAAAAAGAATTTGGTTTAGATGAATAGGATTAGGTTTAGAGATGATGGTAATGGTGATGCCCCCTCGAGAGGGAAGGTGGGTTGTGAGAACACGGGTGCACTCTCGAAATGGATGAACATGTTGATAAAGGGGATGGAGGACAAGGGGGTGTGATGATAAAGGATGTGGGTAGGTGATGATGAATTGATTTTAGATATTGGATATATTTGAGATGGATGATTATTGTGCTTGTATGATTGAGGAATCCTAGGTTTGTTATAGCAAAGAGGATATTTTCACTAAGGTATAGAAAATCAGGGTGATGATGTATATCCATCATTTACATGGACTAGAGATGCAGAAAAGAGGGTGATCCCATGCATGCCCAAGATAGTACAACCTTGTCGAGATGAATGTGGGGGATTCATAGCATAAGCCCTTAATACACAAAAGGTATGAGGAAACTTAGATGCAAAAGGAGATCAATATGCTAGAACAGACCCTATGATTCACAAGATATGAATACTGACTTGGAGTAATGAGAAAAACCCACAAGCACAACATACAAAAGCAATGATTATGCTCCATTCTAGATATTTCGCAACATACCATGATATAGTGAGATCAAGGTAGTTTTTAAATGATCTTCGAATAGAAAAAAAGATAAAAATCAAGAACCAAAAGATAAATGAACCAAACATATAGCCATTGTATCTCTTGTCAAGATGAGTGATAATTTGATGATGGATTTTGCCTATTGTAGGAATGATATATCTGTTAAGATAGGAATCGATCGATAGATGATTAGGATAATTCAAAGAATGGGCTCAAGAAATAGGCTATAAGTTGCAGTTGATGTTGATTTTATAGTTGATGATTTTTTATAAGGGATGATGCTTTGATACTTGATGCGATGCTTTGGATATTTTCAGATGTTTTTTTATTTTTTTGGATTTTGAATGTTTTGGATAGGCTATGGTTTTATTATGGGATGGAATTGGATTACATTTAGATAGCCTTTGCACTAGATACCAATGAAAAGGGAACACCAAGTCTAGAGGTGAAGGTGATGGGGTTGGATAGGGGGATTGACAATGAAAGATTATGGATATGTGATTCATGATAGATGGATGGAAGATGGGGATAAAGGATAGGATGGGGATGCATGATAGATAGATGGAAGATGGGGATAAAGGATAGGGTAGGGATTCATGATAGATGGATGGAGGGGTAAGGATGATCTCCAGAGACAATGTTGCATAGGAATCATATGATGCTTAGGATTTTGTATGATGGGCTCATGCTTAAAAAGGATGGATGGATGGTATGCTTGGAAAGGGATGTATGCCAAGAGGTGTCCAAAGCATGTGTTTGATAATTTTCCCCTGTCTTTATCAAGATCTAAGGAGGAAGATATAGTAGATAGGATGGATGGGAGATGATAGGATAGATATGAAGATGGTAGATAAGGAATATGATAGGATAAGGATACATAATGGATAGGATATACAAGAGGATATTAGGGATGTGGGTGAAGGGTATGATTTTGCTCCCAAGTATGGGATATATGAAAAGTATTACGCATTATGCCCTCAAGGGGTTTTCATCATGGTACTTGCCCAAGGTGCCACAAGGAGTGGTTTTCACCATTGGACAAATTTTTTCTCTTTACTTTTTTTTTTTCCTTGATTTTTTGATTTTTTGATTTTTTGATTTTTTTTTTTTTATGGATTTAGGGACTCTAGCATTTGTTTCCATAGCAAGGAGGATATTGTCCCATGTTGGATAGTTTTTGTGCATGGATGTTGGTAGATAGTTGCATGAGATGGGTTGTGAATTATGGATGGATGGAGGATGATGGATTATGATGTGGATTATGAATGGATGGATTATGGTGTGGTTTATGAATGGATGGATTATGATGTGGATTATGAATGGATGGAGGATGATGGATTATGATGTGGATTATGTGAAAGCATGGACCATAGGGATGTGATGAAGAGATATGCAGGATAATGGGGATATGATGGGGAGATGAAGGTATGTGGGAAGGTTATGGGGCCAAGAGGGATGAAGACCAACGGTTGCATACACCGTAATGTACTTTGAAGGTTATATTTTGGATGTGGAGTGGGTAGTAATGGGGATTGGGATAGGGGATTTTTGAATGGCCTATTTGGGGTTTTAGAGACCCAAATAGACTTAAGAAATATGGGATTTTTAGATGGGGAGTGGGATATTTGGGATTTTAGGGTGGATTGGTAGGTGGATGCTTCATTTGGATTACTTTCCTTTTTCTTGGGGACCCACATCATTTTTGTTTTGATGGTGTGGGCTTTGATAGCTTTTTGGATTTTTCATTTTGCTTGGATAGTATAGCCTCTTTAGGATTTTGTGCTTTATTTAAGGAGGCATTGAAATTTTTTTTGTTAAATCCCATGGGTGTTTTGGTAGCTTTTTGTTTATATACTGTGTGCTTTTGTTGGTCATGATGAAGGATTTTAGGGGGTTTAAGGGAGCAGGATGTATGAATGAGGGGATTAGTGGATTTGTGGATGAAGGGATGAGGGGATAGGGGGATGGGGATATTAGGAGTTGGGAGTAGTGGAGGTAAAGTGAATTTGAGGATAGGGATATTAGGGGTTGGGAGGAGTGGAGGTAAAGTTGATGGGGGGATATGTATGGTCACATGCTTTTGCAAATGATATGACGATGGAGGAGGGATGTTGACATATGATTTGGTGGTGCGATGAGGTGCATATGGTTTGGGATCGGATGAATGGATTTTGGAAGGTATGTGGTTGGTACCAACATGTTTATATTATTTTCCTTGTGATATATAGCCAAGGCCATGTAATCTTGTATAGAATGTGGTGTGGATGGGCTATGGATGGGCTCTAGGATACCTTGTTCATGAAGGCCTATATATTTTCCTTGATAGTTCATGTTTTGGAGTATGCGACATGCAATGCGATGTTTGGTGCTTTGGAAACAAGACATAAGTACATTATTTGTTGGGAAAGGATAGGTGGTGGATGGAAGTTGGTCACTTCCTATGAGAGAGCCACCATGGATGAAGGTAATTTTGCCAAGCGGATAAGTGGACGGATTTGGAATGAGATTGGTAGGTGGTGGTAAAGGATCAACGGGGGATGATAAAGTGGTGATAGAAGATGGTGTGGGATCAATAGGGGGTTTTGTAGTATCGGGTATAGGGGTGGTGTGGATAAGTCGATCACTAGATGGGAGAGGATCAGGGATGGGATTGGATGGGATGTTTAGATCTTGATTAGGATAGGAAGTTGATGCTTCAACATGCTTTGGATTTGACTCTTGACATAGTTTGTGTGTTTGAATGGAATTGGAAGTGACTTGGATGGATGTGATATGTTCTTGGATGGGCTCTTCAACATAGCTACGTGATGGTTCTTGACTTCCACTTATGGTAGGAGCTCTTTTAATGCATTATGTCATTTGATTCCTTGCTAATAGCCATTAGATCACATCTTTCATGAGTTGAGGGGTTGATGGATTAGGAGAGGCATGAGGTGGATAATATAGTGGATGGGTAATGATGGTAGATGTTGTAGAATTTGGATTAGGATTGGGTAGGTGGGTGATGGGATTGGATAGTGGTGGTTCTTGGGTAGGATCAAGGATAGACATTGGAATGCATGGTGGTTTTGGAGAGGTAGGTATGGTACTTGGAAGCTTTTGTTCATGACTAGAAGGGGATGACATAGGATGAGTGGATTTCAAGAACTCCATGGTTTTGATTTTGTTTTCACTAATATTCTTTGGAGAAGAACCTTCAAGGATTCTTTGGTTGATGGATTAGGATTTGGAAGGTTTGATGATGGGTTAAATGGGGAATTAGATGGTGGATGGATGATATGGATTGATGGATTGGGAGATAGGTGGATCAAAGGGTTAGAAGTAAGGGGGTTGGAGGGATATGGTGATGGAGGAATTAGAGGGATTGATGGATTAGAAGATGGGGGATGCACATAGGGATATGGTTGTTGGTGTAAGCTTTCAATTTCAGCCATAAGGTGCTTGTGTGCTAGGTTGATGTTCCCTTGATCAAAGGTAGTATAATAATGGTTGTGGGATGGATATCTTGGAGGTATTGATTTTTTGGGTAGATATTCAAGGATTCTTTGGTTGATGGATTAGGATTTGGAAGGTTTGATGATGGGTTAAATGGGGAATTAGATGGTGGATGGATGATATGGATTGATGGATTGGGAGATAGGTGGATCAAAGGGTTAGAAGTAAGGGGGTTGGAGGGATATGGTGATGGAGGAATTAGAGGGATTGATGGATTAGAAGATGGGGGATGCACATAGGGATATGGTTGTTGGTGTAAGCTTTCAATTTCAGCCATAAGGTGCTTGTGTGCTAGGTTGATGTTCCCTTGATCAAAGGTAGTATAATAATGGTTGTGGGATGGATATCTTGGAGGTATTGATTTTTTGGGTAGATATTATGGTGTGGATACATAAGTGGATAAAGATTGATATGAAGGTGTAGACGAGGGTTGATATGATGTTGATGGGGATGAAATATAGGATGAAGGTGTGGATGAAGGTTGATATGAGGTTGATGGGGGAGATATGTAGGATGTTGAAGAGGATTAAGTAGGAGTTTGAGAATCTCTCATGATGAGGTGTGCTAAGGGGATACCACCAATGACATTTTTGTATTTTTACTTAGAATTAGGATCCATGTTCTGATAGATATTTCTAATTCTTTGTAATTGTTGCATTGCTACATAAGAATCCATGCTGTTGGAAGGATATGAGATTATGTAGTATAATGGATGAGTGTGATGTAGGTTGGGGATCAAATTTTAGGACATTTGAATGATTTGATTTGAAGGATTGGATGGTTCTCTATAATTAAGATATACTAATGATCTTAAGCAATAGAGTTGATTGGATTGGATATTTATGAGATTTGATTGGATGACTTACTTAAGATAGACTAATAATCTCAATAAAGTTTGGATAAAGGTTGATGATGATCAACTAGGGTCTTGATTTTTTGATTGGATGGATTGGAATTGGATGATTATGGATTAAGACAAGGATCCTTTAAGGGTGAGGGATTTTAGATAATGATGTGGATTTAATTGTGATTGGGAATATGGATAAAAGATTTATGGAGTACAAAGGAGACTAAGTCCTTAACCAAAATTTGATTTGCAAAGGATGGTTTGTTGATTAAGGGTTAGGGGTTGGAATTCTTGATTGGAATGGATGATGGATGATGGGTGATTGATGTTGGATGAGGAATAAATTATTAGATTAGTTTTGGATGAAATTAGGATAAATGGATTATATTAGAATGGATGACTAGGGTGATTGGGATGAATAGGATATGATGGGTGAGATATGATTTGGATAAGTTGGATGACTACGAAATGAATATGATAGGTGGTTAGGATTAGGACCTTGCCCTGACTTAGCTAATTGATTAGGATTAGGGTCCAATGATGATAGATTAGGAGAATGATTAAGATGAAATTGGATAATTTGATGAGTGATTAGGAGGATAAGAGGGTTGGATTAAGAGGAGTATGAGGTGATTAAGATTGGATAAATGGATTAGGATATGGATTGGGAAGATAATGTATATTGGACTAGAAAGTGATTAGGATGATAATATGGGATTAAGTGAAAAGATGGGGCTTAATTAAGATCAAATGATGAGATTTGATAAATGGGGGGTTTAGCATTATTGGGAGGAGACCTAACCTGATGTTAGGGGGTGCAGGGGGACATTGAAAATATTTTTAAAAATGGGCTTGTACAATTGATGGTTTTGATGGAAATTTTGATTTTTTTAGCTTCAAAGCTTCTTGGAGAGAAATTAAAAAAGAAATAAGACATAATAGCTTGACTTCAATGCATAAGATTTATTTTTTGATTCATAGGTTTTGACATGGAAGACACACCATTCACATGAATATTCCTAGATTATTCTAGTGGGAGTGATTTCTAGTGTGGGCCCACACTATTGAATACGTATATGTGTTCTTACCTAACTAAGAACACTTCACCCTGCATGGATAGATAGGTATAATGGCATTGTACCCAATACTCCTTTCCTTGGAGACTTTCTAGCCTTACCCAAAGCATAGTTTTATCTCAACATCAAGGAGGTATTATGGTGAGCAACTTCAGGGGGAGGTTTGCATTACTTGCACCACACTAGAAAATGACTGAAAGGTCTTAATCTAGGATTGATCAAACTTGCTAAGGAGTCCTTGATATACACAAGGTATGTGAGGCCCAAAACCATGAACACTAGTTCATTGAAGGGATATGACACTAAGAAGTTAAGCAAACTCCACTTCACCTTGTGTCCAGAATCATCCGGGGCCCCAAGGCTATCCCAATGATAATGCAACTAGATTGGGGTACAAGTTTCCTTCTCCCCCTTTGATATACCCCACTGGTACATGTGGTTGAGGTCATCCCTTGGGGTGATGAAATCCCCAAGAAGGACTCCTAAGAAGAAATTACCCCTTGCTTTTGATCACCCAAGATCACACTAGGCACGAGGGGAGAGCACACACAAAAAAGGTAACTCCTTTGAGATACACTTAAAAGAAAGAAATGTTTGCAAGTAGACTTTTGATCCCCAAGATCACCCTTAGGTGAGAGGGGAAAATTTATGTCTACAAAAAAACAAGACAAAGCAAACAAGATAAATTTCTAACTACTCTAACCTTAGTACATCTACAAACTAGTGATAAAAACAAGCTTTGACAAGTGATTCTGCACCAAAGAAGTTAGTAGTTTGATAAATCAATCTTGGAAAAACATTTTTAGCACTTGCACAAACAAGTTAGACCCCTGCATAGACTTGCAAACTCTGTCAGAAAAATAGTGCTAATATAGAGATAGAAAGCGTTGACAAAAAGATAGATAGTGCTAAACAAAGAGAAAATAGCACTAAAATAGACACTAATTGCACTAAATAGAGACAAAAAGTGCTAATAGATAGAAAGGATGCACTACAGTAAGTACCAAAATGGTGCTAATCTAGGGACAAATGGTGCTGATCTGGGGACAGATGGTGTTGATATGGGAACAAATGGTACTAATTTGGGGACAAATAGCACTAATCATGGGACAAATGAGGCTAATATGGGGACAAATGATGCTAATCTAGGGACAGATGGTGCTAATATGGAGACAAATGGTGCTAATCTAGGGACTCATGGCATTAAAATAAAGATTGTTTATGTTGAGCTGCGAATAGAAGGCACGACTGCAAGAACAAAGTGCACTAATTAGACCTACAATGTCAAAATATTTCAAAAACACTCACAAAAGAGGTTAGTTCAGGACCATGGGTACCACTGGGCATTCCAAATGAAGACAAAAAAGATCTGAAAGACACAACAACATGAAAGAAATATAAAATAGAGTGGATTATACCTTCACAAGTCTTCAAGTCTTCTTCACTCCTTGATAAGGTAGAGGAGCTTGCACCCAAGTAGCTCCTAGCTTTACCCAAGTTGAAATAGTGTATATGTGGATTGCTCTAGCTTTTCAACACAATATGGATTGGATGAGGGATTTGATTAAGGTTTGAGATGATATTTTCGATATGGATTGGATACAGATTTGGATATGGATATGAGATGAGAGAGAGAGATTAGGCTAAAGGGATTTTGGCATGGTAGGGATGCTTTGAGAGATAGCTAGGGAGATTTTGACATAGTGGTGATGCCAAAAACATGAGATGAAAATGGCTTAGAGGAGGGTTGTATTTATAGGCATTTTTGGATGGATTTGAATCCAACGATTGAGATTCAAAGTTGAGATCAATGGTGGAGATGAAGAGATGAGATCAAGGGTGGAGATGTGATCAACAATAATGGATGGCTCCCATTATTTGTGAATTTTAAATTCACATTAGGAAGGATGAGGAATGAATAAAAAATTCATTTCTATGGGAGAGTGTGAGGATGATTAGAACTTGTCAATGAATTAAAAATTCATTTTTGTGGGGGATGGTGTGAATAAAAAATTAAGGTTTATTGGTGAGTGTGAGGACATGTGACACGTGTCTTTTTGGAAAAGATATGTTTGATCTCTTTGCATTAAAAAGAGCTCTTACAAGGAAAATGAAAGGTGAGGTGGAAGGGTCATGTGACCCCTTTGAATAAAAAAATATTTTTTATTCAAAGTGTGTGGGGATAAGGGTTAATGATGGTTTGACCATAGTAATTAAGTATTTACGTTCTAACGTATAATAACAAATTAATTGAATTAATTCATTACAAGAGATGAATAAGATGAATCGTTAGGTATAAATGGTTTGGGATAAATTAATTAAATAAATAAATTTATTTAATTAATTGGTAAAGGGTAAATTAGTGATGTGAGGATGTAGGAAAGTGGCTTGTAGGGACAAGTCATTTTCAGGTGTCTAAAAGCACACTTAACTTTCTATTTCTTAGGTTTCCCTTGATTTGAAAAGTTTTTAGTCTTGGATTTGGAGATCTAGATTTTTGATCTTCCTTTGACTCATTATTTTGCTTCTCCCCTTTGTTGTTTGAAGCATGTTATTCCCCATTCCTAGCAATGAGGGCTTGAGGTTTTGATGAATTCAATGCGCCCATGTGTATTAACTTATCTTGCCCCTAGTTAAGTTGTCAATAAAGTCATCTAGAGAAGGCATTGTCCATGAGGCTCTAAGAGCCCTTATAGTGGAGTAGAAGGTAGATACAAACATAGTTTAATCAAGACCCAATTTGGAGAGAATAGAAAAAACAAGTTGATCATCCTTAAATTTCTCTATTTCACATTCTTTCAACTACAATCTTAATGATTTGAACTTAATGAAGTAATCCTCCAAAGTGTAAAAGGAACTAGGACTCAAGATTATGAGTTTATTTTCTAACTCATGACCTCTCATGTAATCTACCTTCCCAAAGAGTTTTTCTAATGCAAGAAAAACTTCATTAGGTGTTTTCAAGGCTTCTACATGAAAGAGGACTTCAAGAGACATAGTAAGACATAGAAATCCAAAGCCTTGATCACATTTGTTAAATCATTTTTCTTTAGTTTCATCATTAGTAGGTTCTTTTTTAGTACCCATTATTACCCTATACAACCCTTTGTTCTTTAACACAAGTTATACTTTTGATTTGCAATCATGATAACTAAAGGTTGTTAAAGGTGTGACCATCTAATTTGAATCCAACTATTGCTTTTATATATTTTTATATTGCCTACTCTCATTTTTCATAACTTGTAGGGGCATGCATTTGTTTGTCTTTCATAGCTCTACCAGTATTGACATTCTATCCAGTTGATCCATCAAGAAAGGCATGAGCCTTCTACATAAGCCATGAACTTCTACACACCTTCAGAGTAGGCTAAGAGCCTTCATGTAGGCCGTGATCCTTCAAATAGATCATGGGCCTTAAAAACAAGCCAGGACCCTTCTAGCTTAGGTATCCTCTATCGGTCAAGCTCCACACATGCACAGAATTCCCTAAGTCACCTCTATGAAGCCATGAAATAGCTTTGTTAACACATAGATCGGCCTCCTCCTCTGCATGCAAATCAACTTCCTCCAAACTAGATTGCCCTCTTCTACAAGAAAAAACTTCTTCCACATATGATATGTAGGAATACAGAGAAATGATTTTTCACTTTAATGCAAACAAAAAATGTTTTTGTGTTCATGCTGATGAAAAATGATAAGAAGTTACAACTAGTAAAAACAATTCATCAACCATGCCTAAATAAGAATATGAGTGAATGTTTCAACACTTTAGTGATTCCACCCATCTTTCACATAGTACCAATCAATACCTACATCATTAAAAGGAACCATCCATGCCAAGTAATCAACCTATATAGCATAGAAATTCAAAAGCATACAAATTCTTTTTGTACTATCATATGAAGTTTGTCTGGTCTATTACTATTTTCAAACTAATTTTGTCAAACTAGTTGATTAAAAGTGGACCATATTTTTAATTTCCAGTTAATGGTTTTATTTGGTTAGGCGTTTTCCATATATTACATGGTATAGATTCTAGTTTTAAATAAGCTGCTTCAAGAAACTTTGTATAGCATTGTTTTGTTTTTTGGGCATGCTTTCAATAGTGCTTAAAGAGTATCAGTCAAAGGGTAGTTCATGTTTCAGTTGTGTTCTAGTTTGGTGCTGCAAATTTATCTTTGGTTATAAATTTTGTTGTAGTAGAGAGGGAGTTTTAATTTTATGTCAAGCTATAGATAGTGATGCATATGGATATGATCTATTCTTAATTTTATTTTCTAGCCTGATTCTAATGACCAATGGATTTAATTTTATTTACTTTTCTAGGTTCATTCTGTTGGGAATTAAGGTGTCTCAACCTTGGTAATTCTTTGTATTTATAATGTTTGTATTTATTATTCAATTGCCTATGTTGTAAATAATTGGATATTCCACTTTGTCATATTGTGGGATGTGGCATGGTGATGTGTCAATCCTACATGGATTATGATAACTTGTTATTGTTTCCTCACATGAGGAGATATGCATCCCACTTAGTGGTAGGAATATTTTGCCATGTGTCAGCATCTTCTATGTTGTGTAGGGAATGTTTGACCGAAACGGTTATGACGGATTCCTATGACAAATCTATGACATGTAAGAGTAGAGAATAGAAGGTTGTAAGACAAGTAATGATATGTGTCATGTAGCACCTTTGAATGAGGCATATTTGGGTGCCCCAAGGTGGAATATGATGTGTTGTAAGAGAATATGCTATTTATAGCATGTGTATGACAGATTCTCTTACAGCTGTAAGTTGTAACCGCTATGATAGATTCTATGATGGTCATAAGTGTCATAAGAGCATCTGTCATAGCCCATTTTGGAAATAGGTGACCTCTTTGCGATGGGAGCTGTGGAAAAGTGTTAGACACATTCTACAATGTTGACCAAGTGTCCCTAGGTGTGGGGTTTGGTCCAAGATGCCATATTGGACGCCCATTCCACGATAGGTCCAATATTGCCTTGTATTTTCTTTATATACAGGTGCTTGGAGATGGAGTTTGTATCATAGGTTTATAGGTACTGTTATGCTACCGGATTGACTCCAGAAACAAGTGTTGAAGACCATTGAAGCTTGCATTGCAAGTGTATTATAAACATTCTTTCAGATTTGTTAATACATTGTGCAGGTTTCTGAGTGGGGTTTTTCACCTGATAAGGGTTTTCCCCACCATAAATCTTTGTCTCTCTTCTTTTGTCTACTTTTTGGTTCTTGTGTTTTGCTGCAATATCTCATGTTAATGGTTTAACATCACTGTAATAGTTAGGATAAAATTGAATTTGCATAGCCCTCTCCTCAATAGATTAGTGTAGGAAGCGTTTCCACACACCTAGCTTCCTTTCAGTTGGTATCAAAGCTTGATCACCTTTGGTCCTAGTTGTAGGGTAGGGGTTTTTTGAGCTAATCTTAGGTCTAGTGGGAGTCTGTGTAGAGCATTCTATATCTTTTTACAGCAAGGAGATGGCAGACACATCAGGAAGGTTTGAAGTAGAGAAGTTCAACGGTAGTAATTTCGAGTTGTGAAAGCTCAAGATGGAAGACATGTTAGTTGATCGAGACCTTTGGGATAGTGTGAATAGAACTAAACCAGCTGCAATGTCACAAGCTAATTGGGATCTCAAGGATCAGAAGGCTAAGGGTCTCATAAGATTTAGTCTTGCCGAGTCTGTGTTGTTAAATCTCCATGAGGAGACTACTGCAAAACTCCTTTGGAAGAAGTTGGGGGATGTGTATCAAGCCAAATCCCTAGTCAATAAACTTTTCCTGAGAAAGAAGTTGTATTCTCTTCGAATGGATGACAGAGGATCCATTGCTGAGCATATGAATGCTTTTAACATGCTGGTTACACAATTAACATCCATTGGTGTAAAGATGGAGGAGGAGGATTGGTGTATGACCCTGCTTTGTTCTCTACCGAACTCAAGGGATCATCTTGTCATGGCAATCGAAAGTACCACATCCACATTCAAAATGGAAGAAGTGGTTTCTTCACTGTTGTCTGAAGAGATGCAGAGAAAGTCTTTTGAGGCAGCCAAAGAAGCCCTTGTAGTTCGTGGAAGACCCAAGGAGAAAGAGAAGAAGAAGGACAAGAAAGCTGAGAAGGGTAGATCCAAATCTCCTAGAAAGTCCAAGACTCTTTGTTGGAACTGTGGTAAGACTGGGCATTTCTAAAAGGAATGCAAAGAGGAGAAGAAGAAAAAGAAGAAAGCTCCTCATTCAGATTCTGATAAATCACAAGATGACAGTGATGCTTTCATCACAGCCTTGGCAACCCATGCATCTGATGATGTGTGGCTAATTGACTCTGGTGCATCATTCCACATGACCTCACATCAAGACTGGATCACTAAGTATGAAGAGTTCGATGGTGGAAAGGTGTATCTGGGTGATGACTCTCATATGAAGATCGTTGGTCATGGAAGAGTCTCTATCCGATTCCCTGATGGTCAAGTGAAGGGGATCTCTGGGGTTATGCACATCCTGGGCTTAGCACGGAACCTACTTTTTGTAAGTAGTTTGAATGATGCAGGTTTGTAGGTTGTCTTTTCGAAAGAAGGATGCAAGATGACTAGAGAAGCTATGGTGCTTGCTAAGGGTACTAGGAGAGGTACTTTGTTTCAGCTGGAGGCATGCATTTCACAATGCAATAGTTCTTCTGACTCAAGGAAGAGGGCAACGGTGACTTCATCCCCACCATCTGAATGAGCAGTGAAGAAATCTATTGTTTCTAGTCTTGATGGTTGTAATCATGCATTAGAAGTTAAAATTCCTATAGAAAAGACAATGTTATGGCATAAGAGATTTGGTCACATTGGTGAGAAGGGTCTGTGTACCCTGAAAAATAAGAACCTCATTGAGGGGTTAGATGATTGTAATCTTGAGTTCAACTTTTGTGAACATTGCATTTATGGAAAACAAAACCGTGTTCAGTTTTACTCGAGTTCTCATAAGTCTTCTGGTGTGTTGGACCTTATTCATTTTGATGTGTTTGGTCTTGTTAATGTTCCTTCATTATCAAAATATGTATACTTTGTATCTTTTATAGATGATTACAGTAGAAGGACATGGATTTATTTTCTCAGAAGCAAATCTGAAGTCTATAGCAAGTTTAAGGAGTTTAAAGCCTTTGCTGAAAATCAGACTGGCAAAAAGATTAAATGTTTGAGAACTGACAATGGTGGTGAATTTTGTTCTACAGAATTTGATAAGTATTGCAAGGAACTTGGGATTGAAAGGCACAAGACAACTCCATACACCCCGCAGCAAAATGGAGTTGCATAGAGGATGAACAAGACACTGATGGAGAAGGCTAGGAGTATGCTTAGTGGATTTGGTCTAGAATAAAAGTTTTGGGCTAAAACTGTTACCACTACTTGCTATCTGGTAAACAGATCTCCTACATCACCTCTTGTTGGAAAGACACCCATGGAGGTGTGGTCTGGTAGAAATCCTTCAATAAGGCATCTTCATGTTTTTGGTTGTGAGGCATATGCACATGTGCCTAGGGAGAAGTGGTCAAAGTTGGAGAACAAAGCTGTTAAGTGTATCTTCATTGGCTATGGTGTTGGTGTGAAAGGATACAAGCTTTGGGACCCTATGGCTGAAAAAGTGTTGTATAGAAGAAGTGTCATCTTCAGAGAGCTTACATCTTCTTCCACTATTTTGCAGCTAGAAGAAAAAGAAAAGAAAGAGGATGTTGTTTAGTTTCCTCTCACCCCTGAGAAGATTAAACAGAAAGAAAATGTCAGACCTGATGATGAGGAGAGCTCTAGCAGCTCTGAAAGCTCAGATGAAGAAGCTGAACCTCAACCTCAACTCTTGAGGAGGTCTACACGGATAAGCAAGCAACCTGAAAGGTGTGGTTTTACATTGCTTGATTCTAGTTGTGCTTATGCTTTTCTCACTAAAAGTGATGAACCTAGAACTATATCAGAGGCTTTGGATATGAAGGATGCAGGTTCCTGGAAGGAGGCCATGAAGGAAACTTGTTGGATGCAAATGGGTGTTCAAGAAGAAAATGTGTGTAGATGGCAGTGTTGAGAAGTATAAGGCTAGATTGGTTGCGAAAGGGTATTCACAAGTGGAGGGTATAGATTATGGTGAAATCTTCTCTCCCATTGCAAAGCTAACATCCATTCGATTCCTGTTGTCACTTGCAGCAACTTATGACTTGGAGGTAGAAAAGATGGATGTGAAGACAACTTTCCTTCATGGTGACTTGGAGGAAGAGATCTACATGTCATAGCCAGAGCATTACATGGTGAAAGGTAAAGAAAATTTGTTTTGCAAACTTAAGAAGTCTTTGTATGGTTTGAAGCAAGCCCCTAGGAGATGGTATTTGATGTTTGATGCCTTTGTGTTGTCAATTGGATTTGTGAGATCGAAATCAGATCACTGTGTGTATTATAAATTTGATGTTGATCGTATTCTCATTGTTGCACTATATGTTGATGATATGTTGCTCATTGGGAAGGGTAAAAATATGATTTTTGATTTTAAATCTCAGTTGTCAGCTTAGTTTGAAATAAAATATTTAGGGGCAGCCAGGTACATTCTAGGAATGGAAATCAGAAGAGAAAGAACCATCAGAAAACTTTGGTTAAGCCAGAGTAAGTATGTGAAGTCTGTGTTGGATATATTCAGCATGGCAGATTGTAGACCATTGTGTGTTCCTGTTTCTTTGGGGATAAAGTTGTTTGTTGAGGATAGTCCAAAATCCTCCTAGTGAGGTGGAGGACATGAGCAGAGTACCTTATGCTAGTGTTGTTGGCAGTTTGATGTATGCTATGGTCTGCACAAGACTAGACATTGCCCAAGCAGTGGGATTCCTTAGTCGATTTATGGGTAATCTTGGATGGGTTCATTGGGATGCAGTTAAGCAAGTGTTTAGGTATTTGAGGTGTACTTCTGAGTATTCCATTTGCTATCATGGTAATGTTTTAGGACCTCCGCATTCTATTGATATTTGTGGATTTGTTGATTTAGATTGGGCAGGTGACATTGACAGCAGGAGATCCACCAGTGCTTATGTTTTTACACTGTTTGGTGGTGCTATTAGTTGGATGAGTAAGCGACAACTAGTTGTTGCTTTGTCCATGATAGAAGCTGAGTATATGGCAGTAACTCATGCTTGTAAGGAAGCCATTTGGCTTAAGAGATTGTGTTTAGATATTAGTGTTGATGCAGGTCAGATCACGATCAGTTGTGTTAGTCATAGTGCAATTTGTATTGCAAAGAATCCAACTTTCCATGCTAGAACCAAGCACATTGATGTTCAGTTTCACTTTGTGAGGGACATGGTTGAGGATGGAAAGGTAAATTTGGAGAAGGTAGATACTTTGAAGAATGTTGCAGATGCATTGACGAAACCAGTGGGCATAGAGAAGTTTAGGTGGTGTTCGGAGTCTATGGGCCTCTCGGCCTATAGTAGTTAAATCTTGTATTTCTATTGGCTCTTACAAGGTGTTTGACAAGTGGGAGAATGTTGGGAATTAAGGTGTCTCAACCTTGGTAATTCTTTGCATTTGTAATGTTTGTATTTATTATTCAATTGTCCATGTTGTAAATAATTAGAAACTTAGCTTTGTCATATTTGGGATGTGGCACGGTGATATGTCAATCCTACATGGATTATGACAACTTGTTATTTTTTCCTCACATGAGGAGATAGGCATCCCACTTAGTGGTAGGAATATTCCACCATGTGTCGGTATCTTCTATGTTGTGTAAGGAATGTTTGACCGAAACGGCTATGATGGATTCCTATGATGAATCTATGACATGTAAGAGTCGAGAATAGAAGGTTGTAAGATAAGTAATGACATGTATCATGTAGCATCTTTGAATGAGGCATATTTGGGTGCCCCAAGGTGGAATATGATGTGTTGTAAGAGAATATGCTATTTTTAGCATGTGTATGACAGATTCTCTTACAGCTATAAGTTGTAACCACTATGACAGATTCTATGATGGTCGTAAGTGTCGTAAGAGCATCTGTCATAGCCCATTTTGGAAATAGGTGACCTCTTTGGGATGGGAGCTGTGGAAAAGTGTTAGACACATTCTACAATGTTGGCCAAGTGTCGCTAGGCGTGGGTTTTGGTCCAAGATGCCATATTGGATGCCCATTCCAAGATAGGTCCAATATTACCTTGTATTTTTTTATATATAGGTGCTTGGAGATGGAGTTTGTATCACAGGTTTATAGGTACTGTTATGCTACCAGATTGACTCCAGACATGAGTGTCAGAGACTATTGAAGCTTGCATTACAAGTGTATTGTAAACATTCTTTCAGATTTGTTAATACATTGTGCAGGTTTCTGAGTGTGGGGTTTTTCACTGGATAAGGGTTTTCCCCACTGTACATCTTTGTCTCTCTTCTTCTATCTACTTTCTAGTTCTTGTGTTTTTCTACAATATCTCATGTTAATGGTTTAACATCATTGTAATAGTTAGGATAAAATTGAATTTGCATAGCCCTCTCCTCAATAGATTAGTGTAGGAAGCATTTCCGCACACCTAGCTTCCTTTCACATTCTTCCTTGCAAGCAAGAAAGGCCCTGCGAGTTAGCAAAAATGTTGACCAATTTATGTTCACCAAAAATATTGACCATTTATGGTCACCATAAAACAATTTAGCCTCCAGCTCATTCTCTACTCAATGATCAAATACCAATCAAATTTATTATATGAGAAATGATCATCAATTGTGTATACATGCCAAGCAATAAATGTGACATTCTAAATAATTCACATAGCTAGAAATTAAAAGAAAATATAAGAAATCATAATATTGTAATTTTCCACAAGGGAAGAGCTTTATATTAAACATTCTCTTTGAGTGAAATAAAACTCAAAATAAAACATTGCAGCCTAAAGAGGAGAGAAATCAAATTAAAATAAAATGAAAATCAAAATAATATGATGTACAACATTCTCCAACATGACAAAAATAAAAGTGTGTACCCATTGTCAGATTTGAAGATAATAAATGGCTTGCTAGAGTTTCAAATGCTTGGCAAGGAAAGTATGAAGTAAAAATGCATTGGTTGAAAGTCTCTAGCATGGAAAAAGAAAGTAACACTTCAATTTTGTTGGGAAATTGTGAGTTATGAGAGATATTTAATTAAAATCAAGTCAAGTGTCAAGGCCCACCAAATAAGTTTCCAACATTTAAATAATAATTATGTATTATTTAATTCTCCAACAAATTAGTGAAGGATCGGTGCACCGAAATCTACTCCAAGTAATCAAATGAATTTAATATTATTTTGAATAGATTGATTAAATAATTCCATGGGAATCTAAGGCAAAATTAAGAGGAAATGTCAGTGCCAAATCATGTCATTGGCTAGAAATTTGTGATAGAGCATATTCAACT
This sequence comes from Cunninghamia lanceolata, assembly GCA_027924645.1. Lineage (NCBI taxonomy): Eukaryota > Viridiplantae > Streptophyta > Pinopsida > Cupressales > Cupressaceae > Cunninghamia > Cunninghamia lanceolata. The sequence goes on from BSBN01000155.1 coordinate 5,909,856, forward strand.
ATTGTGTGGAAAAGAGTGACTTAGCCTAAGGGATTAAACTAGGTCAAAACTCTCTTCTACCAAAAATTAGAACACAAACCAAGCTTGGCTACTACCCATGGAGGAGAGTCAAACTACAGGGGTTCTATTCTTTTGTTGTATAGAGGAGCATAAACCAAATTCAATTAAAGCCTAGAAAGAAAACTAAGGAAAATGACTAAACCTTAATTGACAAAGATCTGCTAATAACTAATTGTCGAAAATAGATATCAAAAATCTAAAAGCACGACATAAATTAGGAGACATAGTAGAACCTAGATCTAGACTCAGGGGCACAAAAGGACCAGGGTGCTTGGGCACCCTAGACCATGATTAGGGTTTTATAGAAGCTCTAAGTTTCACTAGATCTATACCTACAAACCCTTTCTTCTTCTTGAATCTTGTCTTCTGAAACCTATGTCTTCAACCCGTACACAAAAAAGATGAAAAGGTTGTGCTATGTATAGGGGATTTCCTTAGTCAAACCCTGTGTTGGTGTTTCCAGCTCCACTACAGTGATGATCAGATCCAAGAGTGCATGCCCTAGGAGGGTAGAGGCTAGATCTGTAAAATATGATGAAAGTATGAATTAAAATGATAAATATTACCACAAGGATTGAAACCCTAGTTGGAGTAGATGCTCAAGATCATGCACCAACAAGGAGAGAGATAGAAAAAGCTTGAAACTTCCATGAAGACATGTGAACAAACTTCATAACATCCATAAGCAAATAGCAATTCCAAGCATGAAGAACAATTTAGCATAGAAGATTAATCATGTAAGCAATTCCAATTATTCTCTTGATAAAGAAGTTTAAAATGAATTGTAAAACTCCTTTATAGATGGATTTCCACTCACAAATAATGAATTAAAAAAAATGGGGATGACATGTACAAGCTAAGGAAGTGTCTTAAGCTGACACCACAAGAGAGGGGATTAAGGAACCATCTAGGACCAGGGTGCTCAGGCGCCGTGGTACTTTAGGCCCACAAATTTAGAGGAGTGTTTAATGTCATGGGCTTAGGCCACTCCTAACTTTGTTTTGTTGGGTTTATTCATTGGGATCAAGATTTAATATTCTAATGGTCAAAAGGGTGTCAAAATAGGTCCTAAAATTAGTAAGAGTACATATTTTAGTATATAGAATTTATCCCCCACTTTAGCATGGGTATGAACTTACATTCAAACTCACACTAGAAAGTAATGTTAAGATAAATTACAAACGTGAAAACATAGAATCCAAAAGAATTATGCCATGTTGAAGACTACAGTAGGCTTGAAGCTTAGGATTCTAAGGTTACAAATGCACAAGACATAGACACAAAATTCACACATACATGGAGTACTACAAACACATATATAGAAATACACACAAAAGACACGCAATACACAAAAGGTAATACATGCCATACACAATGCATACACACTTGACATGAAGCATACACACAAGGCACAAATTATACACATAAAACACATGAGAAACATGATGAAGACACACAAGACACATGAAATAATTAAGATAATACAAGTTCAAATAATACATCACATAAATCAACATGGAAATAAACCTACAAGGCCATGACTCTGATGCTGGCTTTCTTTGTCACTAGGATGATGAAAGTAGATTGTCATTGATGTCAAAAAGGTGCTGGTATTGATAGGAGTTGTTCATATACTTCAGGTTTATATGTTGCTTCATGGCTAAGTCAGGAAATGCTAACTTGTTTGATCAGTTTGTGTACATTCTTGATATTCACAAGACTATAGGATCAGAATAAGTATGATACAATGCATATGTTTTATGATACAAGGTTGCTGATAAAGTTCATCTTGTCATGCTTGATCAGAGTGGTAAGTTCATCTTGTCTTCATGCTTGATTAGTGTGGTAAGTTCATCTTGACTTGATGGTTAAATCATTCATGGAGTTGTGTGTTGATAGTTCATTCCATTCATAATGATCTTTGGTGATGGTATGTGGGATATTGTTTGTGACAGAGACATTGAGGTTTGTTAATAACAGATATAAGAGGTTGATAGAGGCATTAATGTTGACAGAGGCATTAATGTTTATTAATGGTAGAATCAATGGTTATCATTGTGAATTAAGCATTTTACTTATTCTACTATGTTAGGATTTTGTTGTCAAAATGCCTAAAATATTAAAATCCTAACTATAAGCTCTAAGTGTATATAAGGAGATCAAATGTCATAAAGTATAACTTTATTTTATAAATGGTTGTTGACCTGCAAGTGTAGGTTATTCCACTTGAAGTTACATGTTGAATATATTCAAAGGTCCTTATTTTATGGTAGGGAGCATGAATAAAGCATAAAAATAGCCTTACTTTAATTTAGAAAATTTGATTTTTTTCATCTCCTTATAAATCAAATAAAGTGGACTCTATATGTCTAAAAAGTGGGGAGCAAAAGCATTGAATATTTAAATATATAAAAAGCAAAGATTTTGGAGGAAACCTGAACAAGCCATTTCATGGCTTTATTTAAATATATAAAGTTTTCTTTTTATCCTATTTTGTTGACCTCTTTTAAATGTCATATTTTATGACATAAATAAAAATGGATTTTATTAGATTTTTATGGATATTTTTGTGGGAAGATTTTATGTAGATTTTCTTGGAGCCTTTTTTAGAAGATTTTGTTTCTATTTTTCTATCTCCATCTCATGTATTGGAAATAAAGAAGGAAATTGCTTTATAATAATATTATTCTTTTTAAGAATAATATTTTGTTACAAGAAGATTTTTTTTACAAAGGGAATTTGGAGATGAATTTTTTTTAGAGAAAATAATAGAAAGATTTTATTCTTTCTAAATGGTGATTAGGGATTTTTGGTTTCCATGAAGAAGAGATTTTTATTTACTCAAAGAAGATTGAATAAAATTCTTTGAAGTTTTCTTTGGAGAAAGGGTTTTGATTTTTTGAAAGAGAAAAAGTGTAGAGAGAAGGTGAAGAGTTTTTATTGCAGTAGGCTGATTTTACTTTTGGACATGAAGATGAAAATCTTTTTGCACATGGAGATCATGTTAAAAAGAGATTTTATTCTCTCTAAGGGCATATTGAAGAGAATTATTTTATTTTTGACAGGGACAAAAATTGATTGGAATTTATTGAAGATGAAAATCATTGAAGATGAAATAAAATGATAAAAGAATTTGAAGAATATTTATTGATTTTGTTTGCAAATAGAGAATGTGATTTTACAGGAGAAGATGAAATTGAACAGGGCAAAATTGATTAAAGTATATAGAGAGATCAGAGAAAATATCAATGGAATATGAAATTTTTTTATTTTCTCTTACATGGATACAGAGAAGAAATCTATATATATGATTTATTTTTGCAGGTTCCAAATTGAGGTGTGTATGTCATTGTGTATGTGAGATCATGTTTTGATAGAGAGAAGAAGATGAGCAGAGAGATGAAGAGTTTGCAAATATAATCAGATGATCAGATGATTGGAGACGTGATCACATGGATGGTGCAAGAATTATCACAGAAAGAATTTGTTTTTATGATTTTTTTCTTTTGCACAAATTGAAGAAAATAATTTTGTAGTGAATTTGTTGTGAAAGATAAAGGGGAGGTATATGGTTTTGTACTTGATTGAAATAGGGTAATCCCCTGATAAGATTTGTATGTGGACCCAAAGTGTTTGTAAAAATGTCAGTGAGACTTTTTGTATGCCAGTGAGGCTTGTAGGTCAGTGAGACCTTACATTTGTCAGTGAGACACATATTGTAGCCAGTGAGGCTTGCCTGGTTAGCGAGACCTTCATGTAATAAGTGAGGTTTTGAATAAGCTAGTGAGGCAGTTTCAGAGTGGTTTTTATTCCCCTTGAGGGTTTTCCACTCATCATATCTTGTGTTATATTTCTTATGTGTCTTCATGATCTGTGTTTAATGTCCTGATTCATGCCTTCAATATTATAATTGTACATCTGTGAGTTAATAAATAACTTTATCTTTCTCTCTCTCTTTATCCTATAAGTCAAAATGATTAAAATTGTAAAAATTATACAACACTGATTCACCCCCCTCTCAGTGTTGTCCTAGACTCCAACAAGTGGTATCAGAGTGTAGGCTCCCTTTTGAAGCTTAATCAACTTGGGTAGGTCCTGTGTGTGGAGTTCAATGGGTAAGTGTAAAAGAAATAAGAACATGAGAAATGTCAAGTCTCATTCTGATCAAAAGGTGTAGTCTCTATCAAATTTAGATGTTGATCAAAATGTTCAATTTTAATCACGTATTAAAATAGAAAAGGAATTTTCTGGAGTTCCTCTGTTTGATGGTTCCAACTTTTCTATTTGGTATGTTAGAATGCAGATTTATTTATCCTCTTTAGGATATGGTGTTTTGATGTCAGTTGAGAATGGGCATTGTGTTATTACAAATGATAAAGAAGCTTTTGAATGTAATCATATTGCAAAGAAGGCCATATTATCTACTCTATCTAATGATATTTCTTGTAAAGTTGTACAGTGTGAAACAACTCAGGATATGTGGAAGAAATTGATAAGAATTTATCAAGATGATGGTGGTGTAGAAGAGGACAACTTGGTGTCTAAAGAAAGTGACAATGAAAGAAGACAATCACATGAAGAAGTTGAGACTCAATCATATTCAGAAGAAGACTATCATTAAGAATATGATGAACAAGAATTTGAAATTGATGTAGAAGGAGAACTTATGTGTGCTTTGGGTGAAGTTAAGAATTACAAAAAGGAGAACCAAAGATTAATGTGACAGCTGCAACAAGAAAAAGACTTTAAAGATAAATCTCTTACAGACCTTGAAGATGCTAGAAACCTGATTATAGATTTGAGGAATCAAGCAGGTGAATTAGATAAATTAATCACTAGTTACAGATGTTGACGAAGCTAAGAGAATAGCTAATGTAACAAAGTTAGAGTTAGAAGCTAAATCACTTGAATGTCAAAAACTTGAAGGAGAAATAGTTTCTTTGAGAAAAGATCTTGAGGATGTTAAGAAGTAATTAGAAAAGAATCTGAAATTTGAAGAGAGAACAAGAAAGTTAAATGAGATGTTGGGAAAACAAAAACAAGATGGGGATACTTTTTGACTTGGTTATGAAAAAGGAGAGTTTTCTAAAGCTAGAGATACTCCTGGAAGAAAAATTGATCTTCATCGTGCTGCTCCTAAAAGAAAAATGTACAATCAAAGGAGAAGAACTGCTTCTATAAGACAAGCATACATGTACAGGTATAATTATTCATTCAATGGTTATTGTTATACTTGTAATCATTTTGGGCATTAAGAAGTTGATTGAAGGAGTACTAATCCTGTATGTTTTAAGTGCAATGCTCCTGGAAGAATAGGATCGCCTCGTTTGATTGGTTGGAAAAAGAAAAAGGTTGAAAAAGTTTGGATGAAGAAAATTGAACAAAAGAAAGAGTCTATAAAAGTCTGGAAGTAGAAACAAAGTTAAGAGAAGACAAGTTCTAAGCTTGTGCATTTTGCACAAGTTATCTCATTAGTTGCATAACATATGGGACAAAGTGAGGGGGAGTTGTTCATGGTCTATCAATTATCCCCAAAAAGTTTCAGGAAGGAGACTGTTTGATTTGTGTATATATGTGCTACAAGTGATTAGTGGTTTGTGATGTCATATTGAAGATAAGATGTTTCAAAGAGCTCTTATCAGATATTGGTGGAAAAGAGCTTAAGTTGTTTCAAAGAGCTCTTATCAGATATTGGTGGCAAAGAGCTTAGATGTTTCAAAGAGTTCTTATTAGATATTAGCATATGTTTGCTAAGATGGCTGAAAATGAAAAAAGTTATTTCATAGCGCTTATCTCTACATTTGATTTTGCAAAGTTTTGTTGCAGGAAGTGCTTGATGGTGAAGTGAATTTATTGATGTGCTTATTGAATGAGATGATGTGAATGATATAGTCAAGAGTCATCATTCTTGTTGATTGCAGTATATATCAGTTTTGACATTATGTTGTAAAAGGTGTCATGTGCAGAAACATGAGGATAATATTCATGTTTTATCATGTCAAAAAGTGTGTACAGGAGTAGATTGGTTGCAGATTAATTGTTCGTTTTGTTGTCATTATTGTGGAAGTCTTAGCAAGGTCTTCTTAAGGGTAGTCATCATTCTATCATGAATTGTGTATAGTGTGTTGAGTTGTCTTCATGCTATCAGAATGTTGCTTGTTAAGCCTGTATTATTGTGCATCATGAGTATTGAAGTGGTTATGTGTCTTGTCAAAGGCTTGATTCTTCAAAATCAAAGAGTCAATTTTATGCCTCATTCTTTATGTTTTAGGAGATCTTGGAGGTTTGTCATTCAGGTCAAAAAGTGTTGGTGGTTGTGAAAGAATTGTTTGGCATAAAAATTTGTTTTGCAATCACAAATCATGTCATAAGGAGTTTGTATTTGATAAGAGAAGTGTCTCAGATTTTCAGCTTGTTAAAGGAAGTAATCAGAGGATCTCTTTGATGTTAGTTTTCTTCTTCATCTTCATATTTGTGTTGTGATAAGAAGTGGTATAGTATAGTCTATGGGCAGCTTCTAATAGTGATTTGATGCTTGGTTTGGTATGTCTTACATGGTGTTTGATGTCTTATTGCTCACAAGTTAAAAATTTGTTCAATATGTAGATGAACATGGACAGAGCTCAGAGATCTCAGGATAAGTTTTGGATAGCAAATTGCAAAAATAATCAGTGCCTTAAGTGGTATTTCAATTCTTGGTTGGTATGAAGGATGACAAGGTCAGTAATAGTGCTTGTGATTCAATAAATGAGAGTTGATTGATATCAGCATACTTTGTTAGTCTCTTGCTAATGATCTATATGAGTTATTTTTCTCAGGGGGAGATAATAATCTTTGTCATCAGATGTCAAAAAGGGGGAGAAAGAAAAAGAGTATCAGGTAGTTTTGCCATCAATGACAAAGGGGGACATTGATAAAAGTAGATTGTCATTGATGTCAAAAAGGTGTTGGTATTGATAGGAGTTGTTCATATACTTCAGGTTGATATGTTGTTTGATTAGTTTGTGTACATTCTTGATATTCACAAAACTACATGATTAGGATAAGTATGATACAATGCATATGTTTTATGATACAAGGTTGCTGATAAAGTTCATCTTGTCATGCTTGATCAAAGTGGTAAGTTCATCTTGTCTTCATGCTTGATCAGTGTGGTAAGTTCATCTTGACTTGATGGTTAAATCATTCATGGAGTTGTGTGTTGATAGTTCATTCCATTCATAATGATGTTTGGTGATGGTATGTGAGATATTGTTTACATGACAGAGACATTGAGGCTTGTTCATAATAGATATAAGAGGTTGACAGAGGCATTAATGTTGAAAGAGGCATTAATGTTTATTAATGGCAGAATCAATGGTTATCATTGTGAATTGAGCATTTCACTTATTCTACTATGTTAGGATTTTGTTATCAAAATGCCTAAAATATTAAAATCCTAACTATAAGCTCTAAGTATATATAAGGAGATCAAATGTCATAAAGTATGACTCTATTTTATAAATGGTTGTTGACCTATAAGTGTAGGTTATTCCACTTGAAGCTACCTGTTAAATATATTCAAATGTCCTTATTTTATGGTGGGGAGCATGAATAAGGCATAAAAATGGCCTTACTTTAATTTAGAAACTTTGATTTTTTTTCATCTCCTTATAAATCAAATAAAGTGGACTTTATATGCTTAAAAAGTGGGGAGCAAAAGCATTGAATATTTAAATATATAAAAAGCAAAGATTTTGGAGGAAACGTGAACAAGCCATTTCATGGCTTTATTTAAATATATAAAGTTTGCTTTTTATCTTATTTTGTTGACCCCCTTTAAATGTCATATTTTATGACATAAATAAAAATGGATTTTATTAGATTTTTATGGAGATTTTTGTGGGAAGATTTTACGCAGATTTTCTTGGAGCCTTTTTAGAAGTTTTTGTTTCTATTTTTCTATCTCCATCTCATGTATTGGAAATAAAGAAGGAAATTGCTTTATAATGATATTATTCTTTTTAAGAATAATATTTTGTTACAAGAAGATTTTTTTTACAAAGGGAATTTGGAGATGATTTTTTTTTTGAGAGAAACTAATAGAAAGATTATATTATTTCTAAATGGTGATTAAGGATTTTTGGTTTCCATGAAGAAGAGATTTTTATTTTCTCAAAGCAAATTGAATAAAATTCTTTGATGTTTTTTTTGCAGATTGAAAAATTTCAGAGAGAAGGTGAAGAGTATTTATTGCAGCAAACTGATTTTATTTTTGTACATGAAGATGAATTTTTTTTGTAGATGGAGATCATGTTAAAAAGACATTTTATTCTCTCTAAGGGCAGATTGAAGAGAATTTTTTAATTTTTGATAGGGACAAAAGTTGATTGGAATTTATTGAAAATGAAATAAAATGATAAAAGAATTTGAAGAATATTTATTGATTTTGTTTGCAAATAGGGAATGTGATTTTACAGGGGAAGATGAAATTAAACAGGGCAAAATTGATTAAAGTATACAGAGAGAGTTGAAAATCTATTCAGAGAAAATATCAATGGAATATGAAAAGTTTTTATTTTTAGAGTGGTTTTTATTCCCCTTGAGGGTTTTCCACTCATCATGTATCTTGTGTTATATTTCTTATGTGTCTTCATGATCTCTATTTAATGTCCTGATTCATGCCTTCAATATTATAATTGTACATCTGTGAGTTGATAAATAACTTTGTCTTTCTCTCTCTTTATCTTGTAAGTCAAAATGATTAAAATTGTAAAATTTATAAAACACTGATTCACCACCCCCTCTCAGTGTTGTCCTGGACTCCAACATAAGAGTCATGTCTAGAGAGAAGTGCTCTCATGGATCATACACTAGTAAGGACCACCAAATTACTAGGTGACCATGACAAGTCACATGAAGCACACATGCTAGAAAACTTTGTTATACTAGGTGGGTAATGGACCAATAACCAAAATGAAACATCATAGGCTAGTGAGGACCACGAAATCACTAAGTGAATTTTATGTCGATTATAATAAAAAAACATGTAATCAAAAGAGCATAGCATGATGTATGCCCCCACCTTAAAGTGATTGTTAACTTGATGCAGGAGCATCTAGAATTCATTCCAATCACTAGGCATCCTGAAGTCATTTCAATCACTAGGTGTTGTGTTGTTAACTACTAGAGGGTGTCAATAGAGTCTACCGCATTCTACCGCAATTGAAGATATGGCCTCGTAGTTTGGAGGTTAGCCAAAGATAACTACGAGGTATGCATGGTCCAAGTTTTAGAGATTAAAAGTTACCATAGATTCTTTCAAAGTTAACTAAGTGAGAACAAGTCATGTTCCTGAGAAAGATCATCAAAGACAAAATTGGAAGCCACTGCATTTCACTACAAGAGGTATGTTTGATCCAAATTTCTAGAGGATTGAGTTACTAGACAAATGTTTAGAGGCATCAGAGTGAAGACTATGTTACTGGGTTGTAGGAAGAATGATTGTATAAAGTTTGGGAACTTGCACCAATGAATTGGGATTATGCACCAAGAACTAAGATCGTGAAGAGGTAAATTAGGGCTAGTAAAGATTATGTTATGAAGCGCAGGGTGATATCTCATTCCTACATCACTGCATATGATTTGTGAGCCAACAAGCAAGGTGTTACATGTTTCATGTTACATGTTACACTTAGGCCGACAAAGGTGATGTTTAGAAGGTTTGTGGAGGATATATATGAGGGATAGAAGATTGCTTCAAGGGGGAATGATGGAAGTGTGAAGAAGATGAATAATCCAAAAAGTGAATAGTTGTGCTAAACCTTGAAGGCAGTAGAGAACAGAGGATAGAGCAGAGAGTAGAGAAAACTGACAGAGGGAAGATAGAGGACCTGGAGGAATGATGTAATATTTCTATTTGTATAAAATTTTGTAAGCGTGGGCTGCAGTCTGGCATAGGAATAGCCCTAGAGGTATATGTAGTGAGATTTGGAATTCTAATATAATGAGAAGTGATCTTTGAAGGCTTGGCTTTTCTCTTTTAGGGTTTTCCTAGGATAAATCTTATGTCATGCGATTATGAATCTTCGTTATCATTTTGTTGTTATTTGTATGTTACTGTCACGGACATGATGTTGGTTGCTTAAGGCTGCAAGGATGGACAGTTCTTCATTGGACCCTCCTACCTTGATTAGGCCAAGTGGTATCAGAGATGGTGTGAATCTGTTAGGAAGATACAAAGTTTTGGAAGAAAGTGGGGAACCCTAAAGTATAACAAGTTCCACCGTAGAAGGAGAGAAACCACCGCAAACAAAGAAGAATCACCACAAAAGAAAGATCAAGGAAAGACGAATCTGGGTAAGCTTTTCACATTAAGTTGTTTATATAATTTATTTCAATGGGGAAGATTAGAAAAATGGTGAAGAAAGAAAATGAAAACCTAATATGTAAGAAGGATATTCTGGAAGAAGAACTGTGTGAAATCAAAAGATATAACTAAGAATTGATGGAGAGGATAAGAGAACTAAGAGAAGACAAATATGATACTCTTGAAAAAGAATTGGAAAATATAAAAAGGAGGAATTTAGAATTATAAGAATAGTTAAAGTTGTTTGAGTATGTCAAAAGGAGTTTTGAAGAATCTGAAGAAGGACGCAAGTTGTTTGGTCACATTGGAAAGAGGAACATAAATCCAAGGGAAATTTTGGAGAAGTTGAAAATAGTTTACAAAGGAGTGAAATATCTGGATTGAAAGAATAGTTTAATCAGTTAGAGCAATCACTTGTATCATGCAAGGAAGAGAATGAAAGTCTACGATCTAAGCTTGAACTTTGTGATGTTTCTTGTGATAATAAGGATTTGTGTGATAGCACAAAAGCTTCTTTAGACAAGGAGGGTGAGGTTGAAGATAACCATGTAATTGAATCTACAGTTGCTGGTGATGGTATTCGTTTTAAGATCATGCAAAGAATGGGATGTGAAGGAAAAGGATTGGGAAAACATGAACAAGGAATTAGAGACCCTATTGAGCCAATAGTGAGACCAATAAATGAGGGCCTTGGATATATCCGAGTTGAAGAGGATAAGGGTATTGTCACAAGTTCAAACAAATCAGCTCAAGGAAAGAAAGGTATGCATTTTTATTATTGTAATAGACATGGACATGAAAATGACATGTGTTGGGATCTATACCCTTGCAAAATTTATGGATTAAGAAATTACTCTAAAAAGATGTGTTAGAATAAAACACAGAGGATAGAGTCTATGACAGATTGTATACAGAGGGATTATGGATGAATTGATGGATTGGAATGGAAGTATGTTACTTGTATGTTCAAAAGATTGTATAGACTGAAGTATTCATGTGTGGGAGAGAAGTCAAGTCAGCTACTAGGAGAAAGAGAACATGGATCAAGATGCAGAGAGGGAAGACCACATGAGGAGAAAAACAAGTAGAGTAATTCATACCACAAAGGGAGAGATGATAGGAGTTTCTATTGCAGTAATAGAGGAAGTCATAATTGTTACCGCAATAAAGGATACCAAAGGTATGAAAGAGAATTTGATAAAAGATCATTCAGAGGAACCTATTTTCAAGTATGGAGGCAAAAAATGTTGAGCATTGAATGTCACCTAGGGGCTATTGATGAAGGAGTAGTAGATATAAAATTAGAGATAATTGATATGAAGGAAGAACCTATTGAATCAACAAGTTCAAATGAGAAACTAGAAGAGGATGAAACATTGATCTTAAGAAGATTTTTTTGTGTAAATATGTACGAAGCATAACAAGTCAAAATATGGTAGAGAAGGAACATGTGCTGAGCATAACCAAAAAGGAGTTCACACCTTGGTGAAAGAAAGGATGACAAGGAATTCTACTGAAAGAGGAGGCCAGGTCATAAATTATAAAGTAGTAAAGAAAGTATGGGTGCAAAGAAGAGAGAAGTACATGGGCAACATATGTGGAGAAGAACTAGACAAATTCCACGTGTAGCTAGAACTAGAGGTTAGATAGTACTGTAGAGAGAATTTAAGGATATATTGACTAAACAGAGAAAGTAAAATGATTGTTTCAGAGTGTTATGAGATACTTGAGTCCTAGCTGATTAAAGTTGGTATATATGTACGAGGAATATATTAGTCCTAAGGTAGCCTACCGGTGTTGTCAATAGAGTGTTGAACTCTGAGGCAGTTACAATCTTGTAGCTAGACCACCGAGCCACCACTAATGAAGTCTGAGGTATGTTGCAAAGAAGACCTATACAGACCATCAACCCTAAGGTAGTGCATTGATTTGTGAAGAGATTACTGATCTGAGGTAGACTACAAGTTTTTTCAATAGATCGTTGACTATGAAGTAGTTACAATCTTGTAGACAGATCGTTGAATTGAGGCAGTATAAAGGATTTGGGAGTACATCACCAAATTTACCAATTTGATGAGTCTAATGTAGGGGTATCACTTTTTAATTAACCCTGAGAGTTTGATGTAGGAGCATCCAAAGCTCATTCCATTCACTAGGCATCTGGAAATCATTTTAGTCACTAGGTGTTGTGTTGTTAGCTATTAGAGGGTGTCCGCAGAGTCTATCACATTCTACCACAATTGAAGATATGGCCTTATGGTTTGGAGGTTATCTAGAGACAGCTATGAGGTATGCATGGTCCATGTTTGAGAGCTTAAAATTTATTGTAGAGTCTTTTAGAGTTAGTTGAGTGAGAACAAGTCATGTTCCTAAGAAAGGCCATCAGAGATAGAATTGGAAGCCACCGCATTTCACCATAGTTAAATTTCTAGTCTTGTGATTGGGAAGATAGATAGAGTTAGTTACGAGGTATGTTTGAACCAAGTTTCTCATGGATTAAGTTACTAGACAAATTGTTAGAGGCATCAGAGTGAAGACTGTGTTACTGCGTTGTAGGAAGAACGATTGTATAAAAGTCTAGGTGCTTGTGCTAGTGAATTGGGATTATGCAGCAAGAACTAAGATCTTGTAGAGATAAATTGGGGCCAGTGGAGATTATTTTCTGAAGTGCAGGGTGATATCTCATTCCTATATCACCGTATATGATTTTGGAGCTGAGAAGCAAGGCATCACACATTTCATGTTACATGTTCCATGTTACATGTTACACTTAAGGCCAACAAAGGTGATGTTTAGAAGGTTTATGGAGGATATATATAAGGGATAGAAGATATCTTCAATAGGGAGGACATAAGTGTGAAGAAGATGAATAATCTAAAAAGTGTGGGGGTGTGCTAAACCTTGAAGGGAGAAGAGAGTAGAGGATAGAGCAGAGAGTAGAGAAAATTGACATAGGGAAGATAGATGACTTGGAGGAATGATGTAATGTTTTTATTTGCATAAAATTTTGTAAGCCTGGATTGTGGTCTAGCATATGAATAGTTGTAGAGGCATATGCAATGAGATTTAGAATTGTAATATAATGAGAAGTGATCTTTGAAGGCTAGGTTTTTCCCTTTTAGGGTCTTCTCAGGATAAATCTTGTGTCATGTGATTATAAATCTCCCTTATCATTCTATTGTTATTATATGTTACTATTACATCTTTGTCATGATCATGATGTTGTTTGCTTAAGGCTGCAAGACTCGACAATAATTCATTGGACCCTCCTACCTTGACTGCATCATAACTTCATCAGGGAGCAATTGTTTTAAGGTAGAATAGAACATAAGATAGGCACACGAGCTTTCTAGAACCACATTCCCATAAGATATGTGTTCCCAAAAAACTACATTGCAACCCAAGGTTACCCCCAAACAAGGCAAACTGAGGTGATTCTACGAGCATGATGCACAATTTCTTGTGTAGTCATGGTATGATGCCTAGCACAGTAACAAGGTGCCACGTACACTGTACAAGTAAAAAGAAATAACACAAAGGGATCTACCTGACTGGCATTAGTATAGGAATGGTTCTATAATAGGAGATGTCTCAAGAATATAAATATTTGGAATTTTCATCATCCACTAGTTGGTAGGAATACAAAGACAAAGGAAGAAGAATCATATGAAATAAAATAAAATAAAACCATTTGGGTCAATAAGGGAGAATATAGAATCATCCTGTGCCTTGCATTGTCCCCAAGGGACACAACAACAAAGAAAATTATGACATATAGAGAAATGATGATACAAGTAGAGAGAATGTCACAATGAATTGCAGTTCCTTTGTATCCTTGTACCAACAAGGGTATTGAGGGTCATCCAAATAGAGCTTAACAACAACATAAAGAAAGTACCAAGCAACACAATATGGGGGAAAACAATCACATGCACTCATAAAATAATAAATAGGGACCACATTTATAAGTTGGCCTGAAGAAAATCATCTTCATCCCAATCTTGCTCATCACCAATTTGGGAAGGTGGACCAGATGTAAGAGGGATTATAGCAAGTGTGGTGTAAGGAACAAGAGCCATAATTGTATCATCCTTACCTTCAGATTCACTATCAGAATATATCACAATCAGTTCCATAGTAGCTTGAGAAGTATCTTCTTTTTCTAGAGGAGGCAAAGCATTAGTAGATATCTCTTTTGCATTCATTAGTGATAAATGCTTTCGAGGAGGGAGATTCTCCTCTCCTATAGGAAGATGGGTCATAGTATGATGACACTTTTTTCTCTCTCTTGTAGTTTTATTTCTCTTATCTTTATTCATGATGTTTGTTAAGGGGACTATGGTATCTTCCAACATGGGTTCCTTTTCTTCCCTTATTTTATGGACATTAGAAGAAACAATAGGAACCACCGAAGGTTGAGAGGCCATGGGGAAAGGGTTCCTCAATGTGATCTACTCTTCCTTCTCAACTTTTACAATAGGTGGAAGTACATGAGCATCCTCAAGTGGTTGGGAAACCTCAGAAAATAAAACACACGTAACTGAATGATTTCCACTAGTCTCTGTAGAGGGAGGTGGGGCAAAAGTAATATTTTGATTGCGAGGAGGTTTGTTTTATGCTTGAAGGTTGCCTTGTTGTCCCTAGAGGTATGGTGGAGGGGGAACCTCAGCATATTTACCAGACTCTCATGGATAGAGAAGGACCTTCGAGTTGGATGTAAATTCATTCACCACCTATGGGATAGGGGAACTATTGTCATAGCCTCAGAAGATTGAGGAGGTCTGGGAACATCACAAGGAGTAATGTTACTAAGAGACAACTCTATAATTTTATTTTTTTTAAAATTTTGATATGACAAAAATAATAGATTCTCTCTAGTTCAAATGACTCCAACTGGTTTGGGCCAGAAGTAGTCAAGTGTAAAGTGTCCATTATGAGTGATGGGTTGGTATCACTATGATGTACAACATGCACACATCTCTCAAATGGAAATTTTAAGCACTTATGAACCATAGAGGGGACTTCCTTCATGGAGTAGAGCCATGGGTGATCCAACTTCACATGAAATAAGTCTAATGTAGGAATGATGATAAAAGTAACATCCAACTTTCTTGGCCCAACCTTAACCTTGAGAATTATTGTACCAAGAATTGGAAGGATAGACCCATCATGTGCTCTAATTGCCATCTCTAATATATCCTAGGTATCTCAATGTAAACCTTGCATTTTAAGAAAATCTTTAGTTACTACATTTACCATGCAAATAGGATTGATCAGAGCACTTCGAATGGGTTTATCATTGATTCAACTAGTGATGTAAAGAGGTCCATCAAGAGATTCAATAGTAGCATCATGCTGAGTAAAAGATATAGCAGGTTTAGATTCTAGTCACTCTTTATGACGGTGAGCATCCACCATGTAAATATCTTCTTCATAATATTGTTCTTGAGATAGACTCACAACATTAGATTCATGAGGATAATGGATCAGTATATATTTGTATTTTTTGATTAGGAGAAGCCATCAACTTATTCCCTTTGTCCTTTACACTAGTAACCTTTATGACATTAAAATCAATCAGGTCTATAACTTCATGTTTAAGACATATACATCTTTTAGTGTCATGATAGGTCATGTGGTGAAATTGACAAAAGGCCTTCAAGTCAAAGGAAGATGCTTGCATCATCCTTGGATCGAGAGGTCTAATAGGTGGAAGTTTGATGAGATTATTTTTCAATAGTTACATCATTATAGAGTAGAGAGACTCTAATAATGGTGTGAAATATCATGTTTTAGGTTTCAATTTATAAGGGGCAGGAGCAGAAGATGATAAAACTGATACATGCTTTTGAATTCAATTAGATGATATTGTATTAACTTTGATGAAATTATTGTTGCATATCTTTTGAATGAATGATTATGTGGGCCTATGGATTGACCAACTAGAGCCAATGAGTTTTTATGATCATACTCACTAACTGAAAGTTGATAATTGCAAAGAGCCATGCAAAGATGGGTGAAGGAATCATAACACATCAAAAATATTTTGCCATGGATGTGAGGTTGTGTGTTTCCAATGAATATTGTTTGTACATCAAAATCTGAGATAGATTATTGTATTTGTGAGAAGAGGGCTTGATAACATCCCATGAATCAATTATCTTTTCTTTTATCTATTGTTTGCAATGAACCAAATCTGTCAAAGGGACTTGAGGTCAAATGTTCACTAGAAAATTTTCAAGGAATTTATTGACTAATTATGAAAAAGAAGTGATGGAATTCAGAGACAATGGGAAAAACCAATCCAAGGCTGTGTCTTTGAGTGACCTAGGAAAGAGTTTTGCCAAAATTGTGTCTTCAAAAAAGAAGTCACTAAACATTGTTGTAAAGGTTATCACATGGTTGTTAGGGTCTCCCTTCCCATTATATTTCTTGAAGTGAGGGGTTTCAAACTTCTCAAGAATTTGAGCTCTTAAGATGGAATAATACAAAGAGATACATATATAATGTGTTGTCATATTGGTTTTAGGTAGACTATTATGTATGCTAGCCAATTGTTGTTGGATAGAGGTCATGTTTTGCAACAATTGGTTAATGACAGGGTCAGAAGATGAACTAGGTAAAGATTGATATGAATTGGAAGGACTAGCTATCAACTGTGTTGAAGTATGAGTAGCCTTTTGGAAAGTTATAGGAGGTTTAGATGTAGGTGGAGTAACATTAGGTGTGGAATTTCTGTAATCATATGGAATGGTACTATAATGATGAATCAGATTCCTAGAGGACAACCGAACACATGTGGTAGCTCTATTACTTGGTTTTGTAGTTGTATTGAGAATGGCAAAAGTGTATGTAGCAAAAGGGGATGTCGATATGGGTGTTGACACTTGAGTCTGTATTAGATTTGAAGAAGTCACATTGGTGATGATTTCAGCACAACTAGCTGTCGACATAATGTTGTTATGAACTATGTGAGATAGGCTACATAAGACTTCCACTCCCTCTTGACCTTCAGGTAACAAACCTCTAAGAGTTGCAACAATAGGGATGACCTCCTTAGCTATATGTTTTGATCTTACAAATTGTTGAAAGTTAGCCAACTCAGTGTCTAACCTTTGAATTTGAGCTTCAGAAGCATGAGCGACAAGGTCATAAATGTCAATAGATTCTTGAGAAGTTGATGTTTCAGGGATAAGTATAGTAGGAAGTTGAGTGACTTGATAAAAAAATTTCAGATTATGATGTGTCAATAATAACATTAGAACCCATGATTCAAAAACTTCTTTGCACAAGAGTGTTAGAGTTGGGACACCAGGTGACAAAGCTCATAAAGTGTCTAGAAGCTTTAGCAACACACAAGATGCACAAATAGAACAAATGAATGATGAAGCAAAAGAGGGGTTTCAGTTTTTGTGTAAATGAAGCAATTTTTTATTTAAATATAGACAAACATAATGCACATAATATATCCTTGATCAACTTCAATTCTATTCAAATCCAACTAGATATCAAATAATGCTCAAATCAAACTCCAATTTCAATGCTTTTCAAAAATTGTTCCTAGTTTCAAATTTCAATGAAAGATGACATTTATAATTTATTAGAGGAAATTAAAATCAGATTTGAAATGCAAATGACAGCAGCAAATTTTGAAACAAAATATCAATTACAAATCGTAGATTTCAACATTAACCATGTTTTTATGAGAATGTTTTTTTTTTTTGACAAATCTTAGCAATGAAAGAGTTTCAAATGCACAATGTAGTAATATGAAATGATTCACTACTATAATACCAATCATATCTGATGCAAAAATCAGAAATTTACTTCATGCTATGAAGATCTAACCTTATGAAATGCAAATAAAGTGACAAATATGTTTTTTTCCAAATCTAGAATGAGATGTTTGTTTTCCAAATTTCACATGCAAAGATGCAAGAATGATTAGGTATAACAAATGAAAGTATTTTAAACAACCTAACAAGATCTAAAACAACTCACGAATCTATTTTCGTAGAAATGCAGGGTTTTTACAAACTCTGGTTTTGAAACTATGCAAAAATTAACTATATATGAATTCAAAACGATTCAACAAACTCCATCCCAATCAGATCTAAGGAAGAAAGAAAATCAGATTTGAAAGAAGAAGGATGCAAGACTGCAAGACAAGTTGGGTTCACCAAAATGTTGTGTGGAAAAGAGTGACTTAGCCTAAGGGATTAAACTCTAGGTCAAAACTCTCTTCTACCAAAAATTAGAACACAACCAAGCTTGGCTACTACCCATGGAGGAGAGTCAAACTACAGGGGTTCTATTCTTTTTTTGTATAGAGGAGCGTAAGCCAAATTCAATTAAATCCTAGCAAGAAAAATAAGGAAAATGACTAAACCTTAATTGACAAAGATCTGCTAATAACTAATTGTCCAGAACAGACATCAAAAATCTAAAAGCACAACATAAATTAGGAGACAGAGTAGAACCTAGATCTAGACTCAGGGCACAAAAGGACCAGGGTGCTTGGGTGCCCTAGACCATGATTAGGGTTTTATAGAAGATCTAAGTTTCACTAGATATGTACTTGCAAACCCTTTCTTCTTCTCAGATCTTATCTTCTGAAACCCATGTCTTCAACCTGCACACAAGAAAAGATGAAAAGGTTGTGCTATGTATAGGGGATTTCCTTAGTCAAACCCTGTGTTGGTGTTTCCACCTCCTCTACAGTGATGATTTGATCCAAGAGTGCATGCCCTAGGAGGGCAGAGGCTAGATTTGTAAAATATGATGAAAGTATGAATTAAAGTGCTAAAGATTACCACAAGGATTGAAACCCTAGTTGGAGTAGATGCTCAATATCATGTACCAACAAGGAGAGAGATAGAAATATCTTGAAACTTCCATGTAGACCTGCAAACAAACTTCATAACATCCACAAGCAAATAGCAATTCCAAGAATGAAGAACACTTTAGCATAGAAGATTAATCATGTAAGAAATTCCAATTGTTCTCTTGATAAGAAAGTAGTTTAAAATGAATTGTAAAACTCCTTTATATATGGAGTCCCACTCAAAAATAATGAATAAAACAAAATGAGGACGTCATGTACAAGCTAAGTAAGCATCCTAAGCTAACACCACAAGAGAGGGGATAAAGAAACCATCTGGGACCAAGGTTCTCGAGTGCCGTGGTACTTTAGCCCCACAAACTTAGATGAGTGTTTAATGTTGTGAGCTTAGGCCACTCCTAACTTTTTTTTGTTGGGTTTATTCATTGGGATCAAGATTTAATATTCTAATGGTCAAAAGGGTGTCGAAATAGGCCCTGAAATTAGTAAGGGTACACATTTTAGTCTATAAAATTTATTCCCCACTTTAGCATGGGTTTGAACTTACATTCAAACTCACACTAAAGTAAGGTTAAGACAAATTTCAAACATGAAAACATAGAATCCAAAAGAATTCTACCAAGTTGAAGACTATAGTAGCCCCGAAGCTTAGCATTCTAAGGTTACAAATGCACAAGACATAGCTACATAATTCACACATACATGGAGTACTACAAACACATATATAGAAATACACACAAAAGACACGCAATACACAAATAGTAATACACACATACACAATGCATACACACTTGACATGAAGCATACACACAAGGCACAAATTATACACATAAAACACATGAGAAAAATGATGAAGACACACAAGACACACAAAATAATTAAGAGAATACAAGTTCAAATAATACATCACATAAATCAACATGGAAATTAACATACAAGGCACATGACTCTGATGTTGGCTTGCTCTATCACTAGGAGTCATGCAGAGAGAAGTGCTCTCATGGATCACACACCAGTAAGGACCACCAAATTACTAGGTGACCATGACAAGTCACATGAAGCACATAGGCTATAAAACTTTTTTATACTAAGTGGCTAATGGACCAACAACCAAAATGAAACATAATAGGCTAGTGAGGACCACATAATCACTAAGTGAGTTTCATGTCGATTATAATGAACAAACATGTAATCAATAGAGCATAGCACGATGTATGTCCCCACCTTAAAGTGATTTCTAACTTGATGCAGAAGCATCTAGAATTAATTCCATTCACTAGGCATTCGAAAGTCATTTCAATCACTAGGTGTTGTGTTGTTAGCTACTAGAGGGTGTTAGCAGAGTCTACCACATTCTACCGCAATTAAAGATATGGCCTCGTAGTTTGGAGGTTAGCCAGAGACAACTATGAGGTATGCATGGTCCAAGTTTTAGAGCTTAAAAGTTACAACAGAGTCTTTTAGAGTTAACTGAGTGAGAAAAAATCATGTTCCTGACAAAGATCATCAGAGACAGAATTTGAAGCCACTGCATTTCACTGTAGTTAACTTTCTAGTCTTGTGGTTGGGAGGATAGATAGAGGTAGTCAAGAAGTATGTTTGATCCAAGTTTCTAGAGGATTGATTTACTAGACAAATGTTTAGAGGCATCAGAGTGAAGACTGTGTTACTGGGTTGTAGGAAGAATGATTGTATAAAGTTTGGGAGCTTATGCCAGTGAATTGAGATTATACGCCAGGAACTAAGATCATACAGAGGTAAATTAGGGCAAGTAGAGCTTATGTTATGAAGTGTACGGTGATAGCTCATTACTACATCACTGCATATGATTTGGGATCTAAAAAGCAAGGCATTACATGTTTCATGTTACATGTTACACTTAGGCTGACAAAGGTGATGTTTAGAAGGTTTGTGGAGGATATATATGAGGGATAGAAGATTGGTTCAAGGGGGAATGATGTAAGTGTGAAGAAGATGAATAATCTAGAAAGTGCAAAGTTGTACTAAACCTTGAAGGTAGTAGAGAGCAGAGGATAGAGCAGAGAGTAGAGAAAATAGACAGAGGGAAGATAGAGGACTTGGAGGAATGATGTAATATTTCTATTTGCATAAAATTTTGTAAGCCTGGACTGCAACCTAGCATATGAATATCCCTAGAGGTATATGTAGTGAGATTTGGAATTCTAATATAATGAGAAGTGATCTTTGAAGGCTTGGTTTTTTTGTTTTAGGGTTTTCCCAGGATAAATCTTATATCATGTGATTATCAATCTCCCTTATCATTTTATTGTTATTTGTATGTTACTATTACATCTTTGTCATGATCATGATGTTGGTTGCTTAAGGCTGCAAGGATGGACAGTCCTTCATTAGACCTTCCTACCTTGATTATGTCAAGTGGTATCAAAGTTGGTGTGAATCTATTGGGAAGATACAAAGTTTTGGAAGAAAGTGGGGAACCCTAAAGTATAACAAGTTCCACCATAGAAGGAGAGAAACCAACATAAAAAAGAAGAATCACCGGAAAAAAAAGATCAAGGAAAGACAAATCCAGGTAATCTTTTCACATTAAGTTGTTTGTATAATTTATTTCAATGGGAAAGATTGGAAGAATGGAAAACAAAGAAAATGAAAACCTAATATGTAAGAAGGATATTCTGGAAGAAGAATTGTGTGAAATCAAAAGATATAACTTAGAATTGATGGAGAGGATAAGAGAACTAGGAGAAGACAAATATGATACTCTTGAAAAAGAATTGGAAAATGTAAAAAGGAGGAATGGAGAATTATAAGAAGAGTTAAAATTGTTTGAGTATGTCAAAAGGAGTTTTGAAGAATTTGAAGAAGGATGCAAGTTGTTTGGTCACATTGAAAAGAGGAACATAAATCTAGGGGAAAGTTTAGAGAAGTTGAAAATAGTTTACAAAGGAGTGAAATATCTAGATTGAAATAATAGGTTAATCAGTTAGAGAAATCACTTGTATCATACAAGGAAGAGAATGAAAGTCTAAGATCTAAGCCTGAACTTTGTGATGTTTCTTGTGATAATAAGGATTTGTGTGATACTGTAGAAGCTTCTTTAGATAAGGAGGGTGAGCTTGAAGATAACCATGTAATTGAATCTGTAGTTGTTGGTGATGGTATTGGTTTTAAGATCATGCAAAGAATGGGATATGAAGGAAAAGGATTGGGAAAACATCAACAAGGAATTAGATACCCTATTGAGCCAATAGTGAGACCAATAAATGAGGGCCTTGGATATGTAAGAGTTGAAGAGGATAAGGGTGTTGTCACAAGTTCAAACAAATCAGCTCAAGGAAGGAAAGGTATGCATTTTTATTATTCTAATAGACACAGACATGAAAATGAAATGTGTTGGGATCTATACCCTTGTAAAATTTGTGGATTAAGAAATTACTCTAAAAATATGTGTTAGAATAAAACACAAAGGATAGAGTCTATGAAAGATTGTATACAGAGGGATTATGGATGGATTGATGGATTGGAATTGAAGTATGTTACTTGTATGTTCAAAAGGTTGTATAGACCGAAGTAGTCATGTGTGGGAGAGAAGTCAAGTTAGCTAGTAGGAGAAAGAGAACATGGATCAAGATGCAGAGAGGGAAGACCACATGAGGAGAAAAACGAGGAGAGTAATTCATACCACAGAGGGAGAGATGATAGGAGTTTCTATGGCAATAATTGAGGAAGTCATAATTCTTACCACAATAAAGGATACCAAAGGGATGAAAGAGAATTTGATAAAAGATCATTTGGAGGAACATGTTTTCAAGTATGGAGGAAAAAACTATCAAGCATTGAATGTCACCTAGGGGCTATTGATGAAGGATTAGTAGATATAATGCAGAGATAACTAATATGAAGGAAGAAACTATTGAATCACCAAGTTCAGATGAGAAACTGGAAGAGGATGAAACATTGATCTTAAGAAGATTTGTTTTTTGTAAATATGTGCGAAGCATAACAAGTCAAAATATGGTAGAGAAGGAACATGTATTGAGCATAACCAGAAAGGGGTTCATACCATGGTGAAAGAAAGGATGACAAGGAATTATACTAAAAGGAGGCTAGGTCATAAATTATATTGCAATAAAGAAAATATGGGTGCAAAGTAGAGAGAAGTATAGGGGTAACATATGTGGAGAAGAACCAAACAAATTCCATGTGTAGCTAGAGCCAGAGGTTAGATAGTACTATATAGAGAAATTAAGGATGTATTGACTAAAAAGAGAAAGTAAAATAATTGTTTTAGAGTGTTACGAGATCCTTGACTCCTAGCTGATTAAAATTGGTATCTGTGTATGAGGAATGTATTGGGCCTGAGGCCACCTACCGGTGTTGTCAATAGAGCACTGAACTCTGAGGTAGTTGCAACCTTGTAGCTAGACCACTAAGCCACCACTAATGAAGACTTGAGGTATCTTGCAAAGAAGATCTATATAGACCATTAACCCTGAGGCAGTAGAGTTATTTGTGAAGAGATTGCTGACCTGAGGTAGCCTACAAGTTTTGTCAATAGATCTCTAACTATGAAGTAGTTGCAATCTTGTAGATAGATCGCCGAACTGAGGCAATAGCAAGGATTTGGGAGTAGATCACCAAATTTACCAATTTGATGAGTCTAATGTAGGGGCATCACTTTTTATTTAACCATGAGAGTTTGATGCAGGAGCATCCAGAGCTCATTCCATTCACTAGGCATCTGGAAGTCATTTTAGTCACTAGGTGTTGTGGTGTTATCTATTGGAGGGTGTCAGCAGAGTCTACCGCATTCTACCATAATTGAATAGATGGCCTCGTGGTTTGGAGGTTTCTAGAGGTAGCTATGAGGTATGCATGGTCCATGTTTGAGAGATTAAAAGTTATTGCAGAGTCTTTCAGAGTTAGCTGAGTGAGAACAAGTCATGTTCCTGAGAAAGGTCATCAGAGATATAATTGGAAGCCACAGCGTTTCATTGTAGTTAAGTTTCTAGTCTTGCAGTTGGGAGGATAAATAGAGTTAGTCAGGAGGTATATTTGATCCAATTTTTTGGAGGATTAAGTTATTGGACAAATTGTTAGAGGCATTAGAGTGAAGACTATGTTACTGCATTGCAGGAAGAATGATTGTATAAAAGTCTATGTGCTTGTGCTAGTGAATTGGGATTATGCGCTAAGAACTAAGATTGTGTAGAGGTAAATTGGGGCTAGTGGAGATTATTTTATGAAGCGCAAGGTGATATCTCATTCCTACATCACTGTATATTATTTGGGAGTTGAAAAGGAAGGCATTACATATTTCATGTTACATGTTACACTTAGGCTGACAAAGGTGATGTTTAGAAGGTTTGTGGAGGATATATATATATATATATATATATATATATATATATATATATATATATATATATATATATATATATATATATATAAGGGATAGAAGATTTCTTCAATGGGGAGGACATAAGTGTGAAGAAGATGAATAATCTAAAAAGTGTGGGGTTGTGCTAAACCTTGAAGGAAGAAGAGAGTAGAGGATAGAGAAGAGAGTAGAGAAAATTGATAGAGGGAAGATAGAGGACTTGGAGGAATGATGTAATGTTTCTATTTGCATAAAATTTTGTAAACCTGGACTGCAGCCTAGCATATGAATAGTTTTAGAGGCATATGCAATGAGATTTGGAATTCTAGTATAATGAGAAGTGATCTTTGAAGGCTAGGTTTTTCCCTTTTAGGGTCTTCTCAGGATAAATCTTGTGTCATGTGATTATGAATCTCCCTTATCATTCTATTGTTATTGTATGTTATTGTTACATCTTTTTCATGATCGTGATGTTGGTTGCTTAAGACTGCACGGCTCGACAATCATTCATTGGACCCTCCTACCTTGACTACGTCATAACTCCATAAGGGAACAATTGTTTTGAGGTAGAATAGAACATAAGATAGGTACAAGAGCTTTCCAGAACCACATTCCCATAAGCTATGTGTTCCCAAAAAATTACATTGCAATAGAAGGTTGCCCCCAAACAAGACAAACTATGGTGATTCTATGAGCATGATGGACAATTTCTTGTGTAGTCATGGTATGATGCCTAGCATAGCAACAAGGTACAACATACACTATACAAGTAAAAAGAAGTAACACAAAGGGATCTACCTAACAGGATTAGTATAGGAATGGTTCTATAATAGGAGAAGTCTCAAGAATATAAATATTTGGAATTGTCATCATCTACTAGTTAGTAGGACTAAAAAGACAAAGGAATAAGAATCATATGAAATCAAACAAAATAAAACAATTTTTGTCAATAAGGGAGAATGCATAATTATCCTACACCTTGCATCATCCCCAAGGGACACAACAATAAAGCAAATTATGACATATATAAAAATTATGATACAAGTAGAGAGAATGTCACAATGAATTTCAGTTCCTTTGTATCCTTGTACCAACAAGGGTCATGAGGGTCATCCAAATAGATCTTAAAAACAACATAAAGAAAGCACCAAGCAACACAATATGGGGGAAAAAAATCACATTCACTCATAACACAATAAATAGGGACCACATTTACAAGTTGTTCTAAAGAAAATCATCTTCCTCCCAATCTTGCTCATCACCAATTTGGGAAGGTGGACCAAATGT
Source organism: Cunninghamia lanceolata (assembly GCA_027924645.1). NCBI lineage: Eukaryota > Viridiplantae > Streptophyta > Pinopsida > Cupressales > Cupressaceae > Cunninghamia > Cunninghamia lanceolata. Next base: position 5,935,755 of record BSBN01000155.1, read on the forward strand.
AAGAGGCACTATAGCAAGTGTGGTGTAAGGAACAAGAGCCATACTTGTATCTTCCTTACCTTCAGATTGGCTGTCAAAATATATCACAATCAGTTCCACAGTAGCTTGAGAAGTATCTTCTTTTCTAGAGGAGGCAAAACATCAGTAGATATCTCTTTCACATTTGTCAGTGATCAATGCTTGCAAGGAGGGAGATTCTCCTCTCCTATAACAAGATGGGCCATGGTATGATGACACTTTTTTCTTTCTCTTGTAGTTTTATTTCTCTTATCTTTATTCATGATGTTTGTTAAGGGGACCATGGTATTTTCCAACATGGCTTCCTTTTCTTCCCTTATTTTATGGACATTAGAAGAAACAAGAGGAACCACTGAAGGTTGAGAGGCCATGGGGAAAGGGTTCCTCAATGTGAGCTACTCTTCCTTCTCAACTTGTCAAACAGGTGGAAGTACGTAAGCTTCCTCAAGTGGTTGGGAAACCTCAGGAAATAAAACACATGCAACATGATTGATTTCCACTAGTCTTCGTAGAGGGAGGTGGGACAAAAGCAATATTTAGATTGCGGGGAGGTTTGTTTTGTACTTGAAGGTTGCCTTGTTGTCCCTGGAGGTATGGTGGAGGGGGAACCTTATCATATTTACTAGACTCTCATGGATAGGGAAAGACCTTCAATTTGGACATACATTCATTCACCACCTGCAGGATAGGGGAACTAGTGTCGTAGCCTCAGAAGATTGAGGAGGTCTAGGGACATCATAATGAGTTATGTTACTAATCGACAACTCTATGATTTTCTTTACTTTAAAATTTTGATATGACAAAAAGAATAGATCCTCTCTAGTTCAAATAACTCCAACTAGTTTGGGCCAGAAGTAGTCAAGTGTAAAGTGTCCATTATGAGCAACTGGTTGGTATCAAGTGTGATCTACAACATGCACACATTTGTCAAATGGAAATTTCAAGAACTTATGAACCATAGAGGGGACTTCCTTCATGGAGCGGAGCCATGGGTGATCCAACTTCACATGAAATAAGTCTGATGTAGGAATGATGACAAAAGTAACATCCAACTTTCTTGGCCCAACCTTAACTTTGAGAATTTTTACACCAAGAGTTGGAAGGATAGACCCATCATGTGCTCTAATTGCCATCTTTGATACATCATAGGTATCTTGATGTAAACCATGCATGTAAAGAAACTCTTCAGTCAATACATTTACCATGCAAATAGGATTGATCATAGCACCTCGAATAGGTTTTTCATTGATTTGACTAGTGATGTAAAGAGGGCCATTAGGAGATTCAATAGTAGCATCATGTGGAGTAAAAGATATAGCAGGTTTAGATTCCACTCACTCTTTATGACAGCGAGCATCCACTATGCAAATATCTTCTTCATAATCTTGTTCTTGAGATAGACTCACAACATTAGATTCATGAGGAGGTAATGGATCAGTATATATTTATATTTTTTTATTAGGAGAATCCATCAACTTATTCCCTTTGTCATTTACATCAGTGACCTCGATGACATTAAAATCAATGAGGTCTATAAATTCATGTTTAAGACATATACATCTTTTAGTGTCATGATAGGTCATGTGGTGAAATTGACAAAAGGCCTTCAAGTCAAAGGAAGAAGCTTGCATCTTCCTTAGATCGAGAGGTCTAATAGGTGGAAGTTTGATGAGATTATTTTTCAATAGTTGCACCATTATAGAGTAGAGAGACTCTGATAATGGTGTAAAAATTCTTGTTTTAGGTTTCAATTTATATGATATTGTATTAACTTTGATGAAATTCTTGTTGTACATCTTTTGAATGAATGATTATGCAGGCCTTTGGATTGACCAACTAGAGCCAATGAGTTTTTATGATCATATTGACTAACTAAAAGCTGATAATTGTGAAGAGCCATGTAAAGATGAGTGAAGGAATCATAACGCATCAAAAAGATTTTGTCATGGATGTGAGGTTGTGAGTTTCCAATGAATATTCTTTGTACATAAACATCCGAGATAGAATATTGTATTTGTGAGAAGAGGGCTTGATAACATCCCATAAATTAGTTATCTTTTCTTTTATCCCTTGTTTGCAATGAACCAAGTGTGTGAAAAGGACTTAAGGTCAAATGTTCGCTTGAAAATTTTCAAGGAATTTATTAACTAATTGTGAAAAGATGTGATGGAATTTAGAGGCAATGAGAAAAACCAATCCAAGGATGTGTCCTTGAGTGACCTAGGAAAGAGTTTTGCCAAAATTGTGTCTTCAAAGAAGAAGTCACTAAACGTCACTGTAAAGGCTATCACATGGTTGTTAAGGTCTCCCTTCCCATTATATTTCTTGAAGTGAGGGGTTTCAAACTTCTCAAGAATTTGAGCTCTTAAGATGGAATAATACAAAGGGCTACATATATAATGTGTCGTCATATTGGTTTTAGGCAGACTATTATGTATGCTAGCCAATTCTTGTTCGATGGATGTCATGTTTTGCAACAATTGGTTAATGACAGGGTTGGAAGATGAACCAGGTAAAGATTGATATGAATTGAAAGGACTAGCTGTCAACTGTGTTGAAGTATGAGTAGACTTTTGGAAAGTGATAGGAGGTTTAGATTTAAGTGGAGTAACATTAGGTGTGGAATTGATGTAATCATATGGAATGGTACTATAATGATGAATCGAATTCCCAAAGGACAACCGAACACATGTGGTAGCACTATTACTTGGTTTTGTAGTTGTATTGAGAATGACAAAAGTGTATGTAGGAAATGGGGATGTCGATATGGGTGCTGGCACTTGAGTCCGTATAAGATTTGAAGAAGTCACATTGGTGATGATTTCAGCAAAACTAGATGCTGACATAATGTTGTTATTCACTATGTAAGTTAGGCCATGCAAGAGTTCCACTCCCTCTTGACCTTCAGGTAACAAACCTCTAAGAGTCACAACAATAGGGATGACCTCCTTAGCTATATGTTTTGATCTTAGAAATTGCTGAAAGTTAGCCAACCCAGTGTCTAACCTTTGAATTTGAGCTTCGGGAGCATAAGCAACAAGGTCATAAATGTCAATAGATTCTTGAGAAGTTGATGTTTCAGGGATAAGTATAGTAGGAAGTTGTTTGACTTGATAAAAAAAATTTAGATTATGATGTGTCAACATTAAAATTAGAACCCATGATTCAAAGACTTCTTTACATAAGAGTGTTAGAGTTGGGACACTAGGTGACAAAGCTCATAAAGCACTTGCAAGCTTTAGTAACACACAAGATGCACAAATAGAACAAATGAATGATGTAGCAAAAGAAGGGTTTCAGATTTTGTGTAAACGAAGCAATATTTTGTTTAAATGTAGACATACATAATGCACATAATATATCCTTGATCAACTTCAATTCTATTCAAATCCAACTAGATATCAAATAATGCTCAAATGAAACTCCAATTTCAATGCTTTTAAAAAAAAAGCCTAGTTTCAAATTTCAATGAAAGATGACATTTATAATTTAGTAGAGGAAAGCAAAATCAGATTTGAAATACAAATGATAGCATCAAATTTTGAAATAAAATATCAATTACAAGTCCTAGATTTTAACATCAACTATGTTTTTATGAGAATGCTTTTGTTTTTACAAATCTTAGCAATGAAAGAGTTTCAAATGCACAATGTAGTAATATGAAATGATTCATTACTATAATACCAATCATATCTGATGTAAAAATTAGAAATTTACTTCATTCTATGAAGATCTAACCTTATGAAATGTAAACAAAGTGACAAATATGTTTTATTCCAAATCTAGAATGAGATGTTTGTTTTCCAAATTTCAGATGAAAAGATGCAAGAATGTTCTAAACACCAAGAATGATTAGGTATTGTTGGTTAACGGATTTGTCACCTAAATCTATATTCTCACACCTGGACAGATGACAAATGTAATCAACAGTTGAACCTGATATATTGATGTTTTATATGGGCTCTCTGTTTATTTAACAAGGCACAATTACGTTCTACTGATTTTCTCAGGAATGTGACCTAGGATTACTTTTGACAAGAAAGAAAAACAAAGGTAGAGCTTTTGACCAGAAAGCTATAAAGGATGATTTATGATCCTAAATCTAACACAAGAAGTTCATAGACTTCCAACCACGACAGAATAATTTGAAATATTACACACAAATAAAATCATTGTCTTGAAATAAGATACCAACAAATAAATTACTTAAAGAAGTGAGCAAGAATCAATAATATCCGATGACCATAATACATGCACATCATTAATACCAATGGAAAGATATCCAACATAAGAAGAACATCATCTCAAAATAATCATAGCACAAACTCCATAATCTTCTGAAACTCCACAATATTAAATATATTTCATATATCATAGAAAGCAGAAACACAGTACTACTATCACCCTTCCGAGAAAATCAATTTTTTTTGCCAAAAAGAAGAGTCCTTAGTTCAACTTGCTATCCAAAATATATAGCTAAGCCAAACATAACCATTCAAAACAACCACAACAGTTTCTTGAAAACAACCGATTAAAGATTGTTTTTAAACAATAATAAAGAGGGCCCTCTAGAGCTAATAGTTTTTGAGAAAATTAAAATAACTTGTAAATAAAATTAGATGCTAAATTAATCTAAGATTTGCAAGTCCACGTCACCATCATCCACTTCATCCGTCTCTTTGCCTTCTCCTGACTGCTAGCTTTTCTTGTTGACACTTCACCACACCTGAGGTACCTGTGCCCATAACTTGGCTTTATACGTCCTATATTTGTTAATAATTAGCATTAGTACCGTGCCAGGTGGAGATCCAGTCATGCTAATTCAGTGCTTCTTCTTCATAATGGTTATGTCAAGATCAGTCACCTTGCGACGTATATCCTCTATGTTGTTCTTGTAAGTATTGATATAGGCTACCGTTTTAGAGAGCTTGCACAATGATTCCTCTATTATAGCACTGTAATTTACTATATCTTCCTTCACCACCTTTTTGAAATTCTATTTAATTGTTTTGACGTCCAGCAACCTTTCATCATTAGACTCGTTGGCTTCTATATCTAGAGCAGCAAAGTCCCTTTTTATCCTTATCATCTCATTATAATAAATTGCTACTTCTTTTCCTATTTCTTCTTTAGTTGCTGTGATTACACAAATTTTCCACTCTAATGTATCAGCCCACATATCAATCTCCAATTCTTTGGTGTCAACAATAATCTCTTTAGCCAATAAGATGCCAGGATCCATGCTAGCAATCTCATGTACTTCCTTGGAGAATATGTTCAGAGTGGTGTGATCGCTTCAGACCTTCTCAAACTCTGTTATTAAAACCTCTTTCTTAGCATGGATAAAATCAAACAACTTCCCATCAAATACAACCTTTTCAGTCAATTGTTCCATAGCTTGCCTTAGAGATAAAGAAGTTTTAATTTGCTGAAGTAGATTTGGGTCAAGAGTGGGAATTTTAACAGTAGAAGAAGTTCCAATAGAAGGAGAAATAATCTCAGAAATTGAATTAGCAAAAGAAGACAAGGAGTTCACATGCGCTAATAGCCTTGAATTTTCCTCTTGCAGATCTTTCACCCTCTTGGAAATATTGCCCACTGAACAATGCATGTGATACAGGTCACCCTCGATGGTCGCTAAGGCCTAGATCCACCTGACTTACTCTGAATTCGGCCTCAGTTATCTCATCTTCATTCTTCCCCACTAAAGGGTCTGCAATTTCCAAAAATTGGTTACCTAAGGAGGTACCAGTCACCATCTTGGACATTCTTTTCGCACATTTAGGTTTTAGAACCATTTGTAGCAGACTGGAAATAGTATCAATACCATCATCAGGTAGAGTAGTACATCTTTTCTTCTTCTGGACTACCTTCTTTAACCAGTTAGGAAATGATACTGGTGCATTGTCAGCATCGGTAGTTGCTACCATCTACACAGGATGAGGATTTTGTATACACATCTCCTTTCATTGTGGTGAATTAGGCAGGCTAAGCAATGAATGTAGCAAATTGTCTCCTAATTGTGAGAAGATAAGGGAATCAGAATCACTTGCTTGGTTACTTGGTAAGGGCATATGGTCATCCTTAGATGATAGGGCTGCCAATCTGGTATTTCTTTTTGTGACTTGAATGTCCTATTCACATGTAGTTTTCAATTTGCCAAGCTCCTCAGGTGGGTCTTCACCATCACCATTAGGCAGTGAACCAACTTTTGTAAGTTTGGGTCTAAACTAGGTGCTCTCCTGTGTGAGGTGGCAGTATGGGAACTGGATTGATTTTGAGAAGCTGAGTCTTTAGGTGTAGATGAGCCAACACACTCTTTAGACTTTGCTCCCAACCATTTTTCAGTTCTTCTCAAAACATTGAATGACAATAGTATGATATTTGTGACTTCTTTCATTGACCAATCTATCAGAAGCAAGGGAGCCTCAGACACTTCACTGTATTCTTCACTCAGAATATCTAAAAAATCATCAACCATATCTGGGACCTAAATATTCAACTTAAGGCACGGACCTGATTGATAGTCAATCTCATCAATTTACTTCTTTAAACTTCCCTTTTGTCTGCACAATCCTCCTAGAAATCTTCAAGTTGAGGAGTATGTAAATAGGAACCCCCTCCGTGCATATGCTCTTTTATGAAATTCTTACTGTCAAACACCGTGTGAGGAGACAAACAATGGAAACTAAATTTAGACAAAACCTTTTCAACATTTCAAATAATTTCATTGTTCTTGTAGGAATAGAAAGGTAAGGACATAGGAAACAAATACCCCTTCTTCATCATCATCTGATACTTGACATTAACAACATCTATTTGGTGACAAACTTCCAGCAACACCAAATAATTGGAAGGGTATTGAGGCAATTTCAATGGGGCATTTTCATAACCCCCAATTCTCAAATAAGAGAAATGATCAAACTGGACATAGATGCTTCCAGATTTTGTGACCAAAGTGAAAGCTTCTATAGAAAATCTCCTCTCTATTGAACCATCAATTCTTTTTGTTAACATCATGAAAAATGCATCATTCACATGACATAAATCTTTCATACCTTCATTTCTTTGCAACTAAGGGAAGATTTGATGCATAGGTGTGTTGGCTGAAGAACTCCTCTAGGTTCTTAAACTGGGCCAAGCAACTTCTCTCCAGGTCAAAATGTAAACTAGCTAAGAACACATTTGAAAGATCGGGCTTCGTGTGAAATTCATTAACTTTCATGTAGACAATTACTGATAATCTTTGGCCAATCAATTTGATGGTCCCCACAAATTAACAGGATAAACCTACACATCCAGAATTTAGAAACATTTGACTCAGGGTTGCCCATCACCCTATTCAGCTAAGTTATCATATCAGAGATCTCCTCCTTGAAATGACTTTTTCTTAAGTTCGCAGGTAGCCAAGATTTTCCAGTTTTTGCCACCTCTAACCAGTTCTTGGCCACACAAGTACGACACCAGTCTTTCTTTTCATTGTAAAAATTCCAGGCTAAGGACACAAAAACTTCTTCATCACATTCGTACTCTTCTAAATCAAAGGCTAGGGCAACAGACTCGGAATTAATTCTTGCTACAACAGTACCACTGGGAGTTTTTTTTTGGGATTTTGGAAAATAAGCATTTGCACATGCAACCATTAATTCTAGACAAGGCATGGGGAGAGGAAAGCCACCTGCCTTGTGCAAACTGCTACTGATGACTTTGTCTACTAGAGGGGTTCTCTTCTTGAATTGTATCCTTTCCTAAAAGTCATTTAAATCAACATGACCCAAATTTGTATCTCTCACTCCTACCAGGCCATTTTCTATAATAGAAGCTACAGGGGCTCCTTGAAACTTATATTTCATTCGTATAGTTTCTAGAAACTAGGTTATGAGGAGCTCAGAGGTATATGCAGATAATAGAGAATGGGGCCAAATACTTGCAAAGAATTCTTTAAATATATTCATGGAAGATAGAAATCTATAACATCTGTGAGAAGATATGCGATTTTATAGAGAAGGAAAAGCTATTGACTTTACTCACCTGTGAGAATATAATTGATTTGAAATTCCACATGCAGCGAGCTAGCTATTCATTCCTCTACAACGTATTCTTTAGCTCATAATAACACCTTAGCTTTTCAAGTCACTTCTCATAATCTTCACATTAAATCTTGGAGGCGAGTGTATCATTAGAAATCATAAATGCATGCCTTGACTTTCCCTCTAATAAATGTGCCACTATGTCTACACGTACTTCAAATTGAATGCATAGCAACAAGTGTCATTCCTCCATACAAATATGTCAGCGTAGCCAAAAATTTCTTAAGAAATAGTCTCAAGTGAAATTGACAAGTCAGGTAAAATATGAACTTTTGAACTAAGGCTTGAAGATTCAAGACTTCAAGAAATCTCCAACCCCTCAACTACACAGGGAAAGAAATTTTTTACAAAGATTTGAGACAAATTTGGAGAATTGGAAGACCAAGGGAAGTCGGGATGTCAGGCATTTCATGGACTTGTGAAACCACCGACCAAAGTTCAAAGATGTAAAGGGCCGCTGACTCATGAATGCGACTAAGTAAAATTTACCCGAGGGAGTGAAAAATATATATAGAATAGACATAGACTAGATTCGAGGTAAGAAATTTCTCTAATTAGCAACAAAGACTCGGGAGGATGCAGAGAACTCAAACAAAACATGACCAACATGCCTTATTCCAGGGGCAATAGAGTCACACCAAAAATGAAACAGCACACAACAAAAAGGGGAGAAGGGGAAAGAAACTATAGTATAGGACCAGACTCAGAAACCCTACCAATTGCATAATTTTAAATCTTGCCCATTATAGGCAAGAGATAATGGTGTTCCATCAGGATATGCCAATAGAAAAGTATTTTCTCCCACAACTTCTCTGATTTGGAAGGGGCCTTTCCATAAAGAATCAAACTTCTTGCATGCACCTTTTGGTTCTCTTCTACGATCCCATAAGAGCACAGAGTCTTCAACTACGAAAGTCCTTTGCTTAGCCCTTTTATCAAAAATTTTCTTTATAGTTTGTTGATGTTTAACAATCCTATCCACAGTAACTTCTCTCTATTCCTCCAGTTTCTGTAAGTACAGAATTCTCTTTTCTAGGGCTGACTGGAATTGTTCATCTTTAATTGCTTTTTGTAGATTTAATGTAGATAGCTCCAAGGGAATAGGAATTGCATTGTCAATACCATAAACAAGTTGAAAAGGACACTTACCAATTTCCCTCTTAAATGTTATCCTATCAGCCCAAAGAGCATCATATAAATGCTTATGCCATCCTTTTTGATTCTCTTCAACTAGCTTCTTAACAATAGAGATGAGGTTTTTATTGTTAGACTCCGCTTGACCATTACCTTGTGGGTAATAATCAGGTGAATGGGATAAGCTGATACCAAAATCATAACATAAGAGGGTAATTTTTGTAGAGGAAAAGCTCGGAGTGTTATCAATCACTAGCTTCTTGGGTACACCAAATCTGATTATGATATTTTCTTTACGAAAAACACAGACCACTTCAGAGGTAGTACTTTTGAATGGTATAACCTCCACCCATTTAGTGAAATAATCAGTAGTAGTCAAAATGTGAGTATGCCCAACACTCAAGTTGGGATTAATTGGCCTAATAAAGTCTAAACCCCATTGCTAGAAAGGTTCATCTATAACCATTGGCTTCAAAGGTAATGCGGCTAACTGTGGTCGGCCTACAAATTTTGAACAATTTTCACACTTCGATACCCATTCATAAGCATCTTTAAAAATCTTAGGCTAGTAGAAACATTGTCTTAATATTTTGAAAGTTGTTATAGACATAGAGAAATTTCCTCCATAGGCTTCATTATGGAAAACTTCCAGTAGCTTCTTCTGTTGATCTTTGTCCACACACCTTAAGAAGGTTTCATCAATTCCCTTTTTATACAAATTACCTTTCCAAATAACATACTTATGTGCCTTGAGTTTTAGGTTTTTCTTCCCCTTTGCCAAAAGGTGGTATGGACAAACACCATAGGTTAAGAAGTAGGAAACATTAGAAAACCATTCATCAGTGTTGCTAGTGCAAACAACCAAGGGTACCTCTTCTCTGGCTTCCTCCCTATTTTCATAAATCATCTTACACAATCCTTTACCCTGAACCAGATTAGTAGGTTTGATTTCAACATCGTACTCTTGCACTTTAGCGATCCAATTTCCCCTGTTGTTACACTCAATCTCTTGTTGAGTTAGTATACTTTTGATCGTAGATTCTGGAACATACACCATAGTGTGTGAGTGTAAGATATAGAACCAAAAGCTCTTAAATGCCTTCACCACTACGTAGGCATGCTTTTCCAAGGTGGAATATTTAAGTTCATAGTTATTTAAGGGCACACTCATGAAAGCAATAGGAGCTTCAATTCCTTGTTCATTCTTTTGTAATAATAGAGATGATAGGGTATGCTCAGAAGCATAACAGTAGACAATAAAATCTTTTTGGAAGTCAGGGTGCACAAGTGTGGGTGCATTAGCAATTGCTCCTTTAATTTCTTCAAATGCCATCTTTCCTTCAATATTCCAACTAAAAACAGGTTTGTTTTTCATCATTTCTACAATGTGTTTGGTCAACTCAGCAAAATCAAGAACAAATCTTCTCAAAAAATTTACCTAACTGAAAAAGGACCTCGTGTTATTCTTAGTTGCAGGTAGGATTAGTTGCTAAATAGCCTTGATCCTTTCTAGATCGATCTTTATCCCATCCTTTGAGACAATGTGGCCCAATAATTTACCTTCAGTGACTGTAAAGATTGACTTTTTAGGATTTAGGGAAATATTGTTCTCTCTGCATCACTGCAAACCACTTCTAAGTCATGCAAGTGATTAGACCTCTTTTTTGAGAAAACTGTCAAGTCATCAAGATATACAACAATGATTTTGTTTTTCAAATTTACAAAAGTTAAATCCATTGCTCTCTAAAATGTGGCTCCAGTATTTATGAGACCAAAAGGCATCCTGTTATATGCAAACACACCAATGGGGGTAGTGAAAACTATTTTATGTTGATCTTCTCGGGCTACCTCAATTTGGTTATATCTGGAAAATCCATCAAGCATAGACATCATTTCTGCACTAGACACAGTCTGCAAAATATGATCCATAATTGGCAAAGGATAATTATCTTTTAGGGAGGCTTGGTTTAAATTTCTAAAATCTACACATATCCAAATCTCTCCATTCTTCTTTCTAATGGGCACTATATTTGCCACCTAGGTAGAGTGATGGATATGGTAGACAATTTTGGCCTTCAACATCTTATCAATTTTATTGAAGATAGCCTCCGCTATTTTTGGATTATAGGTCCTCTATTTTTTCCTAAAAGGTGTAGTACCAGGTTTCAAGGGAATATGATGTTGCATTTCTCCATTCTTGAATGTTTTTAGATCAACATAACGCTAAGAAAAAATGTCCTTATATCTAATGAGAAGGGATATCAAATATTCTCTTTCCTCTTTAGAAAAACACTTACCAATATAGACAATCTTTTGATCAATTTTCGTACCAATGTTCACCTTGTCATAATCAACTGAGGTTGTTATTGAAATTTTATCCTGCCTTTTTGGTGCAGGAGCACCAAGATATCTATGACTTGTTTGATCTTCAAGTTGTTTTGTTTTGCTTTAATAAGGTCATTATAGACCATAATTGATGTAATAGGGTCTAGAAAATACCATTTTTATGTCTTAAAGTCATTCAAGGGTCAAGTGATTAAATATTGTTAAAAGTGTCATAATGTTGTGTATGCAAACTACACTTTTTGTCCATTCTAGAGGAATCTAACGGTTATATCCTCCAAAATATGGTTAAATCAGTTGAAAAATAGTTTTTAATTGATGTAATAAACCTACACACGAATGCACAAGTGGTAGCACGAATTTGGTGAAGGAAGAACATCAATAAACTTTGTTTTTTCTGTTGAAACTCATTTTTTCTACATTTTTCACTGTTACAGACCATACCACGGCCCTGTATGGACTTTTGATGACATGAAACTCACATGGTATGATAGAGAATTGAGTTAAGCTTCATTTGAGCTAATTTTGGAAGATTTTCATTGAGTTTTGAGTAAGTTCTATCTATTTTTCTGAAAACTGCCTGTTAGTTGTTAAAACAGGGATTTTGAGAGGCTACAATGCATTTTTGGACCTTTCCATGGATTTAGGATCTTAATTCTCATGGAATAGGTCCTTAATAACATGTATAATAGGTTTTTTAACCCTGACAAGGCAGGAGGAGTGCAAAGAAGAAGGTGATCACCGTTGGAAGTCAAAGATTGCATGTGGAAGAGCATTGAAATGGTGGCTCAGTTATAGCAGCAGGAGTTTGGCCTTGACAAGGTGATGGTTTTATGTTTTGTGTTGTTTAATATGGTCAAGGATATGGTGTTAGACCTTTGAATGAGGTCTGGAAGTGACTAGAGTTGGGAGATCTAGTAAAACCTAGGTTTTTAGGCCTAGAAAGGGGGGTTTTGTATTTCAAACACTAAATGAGCAAATCACGGTCTAAAACATAGAAAATACTTTGTTTTAGATCCTCTCCTAAGACTGTTTCAAGGTTTGGAGTGAGTGGGACAAGTATTTCATAGGGTTCCTTTGTAAAGTGGGCGGATTAGGCCTTGTAGGAAGACAACAGGGTGTTAGGACAGTCAAGGTTTGTACAAAACAACAATACCTGAGTTTGGGATATGTTATAGAAATTGATAAAGGGTATCTAGATCAGTCATTAGGTTTGGAAGTGCTTTGGGAAAGTTTGGAGAAAAATGCAATTTAGTCGCTGAACAGGGCTACTAGGATTAGGCCTAGTCAAGTGGAATTGTCAAGAACCAAGCAAAATGGTGTATGAAACTTGTTGAACCTTATTGGTTGGGGTAGGTTGAGACCCTAGAAGGTAGAATATTTCATTTGAGAAGTTGGAATCCAAATTAGAGCCCTTTGGTGGAGTTTAAGGCAAAGAGAAGACTAGTGAAGTCTTATTGATTGAAGCCCACACTAGATTGAAATCTTTTGTTCTGGTTAAATTATCTCTAAGACTTGACACCTTTGCATCATAGTGGTATCAGAGTAGCAAGTAGGTCCTTGAAAGAGTAGTAGGATCTTGTGAAGAAGCTAAAAGTTTGGTGAGAGTTGTAAAGATGCCTCCTAAGAATCAGATGGCTAGGGAGAATAATGAATTGAGAGAAGCCTTAGAGGCAGGAGAAAAAGAGTTGAGGGATAGAAGAGAATAGGATGCTACAAGGGAAAGAGAGTTAAGACAAGTGAGAAGAGAGAATGCATCAATCTTGGCAAGGTTGGAAGCATTGGAGAAGAATCCTAGAGGGGATGAACAAGATGATCAAGAAGGAGATGATGGAGGACATGAGAAGGCAGATGAGAACCCTCCTAAGGATGAGTTGGATGTTGAAGAAAGGAGATTTGTGAGATTGCTTAAGGCAGTCCAAGGAAGTGGAACAAAGGCAAACATAGAGTTACCTATCTATCAAGGGAAGATGTATAGTGAAGAGCTATTAGGGTGGATAGATGCCCTTGAAAATTTCTTTGAGTATGAGGAGATGAGTGATGAGAAGAAGATTAAATTTGCAAAAACAAAGTTGAGAGGGACAACACTTACATGGTGGAGTAGTGTGCAAACATAAAGAGTGGCTAGAGGTGGAACAAGAATCACTTCTTGGGGTAGGATGAAGGATATGATGAAGGATCAGTTTCTTCCATCTGATTACTCTATTCAAACAAAGAGGATGAGGCAGAACTTGAAGTAGAAGGACATGGATGTTATGTCCTGTACTAAGCAATTTCATAAGCTTAGTATTAGAGGAGGATTGGAAGATGAAGAAGAGAAAGTGGCAAGATACCTTAATGGGCTTAGGTACAACTTGCAAGATGAGATTGGTTTGACCATACCAAAATCACTTGGAGAATGTTTTCAGCTACCCATAAGGGCTGAAGAGAGGGTGAAGAGGAAGCAAGAAAGACAAGGAGGTAGTGGTAGAGGATATAGAGGTAGGGGCAGACCTACTAATGAAGGATAGAGCAGCAATGAGAAAGGCAAAGAGTTTTCTATAGATTAGAGAGGTGGATATAGAGGTGGAGGTAGGTTTGGATCATGTAGATGAGTATTCATAGGCAGATGTTATCATTGCAATGAAGTGGGACACACATCTTTCAAATGTCTTAAGAGAGATGATGCTAATAAGAACAAGGAGAGAAGAGTTCATTTGGCACAAGAAGAAGAAAAGAAAGAAGACCAAGAACCAAGCACCAGCCTATCCAGTTACAGATGGAGAGTTGCTCATGATGAAACAAGGCAAAATGCAGCAAGCACCACAGGTATCCATTTTTAAAACTAATTGTTTAAGCCATGGGAAAATGTGTAAGTTGATTATAGATTCAGGTTCACATGATAATCTAGTTTCCTGGGATATGGTGCACAAGTTGGGATTGAAAACATTTGATCATCCTAGTCCTTACAATGCCACTTGGGTAAGTCAAGAGCAACAAGTAAGGGTTAGTCAAAAGGCATATGTTGATTTTTCAATTAGTCCATATCATGATTCTATTTTATGTGATGTTATTTCAATGACATGTGGGCATATCATGTTGGGTAGACCATGGCAGCATTTGAGAAAGATAGTTCATGATGGTTATACAAATAGTCATTTGGTGCACAAAGATGGTAAAAAGTTTAAACTAATGCCTTTACCTTGTGAGGACAAGAAAGAACATGCCATTGTCTATTTTGGAGAGAAATTGAAGTTGAATATGCAGGTTAAGGATGGTTGGGGACAGCAGGAACAGTTGCAATAGAAGGAGGTTTATAACAGTCCTAAAGAGTAGCAAATTTGGGACTTAAGTTATGTCAAGGTTGGGGACATTGATTGCCCTATAGGGAGGCAGGAAAAGGAGGGAAAACAATAGGGAAAAACAAATCAGAAACTTAAGATGGAGAAGGCAGAAACACCATAGCAGCAAGGTCCTAGGCAAGGACACCAAGACATGTTTTATGATGCTAACATTGTTTGTAAGAGCCATGCATGTGGGAGAAGGAGAAGGATAACCCTTGGAGAGTTCATGATTCCTGTCAAAAATCAGAGGAACATTTCAACGAGAGTACAGGAGGTTTGGAGCAGATCACATGCCTCTTGGGATAAGAGTTTTTATCATGCTGGGGAGTATGGTACAGGAGCACCAAGATATCTATGAATTGTTTGATCTTCAAGTTGTTTTGTTTTGGTTTAATAAGGTCATTATAGACCATAATTGATGTAATAGGGTATAGAAAAGACCATTTTTATGTCTTAAAGCCATTCAAGGGTCAAGTGATTAAATATTGTTAAAAGTGTCATAATGTTGTGTATGCAAACTACACTTTTTGTCCATTCTAGAGGAATCTAATGGTTATATCCTCCAAAATATGGTTGGAGCAGTTGAAAAATAGTTTTTAATTGATGTAATAAGCCTACACATGAATGCACAAGTGGTAGCACAAATTTGGTGAAGGAAGAACATCAATAAACTTTGTTTTCTCTGTTGAAACTTGTTTTTTCTATATTTTTCACTGTTGCAGACAGTACTACAGCCCTGTACGGACTTTTAATGACATGAAACTCACATGGCATGATAGAGAATTGAGTTAATCTTCATTTGAGCCAAGTTTGGAAGATTTTCATTGATTTTTGAGTAAGTTCTATCTATTTTTCTGAAAACTACCAGTTAGCTGTTAAAACAGGGATTTTGAGAGGCTACAATGCATTTTTGGACCTCTCCATGGATGTAGGATCCTGATTCTCATGTAATAGGTCCTTAATAACATGTATAATAGGTTTTCTAACCCTGACAAGGCAGGAGGAGTGCAAAGAAGAAGGTGATCACCGTTGGAAGTCAAAGATTGCATGTGGAAGAGCACTGAAATGGTGGCTCAGTTATAGCAGCAGGAGTTCAGCCTTAACAAGGTGATGGTTTTATGTTTTATGTTGTTTAATATGGTCAAGGACATGGTTTTAGACCTTTGAATGAGGTCTGGAAGTGACTGGAGATGGGAGATCTAGTAAAACCTAGGTTTTGAGGCCTAGAAAGGGGGGTTTTGTATTTCAAACATTAAATGAGAAAATCACGGTCTGAAACCTAGAAAATCCTTTGTTTTAGATCCTCTCCTAAGACTGTTTCAAGGTTTGGAGTGAGTGGGACAAGTATTTCATAGGGTTCCTTTGTAAAGTGGGTAGATTAGGCCTTGTAGGAAGACAACAGGGTGTTAGGACAGTCAAGGTTAGTCCAAAACAACAATACCTGAGTTTGGGATATGTTATAGAACTTGATAAAGGGTATCCAGATCAGTCATTAGGTTTGGAAGTGCTTTGGGAAAGTTTGGAGAAAAATGCAATTTAGTTGCTGAATAGGGCTACTAGGATTAGGCCTAGTCAAGTGGAATTGTCAAGAACCAAGGAAAATGGTGTATGAAACCTATTGAACCTTGTTGGTTGGGGTAGGTTGAGACCCTAGAAGGTACAATATTTCATCTAAGAAGTTGGAATCCAAATTTGAGCCCTTTGGTGGAGTTTAAGGCAAAGAGAAGACTAGTGAAGTCTTATTGATTGAAGCCCACACTAGATTGAAATCTTTTGTTCTTGTTAAATTATCTCTAAGACCTGACACCTTTGCATCACTTTTGAGGTACTAATCAAGCCTATTAAAAAGGTCTTCTAGAGAAACTAGCCCTTTAGGAATCTTATTTCCTTTAAGTTAAATCATTTCTGAGATTGAATTGTCAGGGGTTTTTACTTCTCCCTCTAGGCTATCATTGTTGTCATCATTACTACCTTCAAAGAATATACTGGTAAAAGATTCAACCTTTTCAAGAAATACAATAATTTACTGATCAGAATTAAAAATTTTCTAGTGATTTACATTATCAGGTACATTTGGCCTATATACCACTTCAATCCTATATGATTTGTCTCTAAAGTCTGGGTGAGGCAATAAAAGGGAGATCGAGACAGCTAAAGAGTCAGCCCTAGAATTCATTTCTCTGGGTATTGCCTCTATAGAAAAAGCATCAAATTCTTCAATACAATCCCATACTCTATTACGATAATGCCTCAATCTACCATTTTTGACTGTGTACAACTTCCTCACCTACTTAACAATTAGTTCGGCATCTCCTTTAACTTTCAACTATTTTATACCTTTCTCCTTGGCTAATTCAAGATCCAATAGTAAAGCTTCATATTCAATTGTGTTATTTGTATTTTCAAATTCCAATTTAAAAGCAAAAGGAAAAGAATAACCATCAAGAGAAATCAAAACAACCCCTACCCCAGACCCTGCCATAGAGCAGCTACCATTAAATTCTAGAGTCCAAAGCTCACTAATCAGATCCAGATTTATTAGGTTCACACTCTCATCTCTGGTAGATGTACACATGTAAGTCCCTAGTTCAGTCTCAACAAATAGAATATCTGCTCTAGGATCCCCAGATTTGAGTACAGTGAACTTGGCTTTGGGTTCAGGATTGAGATGAACCTTCCTTCCATCTACAAGTATCAAGGCATGTGACCAATCCATTTGAATTTCACCCCCTAGGTTTTTACAAAAACTTCAATTTAAGAGCATCCCATAATTAGTAGGTATATCAACCACTAAGATAGTTAACTTCAACCTTTTCTTAGGGAAGGGGGCTAAAGCAGTTTGAGCATCTCTAATTTGTCCTAGGATAGGTACCGGAGAACCATCCATTGAAAAACATTTGCCATGTGATGGAGTATAAGACAAACCCAAAGCTTTGGCAACTTGTGTAGGCATGACATTCTCTGAGGTGCCAGAATTAATAATGCAATTGCTGAGTTTAAAACTAGCAATATAGAGGGAAATATAAAGGGGCTCTGGCTTGTTAAAAGGATTTTGAGAAACTGTATCTTGAGCACTAGAGTTTGAACAATTTTGATTTTTTATATGTACTGTAGAATTACTGGACTTTTATCATTAACAGAGGAAGGGGAAGGGTCATGTCTGATGTATTTAACCAGTCTATCAAGTTAAGATGGATTAAGCCTCAAATATTCAACTTGGGAGATTTCAATTTTAGTATTCTTACATGATTCCACAATATCAAATGAACTTGAGACATGAGTTTTAGAAGATAAAGTAGATGGTACCTTAGGGGCTGCATTTTTTATTGACACCTCCTTAGTCTTCTTAGTATTGCCTTGTCTTGTCATGATATACTTAGGGGCTAAAGTTGAATTGTTGGATTGCCCTGGAGTATTCTAACTTCTCTTTGTCTGCTGGCCTCAAGTAAACACTACACAATTAGAATTGTCCACTTAGGTATACATATCCTCTCCATTCTCTTCATCTGATTCATACTCAAAGAAATTTACTCCACATCCCTAGGTGTGGAGGGTTCCTCCACTAATGGTTCTTCAGCATGCTCATTCATGGATAGCATTTGTATAAACCGTATCATCTTAGGATAGGAGGCTCCATCATGATTAGAAGTGAGGTGAAAATTACATACCATATGATTACTTTTGTTGGCTGGAGGTCCTTCAATAGCTAATTTTTGACTAGGGATAGGCAATTGTAATGTCTTATTATAGCTTTCTTGAGAACTTTACATGGGACCTTTAGGCATTTGGCATTTTAGAGTGATGATATCATTAGCCATTCTCTGAATGATAGGATCTGTAGGGTTAGACATTGTAGACTTACCAGTTTGTAACTCCCTCTTCCATTTTCTTGCAGTAATCAAATCATCTTCCACCATTACAACTAATGATTGTGCAACTGCCAAGTTAGGAAACCCTTGTCTTTTAATAGCATAACTAACATTTGGTGGTAGTGAATTGATAAAGAAACACATCATTAGCCCATCCCCAGGTCTAACATTTGCGGGGATCCTGTTGGCTAATCTGTTGAACTTAGATACATATTCTCTCATCTGTTCTTGGATCTCTTTCTTCATAGTGGACAATTGGGCTACCAGTGTATGTTCATTATCAGTAGTTTTGAATCTTTCTTCAAACCTCTGTCTCATCATAGCCCAATTATTAATAGAAGCATTAGGAATGTGGTAAAACCATTTGGTGGCTGAGTCAGCAAGGGATTCTACAAACAATCTCACAGATACATCTTCATGTTGGACTCCAAGAATAGAGCATGCAGCAAAAAAGGCATTGATATGTTCTTCGGGAGTGACTTTACCATCACCTTTACATTTAGGCAAGATTTTATTAGACCCTCTTGGAAGATCATGTAGGTTAGGACAAAGATTAAGAGGTCCAATGGCTGCACCCCATGGAATAGGTGGAGGTTGTGGACGAGCCATGTTTAGAGGGAGGCAATTTACTTATAGGGGTACGACGGTACCATGTAAGGTCAAACTTTGATAGGATGAACTTGCAACACTACTTGTGGGGGATGGAGAAGGTGGCCTACTCAAAGATTTGGCTCTTCTTATGGGAAGGTGAGGAGCAAAATTCAAAGATTGAAGCAAGTCAAAGTCAATGTCAACTATGCCCTTTTGTCTGTCTCCCTGTGTATATCTTTTGATGTCCCACTTTTACATATATGTAAAACAATTAAGTAGAGTCGCCAAACCACTTACTGGTCATTGTGGGGAGGGGCTGGGCTGGCAGGATTTTGATTTCTTTCTCTAGCAGCAAGGTTCTCAAGAACTACTCTCGCTGGCTGAGATTTTGCTCTCCTTAGTGTAGGAACCACTGGTTTGATAAAAATTAGTTCTTGTGTGTCAGTAAAATGACGTGCATTTTTTGCTATAGTCTCACCAAGTTCTTTTCTTCCTCTAGTATCTCATTAACTTGGTGGTATTGTTGATTAGTTCTTTTGGTTGGCCAAGAAATCAGCCTAAGGCTAGTTACAATATCTTCTTGATCTCCTACCAGCCAATCAATTTTAGGCTACAAAACTGGTACACATCTTCCATGAAGAACCATAAAATCTAATTAATAGTAACTCACAAAAATGATATACAAAAACTTTGAATTAGATCCCCAGTAGAGTCACCAAAAATCTGTTGGTTAACGAATTTGTCACCTAACTCTATATTCTCATGCCTAGACAGATGACAAATGTAATCAACAGTTGAACTTGATATATTGATGTTTTATATGGGCTCTCTGCTTATTTAACAAGGCACATCTACCTTCTACTGATTTTCCCAGGAATGTAACCTAGGATTGCTTTTGACTAGAAAGCAAAATAAATGCAATACTTTTGACTGGAAAGCTATAAAGGATGATTTATGATCCTAAATCTAACACAAGAAGTTCACAGACTTCCAACCAAGACAGAATAATATGAAATATTACACATACAAATAAAATCACTATCTTCAAATAAGATACCAACAGATAAATTACTCAAAGAAATGAGTAAGAATCAATACTATCCGATGACCATAATACATGCACATCATTAATACCAATGAAAAGATATCCAACATAAGAAGAACATCATCTCAAAATAATCACAGCACAAAGTCCATAATCTTCTGAAACTCCATAGCATTAACTATATTTCATATATCATAGAAACCAGAAATAAAGTACTACTATCACCCTTCCAGAAAACTAAATTTTTTGCCAAAAAGAAGAGTCCTTAGTTTGAGTAGCTATCCAAAATATATAGCTAAGCCAAACATAACCATTTAAAACAACCACAATAGTTTCTTGAAAACAATCGATTAAAGATTGTTTTTAAACAATAATAAAGAGGGCCCTCCAGAGCCAATAGTTTTTGAGAAAATGAAAATAACTTGTAAATAAAATAAAATGCTAAGTTAATCTAGGATTTGCAAGTCCATGTCGCCATCATCCACTTCATCCATCTCTTCACCTTCTCTTAACTACTCAGCTTCCTTATTGACACTTCACGACACCTGAGGTACCTGTGCCCGTAACTTGGCTTTATACATCTTGTATTTGTTAATAATTAGTGTTAGCACCATGCCAGGTGGAGATCCAGTCATGCTGATTTGGTGCTTCTTCTTCATAATGGTTCTGTCAAGATTAGTCACCTTGCGACGTATATCCTCTATGTTGTTCTTGCAAGTATTGATATAGGTTACTGTTTTAGAGAGCTTGCTCAATGATTCCTCTATTATAGAACTATAATTTACTATTTCTTCCTTCACCACCTTTTTGAAATTCTATTTAATTATTTTGACATCCAGCAACCTTTCATCATCAGACCCGTTGGCTTCTGTATCTAGAGAAACAAAGTCCCTTTTTATCATTATCATTTCCTTATAATAAATTTCTACTGCTTTTCCTATTTCTTCCTTAGTTGTTACGACTACACAAATTTTCTACTCTAATGTATCAACCCACATATCAATCTCCAATTCTTTGGTGTCAGCAATAATCTTCAGCCAATCAGATGTCAGGATCCATGCTAGCAATCTCACGTACTTCCTTGGAGAATATGTTTAGAGTAGTGTGATCGCTTCAGACCTTCTCAAACTCCGTTATTAAAACCTCTCTCTTAGCATGGATAAAATCAAACAACTTCACTACTTCTTCAATGAATAAAAGACCATCAAATACAATCTTTTCAGTCCATTGTTCCATAGCTTGCCTCAGAGATAAAGAAGTTTTAATTTGCTAAAGTAGATTTGGGTCGCGAGTGGGAATTTTAACAACAGAAGAAGTTCCAACAGAAGGAGAAATAATCTCAGAAACTGAATTAGCAATAGAAGACAAGGAACTCACATGTGCTAATAACCTTGAATTTTCCTCCTACAGGTCTTTAACCCTCTTGGAAATATTGCCCACTGAATAATGCATGTGATATAGGTCACCCTCGGTGGTCGCTGGGCCTAGATCCACCCAACTTACTCTGAATTCAGCTTCGGTTATCTCATCTTCATTCTTATCCACTAAAGGGTCTGCAATTTCCAAAAATTGGTTACCTAAGGAGGTATTAGTCACCATCCTGGACATTATTTTCACACATTTAGGTTTTAGAACCATTTGTAGTAGACTGGCAACAGTATTAATACCATCATCAAGTAGAGTAGTACATCTTTTCTTCTTCTGGACTACCTTCTTTAACCAGTTAGGGGACGATGCTAGTGCATTGTTAGCATCGACAGTTGCTACCATCTACGCAGGACAAGGATTTTGTATAGGCATCTCCTTTCATTGTGGTGAATTAGACGGGATGAGCAATGAATGTAGCAAATTATCTCCTAATTGTGAGAAGATAAGGGAATCAGAATCACTTGCTTGGTTGCTTGGTAAGGGCACATGGTCAGCCTTGGATGATAGGGCTGCCAATCTGGTATTTCTTTTTGTGACTTGAATGTCCTATTCACATGCAGTTTTCAATTTGCCTAGCTCCTCAGGTGGGTCTATGCCATCACCATTGGGCTGTGAGCCAACTCTTTGTAAGTTCGAGTTTGAACTGGGCGCTCTCCTATGTGAGGTGGTAGTATGGGACCTACCTTAATTTTGAGAAGCTAAGTCTTTAGGTGTAGATGAGCCAACACACTCTTTAGACTTTGCTCATAGCCATTTTTTGGTTCTTCTCAAAACATTGAATGACAATAGAATGATATCTATGACTTGTTTCATTGACCAATCTATCAGAGGCAAGGGAGCCTCAAACACTTTACTATATTCTTTACTCAGAATATCTAAAAAATCATCAACCATATCTAGGATCTGAATATTCAACTTGAAGGCACGAACCTGATCGATAGTCAATCTCATCAATTTCCTTCTTTGAACTTCCCTTTTATCCGCACAATCCTCCTAGAAATCTTTGAGTTGAGGAATATGTAAATAGGAACCCCCTCCATGCATATGCTCTTTTATGAAATTCTTATTGTCAAACGCTATGCGAGGAGACAAACTATGGAGACTGAATTCAAACAAAACCTTTTCAACATTCTGAGCACTTTCATTGTTCTTGCAGGAATAGAAAGGTAAGGACATAGGAAACAAATACCCCTTCTTCATCATATGATACTTAACATTAACCACAGCTATCTGGAGATAGACTTCAAGCAATACCAAATAATTGGAAGGGTATTAAGGCAATTTCAATGGGGCATTTTCATAACCCCAAATTCTCAAATAAGAGAAACGATCAAATTGGACATAGACACTTCCAAATTTTGTGACCAAAGGGAAAGCTTCTACAAAAAATCTCCTCTCTATTGAACCATCAATTATTTTTTCTAACATCATGAAAAATACATCATTCACACAACAGAAATCTTTCATACCGTCATTTCTTTGCAATTGAGGGAAGATTTGATACACAACTGTGTTCACCAAAGAATTCCTTTGGGTTCTTAAACTGGACCAAGAAACTTCTCTCCGGGCCAAAATGTAAACTAGCTAAGAACTCATATGAAAGTTTGGGCTTCGTGTGAAATTCATTAACTGTTCATGTAGACAATTACCGATAATCTTTGGCCAATCAATTTGATGGTCTCCACAAATTAACAGGATAAACCTGTACATCTAGAACTCAAAAACATCTGACTTAGGGTTGCCCATCACCCTATTCAACAAAGTTATCATATCAAAGATCTCCTCCTTGAAATGACTTCTTATTAAGTTCGCATGTAGCTAAGATTTTCTATTTTTCGCCACCTCTAACTAGTTCTTGGCCATGTAAGTATGACACCAGTCTTTCTTTTCATTGTAAAAGTTCCAGGCTGAGGACACAGAAACTTCTTCATCATCTTCGTACTCTTCTAAATCAAAGGCTAGGGCAACAGACTTAGAATCAATTTTGGGTACCACGGTACCACTGGGAATTTTTTATTTCCTAGGATTCTGGAAAGTAAGCATTTGTGTATGCAACCATTAATTCCAGAAAGGCCATGGCGAGAGGAAAGCCACCTACCTTGTGTAAACATCTGCTGCCAATTTTTCTAGTAGAGGGGTTCTCTTCTAGGATTGCATCCTTTCCTAGAAGTCATTTAAATCAACATGACCCAAATTTGTATCTCTCACTCCCACCAGGCCATTTTCTATAATAGAAGCTATAGGGGCTCCCTAAAACTTATATTTCATTTTTATACTTTCCAAAAACTAGGTGATGAGGAACTCAGAGGTATATGCGGACATTAGAGAATGGGGCCAAATATTTGCAGAGAATTCTTTAAATATATTCATGGAAGACAGAAATGTATAACCTCTATGAGAAGATATGAGATTTCATAGAGAAGGAAAAGCTACTAGCTTTACTCACATATGAGAATATAATTAAGTTGAAATTCCACATGCAGCAAGCTAGCTGTTCACTCCTCTACAATGTATTCTTCAGCTCATAATAACACCTTACTTAGCTTTTCAAGTCACTTCTCATAGTCTTCACATTAAATGTTGGAGGCGAGTATATAATTAGAAATCATAAATGCATGCGTCAACTTTCCCTCTAATAAATGTGTCACTATGTCCGCACGTACTTCAAATTGAATGCATGGTGACAGGTGTCATTCGTTCGTACAAATATGTTGGCACAGCCAAAAGTTTCTTAAGAAAGAGTCTCAAGTGGAATCAACAAGTCGGGTAAAATATGAACTTTTGAACTAAGGGTTGAAGATTCAAGACTTCAAGAAATCTCTAACCCCTCGACTACATAGGGAAAGAAAATTTTACAAAGACTCAAGATAGATTCAGAGGATCAGAAGACCAAGGCAAGTCGAGATGTTGGGCATTTTACAAACTTGTGAAACTGCCGACCAAAGTTCAAAGATGCAAAGGGCCGTTGACTCATGAATGTGACTAAGTAAAATTGACCCAAGGGAGTAAAAAATATATATAAGATAGACAAAGACCAGATCCAGGGTAACAGGTATAACAAATGAAAGTATTTTAAACAACCTAACAAGATCTAAAACAACTCACGAATCTATTTTAGTAGAAATGTAGGGTTTTTTACAAACCCTGGTTTTGAAACTATGCAAAAATTAACTATATATGAATTCAAAATGATTCAACAAACTCTATCCCAATCAAATCTAAGGAATAAAGAAAATGAGATATGAAAGAAGAAGGATGCAAGAGTGCAAGACAAGTTGGGTTCACCAAAATGTTGTGTGGAAAATAGTGACTTAGCCTAAGGGATTAAACTAGGTCAAAACTCTCTTTTACCAAACATTAGAATACAAACTGAGCTTGGCTACTACCCACAAAGGAGAGGCAAACTATAGGGATTATGTTCTTTTTTGGTATAGAGGAGCAGCAACAAAATTTAATCAAATCCTAGAAAGTAAACTAGGGCAAATGACTAAACCTTAATTGACAAAGATATGCTAATAACTAATTGTCAAAAATAGATATCAGAAATCTAAAAGCACAATAGAGATTAGGAGACAGAGCAGAACCTGGATCTAGACTTGGGGGAACCAAAGGACTAGGGTGCTTGGGTTCCCTAGACCCTGATGAGGGATTTACAAAAGATTTGAATTTCACTAGACCTGCACCTATAAACCCTTTCTTCTTCTCAGATCTTGTCTTTTGAAACCTGTGTATTCAACTTACACACAAGCAAAGAGGAAAAGTTTGTTTTGTGTATAGGGGCTTTCCTTAGTCAAACCTAGTGTTGGTGTTTCCACCTCCACTACAATCATTATTAGATGCAAGAATGCATGCCCTTGAAGGGCAGAGGCTAGATATGCAATATATGATGAAACTATGAATGAAAGTGATAAAGATCACCACAAGGATTGACACCCTAGTTGGAGTAGATGCTCAAGATCATGCACCAACAAGGAGAGAGATGGAGAAGGCTTGAAACTTCCTTTAAAACCTACAAATAAACTTCATAACATCCACAAGCAAATAGCAATTCCAAGCATGAAGAGCACTTTAGCATAGAAGATCAATCATGTACGCAATTCCAATTGTTCCCTTAATAAGCAGGTAGTCACTAATTCATCTAGGTATAAAATGAATTGTAAAGCTCCTTTATATATGTATTCTCACTCACAAACAATGAATAAAACAAAATGGGGCTGACATGTAAAAGCTAAGGAAGTGTTCTAGGCCGATACCAAGGCTTAAATTTGATAGTTGACCTTGCCTGTCAAGCATTTTTTTTTACATATGACAGTGATTTATTCAATGCTACCTTTAAACTATTATGACATACCTTAGTATAAATAGATTATATAAAAATCAAATTTATATATCAGCATAATCCTATATAAATTTTGATAGTTTGTCCAAAATCTCTCCTTTCATATGATACAGTCTTTTTAAAATTTTGATTGTATTTTATAGCAAAAATGCCTATATACAACTATACAACTATCAAATTTAAGCCCTGGATGACACCACAAGAAAGGGGCTAAATGACCCATCTAGGACCAGGACGTTCGAGTGCCCTAGTCCTTTAGCCCCACAAACTTCGGGGAGTGTCTAATATTGTAGGCTTAGGCCAGCCCTAACCTTGTTTTATCGGTTTTCTCCATCGGGATCAAGATTTAATCATTTAATGCTCAAAAGGGTGTTGAAATAGGTCATGATTAGCAAGGGTAAACATTTTACTCTATAAAATTAACATTATTTTAGTCGTTTGATTAAAATAATTGTTCTATAACTAGTTTGTAGGCCAAAATCAACTTCATCAAAGTCTACAATCGATCCAACTCTAACTATGTAGGCCAAAATATATCTTCATTCTTTGGAGATTTTCCCATATTAAAATTACATTATTTTAATATTAAAGCCTACTTTAATAGTAAAATATTAGTGTGAGGGTTGTATGTATTTTAATTATTAAAACATATGGTTTTAATGATTAAGGTGAGTGCAAATGATTTAAAAGTAAATCAAATGTAAAAGGCATGAAAAAATCATTTATAGAAAAAAATTTGTGATTAGAAAATCATAGAAATGAATATTAATTATTTAATATTCTAAATGTCACAAGTAAAAATTGCTAGGGTTAGATGGCAGAAGATATCAATTAAATGCAAATAAAGATTAAATAGAGGAATGAAAAATATACAAAAATAATAATAGCGAGAGACAATTTTAACGTGGTTCACCCAAACTCAGGCTACATCCACCAACAGAGAGATTAATATTATTATCCAGTAAATCAAACTGATTACAACTAGTGATCCTTGCAACTCAATACCACGTTGATAAAAGTGGGGAAAATTTAACCTCTGAGTCTAATTATGCTCCATATAATAACAATCTCCCACTTGGAGAATGATTAGACACCACAGCATATCATCTCCCACTTGGAGACTGATCATAACACCGCTGACCCTGTAGCTCCCACTCGAAATAAGAACCCTAGACTCTGCTATTCTATTTTATTATTTTTAGTCTTGAAGACTAATCAAAGCTGAAGAGGAGCTCAACTTCTCCCTTGTCACCGCCTTTGTAAACATATCCTATGGATTTTCATTTGTATATATCTTTTCCAGCTGTAACTATCCATCATCCAATACTGATCAAACGAAGTGATATGTCACTTGTATGTGTTTGGTCTTTGAATGCAAGGCAAAATTCTTTGCAAGATGTATGGCACTCTGGCTATCCATAAAGAAATAACAGTTAGCCTGATGTTTACCCAATTCTTCTATGAAATATTGCAACCATATCATCTCCTTGCTTGCCTCTATTACAGTTACATACTCTGCCTCTATGGTGGATAAAGCAACCACCTTTTGCAACCTGGAGATCCAACTTACTATTGTCCCACCTATAATATAGACATAACCTATAGTACTCCACCTTCTATCAATATCCCCTACCAGGCCTAAGTCTACATAACCTACTAAATCAGTATTAGAGCCCCCAAAACATAAGTGTTTATTGGATGTACCTCTCAAATATATGACAATCCATTTTATCGCATTCCAATGCTCCAATCCGGGATTATTCATATACATGCTTACGACTCCTACATCATGTGCAATATCTAGTCTCGAGTGCATACCATGGTGTACATTAAGCTTCCTACAACTGAAGCATATGGTACCTTAGACATTTTTTCTTCCTCCTCTTGGGTCCTTGGATACATCTCCTTAGTCAATTTCAGATGACTAGGCAAAGGTGTGCTGATAGCTTTTGCATTCTTCATATGGAATCTCTGCAACACCTTTTCAACATAATCAACCTAAGATAGAGTTAATTTTCTATTCTTCCTATCTCTACAAATTTTCATACTAAGGATTTGTTTTTCTGCCCCAAATCCTTCATAACAAATGACTATGCTAACTGCTATTTTAACTCTCTTATGTGATCCACGTTAGACCCTGCTACAAGCATGTCATCAACATATAAACATAAAATAATGTAGCTGTCATTATCCAACCTCTTAAAATAAACACAATGGTCAGAATTACACTAGTTGTAGATTTTCTCATCCATAAAACTATCAAATTTCAAATACCATTGCCGAGGTGCATGTTTCAAGCCATGTAAACTCTTCTTCAATCTGTACACCTGTTTCTCCTTACCTTTGACCTCAAATCCTTAGGGTTGTTCCATATATATCTCCTCCTCCAAATCACCATGGAGAAAGGCAGTTTTCACATCAAGTTGTTCCAAATGCAAATCTTTAGTAGCCACAATACTTAAAAAAGTACGAATAGAAGTCATCTTAACAACCAGAGAAAAAATCTCATCAAAATCAATGCCCTTTTTCTATGCAAATCCTTTTACAACTAACCTGGATTTAAATCTTTTCTTACCTCCATCTTCCTCTTTCAGCCTATAAACCCATTTATTTGGTAAAGCTTTTTTATCTACAGGCAACTTACATAATTCTCAAGCCTGATTTTTCAGCAAGGAGTCCACTTTTTCTTTCATTGCAATCTCCCACTGAACCTTTGTATCCACATGCATAGCTTCATTATACCCTTCCGGTTCACTGGGATCTATTAACAAAATAGAATACAAAGAGGGAGAAAACCTTTCAGGAGGTCTACTTAGTCTTGTTGACCATCTAACATTCACTGGAGTTTGTGCTATTTCTTGTTGTTATTGAGGAGCATGAGGAACCACTGGAACATCACTATTTGGAGTATCATCCAGCACCACATAATCCTTTTCTTTCTTCTCATGCTGCTGCAACTGATCTTTGTACAACACCTTCTCATTGAATATAACATCCTTGCTTCTCACAATTTTCAGATTTTCAAAATCTCAAAGCCTATAACCAAATTCATTAATCTACATGTGCAAATGCTTCACATCTAAAGTTTTTGAGAAAAGAATAACCCACCTTCTTACCCATCGATGCTTCCTTTGGAATACCATAGCCCAAAGCAACTAAAGGACCTCTATTAATTAAATATACAACAGTGTTGACAGCCTCTGTCCACATATTTAAAGGCAGCCCAACATGCAATCTCATGGTCCTTGCACGCTCCATTATTGTCCTATTCATGCATTCAGCCACTTCGTTTTCTTGTCGAGTCCCTAGAACCATTTTTTGCCTACGGATTCCATTAAAGGAACAATAATCCTCAAATTCTTTGCTACAATACTCACCACCATTATCAGATCTGAGACATTTTAATCTTTTACCCGTCTCATTCTCAACCAAGCTTCTCCATTTCTTAAATGTTTCAAATACATCAGATTTCTGCCTAATAAAATAAATTCAAACCTTCCTAGTTGCATCATCTATGAATGTTACATAATACTGAGAGCGACCAAGAGAAAATACCTGAGCTGGTCCACATACATCTGTATGCATTAGCTCCAACGTTTCATCTTTCTTTTGCTTCCCATCCTTGAGAAAACTGACTCTCTTTTGTTTGCCATACACACAACTTTCACAGAAATCCATATTAATACATTTCAGACTTGGCAAAACTTTTTTAGAATGAAGTACCTTCATACCTTTTTCACTCATATGCCCAAGTTTGTTATGGCATAGTGTTGTCTCAGAACCTGTAGCAACTATTTCAGTCTCTTCCTGTGAACCTGCAGCAACTATTTCTAAACTTGTTTATTTTTTCTCTGCACAGCTAAAGTAGAAGGAACAATATGACCTATACAAAGATATAAGGTTCCTACATTCACACCTTTTTCTACTATTAAGGCACCTTTTGAAACCTTCCAATTTTTATCATTAAATGTAATAATGCAACCTTCATCAGCTAGCTGCCCTGCTGAAATTAAATTCCTACTCAGCTTTGGAAGGTGCCTTACCTCTTGTAGTAGCCAATGATTCCCATTCTGTAACTTAATCTTGATTCTTCCCTTTGCAACAATCTGATAGGGTTCATTATCTCCCAAATAAACTAGCCCAAAATGCCCTTGGACATAATCAAGAAAATAACTTCTATGGAGCATAGCATGAAATGAGGCCCTTGAATCTAAAACCCATGAATCATTAGCATTATCTAGTGAAAAAATCAAAGCATCATCTTCATATTTATTACTTACCACATTTGCCTCCTTATTGCCTTCTTGTATGTATCCTTCTTTATTCTTCCTAGATAAGCAATCTTTGTTCAAATGACCTAGTTTCCCACAGTACCAACAATCCTTCTATCCTCTAGATTGGGACCTCTTGTCCTTCAATTTTCCTTGTGACTTCCCATAACCTCCAGAACCTTTTCCTCTCTCATTTGATCTGCCCCTGCTTTTTGCATTCAAAACACTACTTGATGTGGACCCTCCTGAGCTTTTCCGTCACATTTCCTCGCTCAGGATAATACCAACAACATCATCAAATTTTAAAGTGTTTGAACTAGAGATAGAGTTACTTACAACTATTACCAAGCTATTCCAGCTTTCTGGAAAAGAACATAAAACCAAGAGAGCCCTCACCTCTTCATCAAATTTCACTTTTATAGAAGTTAACTGACTGACAGTTGTATTGAACTCATTTAAATGATCTGTCACAGATCCACCTTTAATCATTTTCAGATTAAACAAATGCTTCATGAGAAATACCTTATTTGAGGCTGAGGTTTTTTCATACAATTTAGCCAAAGCTTTCATCAGTTCACTTGTTGTCTTCACTTCTATTATATTGAATGCCACAAATGGTGCCAAGCATAACTAAATGGTTCCCAGTGCCTTTCTGTCTAGAAGATCCCAATCCTCATCCATCATTCCTACTAGTTTCTTGGATACTCCTTCCAATGGCCTCCATAAATCCTTCTGATAGAGGTAATCCTCCATCTACATCTTCCATAACTGATACTTCTGTCCATTAAATTTATCCACCTTCAATTTGCCCTTATCTACCATTGCTCCCACTCAACCGTGAGACCTTCCTATAGATGATAATTGAAAACAACCCAGTCTGATACCACTTGTTAGGGTTAGATGATAGAAGATATCAATTAAATGCAAATAAAGATTAAATAGAGGAATGAAAAATCCATAGAAATAATAACAGTGAGACAATTTTAACATGGTTCACCCAAACTCGGGCTACATCCACCAATAGAGAGTCCAATATTATTATCTAGTAAATCAAACCGATTACAACTAGCAATCCCTGCAACTCAATACCGCTATAAATGATACAATACAATATCATGAGAAACCTTAACCCTTAGCCACTTTTATCAAGCCTTATGCTGGTTACAAAATAGGGTTTTTTTTAAAAAAAATTTTAATTTTTAATTTTTATGTTAGCCAATATAAAAATAACTCTGCCCCCCTTACTCCCTCATTAAATAATTTGGGGGAAAACCGCGCCAATAAAAGTAGGGAAAATTTAACCTCTGAGTCTGATTAGGCTCCATATATCAACAAAAATACGTGAAAACGACTATAAATAAAGTTGTAGGTAGAAAGTTTCACACATAGGAAGAGAAGAAAGAGAAATTAATTACACAAAAAAAATCAAAATAGGGGAATATTAAATGGAAGTGGCTGCAATTATTTCTAGCATGGAAATAATTTAAATTTAAAATGTCAAAATTTTCAAGTGCTAGAAAAGATATTTTCATAGAGGAATAAATTTGGGAATCAAAGAGAATTATTTTATTAGAACATTTCAAGATTTAATTTTCAAAATATTTTGAGAAGAGTGCTACACAAAAAATGTCATAGAATTGATGACAAACTTGCATCAAAGCATTAAAAAGGTGCAGTTACATCTCACATGCTATAGACTCCCCCCTATTTCTTTCCCCTCTTCCTTTCTCTCTTATTCTATATATACCTTGGAGATTGAATTTGCAAGATTAATGTTGGTTGAATTTTTATAACAAACATATGTTGTGATTTTCTAGTCACTCTAGAAGGATTAGATGAATTATTCTGCATACAACTAGATATTTTGTGCTACTCTAAGCATGTGGGCAGCTATATTTTTTTGTGTCTAACCTCATGATGGTTAATACAAATGAGTAATATTACTTTACCTCTTGTGGTGTTGTTGTGTGTGTTTATTTCAAGGATTGTAACTCTAGGCTTATGTCCTTTCATGCTTTCTGTATTTTACTTTCAACATATTTCCCTCTCGCCCTTTTCCCTTCAGTTAGAGTTAGCTCAGAGTAAGAAATGATCTATCCCTAGCTCTGGAGACTAGTCCATAGGTCATATCTCACATCTGTAGACCTCTCCATTATTGGTGGTCACACATAACAAAGTTCTTTTATTTTCCAGAAACTAGGATGCACAAAAAGACTCTCAACATGAAGACTTTTTCCATTATCTTGAGCTTGGAGTTGCAAAAAAGACAACCAATTTCCTATTTGAAAACATAAAAGAAATATAGACCTTCCATCTACAAAAAAAAACTACCTTTCCATATACCATTCTAGTGTGTAAAGCGGTGTCCTTACCACCTTATTTTTTTCTAATAATCTATTCCTTAATTTATATACTATAGTTAACTATTTATTGCATAAGCTAGCTAATGAGAATTAAACACTTGCAAAATATGCATGCTTTCCAAAACATTGCAATAGAATTTTTAGTATGGCAATTTATGTTTATTTACAGTAGTTGGGTTGTTCTTGGAAGACCTGCTCCTCTTGGAGGATGACTAAGAAATTAATCACTATGTATTGTACAAGTTATGTGGTTAGAACTTGAGACCAACTTCTTCCATTTAAGTCCTTATGAAAACACCAAACCAAAGTATTTGGAAAACCACTTCATGTTAATTAACAACATTTGAGAGTGCCTCAAGGGACCCACCCCTCATAGAAGGTAGATGAGGAATTTTGAGCTCTTGCCAAAACACCTTAATCCACTAATGGAGAGCATCAATGTATTTGATGTCATTGAGAGACCCCAGAATCTAGCCCCACATGAGGCATTGTTGGCATCTATATTAGAAGGCATGAGAACTTTGTATAAATTATTACATGAGGCTTTGTCTTTAAAATCCCATATAATAAATGGATGAATCCCTACATTGTAAGGCATTTAGAAAGAACCTAGGAATTCAATAGACGACTTTTTGATTGAATTTTATAGAGCTCTTTGATCTTAGATATGTGAAGATTTCTATCAGGTCTACTTAGAAAGTATTGAAATGGGCTCTTAGGGGGCTATCATTGATTAAGGTTTAATCATTGAACTCCTCCGTAAATGCAAAGATAAAGATAGTGTGAATGGATGATAGCCTATTACCCTCCTTACACATTCTACAAAATCATTATCAAGACTCTAGCCTATCAAATAAAATACATTACACAAGATATTGTGCAATTAGAATAGACCTCTCATGTCAATTTTGAACAAGAGTGGATTGGTCAAACTATTCTAGCACATGTCATGAAACTTGGTTGGTGAATGACAAGTACATTGAATTAGATTTCTTGGTCTGGTTGGGTTTGAAAAGTAAGGAGATTAAATTAAGAAGATATAAATTTTTATTCCATTTAAGACTTCTTGTCTTATCTTGAGGTTGGACCTATAAAGAGGATGACCAGTTTCCTATTACAAAATAGAAAAGAGATATAACATTCCATATGCAAAACAACTAACATTCCATATACCATACTAGTGTGTAAAGTGGTGTCCTTAGTATTTTCCAATAAGATATTCCTTAATTTATATTCTATAGTTAACTATTTATTGTGTAAGCTAAGTGACAAGAAGAAGACTTGTAAAATGTGAGTGCTTTACAAAACATTAAACTAGAATTTTAGTATGACACTTTATGTTTATTTACAATAGGTGGGATGGTCTTGGAAGACTTGCCCCTTTTGGAGGATGACTGCTGAATGGATCACCATGTACTGTACCAATTGTGTTGTTGGAACTTGAGACCAACTACTTGCAAAATGTAAGGCCTTATCTAAACACCAAACCAAAGTATTTTGAAAGCCACTTCATGCTCATTAACAACACTCGAGAGTGCCTCAATGGACCCACCCCTCATAGAAGGTAGATGAGAAAATTTGAGTTCTTGCTAAAACACCTTAATCCACTAATGGAGAGCATCAATGTATTTGATATCATTGAGAGACTCCATAATCTAGCCCACAAGAGGAGTCATTGGCATCTATATGAGAAGGCATGAAAAGGCAATATTACATGGGACCACCTTTTCAAAATCCCCATTCTTTATCAAATTTCTTGATAGATACAAAATTTAATAACAATATACTCTTATCAAACACTTCTCTCACAAACAAAATTCCTTTAAATTAAATGACATTTATTACAAACAAAATTGTATATAACAAATTTAATGTTTTAATAGTTTTATCAATTTAACTAAATATGAATATATATCTATTTTTGGGCAATAAATAGAATGTATTGCAATCAGAATTCCATACATTAATAAATCAACATTCCATATTAGTAAATTGCTGAGATCATTTGAAGACAAATTTGATTATGTGTGCCTAACTCATTGGCTAACTCAACCAAGTGAAACGTGTTGTAGAATGATACCACATGTAAATTTATGAGTGGCACACCTATTTTGTAACTTGTCCTCATGTTTTTGCAAATCTCTACATGGCAGCACCATACGTGTCATTTTAGATACTGTTTTATTGGTATATAAATGTTGTCATTATGTAATAAGTTGAGCCAGTCGCAAAAGATTTTTAATGGAGCTTGACTCCATCAGAATTTTTCTTCTCATTCCTTTCATCTGATGATCTAATTAAATACAAGGTAAACCATTATTAATATTTTAAGTATTTAAATGTTCATGTTGAAATCTGCACCATGCTACTGGCTTTCATGTGTTCTAAGATGAATCATGTTGGCTGGCCTGTAGTTGGATTTAAATTGCTTACATTAATAATTTGTGGTTGAAAAGGAGGATTATTAAGGCAAACAGAAGACCCATACATGATTTGAGCAGCACGGTCATATACAAGATCAGCCTCATGGGCTATGTTTACTTATGTGATTTATTAGTGTAATTTTTGAGATTAGAAAATAAAAAATTAGATTGTTAAATCAAGAGCTAATCACTTTTGGATGGTAAAAAGCAGTTAAATGGTTGGCTCACTAATCTTTTTGTTAATATAAAATTACATCTTAATTGAGCAGATGGAGCAGCAGAATTTTGCTGAGGATTCCAGTTCCCGGTCATGAAAAGAGACCCACTCTACAACAATGGTGTCTAGCCACAGACGCTTTCCTCTGTCGGGCTCTGTAAGTGTGCCCACACTCCTAATTGCCTCTGGCTCTGTCTCTGAATGTTCCCCTCGTTAAACTGCAAAACAATCCAGAGATTTTTGTAAGTGTGCCCACACTGGTATCAAGCAAGAGTTCTGTTCAAAACTCAGGTAGGTTTTTGTATATTGGAAGGTGATGTAAGTTCAAGCATGAACATGGTTTATTATGCTCGTTACGAGAGAGATAAAGTGTGATCTTGTTGTTGTTTTCTCCTTTTTTTTTAAAAAGGCGGCGAGCATCAGATTGCATTAAGACAGAGAAAATACATAGTTTAAGCTGGGAATTGGTCATCCGGCCCAAAAAAACCTACGTATTAACAGAAACTACGGCCAGGAAATGGACATCCGGCACCAAAAATCTCGTAATTACAGAGCAAGAGATAGAAAGGAAAACCGAGAAAAGAACTCCCGGGCAAAACACAACCAATAACTGATGCAACCATAGAGACCCCAGGGCCTCAATGAAACCAGGTCCACAACAAAACACCCCAAGGAAAAAGAGACAATAAAACCCCAAAGGGACCCCTAGAACAAGAGAGACCTCACTGCCTACCCAGCACTCATATCCACAGGTCCAACACTCAGCACTATAGGCCCTACCACCCCACTAGCCTCCATGTCGTCATCACCATCTTCAGCTGGCTCCATCTCGTCGTCCAGTTCCGAGACTGTGGCCATAGCATCTGGATCCTTTGGCAAGTGAGGAGCCATATCCGCCGCATGAAACCTCAGAATCCAGATAGCCTTAAACAACTCCCTACACCTTAGACAGGTTGTCTTAGGCACCGCATATGTATGCCCTTTGATAGCCAATTCTAGCTCATTAATGCACCGACACCTCAACCGTCTCTGCATCACCCTGTATAAACATTCCAAGTCTGAAGAAGAACAGAGTCTGTGAATAGGGAAGAGACTACCAATCAATGCATCTCCCACCAAAATATCATAATCATGGAGGGCATTGTTCCACCTTTGAGCAGAGAAGAGGTGTTTATTCACCATTCTCATTGCAATTGGGAGGACAAATTTCACATCCACGGTGATGTCTAGTAAATTGGAAATGAACACAGAAAGTACGTCCGACCATCTAACCTCCCTCTCCAACCGACCATCTAGCCAATGCTAGTTGCAAACTTGCCTAACCGGGAATTGGGAGATCATGCAATCCAGTTAAAAAATCTGATGCAGGTCTAGGATGGTAACTGAGCCCCTAATAACTGGCTCCTAATCCAACAGTTGGAAGTGAAAATAGAAATTCGCTACCTTCCCTTCCATGACATAGAGAAACTAGACCAACGCCACTCTTCTTAAACAATTGGAGCAAGAAGACATTGAGTAAAGAAAATAAAAAAACCCACAGGAACCTATTGTGATGTTATCACAACGTCGCCCCTTTGCAAATGGAGACCCCTATTTTTGAGCTCTAATGTTTTGCCTTTAGTCTTGGATGATGTCTTAGGGTTTGTTTCATGATGAAGTCGGTGGTAATAAAAAGGTTAGTTGCATCTCAAACAATTCAATGACAATCTCATGTTCTGGACTTGAACAAAATCTCTACAAGTAGTAAGATTAAACCAGGGTGTCTTGATAGTAATTGATGTTTTGACCCTTTAAGATGCTTTGAACTTTGAAAATTGTGTAAGAAAATGCTTTGGCATCCCAAGGCACAGATCTCCATCTAAACGGTCACTAAAGTGCGCCTAGGCTTGTTGAAGAAAAAGCATCATCTGGAGACCCACTTTTACGCCTAGAAATGAGGCATGAAATGTTTTACTTGGGAGATTGTGAAAGTCACCAAGACAATCAAGGCGCAAATTCACTCTTGTGTAGGTCAAAAAGTGTGCCTAGGCTTAGAACTTGAGAAATCATCATGGCCAATGATAAATCTGCGCTTGGAGACACCTTTAAGGTTCAAACCTAGTCAAAAATGATCCAAGGAGGGCAAGGCACCAATTTACACTTCAAGGGACTCAAATGTATACCTAGAGAGGATGATTAGAAGTTGTAAATGAAGATTCCACCTTGAGAGTATTGAGTTTCCCAAAGACACCTTCATTTTCTCAAGTCAAAGAATCCATTCACCCAACCTAAGGCGCCCTGCATGGAAATGATGTTTTAATTGTCAAAGTGCTTTAAACATTGAGAACTTCACAAGAGAATGGACTAAGTTAGGCACAATTTCACACTTGTAGAGACCAATTTTGGCACTTTGGAAACAATGTGCATGTAAAAATGAGAATGAGCACCTAGGGATGTAGTGTTTTCCTGAGAGTTTAATCAAGTATTTGAAATCATCAGAATACCAAAAAATAGGCCAAGTATGTTAGGTGCACTCTTGCACCTAAACAACCCTATATGAGAAACTCAAGTTGTTAAGAGCATGAATTAGTGTTAAAGGGTCTCTACTTGGTCAAAACTAAGTAGCTTTAAGCATCCACATGAGTTTGAAGTTTGAAATTGCACTAAGCAAGCCTAGGCACACTTTAGCCCCCTTACAAATCTAAATTAGCGCCTCAAATGAAATCACATGAATTTGCATCATTAAGTGAGTGCCTTGAAAAGAGGGTCATTCCAGGACATTTCTAACTGTTTGAGATCACAAAAATGGCAATATAGGGTTAGTTGGATGCTAGGTACACTTTCCCTTCTCCACAACCCCAAAGTGTGCCTGGACTTGGAAAGGGTTATTTAAATGTTTAATAATGATTATTTTGTGCTATAAGGTTAAAGAATTGATATGTTTCTTGATCTTTGTTGCGGGAGCATGGATGGAACTGAGGAGTCATCCAAGTAGTAAGGTGCCTAGAACCACCTTTAAGTGAGGAATGAAGTCAAGAGGCAGTCGCTGATACTACCACTTCAAGAGATCACTTCAAGTGCACATCATCATCTACATCAAGAGAAGACATCCATCCATCATGTCAAGTTCTTTCTCAATCTTCAAGTCTCTGAGAAGTCTCCTACTCCATGTTATGAAGGAAGCATCATTATCTACACTACTCTCCATGAAGAAGCATTCAAACAAGATCAGCACATATCTTGCCAAGAGAAAAGGTATCCCAGAGTTAGGCAAATGAGCAACATGTATTATACACATCCGGCTTACAAAAGAATAAAGTGAAATCAGCAAGGATACATTCCCAAATGTTTAGGTTCATCAAAGCAATCACATTTGAAGACATCACACAGATGTTGCAATTTGGGAATATGCCAAAAGCAAATTGAATAAACTACTTAAATCCATAAGAGTTGCTGAGGTGGCACCTATGTTGCATGCGCATCATCCTCACCAATCAAATGTTGCCATATCATCCTTATCTCAGTACATTGTACCTGCATGCACAAACAAGAAGATAAAGGCGTTCTATGGAGAGGTATTCGAACTCATCATCTTCATCACCTTGGGAAGTGTGCCTTCATTCCCTCTTCTTTTCTACGTACAAAATGCTAAAAATAGGCATAATTGCCTTGTTGTAAGGATCTAGGCCATCCATTTCACAAATCAATCTTGACTTTCGGTTGTATTTTGGAAAACTATTTAAAGGCCTTGCTGCCTCATTTGTAGGAGTTAGTTTAGTTGGTAGGAGAATATAGTAGTGGATAGAAGATCAATAGAATAGAAGAGTAGAGTAGGAAGGGACTCTCGAAATTATCTGAGAGTACTTGAAGTTGTTGTAAATACTTCTCAAGATTAATGCAAAGACATTGTAGCATTGGAGCTTGGTGCTAACTGTTGTCTTGTGAAATAACATGGTTTCTTGTACTTGATGAAATGGAGAGATGTTTCTAAGTAGATTAGAAGTAGAGTAGTAGCTCATTGATGTAATGCTTGTATGTATTGAATATTTGATCAACTCCTAGCTCATGCTTTTAACATCCATCACTGGTGGAATGTCATGGAAAGCTAGTCTGAGCTCCATCACATTTGCTTAATTTCGGTTGTAGATGCTCGTTCAAACTGCGCCAGATGTGGGTGTTTTGATGAAAGTGCACAACATGAAAACTATTTGCTAACCTTAGGAGATTGCACCTACTCCATGTAGTTGTAGGCATCCTTGGCAAAGTGGAGTTAGGTTTATTTGAGGAGTTTGTCTATTCATGCATCATCATTGCCTCATTGACCTTTGATTAGTTTCTCTTAAGCCTTATCTTTTTCCCTTTTTTATACATTGTGTATACTTCATCCACATTGAAAGGAGGAATAAGTTGAGTGAAGTAAAAAGAAGTCTACATAAGTCCCTTTGAGGAAACAGTAAAATCACATTACACTAATTGAGGCTATCCTATGAGCAAGTTGAGAACCAACATACTGGAACCTTGGAGATAACCCACTAGATCACATTGTTTAGCTTTTGGGTATCTTTGTTCAAGAGAGGATAGATTACCTTAGTAATTTATTCTGCATTGCATGTGCACAAAAAACACATCAATAGAATTGGTGCTAGAAGGAGGGCTTGATCAAAGATATTTCTCCATTCAAAGACATTGTTCCATTCATTGCATCCACTTCTCCTCCTATCATTCAATAGAATTGGTGCTAGAAGGAGGGATTGATCAAAGATATTGCTCCATTCAAAGACATTGCTCAATTCATTGCATGCCCTTCTCCTCCTATCGCTCAACAGAATTGGCACTAGAAGGAGGGCTGAATATGGACATTCTTCATTTTAAGTAGAGAAACAAGATACTCTGAGTAGTGGATTGAACTTTGAAGTGAGATTTGAAGGAAATATTTGAGATTTCAAGGTCTCTTATATTTCAAAAAATACAAAAAAAGTAGAAAATTTCAAAAAATCCAAAAAAAACCAAAAATACAAAATACAAAAAAATAGAAGATAGATTTCTCAACCATGGATTCAAGTTTGGATATGCAGCAAGTTGTGGGGTATGATCCTATGAATTCAACTCCAATTGTTCTCCAACTATGGTGGTCATTGAATGAGAGTCTCAGTGGCAAGAGTTTGAGCGACTTCGAGTGTAAATATAGATGTCGTATTCATAATACAAATGATCATAAAGAGGCAGATATTTTGGACTTGAACAAAATCTCTACAAGTAGTAAGCTTAAACCAGGGTGCCTTGATAGTAATTGATGTTTTGACCCTTTAAGATGCTTTGAACTTGTAAAATTGTGTAAGAAAATGCCTTGGCATCCCTAGGTGCAAATCTTCATCTGAACAATCACCAAAGTGTGGCTAGGCTTGTTGAAGAAAAAGCATCATTTGGAGACCCACTTTTGTGCCTAGAAATGAGGCATGAAGTGTTTTACGTGGGAGATTGTGAAAGTCACCAGGACAATCAAGGCACAAATTCACTCCTGTGTAGGTCAAAAAGTGCGCCTAGGATTAGAACTTGATAAATCATCATGGCTAATGATATATCTATGCTTGGAGACATCTTTAAGGTTCAAACCTAGTTAAAAATACTTTAAGGAGGGCAAGGCACCAATTTGCACTTGAAGGGACTCAAATGTGTGCCTAGAGAGGAAGATGATTAGAAGTTGTAAATGAAGCTTACGCCTTGAGAGGATTGAGTCTTTCCAAAGACACCTTCATTTGCTCAAGTCAAAGAATCCATTCACCTAACCTAAGGCACCCTGCATGGAAATGATGTTTTAACTCTCAAAGTGCCTTAAACATTGAGAACTTTGCAAGAGAATGGACTAAGTATGTTAGGCGCAACTTCACACTTGTAGAGACCAATTTTGGTGCCTTGGAGACAAAGTGCATGTAAACATCAGAATGAGTGCCTAAGGATGTAGTGTTCTCATGAGAGTTTAAACAAGTATTTGAAATCATCAGAATGCCAAAAAATAGGCCAAGAATGTTAGGCACACTCTTGCACCTAAACAACCCTAAATGAGTGCCTTAAGTTGTTAAGAGCATGAATCAGTGTTAAAGGGTCTCTACTTGGTCAAAACTAAGTAGCTTTAAGCATCCACATGAGTTTGAAGTCTTAAATTGCACTAAGCAAGCCTAGGCACACTTTAGCCCCCCTGCAAACCTAAATCAATGCCTCAAATGAAATCACATGAATTTGCATCATTAAGTGAGTGCCTTGAAAAGAGGCTCATTCCAGGACATTTCCAACTGTTTGAGATCACAAAAATGGTAATATAGGGCTAGTTGGATGCAAGGCATGCTTTCCCTTCTCCACAACCCCAAAGTGCGCCTAGACATGGAAAGGATTATTTAAATGTTTAATAATGATTATTTTGTGCTATAAGGTCAAAGAATTGACATGTTTCTTGATCTCTATTGCAGGAGCATGGATGGAACTGAGGAGTCATCTAAGGAGTAAGGTGCATAGAACCACCTTCAAGCAAGGAATGGAGTTGAGAGGTAGTCCCTGTGGAGGAAACATCATACTACCACTTCAAGAGATCACTTCAAGTGCACGTCATCATCTGTGCCAAGAGAAGACATCCATCCATCACTTCAAGTTCTTTCTCAATCTTCAAGTCTCTGAGAAGTCTCCTACTCCATGTTATGAAGGAAGCATCATTATCTACACTACTCTCCATGAAGAAGCGCTCAAACAAGATCAACATATATCCTGCCAAGAGAAAAGGTATCCCAAAGTTAGGCAAATGAGCAACATGTATTATACACATCTGACTTGCAAAAGAACAAGGTGAAATTAGCAAGGATACATTCCCAAACGTTCAAGTTCATCAAAGAAATCACATTCGAAGACATGACACAGATGATGCAATTTGGGAATATGCCAAAAGTAAATTGGATAAACTATTGGAATCCATAAGAGTTGTTGAGGTGGTACCTATGTGGCATGCGTATTATCCTCACCAATCAAATGTTGCCATATCATCCTTGTCTCAGTACATTGTACCTACATGGACAAACAAGAAGATAAAGGCATTCCAAGGAGGGGTCTTCCAACTCATCATCTTCATCACCTTGGGAGGTGTGCCTTCATTCCCTCTTCTTTTTTATGTACAAAATGCTAAAAATAGGAATAATTGCCTTGTTGTAAGGATTTGAGCCATCCATTTCACAGATCAATCTCGGCCGTTAGTTGTATTTTGGAAAACTATTTAAAGGCCTTGCTGCCTCATTTATAGGAGTTAGTTCAGTTGGTAGGAGAATATAGTAGTAGATAGAAGATCAGTAGAATAGAAGAGTAGACTAGGAAGAGACTTGAAATTATCTGAGAGTATTTGAAGTTATTGTAAATATTTCTCAAGATTAATTCAAAGACATTGTAGTATTGGAGCTTGGTGCTAAGTGTTGTCTTGTGAAATAAATGGTTTCTGGTATCTTGACGAAATGGAGAGATATTTCTAAGTAGATTAGAAGTAGAGTAGTAGCTCATTGATGTAATGCTTGTATGTATTGAATATTTGGTCAACTCCTAGCTCATGCTTTTGACATCCATCGCTAGTGGAATGTCATGTAAAGCTAGTCTAAGCTCCATCATATTTGCTTAAGTTTGGTTGTGGATGCTCATTCAAACTGCGCTAGCTGTGGGTGTTTGGATGAAAGCTCACAACATGAAAATCATTCACTAACCTTAGGAGATTGTACCTACTCCATGTAGTTGTAGGCATTCTTGGAGAAGTGGAGTTAGATTTATTTGAGAATTTTGTCTATTCATGCATCATCATTGCCTCATTGAGCTTAGATTAGTTTCTCTTAACCCTTATCTTTTTCCCTTTTTTATACATTGTGTATACTTCATCCACACTGAAAGGAGGAATAAGCTGAGTGAAGTAAAAAAAAGTCTACGTAAGTCTCTTTGAGGAAAGAACAAAATCACATTACACTAACTAAGGCTATCCTATGAGCAAGTTGAGAACCAACATACTGGAACCTTGGAGATAACCCATTGGATCACATTGTTTAGCTTTTGGGTATCTTTGTTCAAGAGAAGATAGATTACCTTAGTAATTTATTCTATATTGCATGTGCATAAAAAACACATCAACAGAACCCAAGGGCCATAATATAACCACGAAGCAAGGGAGAGGGATTAATCACACACATAGTGGCATTGAAGGCCATATAGAAGGCCAAAACTGAAAGTATTCGTCCCAGCCCGCGGAAATAAACATGACAAGATACTTACCCTCGCTCCGGAGGAGGGAGGAACTAAATCGTACCATGCCCGCAGGTTTGCCTTGCCTGTGAGAGCCTAGGTCCAGTTTAACAGCTCTTTGAACAATAAATGCCAAGTCCTTGGAAGGCCAAAACACCCAAGACATGCGTGTGATGATCTATCTGCGTCGCGCGTAAACGTTTACTGGACGTGAAGTAAATGCACATCCACCTGT
This sequence comes from Cunninghamia lanceolata, assembly GCA_027924645.1. Classification (NCBI taxonomy): domain Eukaryota; kingdom Viridiplantae; phylum Streptophyta; class Pinopsida; order Cupressales; family Cupressaceae; genus Cunninghamia; species Cunninghamia lanceolata. The sequence goes on from BSBN01000155.1 coordinate 5,979,679, forward strand.
GTTGGCAATCTTTGCCTGGGAAGGCGATCCCATGCAGGTCTTTGAAGGCCAACTTGGCAGGCACTACCAGTAGAGCTAATGGCTTCATGGAAGACGCATGACTGGACCATGCAAAAAGCCTTGGTGTTGAAGCCACGTCTCCCCCCTCCTCCCGGGGACCCCACCACCCCCCCACAAGTGTGATCTTGTTGTTACCATAATGTTTCTCCTATCAAAGATGCTAGAAGTTATTTTTTCAAGAATATAGATGATTTTAATCCCCACCTTCCCATAAGGCAAATGCCCAATACAACCATGGAACTAAATTGTTTACAAGTTTTTGATTCTAATTTTTATTTTGAAAGTGGAATGTAAACAGCCACATGTGTATGTTCATATGTATTAAGTATTTTGCGCCTCTGAATAGACAAGTCTGATGCTTAGTTTTGCTCCTGAAGCTTTTTTCTCTGAAATATTGATGCTTGTAATTGGTATAGTTTTTCCTTTCCAGCTGCTAATTTATTTTGCAAATCCATAAATTCTTCATTCTGCGCTGCCTGTAATGCAAATTTTTAGGAAAATTCTGATGTAACAGATCTCTGCAAATTTGGCATAGTTTTTGAAGTTAACTCAATCCAATTTCTTTATTCTCCCCTTTTTCTAAAACTCATGCAGTTCTGAAATTCTTACTTCTGCGCTGTCTGTATAGTAAGCTTTTAGAAAAAATCTGATGTAACATGTCTGTGAAAATTTTGCATAGTTTTCGAAGTTAACCCTATATCTTTGTTTTCCCCTTTTTCTAAATAATATTATGTTGTGCTGTAAAAATTAAAGCCTAAGGTAAGTATTTTTAAGTCCTTATTTCAAATCATCATTTAGTTTCATTCAGACAAGGCTCAATAATACCTCTCTCCGCTGCAGATTTTTACTATTTCCAAGATTTGGGCCTTTTCACCTGGAGTAATTGATTCGCATAGGTTTTCCTTTACTTGGTCTGAAGTCTATAGCGATTCTGACAACATTTGTGAGACACAAATCTTTGTACTGCAATAAAATGAAAATATCTTGATTGCCCTCTTTATAAGCCTGATAGGATGTTATAGATTGGTTCAAAGTAATTGAAGGTCTGCGACATATAAGATTTCCGTATAAGTGGAGATTGAAGACGTTGTTGTTACAAGAAACGTCTCTCCTAGACAGTTTCCTTTCTTGATATATCCGTAAGTTATTCTTCCTATAATCAAATAGCGCTCTCTTAAAATTTTGAAAATGCTTGGCTGGACAATTAAGAAAGTGTTGGCTAGATATCCTGCATTCCATACTTGCTCATGATTTGTTCATATCTGGAGCAATTGACTAAAGCATGAAGTTTATCTTCAGTTACCTGCTTATATCACAGAAGGCACTTGTGATTTTCCTTTCGCAAAATTTTTTATTAGCTTGACTCGGTTTCTAAATTATGCGAACTGGTTGTCATTCTACATTTCAACTGTCTCTGGACAACTTAAATATGTCCCTGTGACCTCATAAGAATTCCATGTGCTTGCGGCCCATTCCCAAGATGCAATGATTCAGTGATCCATTCCAATTCATACTCAATTCATACTTAATTCATACCCAATTCATACTTATAAGAAATCGATTCTCATGAAATATGGATCAATGCAGAATTGACTATAAACTATGTACGTGGATCCCAAGGAATCATCACATTATTTAATACACCATGGAAACACATACACCATGGAAACACCACTTGTATAAAAATTGAATATGTCCCTGCAAGTATCCTTGCTCCTAATAAGTAACCATGGGTTAATTTCACTGCAATAGAAAACCATTTTTCCTGTTGGGTATAACCAAAGCTTCTTGGTAGCTAAGATTGAAGTTGAACCATGTCTCTTATAAGGAATTGTTTTGTTTTTGTGGGCAAGTTTTTTACATCAGTTGTCCAATTTTACAACAAATCTAAACCTTTTTCATACCTTTTCTATTTTCTGTTGCCATTACTCTCCTGTATGAAAAGTTTATTTGCCCTTTTTCTTTGCGTTATTAATAGTGAAACTGTGTTGCTTGCATTCTTCTAGATTTGGAAAAGTCCTTTTGTGTTCCACTAGAAATCATCAGGCCTAAGATGCATTTTTTTGGCCTTGATTGGAAAAACACCATTTGTATCCACAACAGTAGCATTATTTTAATATGGCATGGTAGGACCTCACTCCCTTGTAGGATTTTACTGTTCCTAAGAACCCGGCCTCCTCACCTATAGCAATCCACAACATTTTTCTCTCCATGTGATGTCTTATACTGTTTCTTTAGAAAATCTTCATGTGCCACATGTAGCCTCTAATGAGATCGTAATCTCAGTATGTCAATTCATAGTCATGGTGGGTAGTGGAGCAATTCACTTCTTCCTCTACCAAAGTAGAATATTTGGCATACAAACTATACTACATCAACTATGTAAATCTGTTGGTACAAGTGCAGAGGGAAAAGTAGGATATTTGGCATACAAACTATACTACATTAACTATGTAAATATGTTGGTATAAGTGCAGAGCAAACCTTCCAAGTTGGTGTGGGGTAGTTTTTGTCATGTTCTTTTAGGTCTTCCATAGTATGTCTATTCATAGTCATGGTGGGTAGTGGAGCAATTCACTTCTTCCTCTACCAAAGTAGGATATTTGGCATACAAACTATACTACATCAACTATGTAAATCTGTTAGTACAAGTGCAGAGCAAAAAGTAGGATATTTGGCATACAAACTATACTACATCAACTATGTAAATCTATTGGTATAAGTGTAGAGTAAACCTTCTTAGTTGGTGTGGGGTAGTTTTTGGTCATGTTCTTTTAGGTCTTCTATTTGTTACTGGAGTTCTCTACCAACTGAACTACTGGTCCTTTGTGGCCAGTCTATCGTCAGTCCAGGTGTGGTTTATTTTCCAACATCCCTCTTAAGCCACACTTCAGGTGCTTAGGGCTCCTAACTTGGCTTTGATAGCATGTTAAACTTTTTATGAACCAGCTAAGAGTTGAACCTAGGACCTTCCATTTGCTGCTGGAGTGCTCTACCAATTGAGCTACTAGCCTCTTGTGACCAGTCCATCGTCAGTCCGGGTGTGGCTTATTTTCAACAAATTATCTATTGAAATTTCATTCAATTTGAAATGACATCGACCTTATGAAGCATTACCAGGGATAAGGAAATGAATTTTCATATTTCCCTGTATATCCATTCTCATGGTACAAAACAAATATTTTAACATCATTGTTTCAATGTTGAGACCATTATAATGTTACAAAGCAGAACTTTCGACTCTTCCTTTTTGTTCTACATTTAGATACACATAAACAATATTTAAGAATAATTTTTTATTGGATCTCCATCATCCTTGGACAAAAATTCTTAGGCCAAGTTAGGGTGGTTAAAGTTTCATGCCCTTTTCAAGAAAGTAAATATTCACAACTCTTTGGCCCATTTGAGTGGGTCTTGCTCCAAATGATTCATATCACAATGGAAAAACTTTGGCCAACTTAGCAAGAATATATCTTCTTTCTACCCAAGAATTTTCATATCACAATAGAAAAACTTTGGACAACTTAGCAAGAATATATCTTCTTTCTAACCGAGAATTTTCATATCACAATGGAAAAACTTTGGGCAACTTAGCAAGAATATATCTTCTTTCTACCTGAGAATCTTTTGTGGGAAATTTATTGAATGTCCGTGATGACAAAAGTAGCTTAGATTAATCCATGGCCTAGAGAAAGTTAGAGCCTTTGCTCTATGCATATAAATTTCTAAGATCATCTAAACTTTTAAGGCAACATGAGTTTCGTAACTCAGTTGTGGCTCTAAATGCCTTGTACTACATGACAAGGTTGTTGATTATGAAATTACTTATTGGTATTGGAAGAAGAATCAATATGCCAGATGTGTTGTTTATAACAATAGCTACTTTTCCAGCAATTTATACAGTCATGTAGAACTATACATGACTTATGTTTTGTACTATTCTAGTATTTTGAAATGTCTTGTATATCTTGTTCATGTCTTAAACTTAAAGTAGTAAAATATTTTTATCTCAATTTCTTGTAAATGTTGCTTAGGCCTAGCTATAACTCTCACCATGTTCATAAGAAGTGTTTAAGAGTGCATGTTTCTCTTTCTAAATTTCTTGTGGTTAGGAAATCTTCTAAATTTTTATGTACCATGCGTAGGAATAAGGTTGCAATAGGGAATTTCTTGTGGATCTTTTAAAGTCAAAAAATGCTCACTTGAAGGAACAGGCTACTGTAACAATACTATTGAGCTTCTTGTGGATCTTTTGGAGTAAAAAAAATGCTCATTTGAAGGAACATGTTGTTGCAGAAATACTAACATTTTCAATACTAACACTTTCAACCTCTACTATTAATAAACCAATTATTGGCTCTTCTGGAGCTACTCAATTTCTAGTAGAATTTCTTGGTTAGGTACCCATCAAAAGAAAGATTGATGCAATCATTGCACTTTACAACCTTTCTACATACCTAGACAATTTAACAATCATTCATGCTATAGCACTTCTAAAAGAGTGCAGGAAATCTTCAAGAGTTGCTGAAAAAATCAATGCTTTTCTAGAATAACTATCATCTTTGGAAGAAGACAGACATGTATTGAGTGGGACAAATCTAATTATACAAATAGTTGAATTAGTAATTATTTGTGAAGCATGAAAAATAACATGCAATTTTACATAGCTGGAGCACAACCCTTGTTTCTTTTCATATATATATATATAGATACCAACAAAAATAACTAATGTTAGAAATCTAACACACAATAGTATTTAAGTTTTGTAAATAAGAATTAACCAATGTTAGAATTCAATCAGTAATAGTATCATATTTTTGTAAATAGGAATAATCAATGTTGAAATTTTAATGAGTAAGGAAAGGAGTGGTTAAGACTATTTATTAGTCATATTGACAAAGGTATAAGTGGACAATGATTATGGATGTGCATAGGCATACATTAAATTCTTCTAATTAATTTGTCATCTACTTATGCAATATAAAAAATGGTAGTAATATGTTTATGTCACTTTGTGAACAAACGATAATTTGATGTGCATAAATGTGCTACTCTTGGATTATCTTGTAGAAGAATTGTTCCCTACACTTACAACCCAAGAGATCCTAGAAGTTTCCAAATGGGGAAATAAAATGAAAGGTGACATTAATGGATGTACTAAAAAATAATATCATATCCTAGTAGTTTTCAATTGTGGAAAGCATGTGAAAGGTGACATGGATGGATGTACTAAAAATAATATCAAGTGTTCTGGAGGCTTTAATTGGAGAACATTTAATTGGTGGTAGTACAATTGCAACCCTTGAATTCATGATGTGGATGAATATGGAGGTTGCCATTGAAGACAAGTCAATGGAGATTGCATTTAATTGTACTTTTACTTATGTCTTGAACAAAAGTTTGGATAAATTGTAATTACTCCTAACTTAGCATTTTGAAAATCCATCAATCTTAGTGGAAGAAATCACACATGTTTCAATTAGTAAACATGGAGGATGTTCATACCACATGATTTTTGTTTCACCTTAACATTGAATAATCTAAATAGTATTTTGATGGTACACACAAGATGAAATTGTTTAATAATATAGGATTGAATGTTTTTTTTTTAAAGGTGCATAACCACCCATACTAAATATATAAAAGAACAAAAGAAAAGTACAAGAGGGGCCTAAAAATGGGCAATAAAGGGATCCATGGCCATCGAAACCCAAAAGGTTCATATACAAGCACCCAAGTGAGATGTCCTATAGATGACTTCCACGTTCATCAACTAGCTTTAGAGTAGTTACACTCTCGTAAGAGGAACATCAAATCAAAAGTATATAAAGCTAGAAGTAATGGATAGTTCTATGAAAGAATACATAAAGTGGATGTTGAAGATGGAGAGAAGATTATCAAATCCTCTTGGCCATCACATATAAAGAGGCAATTTAATGTAACATACCAACTCATACAACTTGGAATTACTAACAAAATTTACTAAGTAAAAGCACATGTTTAACCATGAATTATATTTTCTGACTAATTTTCAACCTTGAAATTTCAATATATTCAAAGATAAAATCATAGTAAAATCTTTTCACTTTACATTTACAAATAATTTAAACCTGGAATATGAATAATTTTACATAAGTTTGATAATCAAAGGTCATAACATGAAGTATGTATTACATCTGGATTCTGGTATCTATCTCACAAGTCTTGGTAAGTCTTCTATTACAGAGGGAGAGCATCATTTGAGTGCTTTTCCTCCAACCACAGACCGATGGTCCCCCACTCATCTTCCATCTAGAAGTGGTCCCACCCTTCACGAAGAGTCCTAGTCCTAGTGCTATGTCCTACTTAACTCAACCGACCATACAACTCTATCCAATCTTCTAGCTAAGTATGATCATTCTAACATATTATGCAATCTAGACATGGTGAACCAACTAATGCATGTAGAGACAAATGCATCACTTTGGTCAAAGTTTCTCTATAAATAGATGTTTACAATAATGTAGTCATGTGTTCACACACCTATAACTCAACTTAGAAACTATATCATCCTATAGTTTGATTTGCTTAACTAGAATCATTAGACATAAATTGTCTTGACTAAATTCAAATCATAGTCAATCCAACTTAGAATTCATCCTTAATCCAAGATATATGTAATACATGGGTTTAGGTGACTAACCTTTTAGAGAGTCCCTCCTTGCATACTTGCAAATACTAGGGTCTATGATTTCCTATCATTCTACTCAATGACCCAAAGATTGAGCACTCTTGTGTAATATATCAAGTTTTTGATTCTGTCACGAAATCATTTATTTAATCATAAATGTTTCATAGTTTCTTGACCATTCACTATTGACTATAATAAATAATAGACTAATACAATGTTATAACTGATTTAAGAATTTTCAAGTTTTCATAACCCTTCCAGGTCGAATCTAAGGATTTAACTTCTCTATCCCAACACATTGGAATATAAAAAATGCTTGTTTTCCAGAAGTAAAAATTTATAATTTAATATACCATGGAAACAATAATCTCTAGTCTTCTATTGACCACTTGGACATCACATTTCTCATAACATATATAAACATAGTACACAAGGTATATCCTCATTCATATAAGATCTTAATTAATACTATCATTATCTTAACTAATCTTTTGACTAAGTTCAATCTTTCAACCTAAATAGGTTTGAGTCTAAACTAATAAAATAATATTTTTGACCTCTTGGTCTTCTTAAGTTCACTGACTTTCGATATAGGATAGGTTGTGAACTCATATTTAACATCCTTTGTATATCATGATAATGCTTATCATTATTTGTATAATGCATATGTGATATTATATCTTTATACTTAGATGTTTTCAATGATATCAATATTATTTATATATGTTCTATTTAAGTGAATATCTATCACCATAACTTTTGATTATAAACATTAAAACTCATACATATAAATCATTGTGAAATGTGAATCTATCACTGTCTAAACTTTCTTTAATCTTACTCTTCTTGACTCCTATGTTTTCATTTGAGTTCTCAAAAAGTTCAGTTTCTGCATATATATATATATACACAGAGAGAGAGAGAGAGAGATCTGGTTTGCTAATGGGTTGTATATCTACACATCTTAGCCTTACCACAACCTTCTTGCAAAGATAGCATCTCATACATCAGCTTGGCCCATATAAAAATTGGATAGTGTTTCATTGTGTAAGAACATAATGCTATCGGCCCTCTTTGGGTGCATTGCATACATAAGAGAAATTTTTTAATGTTGGTGTAGTTGTGACTAGGGAACCTTATCAAGAAACCCAATCACACAACTCAACAACACAATAGAGATATAAACTCATAAACAAATCTAAAACTATTTTATTAAAATTCACAACAATAGCAATCACAAACTTATTGGCCTCCTAGGCCTTAGCCTTAGGATTTACAATGCAATACCCAATTGATTATGTGCTTACAACACCAAATTGTCTATCAATAAGTATAGAGATCACCCAACCTACTATCATTCCACCTCTGCTCTGCAAGGAATAACCACACCCTTCTGTGTTGAGCGGAATCCTTAATCCATAACAATATCACCTCTATTCCTCCCCTCCCTGAGGAATTCCCCTCCTGAGGAATCTGCTTCGAGAAATATCTCTTAGAACTCTCCCTAATAAATTTATCCAAATAAGAATGACAATCGCCTCTTATTCTTCTTGAGTGGAAGTTGAAATAGTAATAGAGTTATTCAGTTATGGAGCTAAACAGACAGGTATTCAAACAATTTAACATAAATCAGATTAATGATAATACTATTTGACAAATAAAATAAACACCCTTTAATAAAGTCCCATACATTAGCAACATGGAGTCTTTTCAAACTTTACATCTCATTGTAACAACTATTGGAAAATCAACTTTAAAGCTATTGGCAAAATAATGATTTCACAAACTAACCACTTACTGGTGTAAGCATTTTGTCATCAGCAAATTATAATTTCCTCAAACCTTGGAATCTTTTATTGGTGGAACAAAACTTTACAAAATTTACATGTTATCGGCAAATGTTTAGTTTTTTGTACCTTAGTTATAAATGCCTATCAGCGAAAATCTACTTTCCTGAACTTTAGCATATGCCTTCATTATTGACAAAGTGAAGATTTCTCGAACCAATTCCTTGTTCATTCAATCCCTTTACTCACCATTCCCTATATCAGAAAAATTTAACTTTCCTGAATCTAGTCGGCAAATCAGAAAATTTTGGAAGTCCCAAACTAGTTTGAAAGTATGCAAGTTTGCTGACTAAGCGATCCACTCCATATTGACAAGAATGACTCCTCCTTCTTCATCAGCTTACTTGCCATTTTCAAAACCTATGAACTAATAAAGTCATTTTCTATCAGTAATTTCACTTCTCCACAAACCAAAGAATTTTGATTTCTACTCGGCAAGGCTTGTAAGTGAAATGGACCATCGATGAACTTATGAGTTTGCGAACTAGGAAAGCTATTGACAAAGTTCTAAAATTTTAAACTTTGTCGATCGCGATTTCCTTCAGCACTGGGAAGCAACTTCAAAATCTTTGTATTTGAAAAGTGAGGTTTGTATATAGGCTTGTTAGTGAAGTTGCCCATTGGCAAACTAAGCCATTGGTAAACTTAAACTTGTTTGCAAACTTAGGATTTTTTTGACTGGCTAGAACTTAGCCAAAATTTGCCCAATTTTCACCAAAATGAAACTGGAGATACTAAATTGGGTCTTCTACATAATTATGCTCTTAAGGTGGATGAATTAACATGAATTCACCTTCTGAAGTAAAAGACCAAAAGCAACACAAAAGAAGACAAAGCAAAACATAAATTGAACTGAAACTCAACCTGAATACCTGAAATATTTTTTTGGGTGATGTTGATTACTTATATTCTCTTTCATCAAATGTTGTTCTTTGAACCCCTACAAGTTTCACAAGAAAGGTATACACCATTCTATCACCTTATCTCAATTTACTCTAACTATGCTTGGCATTAAAACCTAAGCTACATGGCCTTTTGGCCTTCAACAGTTTAAAGCTACATGACCTTTCAGCCTACAAAAGTTATCAGTATACTAAACCATATACTATAGATAGTATACTAGAAGATCATGGCCTTATTAGCCCAAAAATTATAATCAATAAAGTATACTTCTTAAGGGATTTCTGACTTTCTATAGATGTAGAAGAGAATATAGTATCAAATTCACTGATAAGAAACAAGTCTATATAATGGTATTGTAGGTTTTTATATACATGAATGATACAAATTTCAACAAATACAAAGAGGATTAAGAACTAACTAGTCTTCACCAAATACATAGATATATAGAGAGCATTCGACCTCATGCCAACATAGAAATTTACCAAGCTTATCGACCTCAACATGAAATAAATATAGAGCCGATTCAGTAACAAGATTTTTAGTCTATTATTATATTTTTCTAGAAATAGATTTGAACTTGATTTGAGTCTAAAGGAGTAAATAGATGCTTATGGTGCATAGGTTCCTCTTCCTGGTCCCCTTCCTTCTTTCAACAATGAGCTACAATATTCTCTCCATGTTGATATTCAATCCAAGAAGAATCTTAATGCTATTTTTTTGTGTGTCTTCCTAGCCGCCACCATCCTGTACATCTCTTGTGGTATTTATTAGAGTCTTCTCTCCATATCTGTAAATATTCCTCTCGCATCAATGCCTATTAACACTCCACAGTGTCATGCAGAAATGATGGAGTTACTAGTCATAAAAACCACTCCTAAATTGTTCAAAACTCATCCTTTCTCTCCATAACCAATGTGGAAGAAAGGATTTGAGTGCCCAACAAACACATGAAGTGGTTTTGCATTGAGTTTGCAACAACACCATGTTCCTAAAAATGCTCATCGGCTACAAATACTTCTTTAAACTTAAATTTCATATTAAATAGATATTTAAAACCAAAATATTGGTGTATACTGTTGGAAAGATGATTGCCATTGCACCAAAATATTGACTTATTAATTCCCGATACAACTGCCAAAGTTAATGAATCCACGGGAGGTGGTTAAGCCTTGTCACGGACCCAAGTGCTAGGCTACACAACATAAGGAGACCAAGGGCACACACATTGCAAAAATCTCCTAGTGCAAGCGAGGGGTTTGGACTCGTGACCTAGGCTCTGATACCAATTTTTGGAAAGACAGTCATCATTGCACCAAAAGATCAAACTATTAATGCCTGATACAACTGCTAGAGTTAATGAATCCACGGGAGGCAATTAACCCTTGTCATGAACCCAAGCGTTGCGCTACATAACACAAGGAGACAAAGGCACACCTTGCAACATATACAATGTATACTTATATTGTCTGTAACACATGGTAAGATATGAGAATAGGGTTGAGGTGTTCTCCCCCTCTCAAAATTACTTAAATGTCAAAATAGATAAATTATCATAATGGAATTCCAATCAGGAATTACAAATAATAAAGTAGTTTAACTACTAGTATTTATTTTTTTCTAGTAATATAATTTTATATTCATATCACATAAAGAAATAACGACTATCGACCATTTCCTTGATGGTAGTCATGTTCTAAGCTAACTTAGTTTTTGACATAAACCTTAGCTTAATGGATCTAGTTGATAATCGACTATTTGTTGAGTCAAAACCAAACTTAGACCAATTGATCAAACATAACTTACCATACTCAACGAAGGTTCACTAAACTATGAAAGAATGAGACTTAGATTACAAACAATTTGTTTTTATCCATACATCTATTCTTTTCTCTCTAATGATGCTCTCCCTCTCTTTCTCGAAGGGTGGAAAACCTATTTCCTAGTTACAACTTGCAATCACCAAACTAGGATTAGTGCATCATTAGTCAATTCATAAACCTTATGAATAAATAATCATAACATCTTATAATCACATGTCTAAATTCTAATCATATTAACATAAATTCATGATATCATTGATTTATCCTGACATTTTCACATAACATCAAATCATTAATTCATGCATAATTAACTACTAATTACAAGCAAGTAAAAAGTAAATCATAGTCAAAATTTGGGTGTGACATTTAAAATTTCTAACAGATTTAAAGCCCTCATGCCAGGGTATAAGATTTAAAGATGTCCCATTCTAAATAGTCCACCATTGGTCCCCCAACAATACCAAAGAACTCTACCAGAGCCATTTGAAATTTGAATGTTAATGATTATGTGTATTTACAACAATTAGAACTTATGGGCAACTTTGTGCTAGATCTTCTTCTTTCTTGGATATATATTCAATGCATGAAGAATTATCTTGTGGAACTTTATCAAATTTATGATAAGTAGTTATTTAAAATGAGAACTTTGCCCCAGTAAAAAAATAATAATAATATTCAAAGTTATCTTCATCATCATTTAGAAGAATTAAAAAATCCAATAACAAAAATTTCCAATTTATATCATTTGAAGAATGCTCCCAAGAAAAAATATTTAACTTGAATTTTAGTTTAGTGTGTGTACATGCATGCGTGTGTGTTTGTTGGAGAGCTTGTTGGGAAGCATAAGGATTATGATTCTAATGGTTATCAAGATCAAATTTCAAATTTTCAACATGGACACAAGTGCCTAAGGACACTGGTGTCCATATGGAACTAAGTTTTCAACTTTCAAGGATGAGCAAAGTGTAATATTCTAAGTTAATTCATATTTGCATTGCATATCTATATGAAACATTATTTTATCTAATAAATGGGACAATTGATACCCAAACAATAATAAAGGCATGGACACGAAAATGAGTGCAAAAAATGTTTCAAAAGGATTCACTACCTATCTAATACCATAGCACATGCATACATATAGAAGACTTCAAAATTTTTTTAAAAAAAAGAAAAGTAGTATACATGTTGCTAATGAAGGGTTGAGATGACTATTAATCAAAGAATACATAAATAAATTGTGGCTTTTTAAGCATGTTCGACACATATCAAGTTGTAGTCCATTTGTATCGCATCACTACTTAGCTTAAAAGTGTCAAGTTGCACTATTTTGTGAGTTATATTCTAGCACATCATAATTGGGCCACCAAATTATCTGTATCATACCAATATTTATTTTGTGCATTTACTTAGTGATGGTACAATTCTAGCCCTTGAATTCATAAAATGGATGACTATGAAGGTTTACATTAAATACAAGTTATTATAGATTACATTCAATTGTGCTTTAACTTATCCTTGTGTCTTGAACACAAGTTTGGTGAAATTGTAATCACTCCCAAATTACCATTTTGAGAACTTGTCCCTCTTGATGGAAGCAATCACACATGCTTCAATTAAAAACAAAAATGTGGAGTATGTTCTTACCAAGTAATTTTTATTTCACCTTAACATTGCATAACCCAAATAGTACCTTGATGGTAATTGCAAGATGAGATTCCTTTGGAATATAGGATTAAATGTTATTATTACATGTATTTTACAATGATTATAATTCTTAGGTTACTCTATGCTCAATCTTATTACTTGTCATCCATATTCAACCTACCAAGAACTATCTCCTATAACTTTATATAATTTATTATAGGTAGCTATTTGTAATGAGCCACCCAATAAATAATAACAATTTAGTAAATATTTAGAAATTAAATAACTTAAATTTGCTACAATTTTTGAATTTCTTTTCGAAAACATATATATTCCATATTTTAAAATAAAGATGCCAACATTACATCATTACATGGATTTCCATGATACATGTTTACATGTTAAATAATAATAAGATACAATCTAAAATAGGACTACTCTCCTACCAATCGTCTAGTGTATATAAGTTATACATATTTTGACAAATTTTATTACAATTTGGTTGACAATTAGTCATAGCCATCTCATATGAGTTGAATAAAAATGGTTGTCTAGCTATAACAAGGAGAGCATCATCTAAGCACTTTACCTCCAACCATAGACCTAGCGGTCCCCTGCTCAACTTCCCACTAGAAGACACTTGACCCTGCAACAAGGATAATAGATAGGGATGTCTGCAGTAGAACCAAGTTTGAGAGAACACAATTATGAATACCCATAACATGTATTCAATCATGCAATCCGTAGACACCATGATTTCTAACTAACATGAAACCGTAGGCATGAGTTTTCCACAGTCCATAGAATACAAATAGAAGTTCTTTTGGATTAAACTATGTATTTCTTTGCTTCAACATTTTGGATCACACTCAGTGATCCATCATTATGAAGAGGATGCTTTTGATTTGGATTGTAGACTTACTCATGGCTACAATTGCTGCCCTTCATGGGAGGGAAATCATTTTCAAAGCAAAGCTTCTCAAGAAGTTGAGGATCAAACTCACAAAGCGGATTTCAGATTTAGCCTTCTTAAAGTGATGCAAGGATAGTCACATATTTCCCTCATTCATTCTATGTCCTTCATCATCTTTGAAACTGGCATACCTATCACAGTTTTGAGTGAGCAAGTCTTTCTCTACCAAGATCTATCTTCAAAAGTACTAGAGCCATAATCAACCAAATATCCACCTGTCTTTTTTTGACTACCTCACCATCCCTAATCTCCCTCTTCCTTATCCTATTTAAAGGGTAAGTCTGCAATCCAAATCACAAGAATCCTCTTCTTGATGATGGATCACTAAGAGTGATCTAAAATGTTGAAGCAAAGAAATACACACAAGTTAAACCAAAAGCACTTATATGTATAACATGAAACCATGTGTAATTTTAATTTAGCATCTCACCACAATAAAAGGAGCACCAAAAGAAACTATAGACAAATTCAACAAGGGATGGGAGAGACTCCTAGTTGACATGTGGCCTCCTTTAGGTTTTACTTTTATTTTATTTATAAGAGAATTAGATTATCATCTAGCTTTGATGATCAAGATTCAAGGTGGTGTGACTCTCCCTCAGTCCTATAATATAGCTATTCAAGCTGATAAAGATCTTATTATGGTTGAAACAATTCTTCCCATACCTACAAACTCTTTCCTCCAGTCATCTTATGCATATACTCAAGTTGTACCAAGAAATTCCCTACAAAAATGTTGTCCACCCACCTCCCCTAAAGCTTGATCTTATGATGCAAATGAGTTGGTTGTGATGAGACAGCTATGTGCTAAAATTTCTAATGAATTGATGGTTCTAAAAGAACAAATTATAGCTAAAAAACCTTCTAAGCAGCCCACTCCTTTAATACAATGGTCTAATTTTCAAAGCCATAACTATTTTTAGCCTACCCTTGCTTGTACCAATCAACCTATTACCCATCCTGCCAAGTTTCATTCATTCCTATAGGTCAAAATCAACAATACATGGTGCAAGACGAAGTGTTTTTAATGAATGAGGAATTTGTAATTGAGAAAGATTAATGTATAAATGAAGAGAAAAAGAATATTGCTACTATTTGGTAAAATCTTATAGAAGAATATGTGTATTTGACACAATCAAATAATGTTGAGCTACCCAAGGTGCTACCTAATTTGATTGAAAAATATTGTAGCAGTATGCTTGAAGAAGAATTAAAAGAAGACCTATTTTATATTTTAGAAAATGGATATACTCTACTGGTGGAAAATAGTGCATCATCGATAAAAGCTATATGATAAATTTTAGAGAAAATTTTTAAAATGCATAAAAAGTTACCTCTATAGGAATCACTTCTACGAGAATCATGTCATAGGACAAAAGTATACATTCAGTGCATGATTTAAAAGAAGAACAATGGTCAAATTGCTAGTTTAAATTAATCTCACTTATGTATGACTATATTTAGTTGCGTTCCTTAATTGGGCACATGCTAAATTTAGGAGTTCTTGTGCTTTAATTAGCACATCTATGTTTAGAACTGGTGTCTAGGGTCACTTATCTTGAGTTAAGTAGTTGTATGCCTATTTTTAGGCCACTACTATTCTCAAGATTTCTTTCCTATTTTTGGCACATCCATTCTTAGAGACTAAATGGCTATATGTACTTGATCATTGAGCTAATTCATTATCCATTTTTTCTTTGCATATTGCTTATGTCTTTGATACTGTTGAGTGTGCGATTGTTGATCTCATGACTTCTTGTGCTAGTACTCGCAAGATTCCATTAAAGTTCTTGGTTTCCACATGGTATCAAAGCAGGAATGGTAAGGTTGTGAATCTGGTATTCTATCAAATTCCTTTGAGCATAACATTTAATTTGTTTGTTATTGGTTCAATGAGAGGGCATTTTTCACCATTCAAAGGGTGTTTTTCACCATTCAAAGGGCGTTTTTCACCATCTAGAGGGTATGTTTCACCATTCAGTGGTATTTTTTATTCTAGAGGAGATTCTTTTGTTACAAAGGCATTTTTGAGTGGTCAAACCTATTTTTTGGCACGCAGGCCATCTCAAAAAAAAGTTGCAGCCTTTTTAAGAGGCACACACTACTTTATTGCAGCTCATGACCTGTTTAAACAGGCACGCAGGGCTTGCAAAAGGTTGTGACCTATTCCAATAGGCACACAAGCCCTTTAGAAGGCTATATCCTACCTTCTAAGCCACACAGAGGCTTTGTTTTTCTGCCTTTATTACTATTTGTGCTAGCTCTGTAGTAAATCACCCTTCCACATCAGTGTTCAACTATTTTTTGGGAAATTTTGTGTGTTGTAGAGGTGTCCAAGTAGTGTTTGGAAGTTTTCTTTGTTTCTATAGAAGCATTTGACCTATATTTTGACGTGTTGAATTGCTACAGTGGTGTCTCTGGGGCATTTAACTTCATCACAGGCACATATCAGAGGTCCAAATTCACCCATCACTTGCTAGTTCACCCTACAGACCACCAAATTGCCCCTGCAAATAGCAACATAGGTATTTTGACTTTTTTTTTTACTAGTTTTTCAAAATTTCACCCAACCTTGTGCTTTTTTTCTAAAAATTTAGGGTTTTTAAGAAAAGCTATATTTAAACTTGATTTAAAAATCTAAAAAAAATCAAAGTTTTTCTCGTAAAATTTTAATTTTTCCCAAATAATCTTTGGAAAATTAAACAAAAAGAGCATTTGAAATCATGTAATAGGCAAATTTTGCCCATGCACTACTTATAAAGTGCCACAACTATGGGGGTTATTTAAAATAATCATAGGGTGTCTTATTGGGTTGTCTTGTCTTTTTTATTCACATTGCTTGCATCCATGGAGTCTAATCAGTCTATTTCTCCATTAACCCCATTTACAAGTTATCACGACTAGAAATCTAAAATTCAACTCATGTTAAAGAATAAAGGGTTATACAGGGTTAGAATGGGCACTGAAATGAAATCACCTAATGATGACACTAAAGTTAAAGGGTTTAACAAGTGTGACTAGAACTTAGTTGTTTATGTCTCAGCATCTCTCTATAATGACTCTTTCATGTAGACTCTTTGTCAACCCCCAATGAGGTATGGCTCACCCTTCAGAAGCTCTTTGGGAAGGTAGATGAGATGAGAGTTCATGAACTAAAAAATGAGTTAATCAGCTTGAGTCTGAGCACATTTAACACATTAGAATCTTTTTTCACCAAGTTTAAATCTATTAGGTTGCAATTAAAAGAATGTGAAATTGTTAAAAAACATGACCAACTATTTCTCTCAATTCTCTCTAAACTAGGTCCTAAATGCTCTATATTCATGTCTACATTCTATTCCACTAAGAGAGATCTTAGAGCCACTTGGAAAATGCCATCTCTAGATGACTTCATTGTTGATCTAACTAGAGAGAAAGACAAGTTAATTCACATGGGCACTATGAAGTAGTCAAAACCTCAAGCCCTAGTAGCTTGAAATGGTAAACACCAATAGGCTTCAAGCATCAAAGGGAAGAAACAAAACACTTAGAAGGATTAGGAGACAAAGAAAGAATAGAAACTTGAGACATTTAAAAGTCACAAAAAAACTTCATCCAGTCAAGGGCAACCTAAAAAGGACAAAGTAAAGTGTGCCTACTTTAAGAAGATAGGGCATGATGAGCACAAGTGTATGAAGAAAAAGTTGATCACCTCATGCATCTCTTAGAGAAGAACAACATAGGTGTACTTGAATCCTTCAAAGATTCCTCATCCACCCCAAAAACTTCTAAGTCAAAAGGTAAAGAGAAATTCAAGGGCAAGGATCTTGTTGGAGTTGTCTCTTCAACATCTTCATGGATCATTGACTCCAGTCCCTCACACCATATGGGTTCTTTAGAGGTTGAGTTCACTTCCTTAGAACCCATAGCATATCCACCATTACCCTTAGAACCCCATAGCATGTCCACTATTACCCTAGGTGATGACACTCCAGTAGTAGTTGTTGGGAGAGGGTCTATTGAAATTGAGGGGGGAACATTCACTAATGTTCTTAGTGTACCTTCACTTTTAGCTATTCTTCTATCTGTGTACTAGATCACTCACATAGGAAAGGGCATGAGAGTTTAGTTTACACCAGATTCAATTGAGATTAGAGAGTTGCACAAAAACAACTTAGTAGCATTGGGAAGGATAGATCACCAAGCCAAATTGTATGCCTTATTATATTTTCCCCTGATATTTCTCCTACTGCATTGTTTACTCATTTAGATGGGGTTAGTAAACTATGGCATGAGCGGTTTGGCCATCTCAACTACCACTATCTTGAGAAAATTAGGCAACATGATATGGTTACAAGATTGTCTAAAGTCAAATTCTCTAAGGGTCTTTGTGACGGATGTGCCCTTGGGAAGCATCCTGGATAGAAATTCGACAAATCAAGATCATGGAGAGCAACACAGATCTTGGAGCTTGTTCACAGTGATGTATCTAGGGCTTTTCCCCATCCATCTTTTACTAAGGGTAGCTATATCCTCACCTTCATAGATGACTTCTCAAGGTACACATGAATCTATTTCCTTCGAAAGAAGTCTAAAGTCTTTGACTACCTTCAAGATTTCAAGGCTCTTGTTGAGAAATAATCAAGGAAGGTCATTAAAGTTCTTCAAATAGATAATGGAGGAGAGTATGTTAATACTAGCTTTGAGCAGTTTTGTACAATAGAGGGAATAAAATTGTAGTGCATAGTTCCTTATACTCCTTAGTAGAATAGAGTTGCAGAATGTAAGAATAGAACCTTGAAAGAGATGGCAAATTACATGATAAACTCCAAGAACCTTACATCACAGTACTAGGTAGAAACACTCAACTATGCATGTTACATTTAGAATTGAGTTCCTCATAAAGACTCGAAGGTTATCACACCTTTTAAAGCTTGGAAAGGAAGGAAACCTTTAGTTGAGTACTTTAGAGTCTTCAAATCCCTATCTATGGCATGAATACCTTCTTAGAATCACAAGACAATAGAACCTCAGTCCAAACCTTGCATCTTTGTAGGGTATCTAGAAGGTGTGAAAGGTTATCATCTCCTACATATAACCACACATGAGATATTCATCGAGAGGAGTGTTAAGTTCTCAAAAATTCCCACTAACTCTTCACTTGACATTCCTCCTTCCTTTGTGGACTCATTCCACTTTGATGATACATCTTTTGATGACTTAGACCATCCACAACTGATTCCTGAGATAGAGATTCCTTCTTCTAGTTTTGATAGTGAGGACCATGATGGGGTTTCTTCCTCATCTTCTTATGGGATTTCTTTGGAGGTTGATCTCTCAGCACTTGACTCACCCACATCACAATCCCTTTGGGAAAAGCAAACACTTAAGAGTGTAGGGACATGGGTAGGGAATCCAATAGATGGGAGACATACATGATCATAGTATACAAGTGGGCCACATACTTACTTTGCCTTAACCTCTAATCCATAGACCTTTAGAACGGCTTCAAGGATACCTGAGTTGGATGATGCTATGAATGAGGAATATGATTCCTTAATGATAAATCACATTTGGGATTGAATACATCTTCCTAAGGGAACAAATATGGTTCGATGCAAATGGATCTATTAGACCAAGTATGCAGAAAATTCGTTAGTTGATAAGTACAAGACACATTTAGTAGCTAAATGGTTTTCACAAGTTGCTGGTATTAACTACACAAAGACCTTTGCACTCATAGCCAAGATGAATTTCATACGACTCACACTTCCTATTGCCACAACACATGGTTGGGAAGTGCACCAGATGGATGTGAAGAGGGCCTTTCTTCATGGAGACCCTAAGGAGGATATCTACATGGAACAACCACCATGGTATCTTTCGGATTCCTCCTTAGTATGTAGACTTAGGAAATCTCCCTATGGCCTTTAACAAGCCCCTTAGGCTTTGTATGAAAAGATGTAATCCCTCCTCCTGTCTTTAGGTTTTAATAGGTGCCACTTAGATCCCAATGTTTATCTTCTATGACAGAATGATTTATTACTGATACTGGTACTTTATGTTGATGATATTTTTATCATTGGGAGCTCTACATCAGCTATTGAAGCTGTGAAGATTGGTCTTCAGGATAGGTTTGACATGATAGACTAAGGATTACTACATTACTTCCTTGGCATTGAGATTTCAACAGACTTAGGGATCACTTTAGCACAACCTAAGTACACTCTCAACCTCCTTGATCGGTTTCACATGACTGATTGTAAGTCATCCGCTTCTTTTCTATCTAGAGTTAAGCTTGACACTGATATTGCTACACCATTGGTTGATATTGAAAATGGAAGAGCAAACAAATAATACTGAAAACTAAATCATTGTTGAATAGAAAAAGCATAAACATAGAATAGTATTTTTATTGAATCCAAATATTACATCATTACATTGCATTGGCTTTATAGTCAATATATTCCTGTGTTAACTCCCTTAACCTATTTGTTGGGAAATAGGTGTTGTACACCTTGCATAATATTATATTATTTTATTCATGTAAAAAAAATATTTATTTATGGTGCATCTTAATTGATGTGTTTAACCACATTAGATATTTATTTGGATGCCACTTGTAAATGTTGTATGTAACATTGAGATATTATTTGTATTGTTTAGTTGTTGGGAAAAACATAGTACCAACATTAAATAAGTGGGTCAATGGTTGTGTGTATCTATGGTTTTGGAACACATTGTTTTATCCAATACCATGTAAGTTGTATTTGTGTGAGCTTCGTCTATAAAAGCAAGCTCACATGGTTACTAGTTTGGTTGGGTTGGCTATTTCATTGTAGGTGGATTAGAGGTTTTTTAGTGATTGTTATTGTATTGAGCTCTCTCCTATAAGTACATATTGTGAAGCATGGCAGGTGATGTGTGGATTCATGCCTAGACACATGGACGATGCATTAGAGGTGCTTATTGGTTCAGAGGTATTTATAGAGACTCATGGCATGTATTTTAATATATTTATTGCTGAATAATACCTATGAGTGTGGATACTTTTGGAGGATAAGTTTTTCCCTCTTTAGGGTTTTCCTACGGTATATCTTGTGCTATCTTGTTGATTGTTCATTTGATCTTTGCATTATGGTTATTTCTACATCTTATTCTCTTATTGGGTTATGTGGAGTTGTCTTTATTTGATCTGCAAATTCCTAACACTATTTATGGGAATGTAACTTCCCAACTAACTTATTTATTTAAATACTAACTATTAACTAACCTATAAATTAACATATACATGTAAATTTAACTATATAGTAAATGTTACCATTTTTTCACTATAGCTCAAAAATTGGCAGAGCTGGTACATTGTTCATTTAAGGTGAAAGATTTTAATTCATTTCTGCCTTGCATGATTATGAAAAGGTTTAATTGTTTAGTGTAATGTGTTTCAAAAGAGAAGGTATTCAGTTTGCAGTTTAGTTGTTTAACAGAAGAAAGATTCAGTTCATTGCATTACAGGATATCCATCAAGAGAGATAAGTATTTCATTCACTACAATGATTATTTGTTTACAATTGAAATGTATAATAGGATAAACATTGCATTGAAAGAAATAATGATAGATTAAATGTCCCACACAAGCCACGGGAATAATTGAACAAATGCAAAATAGGAAAAATGCTATGTATCTAAAGATAAGGAGAGAAGGTCATAGCCATCATTGCCTTGTTACAGTTTTTAATCTCAGAGGTTTCCATCATGTCCCTACTCCTGATCTTCAATGAGAACTTGTAAAATGTGGGAGGGTCCTGTTAGAGCTCCAGTTATGAGATCTTTATGTCCTATTAGAAGATGCCTAACACTTTAGCTATAATGCACTAGTTAAAGAATATCATTCACATGCAAGAGGAACTGAGAAAGAAACAATCATGTAACTTCATTGTTTTTATTCTATTATGTTTGTTTCATGTGCAGGCATAGGATAAGTCATGTAGCTGATTGAGGACTTAACATCATGTGGTGTCAAGTGGGCTCCCGCAAGGGTTGAGCCTACCATGCTGCTTCCCCTTAATCTCAAAAGGGATGGAATGAAAAAGAAAGATTACTCATCTTGTTTAATTGCATGACAAACTAAAGGAGTATCAAAGCAATCAAATGCACTAGTTTAGAATGCCCTCATGATTGCAGTTCAAGAAGTGAAATGAAACCATCAGGATGAACTGGACTCATCTATGAACAACATTTAATGCATAAAAATAGTGTCATCATTGCTTTAACTACCATTGAGAAATGGGATTCACAGGTATTTCATTTATCTATATTTCATGGTATTTGTATGCATCAGAGGTATTAAGGGCATCAAGTTCATTTCCAAGATTTGTATGTCAAATAGAGGTCAATGGATAACTTCTTTTAGAGATTTATGATTGCTTTATTCACATCATAGAATCATAAATAATAGCAGATCTATACATATGAGACCAACTGAAGACTGCAATATCTAATCAATGCCAATATGAGAAGTCTTTCAACAAATATGTATCAATAGATTTCATCTGGTAAGGACAATGAACATCATAAAGGCAGCTATATCAGTACCTTGCTACAGCTATAGAAAGGTAGCTCATCATACATTTGCCAAGTATCATTGAAATATAAGAAAGTGTATGTAGCCTGATTTTGAGACAACAAGGTATAAGGATACAAAGATTCCACATGTTTAGGCATTTGTGTTATCATGTTAAGCTACAATGATAGGAATGATCAATCGTCCATGATTGTCTAAAGTACGGAAGAAGCCACTGTCTCAGTGAGCAAGTGTAAACATGCACATATCAGCTAGAAGATGACAAAAGAAGTTGTAAATGGTATTTATATGTTAATCATATTGGATGTATGCATGTAAAGAAGTGACAATGTGCAGATCAATTTCAAGACATTCACATAAATGTATTAACTCAGATCAAGTAAAATTATAGCCAACAAGTGAACCATACAGATAGCTGATCAAACTGATACATGAAGGTGCAGCTATAACATGTGCTAGTAAAGTGGAGCAGCAAAAGCCATAGGACATTATGTGTCTAACTGATACATTCATTGTGGTGTTAATAATGAAGCTTCAATATCCATGTTCATCAACGACATATCAAATATGTAGGAAGAGAAGGGTTCAAGTAAAGAGGATAATGGATCTTGATACTGATATATAGTCATAAAACACCAAAGAAGCATTTATATTTTGATCATGTAAATGAATATCAAAAGATGAATGTGTTGTCATAACACAAAGAAAGATAGCATATCCAAATGAATTTTAGAATAACACATAAGGATAAACATCCACATATTATTCATGATTAGACTATAGGTTATGAGCTTCCACCATTCAATATGGATTCTACAAGATGGATTGCCAATGTTCAAATTCATCTACCAAAGGTGTGTATAGAAATAGTGCCAGATCACAGTCATAGGTTAGGCTCTTTTTGAGCAAAGATGCAGGGGATAGCCAAACTTGCTATTTGGGTTTCAAGAAATAAAAGAAGATACTTCTCTTCATAGATGCTAAAACCTTATCATTTGTTTTCTTAATGAAGTAGGGATATAGTAGTAAGGGATGAGCTTCAAACCCTAGGGGTTTATTCCTACAAACACATAAATTTAAAATGATAAAAATGCTTAGGAGTGATATGCAACCATGACCTATAACTAAAAGTGAATATATAGAAATGGTTAATGAAAACCCCCTTTTTGTGCTATCAAGGTTATGTCCAGAGGGGGTCTTCCCTCATAGTGGCTCAAAACCATTTGGGATTTTGTATAAAGAATGCATATACAAGTGAAGCTTTAGGCTATTATCATCTGGAGCTAATAATTTTCTATAAAGAAAGGGATCGTTGACTTGGTTTTGCCATATCTAGCACAAAATTCCATTGATATTTGCACTACCTTTTATCATGGTTTTGTTTGAAAAAATAAGTCTCCTTGAATAACATACAATTATACCTACTTGAAATGATGGGAAGTCTTAGGAATGACACTGGCTGCAAGCAGCAATAGGGAAACAAAATACAGGTAGTGGTCATGGTCAATGCAGGAGTAATGTTTTCTCCATGGCAGTTAAGTCCACTAGCTATTTTGATTAAGAATATCAAATGCAAAAGAAATGGAACAGTCTCATAGCGCCTTTACAAGAAATACTTAGAGTTACAAGTGCCACAACCTCTAATGGATGGGATGCTCAGAAAAGACACAACAACTATTTTAATGCTATATCAGCCTCACATTGCTGATGAAATATAGGGAAATGTGTAGAGACTAAACATATAAAGCTTACCTTGTTTCAAATAAGAGGTGTATGCATGGGATGTGGGTCTCATTTTGCTTGGAAATGAGCTTAGATAGTTGTAGTCATGGCGGCCCATGAGTAGAGAAGAAGTCGTAGTGAAAAATGAAAAAAAAATCATTAGAATGTATACAGAAGCTGCGACTGTAGAAGCCATTCTACCTCAGAAATCAAAGAATAAAAGTCACATATGCCTGAACTAGAGTCTTACCCTTCGAAATCTGCCAGGAATTGACCAAAAACATGCTCAGAGATGCCAGAAAGTCTGAGTTTGGTGGTTTTTTTTGTTATCTTTTTGATAGATTCCAAAAATGGACTTGGAGGTCTATTATTAGGAGCTTTTTCCCAGCTTTTAGGGAGAGATTATTTTTCACAGAATATATGGCAGAGATCTACTTTCTTTTCACCAGTTCCAGTTGTAGTTTTACAGCATAGAGTAGATATCAGAGTGGAGGATATTAGAGTCTTCCTCTCACACTAAGAGTGTTGTATTTAGTCTATGTACTCATTACTCCATTCAGTTATATAGAACAACAAAATTTTCCTTCCTTATTTGTCTCATAATTGTAGCTTTAATTTGATGCTGTATTGTGACAGATTGCATGTCCTTGTTATGTCTTGAAATTGTGAGAATGATGCAAATTTCCATATAGTTCAGGTTGCATGTTTGTGTTTTGTTTGAACCTTAATGCAAAGTACTAATGAATTGTATGTCATTGATATGGTTGTGCGAATTATTGTTTAGGAAACTATTTGTGAGTAAGATCCTTAGAAGTTTTAGGTCTGGTGTATCACCTTATTGTTAAGATTTCATTTTAAGTTATCCCTCTATCCCTTTTCCTCTACAAGTTATTAGTTTAGGAAATCATAAGGAGAACTAGATCACTTTGGAGATTCCCTCTCGATATAGATCACCCATAATCTGGGAGGGTTTCCATCTTTTAATAGGATAGTCAAGTTTGACTTGGCTAGTGGCGCAATCTTGATTGACAACACTAAATGTAAACCTTATTTATTCTAATACCCCACCTTAATGTTTACATGTAATAAAACCAACATTCCCCCCTTATTACATTAACTCAAACAAAGGACATAATACTACAAGATTTGATCATAGCAACCCTTCTGGAAACTTTGATGGGTCGAGACTTACTCAATTATCCACCAAGTCTCCTCACTCACCTAGGAAACACCAAACTAAACTCACTAGTGGATCTCTTGACTGTCAAACCTCCAAAATACTTGTGAATTGAGGCACAACTATTCATGAGAAAATCATCAACCTTGACTATGAATTGAGACTCACTCAACTATTCATAGTATAAACTCCAACCAACTAGGTATTGAGACTAACTCCAAAATCCATAGTAGCACACCTTCATTTTTGGATCAATACCAACTCCAAAATCCACAACCAAGTACTCTCATGCACTATCAAGAACCGATCAAGAACCGCCAAGCTCCCCCTCACTGCATCAAGGGACACAAACTGAATAATGGTGCTTCTTATGCAATGAATCACCCCTGAGCGATAAGCTATCTTGGATGACAAAAGATCCTCCTACCTGCAGTGCCTCTTGCCTCCAATGTGTAATTTTTTATGTTCTATTCATTTGATGTCTCAATTTTCTCTCCAATAGAACAAGTATGTAAGTCCCAAAAATCTTTTTTAAGCATAGCATGGATGGATTCAATAGCATAAGTAATGTTTGATGTAACTATGATAAAATAAAATGAAATGAACAAGGTGTCAGATTCCATCAAGAGTGCACCTTTGACAATTGGAGTAAACAAAATAGTCCTTTAACTCCTTATACACTTTTAAAGGTTCAAACCATACACTACTTTTCACCAATCAAGAAAGCTTCACTGTAATACATAAACCCTACAATCTCCACTAATTTGTTGTTTCAGATATGTAAAAGGAAATCAAGAAGACTTACTACTATCATGGGCCCAATCATGTTGTGCATAAATGGGCTAAGGAAGAACAAATAATTCTATCTTATCCACAACATTATGGATACCTTTCATGACCTCCATTCCACATTTGCTTCCTATTTTCTTATGTTTTATGATAAACTCTATACCCACTCAATGCATTTGGGGAGATCGATTCTTATGATTTAATGTATACCCAACACATCTATTCTATTGACACCTAACAATAATCTTCTTGTAATTCATTTGTCTTTCAGGAACATGTTGTGTGCTACATAAATACATGATGATACACCGTTGCATCCATCATATACTTCAACCATAATGCATCAATTATTAAATAGAACTGAATATTGTTTCCTTCTTGAAAATGAAATTTAAAACAATACACTATGCTTCACCTTTGAAAACTATAATAATATATATCTCTAATTACTATGTTGATTCTTCTTCACTAACATAATCTCAACAAATCCATGACTTCCTCTTCACCCATACGGCCTTGAAACAATGTAAATTTGTTGTTTCTAGCAAGAAGATTTTGCAGGCACTATGTGGCAACATTGGTAAAATTCCCTGTGAATTCCATCTACTCATCAATAACAACAATAACTCTCTCCACAAAGCTATATATTGAAGACTATTCCTAGTGTATTCTTCTTCACACGTAGGCATACTTAATTCACAAAGATTTATGTCACCTTTAAATAACTATCAATGTGCTTTCATCATGCCCGGACCTCTCTTCCACACATGTAATCCCTTGGCAACCTTTTCAATAGCCTTCTGTAGAATTCAACAACCTCCTATTCAACATTCAAATGCACATGAATTTATTCTACTATCTCAAACATAATATTACTATTTGTAATCACCAAAAAACCTTGCACTCATCTTCTCATAGGCACATGAACAAAGTTTGTTTTGATACCATATTGAAAATGGTAGAGAAAATAAATAATACTAAAAACTAAATCATTGTTGAACAACAAAAGCATAAACATAGAATAGTATTGTGTATTGAATATATATATTACATGTGCATTGGCTTTATAGCCATTATATTCTTGTGTTAACTCCCTTAACATATTTACAGGAACATAACTTCCCAAGTAACTTATTTATTTAAATACTAACTATTAACTAACCTATAAATAAACATATACATGTAAATTTAACTATATACTAAATGTAAACCTTATTTATTCTAATAGTCGATGCTATGTTGTATCGATAACTAGTTGGCAGTCTCATCTATTTGACCCATACCAAGCTAGATATTTCATATGCAGTTGACATGGTTTTGAGATTCATTCAGGAGCCTCATGAGCTACACAGGAAAGCAGCCAAGAGGATCCTTCACTACATTTAGGGGACTCTGGGATTTGGGAATCATTAGACATATGGCACTAAGATTAACATTGTTGCATACATAGATTTAGATTGGATTGGTGATACTTAGAATCGCAAGTCCACTTTTGGTTACAATTTCTCACTTGGTTTTGGTCATATCAGTTTGTCTAGAAAAAAGAAGAATGCTATTGCTTTATCATCTATAGAGGCAGAGTATAGAAGAGTTGTTAACATAGCCACTGAGGATCTTTAGCTTCAAGGAATTTAAACTAAGTTTGGCATTCCATTCCAACAACCCATAGTTATCTATTGTGACAACTAGAGCACCATTCAGATATGCAAGAATCTAGTCTAGAATCGACAGACCAAGTACATCAAGATTCATATGCATTTCATTTGAGAGCTTACTCATGCAGAGATCATTGACTTAGTCTTTTTCTAGTCATCGGAGTAGGTTGCTGACATCTTAACCAAACCCTTCACTAAGAGCAAGCTCATTCATTTGTGAGATCTTCTTGGGCTATGGTCCACTTCATCAATAGCATCATCCTCCGGGGGCCTTTCTAGTTTCTCCACTTTATTTTTCTCTCTTTTTGGGGGGGATTTTTCTCATGAGGTTTTCTCCCCTTCTTTGCTTTATGAGAGATTGCATTGTATTGTATTGTATGTGGGTACCTGATCAAGCCCAGTTGCTAGGACCCATGTTTATTTCCTCACCTGAGCTTTGCTTAAGGGGGGTGTTAGTGCAAATTAAGCTCACTTAGGTACAACTATAATTTTATGTGCTCCTTAATTGGGCACATGCTAAATTTAGTTTTTCTTGTGCTTTAAATACCATGTCTATGTTTAAAGCAGGTGTCTAGGGTCACTTATCTTGAGTTAAGTAGTTGCATGCATATTTTTAGGCCACTACTATTAGATTAATCTTGCTTTCCTATTTTTGGCACATCTATTATTAAAGACTACATGCTTATATGTACTTGATCATTGATCTAATTCATTATCCATTTTTGCTTTGCATATTGCTTATACCTTTGATAGTGTTGAGTGTGCGATTGTTGATCTCTCATGACTTCTTGTGCTAGTACTCGTAAGTACTCATAATCTTCCATGATAGTTCTTGGTTTCCACACAAATAATCAAAAGAAAAGTTATCTAACTCTATAGTAGTGGAGGAACAATGAGTCATCAATGAAAAGAAAAGTAATAACATGGCCAATTTGTTCCAATAAATGCCATGTTATGAGGACAAAGGTTGTCTAGATAGATAAGAGTATAAAAGAGTTTTTTTTCAATCCTTAAAAAAATATATGCTTTGTTCATCGAATAAGATGAGACGTTCAAGACAAAAGCCTATGCTAAATTTAAGCCCAAATCTAAAAAATTTCAAGTGCATGCACCTAATGTGCTCTCGAGTATGGAGAACATGGATTTGTACTCTATTATGAATGAAGGTTATTTTTTGATCTTTGAAGAAGACAACGATATGTACGGTGGAGTAGGTGTTCACAACAACAAAAGGGTACACTCCAAAGATGGAGTTATGAGTTTTTACATTTGTGGAGCTATCGAATTAAGATTCAAAGTGGTGTTGGGAATTATGGTTTCCTTCAAGCCAAATTTTGATATTATTCATGATGATGAACAATAAGAAGTTACAACTAGTAGAAACAATTCATTAACCTTGCCAAAATATGAATTATGAGCAAATGTTTGATCACTTCAATAATTCCACCCATATTTCACATAGTTCCACTCAATACCCACATAATCAAAAAGAGCCATCCATGCTGAGTAATCAATCTATAAAGCATAGAAAGTCAAAAGGATACAAATTCATTTTGTACTATCTCATGAAATTTGTTCTCTTTTACTATTTGCATAGTAATTTTGTGGAAATAGTTGATTAAAGTGGATATGGTTGTATTTGGCTAGACATTTTCTATATACTATCATGGTATAGCTCCATTATAAGTAAGTTGGTTTAAGAAACATTGTATAGCAATGTTTTATTTTTTGGGCATACTTGCAATAGTGGTTAAAAAGCATTTGTTAGAAGGTATTTAATGCTTTAGTTGTGTGTCAGTTTGGTGCTACAAGCTTATCTTTGGTTCTAAAATTTTGTTGCAATAGAGAGGAATTTTTCAGTTTATGGAAAGCTATAAGTAGTGATGCATATGGATGTCCTCTATTCCTACTTTTATTTTTTGGTCTAACTCTTGTGTCCAATGGATGCAATTTTTATTACTTTTCTAGGTTCATTCTTCCCCACAAGCGAGAAAGCCCCTACAAGTTACCAGAAATGTTGATCTTCTTCTGGTCACCAAATCAACTTCTAGCTTAGTCTCTACTCAATGATCAAATACTAGTCAAAATTAGGCTATGATAAATTATCATTAATGGTGTATGGCATGCCAGACAATGATTGTGGCATTCTAAATAAATTCACATAGCTAGAAATTAAAAGAAAATGTAAAAAAACACAACATTGCAATTTTCTACATGGGAAGAGCTTTATATATTAAA
The DNA here is from genome assembly GCA_027924645.1 of Cunninghamia lanceolata. Lineage (NCBI taxonomy): Eukaryota > Viridiplantae > Streptophyta > Pinopsida > Cupressales > Cupressaceae > Cunninghamia > Cunninghamia lanceolata. The sequence continues at coordinate 6,009,743 of BSBN01000155.1, forward strand.
TATTCTCCATGAGTGAAAGACCAATCAAAATCAAACATGGTAGCCTAAATAGGAGAGAAATTAAATTAAAATAAAATAAAAATCAACATAATATAATATGTATCATTTTCTTGCATGACAAGAATAAAAGAAGTAATTTGAGTTTTATTGTCAAATGTGTAGCTACTATTAGATTTGAAGATAATCAATGACTTGCTAGAGTTTCCAAGGCTTGGCAAAGAAAGTATTGAAGTAAAAATGCATCATTAGTTGAAAGTCTCAAGCCTGGCAAAAGGAAGTAACAATAAAAGTCTTGTTGGGACATTGTGAGTTATGGGAGATATTTAATTAAAATCAAGTCAAGTGTTGGGGCCCTCCAAATAAGTTTTTAACATTTAAATAATACTTATGTATTATTTAATTCTCCAAGAAATAAATGAAGGCTCAATGCACTTAAATATGCTCTAAGTAATCAAATGTAATTTAATATTATTTTAATCTGCTTGATTAAAATAATGATCCATGGGAATATGAGGAAAGCTTGATTAAAATAATGACCCATGCAAATATGAGGCAACATCAAGAGGAAATTTCAGTGCCAAAACACATCATTGGCTAGAAATTTGTGATAGAGAATATTCAACAATATTTTAATTGTTCGATTAAAATAATTGTTCTAGAACTAGTTTGCAAGCCAAATTCAACTTCATCAAAGTCTGAAATATGCTCTGAGTAATCAAATGTAGTTTAATATTATTTTAATCAGCTTGATTAAAATAATGATCCACAAGATTATGAGGCAAGCTTGATTAAAATAACGATCCATGAGAATATGAGGCAAGGTAATGATCCATAGGAATATGAGGCAACAACAAGAGGAAATTTCAGTGCCAAATCATGTCATTGGATAGAAATTTGTGATAGAGAATATTCAACAATATTTTAATTGTCTGATTAAAATAATTGTTCTTAAACTAGTTTGGAGGCCAAATTCAACTTCTCAAAGTCTACAATCAATCCAACTCTAACTATGTAGGCCAAAGTACATCTCTATTCTTTGGAGATGTTTCCATATTAAAATTATGTTATTGTAATATCAAAGCCCACTTTAATATTAAAATATTAGTGTGAAGTTTGTTGCATTTTAATTATTAAAACATATGGTTTTAATGATTAAAGGGTGTGTAAATGATTTAAAAATAAATCAAATGTAAAAGGCATGAAAAAAAAATTTATGGAAAAATATTTGTGATAAGAAAATCAAAGAAGTGAATATTAATTATTGTAATATTCTAAAAGTCACAATTAAAAACACATGTGAAAAATAGTAGAAAGAAAGTTGTAGGTAAAGAGATTCACATACAGGAAGGAAAGGGAAATCAATTACATAGAAAAAATTGAAAAAGGGAAAATATTAAATGGAAGTGGCTGCACTTATTTCTTGCAAGGAAATAATCTAATTTAAAAGACACAGTGTTCAATATATAATTCAAATGCTACCAAATATATTTTCATAGGGAAATAAATTTGGGAATCAAAAAAGTTAATTATTTTGTTAGAATGTTTCAAGATTTATGTTTCAAAATATTTTGAAAAGAGTTTTCATAGAAAGAATGTTAGAGAATTGGTTTCTCTTTCAAGATTTAATTTTCAAAATATTTTGAGAAGAGTGCTCATATAAAGAATGTTAGAGAATTGATGAACAACCAACTTCTGATTGATCAATGACTAGCTTTTGCAATGAAGCATTTAAAAGATGCAGTCACATGTCACCTACTATAGACTTTCCCCTCTCTCTTTCCCCTCTTATATTCTATCCTATTCTATATATACCTCAAAGATTGAATTTGTAAGATTGATGTTGGCTGGATTTTTATAACATCCCTCTGCTGTTGTGATTTTCTAGCCACTCTAGATGGATTAGGTGATTTTTTTGCCTAGATCTTGCTATTTTGTGCTACTCTGAGCTTGTTGGAATCTCTCTCTCTCTCTCTCTCTCTCTCTCTCTCTCTCTCTCTCTCTCATGATGGTTAATACAAATGAGTAATTTGTCTTTACCTTTTACAATGTTGTTAGGTGTGTTTATTTTGGAAATTGATGTAATTTTATTTTTGATTCTTTTGCTTTGTTTGAAAATGTTCTTTTTTTTTTCTTTCCTCCATCCTTCTACTATTTGGATTTAGTGGAACCTCTATATTTGTTTCCATTAGTGAGATATGTTACACCACATCTAATATTAAAATAATACCATGACATTAATGTATGGGATTGCTACTCAAAATGCTTTGACTCATTGGCGGTGTGCATGAAGTATTGTAATTGTTTTGTATTCTCTTAGTTTTTTTTTTTGTTTATTATGATACCATGAATTTCCAAGATTTGGTCAGATGGTGGTGTTAGAATTATGAATTAGATGAATAACCCAAGAATTTCTTAAGAGAGATTCTAAGCTGTAAAAGTTGTAAATGTATAAACAAAAGAAAACCAGTAAATCTTAGAGATATGCAAATGTCAAAATGATAGAATTGCATTACAATCTCAAAGAAGAAGCTACAAAAGATTGATAGAATTGCCATACATGATGTAAAATAAAAGCTAGGTAGTCACTTTATATAGACCAAGCAGAGCGGTGGAGGCAGAAAAACTGACCAGTAGGGAGAGACCACCAAATAGTCTAAACATAGTGAATTAGTAAATGTAACTCCCTCGTAGAATGGTGACACCTCAAATGACCCACTTACCTAGTTAAACTCACTTTATTAACCTAAAAAAGATTAGTAAATGTGTAGGAAAAATGTAGGAAATAGGAAAACAAATAACTCACTAGAAAAATAAAAACCTACACTAACAAGTGGTAGGATGCCTATTCTTGGCTTATGGTCTTTCATGCTTTCTATATTTGAATTTCAACATGTTTCCCTCTTCCCTTTTCCCCTTCAGTTAGATTTGGTTCAAAGTAAGCAAGGAGCTAGCCCTGGCTCCAGAGACTAGTCAGTAGGTCACACATCACATCTGCATACCTTTCCATTATTGGTAGTCACATGTAGCAAAGTGCTTTTGTTTGCTAGAACATAGGCTACACAAAAAGAATATCAACATGAAGACTTTTTGCCTTATTTTAAGGTTGGGGTTGCAAAGAAGACAACCAATTTCCTATTTTGAAAATAGAAAGGAGATATAAACCTTCCATAAAAAAAAAAAAACTAAGATTCCATATACCATTATATTGTGTAAAGCAGTGTCCTTATCACCTTATGTTTTCCCAATAAGTTATCCCTTAATTTATATACTATAGTTAACTGTTTATTATGTCAGCTAGGTGATGAGAATTAAAGACTTGCAAAATGTGTGTGCTTTTCAAAACATTAAAATATAATTTTTAGTATGCCACTTTATGTTTATTTAGAATAGTTGGGCTCATGTAATGTCCCCTTCTAGTGAGTCCAAATTTTTCCTTTGACCTTGCACAATTCAACTCACAAAAGACAACAATAGAGTTCCATTTTCTTTTCATTTCATCATATTAACAATATAATCATTATTCATCCATATTCAAGTTGTATATTCATGTCCTTATATAATGTTTCCAACTTATCATTTGGTCATACACTTAATTGTTAAAGGATTTTAGCTATCACATTCATTAAATTACAACATTCATTTCATTGTATTCAATTTAACAATGTTTACATCTATATCCATATTCCATTCATATATGTATGCAGATTTACCTTATTTCTACACTCTTATTTATTCTCATATTATTACACCTATTCTATATGCATACTTATAGAGAATGAATGTATATACATCATTTATGGTAATATATTCCAATTATTATTATTATGCTGATATAAGCAATATTCATTTATTTATATTCATATTATTCTTCTACAACATTTATATCGCCTAACCTGTTAATAAGGAAAGTGTACTTACCTCTTTATGTTGCTTACTTACCTCTATGCTGCTTGTCTTGTTGAATCTGCTCACTTGATTTTATTCTCTTTCACCTATTCTTTAATATTTATATATTATAGTATTTGTTATAATATTAATAATATCTCTATATTATATTATTATGTATATTATTAATATATATTTACTTGAATAATTCCTCTCTATATATATTTATGATATCTTTCCTACTTATGACTCATAAATATATATATAAATATAATGCGGATTTAATTATATTTATTTATAATGCAGATATTCCTTTTTTTATTTATTTCCCATATATTTATAATACTTCCTTTTAAATTAAATGTAAGCTATATGGTAATCGCTACCCATAATTGCTGACTGTTTTAGACTTCCTTATTTTCTTATATCCCAAATCTATTCCCTTCATTCTTTGCTGCTGCTATTTATATTATATATGTTCCATTATGCCTCTTACGAAGAATAGTGACTCTTCAAAGAGTCACATACATTGGTCCACTCTTATATTTAATATCTAGTCATTTATAATATTAATATATAATATATATATTATTTAATTAATTGATTCATATTAATAATATATATTATAATAATAGTTATATCTATTAATATCTTATGAGTATAATAATAATAATATTTGATATTTATATTCATGTAATATGATATTATATAACTTATTAATATTTATGTGTAATTAAATATATTGTTTAAATCTTCAATTTAAACAAGACTTTAATATGGGGACATGACAGGCCTCCCCTCTCGAAATTGCTTGTCCTCAAGCAATCACAACGATTTTGTTCATTACCTTGCACCTTTTAATGTTTACTTGTTGATACGAAATCATAGTTTAGATTGAACATGCTTTAGTGAAGAGAGATTGATTGTGATTCCATGAAAGAGAATTTGTGATTAAAAGAGCTTTTGTTTGATGTTTGAATAATAGCGAAGGGATGCAAGTATCATAGATTAAGAAGAATTGAGAGTATTGAGATTCCAAGATGCATCTTGATCTTTGGTCACAAGATTCAGTCTTATATGTTATTGACCTCAAAATCGAGAAGAGTTATGTTCTTTGAGGAGTAATTGATCATATGATGTCATGATCAAAGAAGATTTGATTTGATTTTGAATAGCAATATGATTGAGGTAATGTAGTTAATCAAATGAATGCAAAAAGGAAGAATTTTTCAATGTTAAAGAAAACTTTGGTAGTATTGAAAATTTGAGATTGGAGATTTAGAATGAAATAATATTGATGAATATCCTAGAAGATAATGATGTTGTAATTAAGACTTGAATTGCTTAAGCAAGTTTATGTATAGCATGACCTTGGGGGTTGATGATGAGATAATATCCCCCCCCTTAAAGCCTTCTCCTTAGGTTTTACCCTAAGGCCTTCACTAATCTTTAGGTGTATCTTAGTGATCCAATTCTTTTAGGCCCAAAGGCAGAACCCTTCAACTGAAAGGAAGAACCCCTTTTGGCCCAAGTGAAAATTTCATTTCCATCATGAGTGGCATATCTAGATGAGCACATTTATCTCTAGATCCAAAGGCGAACCCCTTCACTAAAAGGTAGAACCCCTCTAGCTCAAGTGCACTTATTATTTCTCATCATGAGTGGTGTATCTAGAAGAGCACATCTCTCCTAGACCCAAAGGCAGAACCCTTTAATTAAAAAGCAGAACCCCTTCGGCCCATGTAAACTTATTACTTCCATTATAAGTGGTGTGTCTAGAAGTGCACATCTCTCTAGACCCAAAGACAGAACCCTTTAATTAAAAGGTAGAACTCCTTTGGCTTATGTGGACTAATTGTTTCTCATCATGAGTGACATATCTAGAGAGCACATCTCTCTAGACCTAAAGGCAAAACCCTTTAATTAAAATGTAGAACCCCTTCGGCTCATGTGAACTTATTACTTCCATCATAAGTGGCGTGTCTAGAAGAGCACATCTCTCTAGACCCAAAGGCAGAACCCTTTAATTAAAAGGCAGAACTCCTTTGGCTTATGTGGACTAATTGTTTCTCATCATGAGTGACATATCTAGAGAGCACATCTCTCTAGACCCAAAGGCAAAACCCTTTAATTAAAAGGCAGAACCCCTTCAGCTCATGTGAACTTATTACTTCCATCATAAGTGGTGTGTCTAAAAGAGCACATCTCTCTCTAGACCCAAAGGCAGAACCCTTCATTAGAAGGCAAAACCCCTTTGGCTTATGTGGACTAATTGTTTCTCATCATGAGTGACATATCTAGAAGAGCACATCTCTCTCTAGACCCAAAGGCAGAACCCTTCATTAGAAGGCAAAACCCCTTTGGCTCATGAGGACTTATCATTTCTTCATCATGAGTGGCATATCTAGAAGAGTAGGTCTCTCCTAGACCCAAAGGCAGAACCCTTCGTTAGAAGGTAGAACCCCTTTGGCCCATGTGACTTATTACTTCCATCATAAGTGGCATGTCTAGAAGAGCACATTTCTCTCTAGACCCAAAGGTAGAACCCTTCATTAGAAGGCAGAACCCTTTTGTCTTATGTGGACTAATTGTTTCTCAGTATGAGTGACATATCTAGAAGAGCACACCTCTCTCTAGACCCAAAGGCAGAACCCTTCATTAGAAGGCAGAACCCCTTTGGCTCATGTGAGTTTCTTGTCCATTTGGTTGTTGTTGTTACATGTGTTGTACCTTCTTGAGTAACCTTGCATCAAATTTCCTCACAGGATGGCAGGTCGAATGCTCTGATACCACTTGTTATGTCCCCTTCTAGTGAGTCCAAATTTTTCCTTTGACCTTGCACAATTCAACTCACAAAAGAGAACATTAGAGTTCCATTTTCTTTTCATTTCATCATATTAACAATATAATCATTATTCATCCATATTCAAGTTGTATATTCATGTCCTTATATAATGTTTCCAACTTATCATTTGTTCATACACTTAATTGTTTAAGGATTTTAGCTATCACATTCATTGAATTACAACATTCATTTCATTGTATTCAATTTAACAATGTTTACATCTATATCCATATTCCATTCATATATGTATGTAGATTTACCTTATTTCTACACTCTTATTTATTCTCATATTATTATACCTATTCTATATGCATACTTATAGAGAATGAATGTATATACATCATTTATGGTAATATATTCCAATTATTATTATTATGTTGATATGAGCAATATTTATTTATTTATATTCATATTATTCTTCTACAACATTTATATCGCCTAACCTATTAATAAGGAAAGTGTACTTACCTCTTTATATTGCTTACTTACCTCTATGTTGCTTGTCTTGTTGAATCTGCTCACTTGATTTTATTCTCTTTCACCTATTCTTTAATATTTATATATTATAGTATTTGTTATAATATTAATAATATCTCTATATTATATTATTATGTATATTATTAATATATATTTACTTGAATAATTCCTCCCTATATATATTTATGATATCTTTCCTACTTATGACTCATAAATATATATATAAATATAATGCGGATTTAATTATATTTATTTATAATGCGGATATTCCTTTTTTTATTTATTTCCCATATATTTATAATACTTCCTCTTAAATTAAATGTAAGCTATATGGTAATCGCTCCCCATAATTGCTGACTATTTTAGACTTCCTTATTTTCTTATATCCCAAATCTGATCCCCTTCATTCCTTGCTGCTACTATTTATATTATATATGTTCCATTATGCCTCTTACGAAGAATAGTGACTCTTCAAAGAGTCACATACATTGGTCCCCTCTTATATTTAATATCTAGTCAATTATAATATTAATATATAATATATATATTATTTAATTAATTGATTCATATTAATAATATATATTATAATAACGGTTATATCTATTAATATCTTATGAGTATAATAATAATAATATTTGATATTTATATTCATGTAATATGATATTATATAACTTATTAATATTTATGTGTAATTAAATATATTGTTTAAATCTTCAATTTAAACAAGACTTTAATATGAGGACATGACAGCTCATCTTGGAAGACCTACCTCTCTTGGAGGATTACTGGTGAATTAATCACTATGTATTTTACAAGTTGTGTGGTTGAAACTTGAGACCAACTTCCTGCAAAATGTAAGTCCTTATCAAACACCAAACCAAAGTATTTGGAAATCCACTTCATGTTCATTAACAACACTTAAGACTACCTCAAGGGACCCACCCCTCATAGAAGGTAGATGAGGAAATTTGAGTTCTTTCAAAAACACCTTAATCTACTAGTGGAGAGCATGAATGCATTTGATATCACTGGGAGACCGCATCATCTAGACGCATAAGAGGCACCATTGGCATCTATATTAGAAGGCATGAGAACTTCATATAAATTATTACATGAAGCTGCCTCTTCAAAATCCCATAGAAGAGATGGATGAAGCCCTACATTGTAAGGCATTTAGAAAGAAGCTAGGAATTCAATAGATGACCTTTCAATTGAATTGTATAGAGCTCTTTGACCTCACATACGTGAATATTTCTATCATGTTTTCTTAAAAAGTATTGAAATGGGCTCTTGGGGGGCAATCATTGATTACGGTTTAGTCAAACTCCTCCCTAAAGTAAAAGAAGAAGATAGTGTGAATGGACGAAAGCCTATTACTCTCCTTAATACATTCTCAAATAAAATAAAATACATTTATCAAGACTCTAACCTATCAAATAAAATACATTACACAAGAGATTGTGTGGTTAGAATAGACCTTTGATGTTAGTTTTGAACAAGATTGAATTGTCCAAACTATTCTAGCACATAGCATACACAACTTGGTCGGTGAAGGGCAAGTACATTGAATTAGATTTCTTTATAGGGTTGGGTTTGAAAAGTAAGGAGATTAAGTTAAGAAGATACAAATTTAATTCCATTGAAGGCTTCTTACTTTATCTTGAGGTTGGAGTTGCAAAGAAGATGACCAATTTCCTATTTGAAAATAGAAAACAAATATAAACCTTCCATATGCAAAAAATAACTACCATTCCTTATACCATTCTATTGTGTAAAGAGGTGTCCTTACCACCCTATTTTTCCAAAAAGCCATTCCTTAATTTATATATGATAGTTAACTATTTATTGTGTAAGCTAGGTGACAAAAATTGAAGACTTACAAAATGTGAGTACTTGCTAAAACATTAACTAGAAATTGAGTATGGCACTTTTTTTTATTAACAATATTTGGGATGGTCTTGGAAGACCTGCCCCTCTTGGAGGATGACTCAGGGATTGATCACCATGTATTGTACAAATAATGTGGTTGGAACTTGAGACCAACTACTCTCCAAATGTAAGTTCTTATCAAATCACTGAACCAAAGTATTTGGAAGGCCACTTCATGTTTATTAACAACACTCAAGAGAGCCTCAGGGAACCCACCCCTCATACAAGGTAGATGAGGAAATTTCAATTCTTGCCAAAACACCCCAATCCACCAATGGAGAGCATCAATGTATTTGATATCATTGAGAGACTCCATAATCTAACCCTACAAGAGGAGTCCTTGGAATCTAGATGAGAAGGCCTGAGAACTTCATATGAATTATTAGACAGAGGTCGCCACTTCAAAATATTAGTTTTTATCAAATTTCTTTAAAGTTACAAACATTAATAACAATTTAGTCTTATCAAACACAGTACAAACAAAATTCACATTAATTAAATGAGATATAATGCAAACAAAATTCCTTATAACAACTCATGTTTCATTAGTTTTTTTAAATTAACTGAATATTAATATTTTTAACAATAAAAAAAATATATTGCAATATATTTTGAGACGGATTTGCTTTTGTGTACGTGTGCATAATTCAACCAAGTGAAACATGCTATCGAAAGACGCCACACACAAATTTATAAGTGTTATGCCTATTTTTAAACTTGTCCTCGTATTTCTGCAAATCTCTACACAGCAGCACCATACATGTCCTGTTAGATACTAGTTTATTGGTATATAAATGTTGTGATTATGTAATAAGCTGAGATAGTCACAAAAGATTTTTAATTGAGCTTAACGCCATTGTAATTTTTCATTCCATTCCTTTCGTATGATGATCTAATTAAATACAAGGTAAACATTATTAATATTTAATGCAGACAATAAACCCCTCTCTCAATCGAACATTGGCAAAATACAAACTCAAACTCACAGGTAGAAACTCTCTACTAATAAAATTAAAATATCAACAATATAACATTGCAACAAAACTCTTTTGTATTTTATTCAATAAAACAAAACAAAACAAATTTTCAATAACAAACACACATGGCCTTCAATGGCCTTCCTCTCAGCGTGATCCTTCAATTCTTCATGACTTCATTTTCTGTACTCTACCTGGTACTTCTCTCTACTCTAGCTTGGCAATTGTTTCCAATTCACCTTTTATCTGTTTTTGTATTGTTACATATTGTGGTTTCTCCTCTTCCCCAGAGGAACATATTTATGTTTGCACACAATACTTTGCTATTTCCTTAAGAGGTCGATTTCTCATAGTGTTCATCTGTCCTCATCCTCTCTTTGCTCTCTATAATGCTTTCAATATACTTACCTATAATTATGTGTTGATCATCTTTATGTGTTGATCATCGAACCATCAGTCTTTCTACACCATCCACCTTCATGTGTGCAGCTATCAACAATTATTACACCCATCCTCCTTTGTTGCTGCGAGAAAATATCTAAATTACAAGTGAATAAGCCCAAAAAGGCATTCCAATCTATGGTGTCCCCTTTTTCCACTGGAGCTACCTTCAATCCCTCTTCCTGCAAATGCGTACGACCTCATGAGAGGCATTACTGAAGATTTTAAAACTAAAGCTCTTATACTATACTGATAAACTCAGATTGAATAAACATCACATTCAGAATCAATGAAGAACAATAAATCTGCTCAATACTACAGAGCGAATCAGAACTATGTTATTATTCAACTGTGTATCTGCTGTTGATTACAATCTGCTGTTTGAAACAGCGATCAAAAATTACACACTGCTAACAGCGATTAGCATATTAATATTGTTTTATTACATGCTGTGTATAATATTCTAAAAACTACATACATATAAAGAAAAAAATCTCAGCAAAAAATCGCTTGCAAGAAGGCTAAAAAAAGAATAGATTGCTCATGCAAACTATGTGCATGGCGGTAGCTAGTTAAAACAGTTTTTAACCGCACTACTTACAATAACAAACTAAAATAAGAGAATCAACGCCTACTTAACTGCCCATGCAGATTTTATTATGCATAAAATAAACTAATTAAAGAAAACTGCGGTGGAAGTGGAGATGACTGGAGCACCATCGTTGTGAATGCATTACTGCCTGACTGCATGCCTTCAATCTCCCCCTGCATGAACAACAGGGATGATGCCTAATCGGTCTCTAGGTGTTTGTGCAAATCCCTTGGCAACTAATCTTGCCTTGTGCCATTTCACAGAACTATCAGCTTTAGCTTTGACGTCTGCTTCCATCTCTTTATTCATAGCATCAATCCATACTTGTTCTTTCACGGCTTCTTCATACATAGAAGGTTCAACTTGAATGGTACTAAATAGAGTATAATTGGCAACTGGATTCACATTAGAACTCTTTTGATAAATTTCCTTTAAACTTTGTACTTTTCGTGAAGAGCTTGGACTTGATTGTGGACTGAAACTATCACCTGAAGAGGAACTTGATGAACTTGGTGGACTTGAGCTTGAACTTCCACTTGAGCTTGTGGGGAGAGGAGGAACTTGATCATCTTCAATACCCATGATTATTGGTGTAGTTTACTGAACTGCTTTTTGCCATTGCCATACTCCCCCTTCATCAAAAACCACATCTCGACTAATAATCCATTTCTTCGTGTCAGGGTTATAGAATTTATATCCTTTTGTGGAATCATAACAGCCCACAAAGATACAAAGTTGGGATTTTGCATCCAACTTCTTCCGCTTCTGAACAGGAACATGAACATATGCGGGGCAGCCAAATACATGAAAGTGAACTACTGAGGGCTTGTGTCCACTCCAAGCTTCCTTTGGAGTGATATTCTGAAGCAATTTTGTTGGGCTTTGATTCAAAATATAAACCGTGGTTGCTACTACAACTCCCCAATAGGATATAGGAAGGTTTTTGGACTGCAACATACTTCGTGCCATCTCCATAATGGTATGGTTCTTCCTTTCTGCAATACAATTTTGCTAGGGATTTTGCTGGGGAGTATACGCTGCCATGAGCTATCTCTGGATACCTTGAGTGTTACAAAAATCAACAAACTCTTTAGAAATGAATTCTCCCCCTCTATCTATTCTGAGTATTTTTAGAGAAAACTTGCTTTCTTTTTTTGCCATAGCCTTAAAATGCTTGAAGCATTCAAATGCCTTAGATTTCTGCTTAAGAAAATAAACCCATGTGTGGCATGAGAAATCATCAATAAATGTCAAAAAATAAATATTCTTACCCAAAGATTCCTCTTGCATGTCACCACAAATGTCACTATGCACAAGCTCTAGAGGAGATTTTGCACTCCATGATTTGTTCACCAGAAAATTGTCTCGTGCTGCTTGCCAAGTGCACACCCTGAACAAACTTCTTCTTTTGCCTGAATTTCAAGAAGTCCTCTCACCATATCCTTCTTATGAAGTAGACTTAATCCTTGAAAGTTCAAATGACCATACCGTTGGTGGCATAACCACGAATCATCTGTGGTTGCCTTGAGGGCATGCATCTTAGTGGACACCAATGTGAGAGGAAACAATCTATTTTCTGTCATACAAGCCTTTCCTACAAGATGATGGTTCGCTGATTTATCAAATATTTTGCAGCAATTATCCTCAAACACAACCTTATAATTTTTTGCCACAAGCTGCCCAATACTTAAAAGATTATGCGGTAATTTGGGCACATGCAAAGTGTCATGAATAAAAGTAGTTTCTCCTTGTTTAGTTTTCACTACAAGGGTACCTTTTCCCATTACATCAACCTATTTATCATCACCAAATTTTACTTGACTTCTGACAGATTCATCTAATTTGACAAAGAGATCAGATTTACTTGTCATATGATTGGAGCAATCGCTATCCAAGAACCACACATCCTTTTGAGGTTCTTTTACCAAATTGCAAGTAAAAAAGGTGGAGTGCTTTGTATCTTCAAAAGACTCTTCAGTATAGTTGGCTCTTGATTGATTCAAATCAAATTTTTTCTTTCTACATTCAAATTCATAGTGTCCATACCTTTCACAATATCTGCACTGGATGCCTCTTCGATCCATAGAACTTCTTCCTCTTCCTCTACCACATCCTCTACTAGTAGAAGGCTCCCATTGAGACTTTTTTGATGGAGAAAAAGTAGTTGTAGATTTTTCTTCAATTCTTACTATAGACTGGAAAGCTTGTACAAAACTCTCCATAGAACGCTGCATACATTCCTCATGAGATTGTAAAGAACCTATCAACTCTACAACTTTGAATGTGATTAGATCTTTACTTTCTTCAATGGCTATGACCACTACATCAAATTTTGGAGGAAGGGATCTCAAAATCTTTTCTACAATTTTTTTCTTTATGATAGTTTCCCCTTGAGTTTTAAGATGGTTCACAATACTTTGAGCCCTAGTGATAAACTCTTGAATAGACTCAGCTTCTTTCATCCTTAAAATTTCAAAATCTCTTCGAAGGGTTTGAAGTCTTACCAATTTTACTTTGTCAGATCCTTGGTATGCAGTTTGTAGGGCCTCCCATGCATCCTTTGACTTTGTCATACCAGCTATACGGGGAAAAATTGACATATCCAATGCAGATTGGATGGTAAAGAGAGCTCGATTGTCCTTTTTCTTCTCTTCTTTCAACTGATTTCTTTGATTTGCTGTTAATGCATTCAAAGCATTCTGGTCTGCAGGTTCTGTGTATCCCACTTCTACTAATTCCCAGAGATCTTGGGATAATAGTAGGGTCTTCATCTTTATACTCCAGTATTCGTAATTGTCTCCAATAAACAGCGGAAGGTGGAATGGAAAATTGCCACCATTTGCCATTCTGATAATGCTTGGAGAGAACTGTTAACCTGCAACTACCTGTAAAAAAAAATCTGCAATAGGCTCTGATACCAATTGAAGATTTTAAAACTAAAGCTCTTATACTATACTGATAAACTCAAATTGAATAAACATCACATTCAGAATCAATGAAGAACAATAAATCTGCTCAATACTACAGAGCGAATCAGAACTATGTTATTATTCAACTGTGTATCTGCTGTTGATTACAATCTGTTGTTTGAAATAGTGATAAAAAATTACACATTGCTAACAGCGATTAGCATATTAATATTGTTTTATTACATGCTGTGTATAATATTCTAAAAACTACATACATATAAAGAAAAAAATCTCAACAAAAATCGCTGTCAAGAAGGCTAAAAAAAGAATAGATTGCTCATGCAAACTATGTGCATGGCGGTAGCTAGTTAAAATAGTTTTTAACTGCACTACTTACAATAACAAACTAAAATAAGAGAATCAATGCCTACTTAACTGCCCATGCAGATTTTATTATGCATAAAATAAACTAATTAAAGAAAACTACGGTGGAAGTGGAGATGACTGGAGCACCGTCGTTGTGAATGCATTACTACCTGACTGCATGCCTTCAATTACTGTATTCCACTTTCTAGAATGGAAAATCTATCCATCTTTGACAATCCAGCCTTTTCTAGATCACTTTCCACTTTTGAGTCATGAGGAACAAGCACCTTTCCAAACTCCAAAGTTTGAAAAATAAAAGTGTGAGTTATCAGGCTTTAGCCATTGAGACGTCATAAATCATCTAACAATTTGAGAAACAGAATAAGAACATCCCCAAAGTTTAAACTTTGAAGAAATACCAAGGGAGCAACTTTATCAAGATTTGGCGAGCAGTCCCCTACCAAATATTCATCAACTTTAACAAGAAAAAGCACTTTCCCAAACTCTGAAGTCTGAAAGACTTGGATAAATATGAAATTTCAAGAACTATGGATTGAGGCTACCATTAAACACGTGCCTATAAGGTAAAGAGGACCAAGAACACACGACACCATGATCCTAAAAGAATTAGCAGTTATGGAACATCAAGGATCAGGGATTGAAGATTGGGGACACCACTGAATGTATGCTACAAAGGCAAAGAAAATGAAAATGATTGACATCAAATTTTGAAACACATAGAATAAATGAATAACATCAAGAATTGGGAATTGAGAAGGCATCAAAACTCATGCCTAGAGTGCGAGACCATGATGGGCCAAACAGTGGCGATGGAGAAAAAATTTGTTGGCTGAAAAAATGCTAAAATTTAAACTAATATTTAGATTTGGATGGAAGTCGTGTTAATATTTCTAGCTCAAATATGTATTCCCTCCAAAAATGCCTTTGGGTTACCTCATATTTAGGCAAGTGGGAGTCCCAAAACTTGACAAAGAAACTTGAAAAACCACCCATTTAGTGTTATCCTGAAATTTTCCATAATTTCATCCTTGAAGCTGACAGACTTTTTTATAACTAAATTTAATCAAATGAAAAGGGTTTATAGAGGAAGATATTAAGATTCTAAAAATATAATATACACCTCATAACAATTTTAATAGGTAATTATTATTAATTTTCTACATACGCTATGTTTAATTTCCTCATAGATATACATATTGAAAAATATCCATAACTTTCAACATATTAATCCTATTTTAAATCCAAAAGATGCATCACATTCTAGGATTTATTTGGTATACATTAAAATTTAAAATTTTTGATTTCCATATATTTTTGACCAAGTTAGGTTGGTTGGAAAATTAATTTTTAATATTTTAAAAAAGTCATAGTAAAAAAATCATAAATAATTATTTATTTACTTAAAAAATAAAAAAAATTATGCATCACATCTGCTCATGTGTCCTTTACTTAAATCTAAATCATGGAGGAAAACTCTTATCTTTTTCTCATACTTAGGTTAGTCAGAATGACACACACTTCTTACATTTTTCCAAAAATTTTAGTAGTGCTTCACTGAAATATCCAATTTTCACCAAATTATTTTTAAAATTTTCAAAAAAACATAGTAGCACATAAGCTATATTCAATTTATTATAACTTTTATTACTACCTTATTTCTAGATTGTGCAGATAACTCATTCAATTTTTGACATGAAGTTACTTAAGTCTGTTTTTCACATTTACATTGCCACTTAGGGGTGGGGTTTGGCCCATCATGATCTTGCACTTACCAGTAAAGTCAAAGGAAATGGGAACCCCTGACATTGTGATCGTAAAAATAATTAGGAATAAAAGAGGGGCTAAGGTGGAGTTCAGAGCCGATAAGGATGACGTGCTAGAATGGGTAACCTTGAAACTTTGAAAAGCTAAGAAAAGACATAAATCCTAAGGAAAAAACCAAAAAACTCTCAAACTTAGGTTTTATGGATTTTTGAGTTAACAATTCCTATGGGCAATAAAAACTATTTAGGTGTTTGACTTCAAAAAAGGGTAGAACAAATGTAGGATGAATGAGTTAAAGGAAAAATACCATCGCATCATTCAATTTATACAAAACATAATTTGAGTCTAAACACATCCTAAGTAAGTCCTATGTAATTGTGCTCTTCAGTCCAATAAGGGTAGGTTGGGACAACACTAATGTTTTCTACATTCATAGGAAGAGACAAGATCAATGGAAACTTAGACCAAGTTGTCTAAAGCGGGAGGGAAAGAGTAGAGGAAAAGAGGAAAGCTTGCAGTCTGTAGACACTGAAAATTGTCCACTTGTCACAATGTTACACCATTTAGACATCTCCTATCATCTTCGCCCTAGATCACCATGTCGTTACCTAATCTAGCATTTTCCTCTAATAAATTAAATATATATAACATTTATTTAATTTGTCTCCATCCCTTTAACATCATTAAATAAATAAATTTTATTTATTTATTTGGTCCACTTTCCTCTTAAATTAAATAAAATAAATATTTTATTTAATTTATCATTTTATCCTCATATTCCTCATAATTTAAATAATATTAAATTATTTACCTACCTTCTAATTTCCTCACAAGTTAACTTGATCCACTTACCAATTTCTTCTCCACTCATCACTCCACTCATTTTTCTCACTTTCTATTTATCTCTTGAGATGACTCAACCACATTCCTTTTCTTTCCCCAAGTTGCACAATGCAACTTTCCAATTAAATTGTCACTCATGAAATGGGAAACTTTATCCCTCCACTCTCACATATTTATCTATTTAAACCCAATTTTCAATCCATTTTTGGTGGGGATGAATCTTTTGAAGTACCATCACTCTATCGAATTTTGTCTAGCCCTATCATCCATCAAATCTTTCATCTATCTAATCTCCATCTACCTTCTTCAATCCAATTGTTAAGCTACAAAATGTGAGCAATCAATAATCAAATCAGCTTTAATAATCCACATGCAACACAAGGATTGCACAATCTAAGGGCTCTCGCTTTGTTCATTTGCATTTCATTTGCCTTCTTAGATTAGATTCTTGATAGTTTGTAGGTTGCACTAGTTTATTTGATAAAATGGTGAATTTTCCTGCATACATAAAATGGCACACCTGGTTGGACTGAATCATTAGTTCTTTCTTTAAAAATTTGTGTTTTCATCTAACCTTTGTTCATGAGTTTTGCAAGGATCTATTACAGGTGATCTCCAGGCCTAAAACAGACATCACAGTAACATCCAGAAGGCCCAAGAGTTGAAGAAAAACATATAATTTGACCATTTTTGCTGCAGATCAAATTTAAACAAATGTTTGTAGGGTGATTAACAATATTTCTGGTGATCAACAGTGCTTTCCGGCGATGAACAATGTTTCCACGCAGTGAACAGTGCTTACCAGTGATGAACAGTACTTCCGGCAGTGAACAATACTTCCGACGATAAATAGTATTTCCAATGGTGAACACTGCTTTCTGGGGATGAACAATGTTTCCGGCAGTGAACAGCACTTCCAGTCATGAATAGTGTTTTTAGTCGTGAACAGTGTTTTTAGGCTGTGAATAGTGATTTTTAAAGCTTAAAATAGTTTTTATTTTTAAAAATGCCATAACTTTTGCATATCATATCAGATTTTTGCATTTTTATAGGCATTGGAAATCTAACTTTGAAAACTTTGTAGTGGTGGCAATATCTTCAGGTAATTTCACTATTTCAGCAGGTAATTTCTCAATTAGACATTAGCCTTCTTTCAAACTCAGAATGCACATAACTTGAGCAAAACACATTGAAATTTAACTATGTTTTTAAAAATTGTATGGAATCATATGAACTTTCTATTTTTGCTATCTATTTGGCTATATCAGATCATCATTTGCAAATTTTTATTTGACCATATCTTTGGCATCTAACAATTTATCTGCGCAGCTTGTCCTAATACACTTGTCAAAGAATGGAGAAAATAAACTTTTGACATATCTTCTGCAGGTCGAGTAATCAAAGAACAATCATTTATCACTAGAGTAGGCACAATTTAGTTTGGTGCTTAAAATTAACACTATCTACATTATGTCTTCTTTTCTTTTCTTTGTTTCCTTGTCTGAGTCTGATTGTCATCCAAGGTAGAAATACAAGTATCCTCCCCCTACCTAACCAACAGATTTGGGGTGTAAGAGAATGTTTTGCTAACTTTTACGTGGGCCTACCTTCCCATTATGAGAAGAGGATGACCCGAGCGGAAACAGGTCAAAGCCAGACAATTCCAATCTGCTGTATAAATAATGCATTTGTAATGAAAGTCACAAACAACGGGTGTTGTTCCACTATACCGACAACCAACCTCCCCCAAAACTCTTCAAGGTGTAACCCTTAAAGGATGGAGAGTAGCATTGCCACACATATAGCCACCCGAATGGAAATTTGAACTTAAAAAACATGTCTTAGTGGCCAAAAAGCCTCTATTTGTTGGCGCAGAAGGTTAGACCTTTGAAGCTACCTCAATTCACATGGTTCTTAGTAGAGATAGCAGGGACAATCCTAAAGTTCAATGGGGGACGAGCCTTGGGAGACCTGGATCTTGGTATGCATGAGAAGTGAGTGTCGTGGAGGGGAGCCAGTGTTACCAAGATCTTGAAGCTATCTACTTTGAATAGGCATAGCTAGGGGATACAATAAATATTGTCGTTGACTAGCCTAGGGTGTATGCATTGATCATTGTGTTTGGTGTGCATGCATGTGTATGTGAGATCTGGTGTTTGATATTGCCACATCATCCTTAATCCTACTTGTCATAACACATTTCCCAATCATTACCTTTCATCCAATCCTTCCAAATTAGATCATCCTTGTCATCCTATTATCTTAGTCATCTAATCAACCCCATCCTTATCAACCTAAGTCATCTATCCACACCATTCTACACCATCCCATATAGTTTGACCATATCATATCATTGGACTTCTTGAGCCCTACATCCTTTTTGAGACTCTACATCAGCTATCCAACAACAATCCAATCAACCAACATTGTCCTTTGGCTTTGGTCCTTATCTAGCATTTGGTCATATCACCATTATCAACCAACCTTGTCTACCCTTGTGTTCATAAGTCTATCTCTTGGGAGATAATCTTATCCAATCAACCAAGCCAATCCAGTCAATCAATCAAGAAAACTAATCAATCCAAGAGTCTCAATTTTGTCGCATACTTCCAACCCACATCATCCTACACCATGCCAACCTTAGAGGGCATGGTGCAAGAGATCGTTCACATTCTTCACCAAGCACCAAAACCCCTAAGCCAACAAATGATTCAGAGGATCCATCGCATAATTCTACAACTTCAACTTAAAGAAGGCCAATCATGTCACATGCAACATCTTATATCATAGGGTCAACACTTCCTAAACACATGTCAAACCCAGCAAATATATCATCATTCCTTATCCAATCACCACCAACCAATTCCACTTCATTGCTATGTGGTATCCCCTTCCATTTCATACCAATCTAATCCGTCCACATATCATAACAATTCCACATCACCTTATCTTATTCCTTATCAACCTAATCCATCTGTATTTCAAATCACTTCCACATCACCTTATCCTATAGTTTCCCATAACAATGTCACATCACCTTATCTCACATCTTCCCACAACAGTGCCATGTCATCATACCCTACTTCTTCCAACATTTACCATTATCCACAACAACCCATATCCCAAGATATTTCACCTACACATCCTACCATTTCATCTCTTCATCAAACACATTCACAATACTATCAGTGGGCCCCACAACATGAACATGCAACTCTAAGTGGCTCTTTGTGTATAAATCAAGCATCCCTAAGCTCAGCTTTACAATAAGACTTAATGACCTTTGGCGAGGGAGATACCAATCTAATTGTTGTATCCTACGAACATTCCCCATCACCATCTGATCACATTCCAACACATGAGTCAACTAGTCCTCTCCCAACAATGTAAAACTTCTAATCCATCAAGCCCTCCACTAAAGGATCCCTTAGAGATGACCCTACAACAATTGGTCCATGAAAATTTGATTGAGCTACCACTGATAACATCCTTTGAAGAAATCCACTTTAAACCCCATTGGTATAAAGATGATGAATATTATACATACCATAGGTATAAGGGCCTTCTCATATCAACTTGTACAAAATTTAAAAGATTGATCAAGAACCTAGAAGATTGTGGTAAGATTGGGTTAGATAAAACCAATCAATCTAATCCCCTTATCCTTCCATCTAGCCCAAGTCCTAGTCCATCTAATTCCACTATCCATCTCACAAGCCCTAATCCAATTAGCCTTCTACCTAATCCTACTCCTAAGCCTATCACTCCATCTACCATTGTCGGTCATCCCCTATATTGTCCATTTACCCATACCCTAGCAAAGGATGTGATCCATTGGCTCTTAGCATGGAATAGACCATCCCCATGTCAGGTACCCATCGATGAGCCTACCAAAGAACCTTTGAATGCTATGT
Organism: Cunninghamia lanceolata; assembly: GCA_027924645.1. NCBI lineage: Eukaryota > Viridiplantae > Streptophyta > Pinopsida > Cupressales > Cupressaceae > Cunninghamia > Cunninghamia lanceolata. Next base: position 6,030,706 of record BSBN01000155.1, read on the forward strand.
CCACATATACAACCCCATCATGTGGTTCACAACCCCTTGAGAATATTGAAAATTTTCTTCTCGTGAGCTCATTTCCCTCTCATGTTATCAAGCAAAAGCCTATCCAAGAGACATTCCCTTCCATCCCAGTAATCCAAGAGCTATATCAAGAGCATAATCTTAAGCATGTGGAAATATTAAGCCTTCATTCAAATCAAGATCAAATCCTTTCCCTTCATCCCACCCATAACATCTATCTTTTCTATGATCAAGATGATACCTATGAAGAAGTTATCCATGAGCACCTTGATCATGCCCACAATCCTATACCCCTCAATGAGAAAGATATCCAAATTTCTTCTATCCATCCTCCACCTAACCCTAATGAGACAATAACTTCTTCTCATAATGAGACATATGCCTCTAAAGAGCACATAAACATAGAAGATCAAATCAATACCTTGGATCATAATGAGTAAAAGTAAGATCCTAATGATCCTTCCACATCCACTATCAAACATATCACAAATCCACCATCATGTCCTATTAGTCTATCCACCTTTATCCATGAGTGTTCCTCCTTAGAGCACCACCAACCATTATCCTCTATTTCACTTTCTCCATCTAATATGGAACTCATGTCTAGTGTCCCACCTACACCTAGTCCCATAGTCGATCGCATACTCCAAAAGATGAACTATCAAGGTAAGGGTTTAGGCCCTCTTAAACAAGGAATTTTAGAGTCGATTTATGTCAAAGTCCCTCCTCCGCGCTTGTTTGGCCTTGGATACACACCCCAAGAACAACAATCTAATGATGTTGGTACATCCTCCATTCATCCTAAGTCCACCACTTTCCATCACAAATCCCATCATACTCCCAAAATGTATGTTGTCATTCCGCCTCCCTCATCTTACAAATGTCAAAAGCATGTCACTATTCACCTCCCACCATCCAATTTGCCTCTGCTTCTTCCAATGCCTAATATCTGACCATCTACTGTACCTTGACTACTTCCAACACCTTATCCATCCATCCACAAATCCTCTAAAAATCCTGATCATGACCAACCTATGCACATATTGTCTAAGCATGAAGCTTTCTTTCCTTCCACCATGCCCATGGGATTCAAAAGCAAAAAATTGGATGCCTCTACACATAAAGTGAAAAATCCTACAAATCCTCATGTCGTAGGACACAAAAGCAAAGAATCAAAGAAAAATCCATCTCAAAAGTTGCTTCCACCCACACACCTCAAAGCAAAAATGAAAAAGGTGCAGGTCCCCAAGCATCCAACTATTACTTCAAATCCATCTCTAAAGCCACATATATCCAAACCCATACCTCCACAAGAAAAGTCAAAAACTAAAATGGTATGGGTCCCTAAGGAACAAGCCATCAAGTCAAATGAGGAATCCACCTCTCATGAATCCCAGCCATCTCCTTCCGTCCATTCCATACAAAAGTCCCAAATTCCTCCATCCCACATGAAAAACAAAAATAAAAAAAACAATAAGCCCATGTGGGTCCCTAAATGCCTAAATCAACCATCTTCTAAGAGAACAACACCATTGCTTCCTACCCCACCATCCCATCAAAAGCTTTGACATTTACCATGATGTGTGCATCTATTGGTTATGGTTCCCTTCCATCTTGCATTTCCACATACCTCCATCTCCCCATCCTTCATCCATTATCCTACGTATCTCCCTTATCAAATCCCTATGGTCCATGCTTTTGCATAAGCCTTTCATTCATAAGTCTTTCATAATCCACTATTGCACCCTCATAATCTACTATCTACCTTCTCCATCCATCTTTCATGCAATCACCCTACCAACATATGATGAGCATACTTTGACATGGTCCATTGTGATGACATCCATCTAGCATGACTATCATGGAACAAGACACTTGAGTCCTTTTCATCCTATCCCCTATCCTATTCAAAAAAAAAAAAAAAAAAAATAGTAAAGATAAATCCCTTCGTCCAACGGTGAAAACTTGGCAAACAGGAGCCCTAGATAAGTACCATGATGAAAACCTGGAAAATAGGCGTCATGCGTAAGCTCAATCTTCTATGTCACCTACACTTGGGAGCACCTTATGTCATCCACCATATCATTTTCAATTTGTCTTACCATATCCTTTCTTACCATCCTTATCCATTGCATTTATACACCTACCCTATTGAGTCCATTCAACCTTCCTCTTTTGATCTTGATAAAGATTGGGGGAAAATGTTGAAACATGCTTGGAAAAAACTCTTGATGTACCTCATCCCTTCCAATCCATCCTATCGTCCTATCATCATCCCATTGTCATAAGCTTAATCCTATCACTATCCTATCGTCATAAGCATTGTCATGAAAAATGCCAAGCATACTATCTAGAATGGGGCATGTTATTTCCTATGTGACATAGTCTTTGAGATCAAATCCTAGCTCTATTACGCATACATCCGATGTCGCCTATCCTCTTATCTAGTCATTAATCATAAGCCTTCAGCTTCCATCTTCCCATCCTTTTATCCATTTATCCTAATCCATCCTATGTCCTTTCTTGCACCTAGACTTGGTCCTCCCTCATCACTGGTATCCAGCACAAAGGCTATCAAAATTGTAAATCCATTGACATCCGAAACATTCAAAAAACACAAAAAACAATAAAAAGTCTTGAAAAAATCCCAAAAAATCACAAAAAGCCCTAAAAAATCCAAAAAAATCATAAAAAGTCCTTAAAAAAATCCAAAAATCGTAAACTGTCCTAAAAAAATTCAAAAAAATCGTAAAAAGTCTAGAAAAAATCATAAATTGTCTTGAAAAAAATATAAAAAAATTTAAATATTCCTCAAAATACAAAAAAATCATAAAATCAAACAAAAATCCAATCAATCAAATCAGCAATCAAATCAAATCAACAATCAAATCATCCAATCATCAAATCTAATCATCAATATCACATCATCAAAATCAAATCAATCAATCAAAATCACATCGAAACAAATCCAAACAAAGCAAATCCACATCAATCCATGAAATCAATACCAAATCATTCTGATCAACCAAATCATCAAAGTCCAAACAAATCACATCAAATCCATCAAAACAAATCCAATCAAATCAAATCAAATCAAATCAAACCTAAATCAAATCAAATCCATCACATCAAAATCCTATCTCATCAAATCAATTCCAATCAAAGCAAATCAATCAAATTCAATCAACAAAAATCAAATTAGTCATCATCACCATCAATAAAACAACAAGTCAGAACTACATCTCATCTCTATCATTAAGTGCCTTGATCCTGTGGGTACAGGGTATTTTGGCAGTCTGGAGTACGAAGGAAGTGCCCAGATTCAGGCACAAGATGATATTCCTCTTTCTCCTCTCATCATCTTCTTCTATCTTCTATCTTTATCAATTCATCAATCTTTCAAAACAATTCTTCCAATCAATCTTTGTCAATCAATTCTTCAATCACTTCTTCACCAAGTCAAAATCATCCAAGCAATAAACTCAAATGCAAGTCATCCTTAAAACCATACCAATCAAGCTAATCAATCAACTCAAATTATCCAACTGCATCCTTGGTCTTGATCTTGTTCTAAACCCAATCATTCAATCAATCATTTAATCATCATCATCATCCTCGTGTTGATCTAGGGATACATTGTTCCCCGCCATGACAACACTATCCTTATCATCGTCATCAATCACTCAACAATCAATCATCGGTTTATAGCTTGACAGAGGCAATACCTTGTTTGTTTTTGGTATTATTTGTGCATGCTTACTTGTGTGTGTTATCATTTTTGCATTTGCATCTGTATCATACCCCGCTAATATTCATATATTGTATTTAGACAAGGTTGTATTACGCTGGGGCATGGGACACATCATCACCTTGGTCCTTATACCCTAGTGCATAATGTTGTGTGCTAAATCAAACATATGGTTGCTCACTTTCATTGTAGCATAATGAATCCTTCCTTTTCTTCCATCCATTCCCCAATCTTTCTCAACCAATCCATTTCATTTCAAGAGCCTACCTATGTTTATCCAACGCGCCTATCCTCTCGAGGGAGCATCCTCATCCTATCCTATCTTTCCTTCACCATCTTTTTCTTCTATCCATATCTTAGCTTCTTTGAAATGATGTTACTTGACACAAATCACATCATCTCGAACATCATCTCAAAGAGGGGCAAAATGTAGACACTCAAAATTGTCCACTTGTCACAACGTTACACCATTTAGACATCTCCTATCATCTTCAACCTAGATCCCTATGTCGTCGCCTAATCTAGCATTTTCCTCTAATAAATTAAATAAATATAACATTTATTTAATGTGGCCCCATCCCTTTAACATCATTAAATAAATAAATTTTATTTATTTATTTGGTCCACTTTCCTCTTAAATTAAATAAAATAAATATTTTATTTAATTTATCATTTTATCCTCATATTCCTTATAATTTAAATAATATTAAATTATTTAAATTGTTTACCTACCTTCTAATTTCCTCATAAGTTAACTTGATCCACTTACTAATTTCTTCTCCACTCATCACTCCACTCATTTCTCTCACTTTCTATTTATCTCTTGAGATGACTCAACCACTTTCTAATTCATCTCTCTAATCACTTATCCACTTTCCTTTTCTTTTCCCAAGTTGCACAATGCAACTTTCCAATTAAATTGTCACTCATGAAATAGGAAACTTTATCCCTCCACTCTCTCATATTTGTCTATTTAAACCCAATTTTCAATCTATTTTTGGTAGGGATGAATCTTCTGAGGCACCATCACTGTGCCAAATTTCATCTAGCCCTATCATCCATCAAATATTTCATCTATCTAATCTCCATCTACCTTCTTCAATCCAATTGTTAAGCTGCAAAATGTGAGCAATAAACAATCAAATCGGCTTCAAAAATCCACATGCAACACAAGGATTGCACAATCTAAGGGCTCTCACTTCATTTATTTGCATTTCATTTGCTTTCTTAGATTAGATTCTTGATAGTTTGTAGGTTGCACTAGTTTATTTGATAAAACGATGATTTTTCCTACATACACAGCCTACTGTGGAAGGCCTACTACTCAAGTAGAAGATCTTTCCTATGATCTCTTTTACCAGATTCATGTAGCAATTCAATAAGAGTTGCTACACAAACTAGATAAAATGGAAGGGCATCCTACCGAAACAAGAGGCATCCCAAAATAGGTAGAATTGAAAAGAGAACTAACCTATGAGTTGTAGATTGTTTTTATGGTCCATTCATTAAAGTTGATTCATCCTTCAAGTAAGAAAGGTACACAAAATTTGCTAAATCTACTCATGAATATAAACAACCGTACCATGCAATGGATTTCATATTTTCCCTTATGCAATTGAATGATTTACAACAAGAAAATAATACACAAATCATTGCATGAAATAATTGTTTATACTCATAAAGAGAATGTGGTCATAGTTTCCCATGTAAACTGTGGGAATGACTATACAAGATAAAATGAAAGAAAGCATATACAGCTGAAATGAAAAAAGGTAAACATATAGAAGGGAAAAGAGATTCATCATTGCCTGAATGATGAACCCCACTATTGGTAGCATCATTTTCAGATTTATCATTGATATCTCCAAGGGGACCTACAAGAGACAGAGAAGGATGTGTTAGAGCCCAGGATGTCATCACTCCTATATGAAATAATATCAAAATGTACATGCTACCTTTCATAAGCATCTAATCAAGAAGATAAAAGAGATAAACAACTCCCAAATGTAGTTATACAAGCACTAGAAAGAAGCAAGAAAGTATCATATCATCATCAGGAGAGACTATTAACCTCTATGTTTTCTCTAACTAGTTTTCTAAGTGTACAGATATAGGTTTTTAGGGATCTCATATTATTAATAACTTATATTGAAGTTGTCATGAAATCTTGAAGTATTGAGGAGATGCTGACTTTAAGAGGACATGAAGACAGTCCAATGAATAACATTTATGTGGTGAGCAGATGGGTATGATTAGTCCAATACAAAGCAGTCATAATGAAAGGAGATAACAGTCAACTAATATTGTCAGAACAGTGAGAATGGAGTTTACTTGAATGTTATAAGGATACTATGTTATGAGGAGATCAAATGTGTAAAAAGTATTCAAAAGTATTCCTTGTCTTCTTGTGATCATGTACCATGCTAGGAGCAGTCAACTGTGAGGGATGAAGAGTATGTATAGATATATTCAAAGTTGTTAGATGTTTCAAGACTATTGGTCAAACCCACAATATCTTAGGACCAACACACACATTTTTATCAATTTCATGGAGTATAAAATGTTCGTCAAGAGTTAGTGAAGGCCATAAAAAGAGACACCATTGTTTCACTATATTCTAGGGATATTTGATAGGCCTATGGAATGCCAAATGGGTCTACCTATTGTTGATAGGATATAGATTTTTGTAGTTGTAGTCATATATGAACACTATATCATTGTCTTGAGACAGCTCCAAGGTCACAATGGGTATCTAAATAGTTTTCAAGAGCATGATATCTAGATGAAGTTATAGAAGAATATGATCTGCATTTCTATAATATGGAGCAGGTTTATTGAAGATTGCAGAAGTCCTAGTGGAATTCATATCAAGCATGACTTTTGGAAGTGTTAAAGGAGTTGACATAGCAGTGTATATGAAGGATATCTTGAGAAGAAAATTTTCACAAGGTTTCATAGTGACAAAGGCCTAAAGTAATCGAATACAGTGTTGACAGGAGGTCAAACAAATAGTCAACAGAGACTATTATCCAAAGCTTAATCAATTGGGAAGAAGTAGTAGGGAAATAGCCTTTCACCATTTTCATCTTCAAGAGTAGCAGAGCCATCATCAAAGGAATGTCCTACAACTAGTCAACAACCTGGTCACAAGGAGAGAGGCTGATTAGATCCAAGGAGAAGATAGACTGGAAGTTATAATGATGTGATATGTTTTAATTATAAGGAGCAACTGACCACACAAAAGACTACAACAGTCAGAAAGAAACTACAATAGAGATGATTGTTATCAGTAAAAGATAACTAGCATAATGACTATTAGTAGGGTCAAGAGTTTCACATTCTCAAAGAACGAGGTAGAACAATCATATAGCATGGTGCAATCATCAACTGTAAGGACAAATCACATGTTAAATGGAGCTTTCCTCTTTGAAGAGGTAGATTGAAGACTGTGATCCAAGGAAATCGTCAAAAGTGATAAAACAAATTCATAACAGTCACTAGAAGTTTGAGGTCTCATTACATTATCACCTCACTATAAATCATACAAACATGTGTTTTTAAAATAGAGATCATGCAAATGTAATAGAGGGGCTTAATGTTCTAGTTTGAGAAATCTCTATCACGAAGAATAATGTTTGGAAAAGTGTTTAGGTCCTACATGGCATTAACAATGAAATGGCAGAGGTCTGGAAAGTAGACAACTAGATACACAAAGACAAGTAAACAAGGTTATTCAAGATAGTTTGATTGATGAGACAAGGTATGATTATAGTTTTATGTAGGTATCATTCAAAGATGACAAGAGTTTCAAGCTTGTGAGATCTACCAAACCTTAAGGGTCATTGGAAGACTACAGTACTATTGTGAGGGTTTGAGAAGTCATCAAAGACTTAGAAAGCAGTCATCATAGGTTTTTAAAGGCAGTCATATAGGTGACTACAACAACTAGGGATAGTTAGAAGGTTGACTATCAAGAAGCATTCACAAATAGTCATGAGATGATTGTTATTAAGCAATCACCAACCTGGACCGATTGAAATAGTGAAAATCATTTAGTGGACACTATTAGTTCATGTTCTAGTATTGCCTTCTCTCTTCTTGTTAGTTCTCCTCTTTGAAGGTTTCAAAAAAAGATTGCATTGTATCTATATGTGGTTTTTTTAGAAATAGACACAGATGGTATGGAGGTTCACATTAGGAAAAGGGATTTAACCTGAGAAGACTCAAAGAGAGAATTCAAGAGACATAGTGGAAGGGCTATCTTGTAAGTGTGAGGAACAATAGTTTATATGACTGTAACAACAGTGCATGCAAAGAACAATCACACAAGTGGTATAGACTGCAATCTGAAAGACAAAGAGAATAGTCATTAGTAAAAGATTGCAATGATAGTAATAGAGGCCATAAATAAATAGTCCATATAGGGGCAAACTCCTTAAATGTTGAATGTAGGCCCATACCTACAAAAGAAAATCTATATAGAAGTCAAAATTCTAACACACATATTGTTGTCTCTATTAAGGGATACAAGGTCTCACCTGAAGTTGATTTTCAAAACCTATTTTAGAGCCTTATGAAGCATTTCAATGGGTTTGCAATGGACCAAAGGACAATCAAAGGTTAAGGGGGGGTGGGGCATTCATGAAGCAGTTCTACCCACAATGTCATACAATAAGCTCATAACTAACAAATAGGTAAAGCACATGTATGCATGGAGTTAATATGAGACAATGAAAGGTTTGACAATCAAAAAGAGATAGATCATAATAGTGTAGAGCCTTGAGGAGATCAAATTTGTTTTAAAATCATTCATTATTATTGCAAAACCCTAGTGAGCCAGTAAAACTCATCTGTGTCTTGTAGTACTGGACATGAAGGTTTCCAAGGATCCTGAATGCTTTTGAGGTATCTAGAGAAGGTAGAGTTCTTTTTCTCATCCAAAGATAACATGCAAGAAAAGAATAGCAACCCATAATAGAGTTTTCATAGTCTTCTCAAAACGAAAGCAATATGCATAGAAGGAGACTTACTAGTGATGGAGACAGTGGAGTAGAGAGAAGAATGCCCTTTAGCTGGAGTAAGATATAGCATAAGGAAACTTCATTGCAGCTCTCAAAACCCAACAGAACAAGGAAAATGGAGTGAGCAAAGGAACAAATAATGCTCATTTAGGTTTGTCAAACCCTTTTGACAAAAAGGAGATGCCATAATTTTGGTCAAACACCGACCAAATGGGCTTTTTGAGTTTTTTTCTTTCCAAATGTTTAATAAAAATCAAGTGAGGAGCCATCATAGCCCATGGGAGTACACTTTTTTAAGTGTTTAGACTCAGTAAAGAACCATCATAAGACGTGGATACCATTTGAGAAAGTATTTGAAGTGAAGTAAAAAATAAAAACATTATTACCTTTATCTTTCTCTTACATGGTCAAAAGGTAATATACAAATTAATCTTAACACCTATTAAGGTAAAGGATAATTGAACTTACCTTAATATTTGTTTTTAACACTTATTAAGGTAAGTAAATAACTATAGATTACCTTCAATATTTGTTAAAGTAAACTCATGGATCACCTTCAAATCGTGCAAGAGGAGTTAAGACCAAGTCAACAGGGTGTGGAACATCATGCAAAGGAGAGAAAGAAGAAAAGAAGAGTCAAATAAGAGTTTCAAGATCATGCAAAGGGGGGAATTTTTTGCTTTTTACCTTGACTTTTGGTCAAATTAGGCTATTTTAGGAAGTATATTCAGTTAACCACCTTGAGAGGAGGATTTTAGAGCTGAAATAGCTCAATTTGGAGCAGTTATGAGCCCTCTAATTTAGGCATTTTCCTCTTGCTCACCCATCAACTAGAGTTGACTATTTATGTGGTTGAGGATCACTTTCCAACCTATTCATGTATGAGTTAGAGTTTCATTTTGATTGGAGATGACTTCCCATTGATTTTTGGTGAGATCTTTTGTATTATAGGAGAAAAAGCTTGTGCTTTTTTCTCAGTTCTTGCTTTTATTCTTCCCCTTGCACATTGCAGAGAGAGATTCTCAGTATTGTAACTCACCAATTTTACAAATTTTTATACAGTAGAAGATTATTTTTCCGCATATTTTATAGTTATTACAGAGGTATTCCTACCATTTTTCAATAAAATCAAGTGTTTTCCTTCTCAGATTTAGGTGTCTTGTTCTCTTTTGAGTGATTTTGATGAAAGCTTATTGTGTTTTAAACATAAACCATTTGAGAAAGTATTTGAAGTGAAGTAAAAAAGAAAAACATTATTACCTTTGTCTTTATCTTACATGGTCAAAAGGTAATATCCAAATTTATCTTAACACCTATTAAGGTAAAGGATAATTGAACTTACCTTAATATTTGTTAAGTAAATTAAATAACATTGTGTTTTACTTTAACACTTATTAAGGTAAGTAAATAACTATAGATTACCTTTAATATTTGTTAAAGTAAACTCATGGATCACCTTCAAATCATGCAAGAGGAGTTAAGACGAAGTCAGTAGGGTGTGGAACATCATGCAAAGGAGAGAAAGAAGAAAAGAAGAGTCAAATAAGAGTTTCAAGATCATACAGAGGGGGGAATTTTTTGCTTTTTACCTTGACTTTTGGTCAAATTAGGCTATTTTTGGAAATCTATTCAGTCAACCACCTTGAGAGGAGGATTTCAGAGCTAAAATAGCTCAATTTGGAGCAGTTATGAGCCCTCTAATTTAGGCATTTTCCTCTTGCTCGCCCATCAACTAGAGTTGACTATTTTTGAGGTTGAGGATCACTTTCAACCTATTCATGCATCAGCTAGAGTTTCAGTTTGACTGGAGATGACTTTCCATTGATTTTTGGTGAGATCTTTTGTATTATAGGAGAAAACGCTTGTGCTTTTTTCTTAGTTCTTTCTTTTATTCTTCCCCTTGCACAATGTAGAGGGAGATTTTTAGTATTGTAAATCACCAATTTTACAAATTTTTATATAGTAGCAGCTTATTTTTCAGCATATTTTATAGTTATTGCAGAGGTATTCCTACCATTTTTCAATAAAATCAAGTGTTTTCCTTCTTAGATTCATGTATCTTGTTCTCTTTTGAGTGATTTTGATGAAAGTTTATTGTGTTTTAAACATCAAACTTTTAAGTTTCCATCTCATTGATTTAGATAAGTATACAAAAAAAGCAATTCATTATCACAAGTTGTAGGTTGTGCAAGTGAATTTTATTATCTTTCTAAGTTGTGAAAATACCAATTTTCTTTCTAAGAAGATAGAAGTTTTCAAGCCTTTCTATGAAATATTTGTGTTAAAGTTGCCCAAACTGAGCTGTGTGAATAGATCTATTCAGAGATAGTTGTGAATCAAGTTGTAATTTCAAATATAATCTTGGTGCATCACCTCTTAGGGTCATTTTTAGTTTCATTAATTATCTTTCTCTCTTTTCCTCAAAAGTACAAGATCTAAGAGGAGTTTAAAGGAAGCTGGCTCTTCTGGAGGTTCACTTTCATTATAGACAACCAACAGTCTGAAAGTGATCCAATGTGTCACAAGATTGTTAGACTTAGTGCTAGACAAGGGTGCAATCCTTCATGACAAAAATAAGACAATATTTACTTAAGCATAGTTTTTGTATGTTTTTGGACTCACTTGAGACTAAACCAAATAAATGAATCAAGAAAATTTTAGGTCATATTAATCAATTGTGTAGTTTAAATCATCACTATGCATCTAATAAATGTTGTAAAATATTACACAATTCCTCACTAAAATTTTCATGAATGTCATCTGAGTCATTTTGAAGCCTTTAGTGCCATTTGATTATAATGGAACTATCACAATCTTTGTTTTGGCAACATCCTTAAGAATCAATGATTCACTACACACGTTGTCATTGTCCAAATCAAAAAGCTCAACAAATATAATATTCTTCTTCATGTCCTACTAATCTATGGCATGGTACTCTTTTCTCCTATTAGGAGATCCACAATCCATCTTTTCTATGACACTAAGTAGTGATGTATGATTGGGACTAGAGAGCAAGTAGTTCCAAAATTTAATTCCATTAGAAAAAAATAAATCAAAGTGCTAGGTAAGACACTTCATGTTCATTAACAATAGACCAAATTCCCTTTAGGGACATGTCCCTCTTAGAAGATAAATGTGGAATTAGCTACCACAAATTGTGTAAGCTATGTGACTTGAAATTGCGACCAAGTACTCGTGAAATGTACATGTCATTGTTGAAACACAAAATAAAGGTGTTTAAAACACTCAATGTTCATTTCACAATAGTTAAGAGGGTCCCCATGGACACAACTCTTTAGGAGGTAAAACATTTATAACTAACCACTACCTATTAAGGAAGTTGTGTGACTAGAACTGTAGACCACATACTTCTAAAACTTGAGTGCTTCTCAAAACACCAAATTGAGGTATTCAATAATGAAATTCAAATTTATTCACAATATTTGAGAGGACCATGAGGGACACACCCTTTTTAAAGGGTAGCTCTTAGAGGGTAGTGTTAGGGTTCAGGTAGATCAAAGCAATAAACATTAACAATTATATGTAGATTAAATAACCCAAATATAACAATGAGGAATAACACAAAAGAGATCAACACAAAATTTTAACGTTGTTCACCCAATATGGGCTATATCCATAGAAATTCAGTCATCCAATGATTTTATTATCTAGTGCAAAATAGATTATAATCTCACAAATACATTATCATAACATACATCCCAGCTGCTTATAACAAATTTTTTGGAAGCTTCTAGAATTAGGGTTTTGCAATGTCATTTTTCTTTTGTCAGTTAACAAAAATTAACAACCAACTCCAATTGCCCGATGAGGATGCATAACTAGTGTACAATACTTGCATGATCAATCGCCACATACCAACAGGTAGCTGTCTAAGCTATGTGACTAGAATTAAAGACCATGTACTTGCAAAAAAGTGACTACTTGCAAAAACATTAAACTAGAATTTTCAGTAAGGCACTTTGTGTTTATTGATATTAGTTGAGATGATCTAGGAACTTGAGACAAACTACATGCAAAATATAAGTTCTTGTAAAAAAACCAAACCAATGTATTGGGCAAGCCACTCATGTTCATTGACAACACTCAAGAGCGCTCAAAGGACTCACCCCTCATAGACTTGGTATACAAGTAAATTTGAGTTCTTTCTAAAACACCTTAATTCACTGATGGAGAGCATTAATGTATTTGATATAATTGAGATACACCATAATATACATCCATAAAAGTATTCATCATCATCTATATTAGAAAGGAATTAGAACTCTATATAAATTAGTGCATAAGGATACCTTTTCAAAATCCCTATTCTTTATCAAATTTCTTAAAAGACAAACATTAATAACAATGTGCTCTTATCAAACACTTCTCTAATGTTTCCTGAATTCCATATACATTCCTTTGGAGTTAAATGGGAGAAATTACAAACATAATTCTATGTAATAACTCTTATGTTTAATTAAAAATTTTAAATTAATTTAATATTAATATTTTTTAAACAATTAACATAGAGTAAATAGAATATGTTGCAATTAGAATTCCATATATTAATATATGGATATTCCATATTAATAAATCACTATCATAAAACCCTGAGATTAATGAAGAAAGAAAATGTTAAGAAAGTTGAAACTTATGTGTAAAACTAACTAATTATACAAATGTCATCAAAATCATATAGATCTAACCAGCTAGAAAATAAAATTTACAAAGTATTATGCAATAAAATAATGTTTATTTGTAAGAATTAAAAAGTATAGATATAAAGGAAATGTAATGGGCATCATAATACATATAATGAATAATTAACAAATTGAAAATAAAAGATATATACATAGACAATTAGAAACAAAAATGTTATAACGTCCAAGGGGTTGAGCTTAATTGGACAAAATGTTGGGTTTTCATTGTGGAGACATAAGTTCAAATCCTCTTAGGGACATCTAATGTGGAATTTTAAGTTATGTCTCTTGGTATTCCATAGTTGACTTCTATTATGGATGTGTTTTCTAAATAAGTTCAATTTTTGTAATAACCACCCCGGTTACTACCAATTTTTTTACTTGTCAAGTACTAAGTTAAATGTTGAAGCATCTTCTATCTAATTTAAAAGTGCTAAATTCAAAGACTTACCATCCATAGTCATGGAAAAAACTCTATGCAACAACTCATATACTCGTAGTAGAGCATGATAAGCTCCCAAGGTTAGGGTCATCTCTAGGCTTAGACCTAAACCTTGAGAGTTCATTCACAATGGCCCTGCCTGCGTATTCCTTCTTGGGAATCAGAGGCTTCGTAGTTCATACTCTAGTAATAGAGAGGCTCCATCCTCTCCTTTGATATGACATCTTTAATCTCACATTTATATCATAGTCTTTAATTGAATCTTATGATTCTAAATCAATTCATATGCAAAGTATGATAGAAAATGCAATCTAATCAAGAGTTGGTTCAATACCAACATAAATATGTGAAAACACACAAAAGCACTTAGTGACCAGATCATATAAGCATTACTTGTTCATATATAGTGACATGCTCAAGCATACATTCCTTGTACGCAATGTGACTATCACTTACATGGGTCACACATACAAGTGTAACTATCTCATGGGTACAAACCATATACACAAAGTGAATAACTCATCTATCTATCACATATACACAATGTGACTAGCTCTTGCAAATCACACACACACACATACACACAGAGATATATATATATATATATATATATATATATATATATATATATATATATATATATATATATATATAGTGAATAACTCGTGCATGCATCACATACACCCAGAGTGACCATCTCATGGATACAAAACATATACATAGGGAGAATAATTTATACATGTGTCACTTACACACAAAGTGACTAGCTCATGAATACAACACATATACACAAGATGAGCTTAGTTCACACCTATATCATATACACACAATGTGAATAACTCTTGTAGGAAACACATATACAAAATGTGACTAATTCACATATACATAATGTGAATAGCTTGTGTAGGCATCATATGCATATCATACATTTACACCATAGCTAGGTAGAAAAAAAGGAATGGTTGCGACCATATTGAAAGAATCTTCCCATTTTCCTGATTCACTATCCCATAAGTTCTCAAATATATCCCAAGCCAAAAAAGGAATGTTGGTATATCTAATGGTACACCACAAGTTCCATCACTTTTTCTTGATTTGCAATCAACTATGATGACAAGCAAGCATCCCATACTACTTGTTGTCATCGCTAGCAAGGGCTAAAGTGCAATAACACATAACAAATAAGGTCTCTAATACAGATAGACATAGTGATTGACTCACATACATAGTGACCAACTAGTAATAGAAAGTGGATGTATCCTACTACATGCATCTTCCCATCACAAGGTTAACTAACACATAAGTTCCCATCCTTTTTTCCAATTCACAACCATCTGTGATGACATGAAAGCTTCCCATACTACTTATTAGCAGTACTGGCTAAGAAGTAGGTGTAACAACATACATATTCATAACAAACTATGATGAAAAGAAAGAATCTCATACTACTTGTTTTCATCACTAGCTAAGGAGTAGGTGTAACAACATACATTACATGTGGCTACTAAGGAGATTTCCACAACCCACTAGACCATCGAGTTGGTGGATCTTGATATCTATCACCTCCATGTCACTGGTGGAAGTTAGTTCAACTTAGTATGGGGTATGTTACACCCCATTTTAATGGACCAATTTACCTTTAACTTTTATGTTAATTACTATTTTGATGCAAGATGATGTCATTATGATATTTAAAGTTTTGACGAAATAATATGCAATGAGATGTTTTTGCATTTGAATGAATATATGCTATTTAATCCACATTATGTTATGTTGTGATTTTTCTAATGGCTAACTATGTGAATGTTTATCTAAGTGAAATGCAAGATAATTTCTTGCCCTCCAGAGAGTGAGGGAGAGTATCACCTAGAAGAGGGGAATAGATTTCGAAAAATTAGGTATTGCCATTTGAGTTTCCACACACTCACGTAGGTCTATTTTAAACCACATTGATTTAATTGAGTTATCTTCAAAATTGATAGGTTAGGTCGAACCTAGTCAAGTCAAGTTGTGTTTTGGTCTCTTTTCCATTAACGAAAATCAAAACTATATAATGATATGCTAACAATGTTAATTGATTATGAAAAATTGATATTCGTTAACATTGTTAGCATATCATTATACAGTTTTGATTTTCGTTAATGGAAAAGAGACCAAAACACAAGTCATATATATATATATAAACATATTGTTTAATGGAAAATTGGATTTGTTAATTTTTTGTTGTTTAGATGTTTAAATCTACCTCTCCACTATACATTGAAGGATCTAGGGTGAATGGCAAGCATTATCATACCCTAGAGTCACTTTCAGATGTAGGAAAACTTGGATTAGGGAATTAACTATCAATTTTTCCTTCTCTTATGCTCAATTGACCATTAAAACCCTAATTAAGCAAATAAGGCAACAAATTAATAAATTATAGAAAAAGCTCTTGCAAAAGGGAGTAAAATACTAAATTATAGAATACCTATTTTTGGGGTTCTGAATCAAAATAGTCGGGGACACTGGAGCAGGTGCCCAAGTCCAACGTACCTACTTTTTTGGGGAATCTGGACCTCCTTTGGACACTGATCAGCCCTGTAACTTCTGTTTTCCAGAATCAAACTATGGAGGATATTAGAGCGAGTGCCCTAGTCTCAGAAGTTCTCATTTGTCTGTCTTTTCTTCAGATCCTGAATCCCTGATGTCTTTCCAGCCTTCCTACAACTCTACTTTTCCCAGATGCGACACCTGTAACCTACAATCACAAGACTTGGTTTGGGGGTTGTGGTGTTTAGAGGTTTGCCTCAATCAAACCCCAGAAGACACTTAAGTCTTCAAACACCATTTTCAGATAAAGAGGGCGTGCCCTTGTGAGGCAGAGGCCAAAAACCAAAGGAATCAATGATAAAAACACAATGATATGTCACCTTGTAGTGAATCTTTCATGGAGGAAGATGCTCAAATCTGCAAATATCAACACACAAAACACACAAGTCTGCTCTTACAACACAATAGAAAGCCTTGAATCACCTTGAGAACAAAATAGCTTACTTGTAATCATCTAGTTTACAAATGAATGCCTACACTTGCTTATATATGCATCTACAAGCATTCCCACCAAGATATTAAAAATCAAACTTTACCGTGTCGACAAAGCAACCTTCTAACGGTCATAAACCGACACCTAGAAATTGGGGCTACCCTAAAATAGGGTAGGACTAGGGCGCAGGCACCCAAGTCCTCCCCCCTATTTTAGGCAGGGTACAACTCAAGGGGTCCACCTAGGTCTTATTTGCCAAGGAACCTAGGTCTCATTCCATCGGGATGCTAAAATATGGACTAAAATGTCCTAAATGCACTCTAAAGACCCAGGAGCTAAACCTTATGAGGGAAAAGCCCCCAAGGGGACATTTTATGACATTACATTTAGCCCCCACTTTAATGTATGCATGAACATGAGGCCCATACATGCATTAAATTAAAGTCAAAAACATAGCAAACACACCAAGCACGGAGAAGACATGCCAATCACATGGAAAACAGTAACATGCATGCAAAACATGGAGAAGACAGTTATAGTCACGTAGAACATAGAGCAAATAGTTAATGCATAGAAGACACATTAATGCATGGAAGATAGAAATGATATCTTTTCTTTTCTTTTTCTTATATATGTGAAATGCAAATGCAAGTACTGGAAAGTAAACAAACCTCCCAAAATGCAGGAAGCACTACTTGATGGAATTGATCTTTGCATATGGGGCAACACACATACAATACACGTAAAACCTTCCAAGATGCACAAAGCACTACTCAATGGCACTGGTCTATGCATATGGGGCAATAAACATGCCATACAAAACAAGCATGCCAAAACACACACACTTGAAGACACGGAGAAAACATGGCAGACAAGCAATGGTGTGTTCCCTCTTTCTAGGCTCATCACCATCTCAAGCACATTATAGGCACACATCGATGATTGGGCTTCGCCACAACAATCGTCAAACACATGCTTAAGGCTTGAGTTAATCATAGAACTGCTCCCTGCCTCTACAGAGGACTTTTAAAAATGACAGGATGATGCAATCTGCTTTGAGAAATACACCATCCCTGCCTCCGTGTAGGGCTTAAGAAAAAGGATATACTTGATATCCTGCCTCTGTACAGGGCTTATATGATTGATTGATTAATTGCAAACAAACTCAGGATGCACGATGCACTACTTAGGCGCAGGTCTATGCATCTAAGGTCAAACACATTGCTAACATCTATAACAAATAGCTTACCTTATATGCCCCCACCATAAGGTGTTTGATATCAGTTATCAATATCAAGCACATTAAGGTAGGAAGAAAACACACAAGGGAATACTGACTTTCACAAAACCCATGCCCCCCGGAGGTGGTGACATGTACTTTACGATCGCCAAATGTGCCCACAAACACATCCCTGCAAGAAACATGTTAGTGTCTACAACATAATGATAAACAACAACATCAATGCATATGATTAACCACACAAAGAGCCAAGGTTATACAATGAATTCAAAGTTTGAGGATAACTAGAGGCTATATCACGAAGCTCTCGAAATCAAGTACTGCCAAGGCCAGATTCAAAGGCAAGAAAAGGTGCATGGAGCAATAGTATTGTTAAGGTTTGTATATGCGATAGATACATCATAAAATTCACTACGCGGAAAGCACGAGTGCTTCCACTAGCTAAGCGTCAGATAAGATATACAACCCCATTGTCATATTAGGAAATATAGTCCATTTTTTGATTGCTCTCAAAAGGGACACTAGGTCTGCATCAGTATAAATGTTTGTCGTCATCTGCCCACTAGATGGAAACACTAGAGGAAGGGAAACAATAAATGAGAGAGGAGAAACAAGTGTCTTAGGGATAGTCATGTAGGAGGGTGCCCCCAAGTCACCAACCACGATGCTATGTCTATTAGACACAACACACAACAATGAAATCAGAGAGAGAGGCAATATAGAAGAATGATGATACAAATAGAAGGTCACAACAGAGGCGGTCTCCTGGTATCCTGAACCTTACGAGAGAATCCGAGGTCATTGCAAGAAGCCTAAACAACACATAACACATCATAGAAGAGGCACATTATGAGAGAGATAAAGGGTTAGAAATACTTACCAGTATGGCCCCTTCTGGGTTAGAAATTGTCTGTAAGCAAATCGTCATCGTCATCATCTCATTCCCTAATGATGGAGGATAGTGGGACATATGGTACCATAGCCAAATTCATATCTTGTTCATCATGTTGTTCATCATTAGGATTGTCTTTGTTTGGTTGAATTTTAGGATCAAAGTTTTCTTGTTTAGAGGCACGGTTTATAGCATATTGTTGTCTTCTTCTCCTTCTTTCTCTTGCTTTTCTATTTTGTTTTGTTTTACCACTTATCTTTTGTAAGATAGGGCTATCCTCTTTCATAGGTTTATGCAAACTAGAAGATGAAGCACTAGGATCAAACCTCATTTGTCATGGTGGAACACTTTGTTGTTGACAAGGATCTCCTGATCCTTGTAAGGATTTTGACGGAGGAACCTCAGCATAGGGACTTTGTCCTTTTGGTCTAAAGTTTTCTTCACATGCGGGTTGTTTCTCTTTTGTCATTTCTTGTGTAGGAGGACTAGGTACTTTAGTTTTATCCCAAAAGTAATTCAATTAGTAATGTTTTTCTTGAACCAAAGCTTTATACTTGTTTCAAGGGATGGTGATTATGCGGGCATCCAGAGGGAATTTCAAACAATGGTGTATTGTTGAAGGGATAGCTTTCATTTATTTTAGCCATGGATGTCCCAATTTAATGCAAAAGAGGTTAGGAACGGGGACAACATCGAACCATTGTTTGACATGTTTTCCAGATAATGTTACTATCAAAGATATCTTACCCAAAGGCTTGATAAAGGTTCCCTTATGCGTCTTAATCATCATGCTCGAGAGATCATAAGAACCTTGCATTAGTTGATGTGAAAAGAGAAACTCCTTAGTGGAAATATTAGTCATGCAATTAGGATCGATAAGAGTTCCATTCATAGGGTTTCCCATTATTTTCACAGTAATGTAAAGAGGTCCTTCAAAATCACCGATTGTTCTATCATGATGAGTGAAGACAATTTCAAGTTCAAGAACCTTTGTTTTTATGTAAGGTCTAGGAGGGGACCTATTGTTGCTGTTATGATTAGAGGCCATGCTTTTATGCTCAAACTAATGCCAAATCAGATTTTGAAAGCTTTTCAATGTTGGTGCAAAAGGTAAGAGCAAAAGTAACCAAAAATGCTTGATTTTTCGATGCTTTTCGAATGCAAATAAATGAAACAAAGGATGCTATGAGGATTTCAGTCAAGGGCAGCAGGTTATATCACTGATATCAGTCCAAAATAGAAATATAATCACTCTCAACACACTCTTCATGCGAATCCAAGATAATGCCAAGTCAATTATAGTAAAAATATGTCAAAATAGGCACCTTTTCACCAAAATTCAATGTAAAAGAGCATAACAAAGGGTGTTTTGAGGAAAATGATGATGGACAAAAAATAATATCAGTAATAACAGTGTCTTGGTACCAAAATATCTAACACGACATGATTTTAGTGCAATTTAATGTCAAATCCTAGTGAAATTATAGCAAAAATAGGATATTTTTCATTGTTTTTCAACTCCAAGACCTAACAAAAGAGGTGATGTAATGAATTTTAGGAGGGACAGTGAAGAATACCAATAATATCAGTCACCTCAATCCATTAATCTGATCACAACATGCTTGGAGTCCAAACTAGGTCAAACCCTAGGGCCAAAATAGCCAAAATGTGTAGTTTTTTGCAAAATTTCCACTACAAGAGCTCGTTGAAAGGGTGTTGTGAAGCTTTTTATGAGGGACAAGAAATGATTACCCTGATAACAGAAAATTAATGTGAAAATATCTTTCACAACACACCTATGGTGCAAGTTTGGATAGTCGATAAGGCCAATTTTAGTGAAAATTGTCGTTTTTGAAGCCCTAGGTTTGAAATTTTGGAACAAATGCTATACAAATGATTTGAAGTCTGATTTTTGCAACATGCTTGGAGTGCAAACTAGGTCAAACCCTAGGGCCAAAATAGCCAAAATGTGTAGTTTTTCGCAAAATTTTCACTACAAGAGTCCATTAAAAGGGTGTTGTGAAGTGCTTTATGAGGGGCAGCAAGTGATTACCTTGATAAAAACAAATTAATGTGAAAATATCTTTCACAACACACATATGGTGCAAGTTTGGAGAGTCTATAAGGCCAATTTTAGTGAAAATTGTTGTTTTTGAAGCCCTAGTTTGAAATTTTGGAACAAATGCTATGCGAATGATTTGAAGTCTGATTTTTGATGAAAATTACATACTCTCAAATTTGAAAATGATTTTCAAGCTTAATCATGCAAAATTCCCATGCAAATTTAATTAAAATGCACCAAAATTGCTAGTTTTTGTTGAAATTTTCAATGCAAACATTCAAATAAATTAAATTTAAATGCAAATTCACACTAAAATGAAAGACTACAGACAAATGCAAATTTGAATGAGCCTCTAAAATTAGTAGACAAATTAGATAAAAGGTTTTGCCTACAAACCCTAGATTTTGGAATTACTAGGTTATACAAAATTGACAAAATTTCCACAAAACAGTTGCAATTAAATGATGAAAATGCAATGCAAGATCTTGATTTTTTGTATTTTTCTATAATTTATATCAGATCTGATGCAAAAATCATGAATTAGGAAAATTTAGGAAGAATTGACACAATTTAGTAAGCCCAACAATGCAATTTTTTTGTATTTTTCTAATTTTTCAATTTTTTTGAAATTTTCTCAATGTAATAAAGTAAATGCCTATATGAATGAATGAAATCACACCAAATTTGTAGAAAAACACTCAGAAAGTTACAATTTAAGTTCAAAGACACGGGTTCAACAAAATGTTTAGTGGAAAATTGGATTCGTTAATCTTTTGTGGTTTAGATGTTTAAATCTGCCTCTCCACTATACATTGAAGGATCTAGGGTCGAATGGAAAGCATTATCATACCCTAGAGTCACTTTTAGATGTAGAGAAACTTGGATTAGGGAATTAACTATCAATTTTTCCTTCTCTTATGCTCAATTGATCATTAAAACCCTAATTAAGCAAATATGATAACAAATTAATGAATTATAGAAAAAGCTCTTGCAGATGGGAGTAAAATACCAAATTATAGAATACATCTTTTTGAGGCTCTGAAGTGGAATAGTTAGGGACACTAGAACGGGCACTCAAGTCCAAGGTACCTACTTTTTCAGGGAATCTGGACATCCATCGGACACTGATTATCTATGTAACTTCTATTTTTTGAAATCAGACTGCGGAGGACATTGGAGTGAGCACCCTAGTCTTGGACGTGCTCCTTTGTTTGTCTTTTCTTTAGATCTTGAATCCTTGATGTCCTTCTAGGCTTCGTGCAACTCCACTTTTCTCAGACGTGACACCTGTAACTTGCAATCACAAGATTTCCTTTGGGGGTTGTGGTGTTTAGAGGTTTGCCTCAGTCAAACCCTAGAGGACACTTAAGTCCCTGAACACCATTGTAAGATAAAGAGGGCATGCCCTTGTGAGGCAGAGGCCAAAAACCAAAGGAATCAATGATAAAAACACAATGATATGTCACCTTGTAGTGAAGCTTTCATGGAGGAAGATGCTCTTCATGCCATGAAGGAATTGATGCTCAAATCTATGAATATCAACACAAAAAACACACAAGTCTGCTCTTGCAACATAATAGAAAGCCTTGAATCACCTTGAGAACACAATAGCTTACTTGTAATCATCTAGTTTACAAATAAATGCCTACACTTGCTTATATATGCATCTACAAGATATTAAAAAAAAAAACTTTACCGTGTTGGCAAAACAGCCTTCTAATGGTCATAAACTGACACCTGGAAATTGGGGCTGCCCTAAAATAGGGTAGGACTAGGGCGTGGGTACCCAAATCCTCCCCCTATTTCAGGTAGGGTACAACTCAAAGGGGTCCACCTAGGTCCTATTTGCCAAGGAACCCAGGTCTCATTCCATCGGGATGCTGAAATATGAACTAGAATGTCCTAAATGCACTCTAAAGACCTGGGATCTAAACCTTGAGGGAAAAGGCCCCAAGGGGACATTTTTTGACTTTACACACACACACACATGTATGTGTGTGTGTGTGTGTGTCAACATTCCTTTCTAGTTAAAACTTGTTATAGATCATGCACTTCATGGGAATGATAATCCACCATTGAAGGATAAATAAAAGACTTGTGGTGGGAGTGGTAGTGCCACCTTTCCAATTTTTGAAGTGACAGTTCTAACTAAACTTTAATGAGTTTAAACTTAGCATGCTAAGGCATTATGGAATTTTATCCAAGCCTTAGTTTATGTCGATATGCATGTATGATGGGCCATGACTCTTGTTTGATATGAAGCCATGAAGTGGCAATTCTAAATAGTATTTTTTATTTTTCTAACTAGAATAGGAGACGATGAAAGAAGAAGAAAGATATTGCTCTATAAATTTTGGGATATATAATCTCTTTCATTTTAAAAAGAGATGCAAGGTTTTGTGAGGGGAAGATGCATGTTTATTGGTGGTGACTGTAAAGAAAATAGGAACAACATGATAAGTCTTGGAAAAGGATGTGACAATACTCGACGATCGAAACCCCTGAGATAGAATACAATAAAAGGAGATACACAAGCAATTTTTTTATATCAAACTCCTATGCATTCATTTAGTCTAGTTATATTTTTTATTTCTCAGTAAAGAGACTTTGATTCTTTTCTTTTCACACCTATATAAAGGCTATGTTATATATGCACATAACCTATAGAAAACAATGCCTGTGGGATGAAAGGCCATGATATCTTCCCATGCAATAAGTAGAGAGTTTATCTCATATATTAAATGCAGTGAAATTATTCTATATATCATATTTAGTTAATTTATTTCTTCTAACTATGCTATGAAATTATGGCAAGACTGAACGATGATGACAACATAAGAGCCAAATGCAAAAATGAAAGTATAGACAAATGATGTCTCACATTTCTCAGTAGACTAATGTACTATTCTTGATATTTTTATTCATATATTTTTGGAGAAGAATATTCTCATGGTTATATATATAAGATATGGTGTATTATGAAAACTTAGTGATAGACAACAGTTATTTTGACTGGTCCAAGATTTGACAAAAAAATCAAATTGATGATGAATGATCAGTACCAGAAATGGATATTATTTGTGAGAATTCAAATGAGGTTATAGTCATAAATTAACCAAAATTAATATGGTGTTCTTCATGAATAGAACCATATGTTTTATATCAAAAACCTGAAACCATATTACGAAGAAGTAACCTTTTATAAAAATATATAGTATTGTTGAACTTACTGGGCATAATGTTAATATAATATTATTTGAGACCAAGAAGGTCGAGTCGATAATATTTTGTCGTCACGTTTAACTAAAGTGCTTATAACAAAAGAGTAGTTACTCTCATGGTTAATAGAAATGACTTGAACAAATGGTAGGAGTGAAGACCCAAGAGGTTACTAGAATGTAACATGGGTGTTCAAAGTCAAGGAAACTAACTAGCCAGTCATGTATTGACTTAATGAGTCTTCTCTATACAAATAAGATCATTATGAAAAGTCAAACCATTTTCTCAAACAAAAGTTTGAGTTAACCATAGGAAATTCAAGGTTTCCAAGTCGAGTTAGAGGTGTGTGAACATACGACTCGACTTTTTTAAGTGGTTGAAATTTATTCAAAAATATTGGCCAAAGTAAGTACAAAATTCTTGGCTTGCATTATCGGTTCACTATGCTCCAAGTTGCATAACCATTTAGTAGTGTCATACTTAGTTAGAAGGAGTCTATATTTGTATGACTGTGTTGGTTATGTAGTGTTGGTGCCTGCATGAGCAGTCAAGTTTCAAGCATTTAAACATGGAGGCACCTTCCCAAAAAATCCAAAAAATTCTAAGTCCATGGACCTCCTCAGCATGTTTTAGCATCAGCATCATATTTTCTTCAGAGGAGGCCATCATCATCATATTTCTAGACATCACCCTGATGTTGCTTGCGAGGGTCATCATATTTTCTGTCGGCCTGATCTTTCGCTCAGGGGTGATATTTTAACATCGGGTGATCTTAGTTAAGATCATCCTGATGATGTTACTGCAAGGTTATAAGTATGACCCGTTTTGCATTGGAGTCATCATATTTGAACATCAGGTGATCTTAGTTAAGATCATCCTGATGTTATTCTATCACTTCATGTTTGTTTTATCACCCGGTGCTGCTGATGTCATTCTTTTATCAGGGTGATATTTGCCCGTCTGCATCATTTTTCTCTTAGGAGGTGGTCAGCATCATCATGATATTCTATCAACTTGATTTTTCATCAGGGTCATCATGTTTCAATATCGGGTGATGTTTGGATATCATCCTGATCCTGCAGTAGAGCTATAGTGCACCCTAATATTTTTACGGGGAGTGATATTTTGAAATATCAGGTGATCTTACGAATATCACCCGGGCGCCAATATGATGGTGATGTTATCAGGATCCGAGGGGGTCATATTTTAAACATCAGTCATCTTATGGAGATCCCCTGATGTTGCGAATATGACGATGACGTCATCCGGATATGAGGAGGTATGCGATAGGCAGATATGTTGATGACATCAGCAGGATATGCCGGTGATGTCATCAGGATGTTCATCGGCCAGACATTTCGTATCAGCTAAGCAGGAGGATCTTCCTCCGATGCATCAGGTTGTGCCAATGAGGGTGAATATCAGTTGATATTTCACATGAAGGTGAGGGTGGTCATCAGGATGATATTCTTACATCAGGGTGATATATTTTATCTGGTGATGCGGACGGCATGATATTTTCCCGCAGGGTGATATTTTCTGTGGGGTGATATTTCACATCGGGGTGATGTGAATTATCAAGGTGAACTCATGCAGATGATGATGCTGATGTCAGGGTGATATTTTGAGTAGCCAGATATCATGCTGGAGGATGATGATGATGAAGGCTTATGCTAGGTGCCGTCAGGAGTAAAATCACTGACAATATATATGTAACCGGCCTAGCATATAAAGTGTTAAAAGGGTTGCTGCAGGGTGAATGTGGGATAATGTCTCACATATATTTGAAAGGAAAGAATGCCGCAGGACGCTCCACATGGAGATACTTGAAAGACGGAGAAGGTCAACAGGATGCTTACATGGCACGTTGCCATTGGTGTCTGACATGTTAGCGTGATCCACACCACAGATCTTGTAGGGAAAGGGAGGAGATCGACAGTTATCATTTAAATATTCAGATGGAGAGTTTTCCATGCTTCCACAGTAGCATCCCAAGGCGGGAGAAGGTTTGCAGGGCACACAACTATTGTATCTCGAGGCTGTGAGTTGGTATGCCATTAATGGCAAGATTGCACAGAGGTATGGGTCATAAGGACATGCCAGCTACTCGATTTAGACAAAAAATCATGACAAGGCAATGCAGGTCAAGATCTCACCTGCCCCTTCCCTCCTGTCTGTACGGCTACATTAAATGTTTCTGGCACCCCCTGGTGATGCACTACACCTGGTGATGTCTTGGGGACTGCCATGTGATTAATGAGGGAGTACATCCCCTTGCTTTATAAGCAGATGATGCTACTCAATTCAAGGTTGTTGAAGGCCTGAGGCATTTTTGTGTAAATAATGAAGAACAGGGCATGATCTTGGCTATTTTATCCCATTTTGGAGTTTATGTGTTGTAGCATGAGTGTATTTTGCATATATTTTTAGTTTCAGTGTTATTGTTATATGAAAAATGCTTATTGCATGTGTCTATCTGCTTGTCTCCATTTGCTGCATGTCATCTTTCTTTTGAATCTAGTTGCTAAGGGTTTCATAGATTCTAGGTTACAGGGTTCTATATCACATACCTGATCTCTAACTTCCATTCAAGGAGTGGATTAAACTGTTTTAGTTTGAGCATTGGGAAGGTTGCATGTCAGCAGGGATATCTGTAAGTAGAGGCAGTTAGACACCTATTCTTGGGTGATGTTTGTAAGGCAAGCATCAGTCTAACCCCCTAAAACTTGAGTGAAAGTTGTAAACCATCTGTTGTATACGTCTAGTTGACTCCTTACCCAATGGATAGGCACCAGTCTGCTCCTAGGTCAGTAGTTATGAGCTAAAACCCCTTGTCTTGCACCAAGATCTGCATGATAGATCACAAGGTTGGCAACATTCTTGGACATATGTGTCTGGTTGGGTATGACAGTATGCAAGGGTCCTAATCCTACTCCTACAGCTAACAGATGGAGGTGATGAAATGGGTGGACATAATGTCCTAGATTGAGAGTATCCTACCTGTTGTTGTCAAGTTAGATCTTTCTATCATTGAGCTAGTCAAGGTTACATCTTGAGTTATAGGGATACCCCCTTGGTGCGGCAGAACCAGAAGTGAAGGGGAGGCAGCTCACGCAACCTCCTGTATTAGTTGGCTGAATCTTCTTGTGCATTAGAACTAGAAAACTCTGATGCTGATTCAGAAGAAAAACCAACAAAATGGCGACTCTGCTGGGGACTGAACAGAAAAAGTGATATCTTACAGCCTCTGGTGAAGTTTTGCCTGGCTCTGCTGGTGGAATGAACCTGGAAAAGTAGCTTTCAAGCTGTTGAAAATTTTGTCCTCTCTGGAGAGGTGGCGACTCTGCAAAAAAGATCTGAATGCACATGAAAGATAGATGTATGTGATGTGACAAAGATGTTCATATTTTTGCATCTGGATGAGAAAAGGTACTTAGCTTCTTCACCTATATTTGTTGTTCTACTACATAAGTTAGATGCTAGGGGAGGTCATAGGTCTTAGGCAGACAAAGGGATGTCTAAGATGGAAAATTTTATGAATCCAAATATGTATTATCCCATACTCAGTCAAAGGGGGGATGATATGTTGACAAAAAGGATAGAAGAGATAAGAAATAGGTTGATACTCTTAGAGGCTTGGCAGGCTTAGTTGAATAGTGATAACCCTGTTGTGTCTGCCAGTCAGAAAGCTAAACCTGTTGTCAGCCCTTTTGATCCTTTGTATGACCAACTGGATTTGTCATGGGTTGATTATAAAGTAGAAAGTATGCCTGCTAGGATATACTGTCAGATGCCTAGATTTAGTGGTCACAGTGTATGTGATGGGGGTGCACATATCCAAAAATTTTGTAGTTTTATGGAAAAACATTCATTTAGAGATGAGGATATGTGGATGAGGTTTTTTGTTAGATCCTTTGATGCAAAAGCAAAAGATTGGTATTTGAGCTTTCCAAAAAGATCTTTTACCTGTTGGGATGAGCTTGTTGACTGCTTCAATAAAGAATTTGCAAAAGAACCTACTGATCTTGTTGCAGAATTGATGAAAATTAGAAAACAAGATGAAGAGCCATGTGTTCATTTTAGTCATAGATTTGTAGTAGCCCTTTCACAGATCCCAGAAGACTTCAGACCTAATATTTCAGCCTGTGTTGGCATATATTTTGAAGCTTTTGAGGAGGGCTCCAGTGCATTACTGAGGGATTTCAAGGTGACAAGTATGCAGATGGCATACAAATTTTTAGAAAATATAGAAGAAATGAGAAATGAGCACCTACAGAAATCCCTATCCCCAGGCTTTGGTGTGAATAGTGGTTATGAAGCTACAAATGACCAAATGATTAAGGCATCATGTGAGGATGAGCAGATAGATACGGAAGATGCCAAGGAAAGGGCTAATGAGGACTCCCATTGCAATGTTGAGGCATCTAGCCATGAAAATAATGATGTGGTTGTGGACAACAATGAACATCTTTTTGAATGGATTTGTGGAGATGACTGTGAGTATTGTACTCAAGACAGAGAAGAGGTAAGCAAACAGAGAAGCAGTTCCATGTGTGAACCATTGCCTTCTTTTCAGGCACATGGAGATGATGAAGAGCAATCAGAGATTGAAACAAGTGCTAGTGCAGAGCATGATTGTTCTTTGTTTGATGACTATTTTGCTTATGACACATAGGCTAATACTCCTCCATAGAGTGAATCCATTGGTGATGACGATGCATGTTCTGTTGCCCATGAACAAATGGCATACCATGACGAGGCTGAGACACCTGGATCACCCATTTATGACACATGTGGTGATGAGGATCTGTCTGAGTATGGTGAGGATCTAACATTGTTTTTGATTTGGATTCTATTTCTCATCCTGATGAAAGAGAGACCAACATGCATCAGGTAAGTGATTGTGAAGATGTGCCTGAATGTAAAGAGGTGCCAGAGCCTGATCTTTTCTAGCTTGGTGTACCTAATGATTGTGTACATAATGTGCACAATTCTGAATTTGAAAGCTTCTCTTTTGATGAGCCAGCATATGATGAAGAGAGCCCTAATCTTCCTAGCTGTGTGGTGGACTCTGAGTGTTTCCTATTTTCAGTCCAGCTAGGAGATCACTTTGCAATGCATACTACTAATGCAGATGATGATAAGTGTTACATACCATTTGAATATGCATTGCTTGATAAATTTGACACCCACATGTCACATGATGCTAAAGGTTGTCTGCATAGGGGTAACAGTGACAAGCTAAATCAGAGGGATGAATATGCAAATGACAATATTTGTTTGTGGGTAGATCATTGCAGTATCTCCAAGCTTGACCGAGTGCATGCAAATGAAAACAAGATATTTGACAAGGGGAGATACAGGTTTTCCTTTTCTTGGTGGCCTTAGGCCATCAAGTGTGTTTGGTGATGCAGGTCAGTACAATATTTGACTCTGTGCCCAATGGATAAAGGACTGGTCTACATCCCAGAGATCTGTGGTTCTCACCATGCCTGCAAGAGGCATGTGTCCCCAGATAGAGCCACTGTTGGTGCCTGCATGAGCAGTCAAGTTTCAAGCATTTAAACATGCAGGCACCTTCCCAAAAAATCCAAAAAATTCTAAGTCCATGGACCTCCTCAGCATGGTTCAGCATCAACATCATATTTTCTTCAGAGGAGGTCATCATCATCATATTTCCAGACATCACCCTGATGTTGCTTGCGAGGGTCATCATATTTTCTGCCGACCTAATCTTTCGCTCAGGGGTGCTATTTTAACATCGGGTGATCTTAGTTAAGATCATCCTGATGATGTTGCTGCAAGGTTATAAGTATGACCCGTTTTGCATTGGGGTCATCATATTTGAACATCGAGTAATCTTGGTTAAGATCATCTTGATGTTATTCTATCACTTCATGTTTGTTTTATCGCCCGGTGCTACTGACGTCATTCTTTTATCGGGGTGATATTTGCCCGTCTGCATCATTTTTCTCTTAGGAGGTGGTCAGCATCATCATGATATTCTATCAACCTGATTTTTCATCAGGGTCATCATGTTTCAATATCGGGTGATGTTTGGATATCATCCCAATCCTATAGTAGAGCTACAGTGCACCCTGATATTTCTGCGGGGGGTGATATTCTGAAATATTGGGTGACCTTACGAATATCACCCCGGCGCCAATATGATGGTGACGTCATCAGGATCCGAGGGGGTCATATTTTTAACATCAGTCATCTTATGGAGATCCCCCGATGTTGTGAATATGATGATGACATCATCCGGATATGAGGAGGTGCGCGATAGGTAGATATGCTGATGATGTCAGCAGGATATGCCAGTGACGTCATCAGGATGTTCATCGGCCAGACATTTGGTATCAGCTAAGCAGGAGGATCTTCCTCCAATGCATCAGGTTGTGTCGATGAGGGTGAATATCAGGTTGATATTTCACATGAAGGTGAGGGTGGTCATCAGGATGATATTCTTACATCAGGGTGATATATTTTATCTGGTGATGCAGACGGCATGATATTTTCCCATAGGGTGATATTTTCTACCGGATGATATTTCACATCAAGGTGATGTGAATTATCAAGGTGAACTCATGCAGATGATGATGTTGATGTCAGGGTGATATTTCGAGCAGCTGGATATCATGTTGGAGGATGATGATGATGAAGGCTTATGCTAGGTGCCGTTGAGAGCAAAATCGCTGACAATATATATGTAACCGGCCTAGCATATAAAGTGTTAAAAGGGTTGCTGCAGGGCGAATGTGGGATAATGTCTCACATATATTTGAAAGGAAAGAATGCCGTGGGATGCTCCACGTGGAGATACTTGAAAGACGGAGAAGGTCAATAGGATGCTTACGTGGCACGTTGCCATTGGTGTCTGACATGTCAGCGTGATCCACGCCGCAAATATTGGCGGGAAAGAGAGGAGATCAATGGTTATCATTTAAATATTTAGATGGAGAGTTTTCCATGCTTCCACAGTAGCATCCCAAGGTAGGAGAAGGTTTGCAAGGCACGCAACTACTGTAGCCCGAGGCTGTGAGTTGGTATGCCATTAATGGCGAGATTGCACAGAGGTATGGGTCGGAAGGACACGCCAGCTACTCGATTTAGACAGAAAATCATGACAAGGTGATGCAGGTCAAGATCTCACCTACCCCTTCCCTCCTGTCTGTGCAGCTGCATTGAATGTTTCTGGCGCCCCCTGGCGATGCACTGCACCTCGTGATGTCTTTGGGACTGCCATGTGATTAATGAGGGAGTACATCCCCTTGCTTTATAAGTAGATGATGCTACTCAATTCAAGGTTGTTGAAGGCCTGAGGCATTTTTGTGTAAATAATGAAGAACAGGGCATGATCTTGGCTATTTTATCCCATTTTGGAGTTTATGTGTTGCAGCATGAGTGTATTTTGCATATATTTTTAGTTTTAGTGTTATTGTTATATGAAAAATACTTATTGTATGTGTCTATCTGCTTGTCTCCATTTGCTACATATCATCTTTCTTTTGAATCTAGTTGCTAAGGGTTTGATAGATTCTAGGATACAGGGTTTTGTATCACATGCTTAATCTCTAACTTCCATTCAAGGAGTGGATTAAACTATTTTAGGTTGAGCATGGGGAAGGTTGCATGTCAGCAGGGATATCTGTAAGTAGAGGCAATTGGACACCCATTCTTGGGTGATGTTTGTAAGGCAAGCATCAGTCCAACCCCCTGAAACTTGAGTGAAAGTTACAAACCATCTATTGTATACGTCTAGTTGACTCCTTGCCCAATGGATAGGCACAAGTCTGCTCCTGGGTCAGTAGTTATGAGCTAAAACCCCTTGTCTTGCATCCAGGACATTATGTTCACCCATTTCATCACCTCCATCTGTTAGTTGTAGGAGTAGGATTAGGACCCCTACGTACTCTCATACCCAACCAAACACATATGTCCAAGAATGTTGCCAACCTTGTGATTTTTCATGCAGATCTTGGTCCACACATGAGAGTATTCTGCCTGTTGTTGTCAAGTTAGATCTTTCTATCATTAAGCTAGTCAAGGTTACATCTTGAGTTATAGGGATACCCCCCTTGGTGCGACAGAACCAGAAGTGAAGGGGAGACAGCTCACGCAACCTCCTATATTAGTTAGCTAAATCTGCTTATGCATTAGAACTGGCAAACCCTAATGCTGATTTAGAAGAAAAACCAACATGTAGGACACAACACTAGAAACTCAGATGACATTACTAGGGCATCCTTAGTATATATTCTTCATTGAAGGGTAGGGCCTCTTCTAGATGGAAGGTGTGTAGAGGACCGTTAGCTTGTGGATGGAGGTAAAGCACTTGGGTGATGCTCTCCCTCTTCTTGGGAATTGGGGTGTCTTAACCTTTTTGAGTTCCTAATGTTGTATTTATTTATTTTTCTAATTGTTATGCAAAATCTTATTTGTCAGTTTGTGGGAGTTGGTATAGTGATGTGTCATCCTACATGGAAGGTGACTAGATGTATTTCCATCCTCATATGAGGAGATAGGCATCCCACTTTGTGGTAGAAGTCTTTATTCATGTTTTGAGATCTTTTGGGTGTTCTAAGAGGTCTATGATGCACAAGCGTTATGATAGAATCTATGACATGTAAGAGCTAGAAGTAGAAGATGTTGTGATAGGTGTGACAAGTGTCAAGAAGCATCATTGCATGGAGAAGGTAGGGTCAAACTCTCACTTAGAGAAGAGTGTAGAGTGTCCCACTGGGAGTACCAGAAATTGTTGTCACTTAGAATTGAACCCTGCTTGGAGACTTCCAAGCCTTCTAATGACACAATGAGAATGATCTCAAGGTGTGGGACCTTGCAATTTTGAGATCAAACCTCCAAAGAAGACTAGTTCCTCTTTCTAAGCTTAAGTCTTAAAGAAATTAACTAACTCTAATGCTAAACTTGCCAGGGGAAAAGGGATAGAAGGGATGCAGAAAAGAAAAGGTCATGCACTAAAGTTATGAGGTGTATTAGCTTAACTGAATCAACACAACAATGATCTCAACCCTAAAAGGAACTCACACATGCTTGCAACGTTGACAGAGGCTTCGAATAGAAGACCCTAATCTATGAAGGATTTGTTTTACTCACAAAATAGATCACAACTTCAAGTGAAATAGAAAGACAAAGTATAGGAGAGGTGAAATATTAGAGATATATTGATCATGAAGGTCAAATGACCATTACAAAGAGTAAATAACCTATTACAGAACAATAGACACAAAATAATCACATAAATTCATGGTTGAACAATGGACTAGAGACATCAAAGGCTCAAAAATGAGAACGATACATCAAATCTAGCGGTTCTATAAGTGCATTATAAGGTCTAGATGTAACAAAAAAATTTGCCCATCATAATAACCCAGAAAACAACTAACCAACCCCAAATACATCTTTTACACATGCATATATAGCTTTTACAATGAAGTGCCATTACCTACTATAATGAATGCACCCATCAGCCTGTTAAAGATATTTTACAAAAGGAATATCAGAAGGAAATCTGATTATCTTGACATAAATGCAAAAAAATATCTCCAAGAAGTGGTTGAACAAATATCTTCAAATACCTACATTGAAAATAGGTGCTTGAACTTCCCTTTGCAATCATAAATGTTCAACCACTATTTTCTATCTAGAACTCAACATTTGACTTTCATATGAACTCGATTCATGCCCTACAAGCAAGATTTCATCATGTGTGATCATGGTGGACCCTTGGTTTAGCCTCTTTGCCTTTGACTCTGAAAAATCATAGAAGTCATCAGAGATCGAACCTCACACCTTTGGCATTTCACCTTCCATGAGAGAAGGAGAAAAGAGAAAAGACTGTTCCCTAAGCTTTGGTTTACAAAGGAGTATTACAATATCAGTGGACTTCGAACCTCAGGCTTTCCGTCTTCCACCTTCGGAGAGAAAGAGGAAGAAGGAAGGTCCGACCCCTAAAATTTGAAGCACAACATTATTTGAAACTTTCCTTAGGTAGAAGATGGCCTTCGGGTCTTCCACCCTCTGATCTCCTTCTAAGGAACAAAAGGAAGAAGAGGGAAGGTCTAAACTCCAACCTATGAAAAACATTGAATACTTAGAGAAACTTGCGAAGGACAAGGCAGAGTTCAGAGATGATGAGGATGGAAGGATGAGGGATTGAAATATGAACTCCAAAACTCTAGAAAGCTAGAAAACACAAGGAAAAATCAATATTTTTGGGACTTAGTCAATTTTAGGGTGTTTTTCCTTGCGTCCTTAGAAGCTTGAAACACCAAGATCTCATGGATCTTAGACTATTTGGCCAAGGGGACAAAATAGGACAACATTTTGTTAACTATGCAGGGGTGTTTGCTTGCCTAAACACTTGGATCCAAAGACCTATCCATCCATTGAGTACATAGTTAAAGGGATAGAAACAAGAACAAGTCTGGTCAATATAAATTGAGAATGTATATGGGAACAAAACAAAACAAACCAAACATGCATTCTCCTTATGAGAATATAGCAGAGTGTAAGGATACTTATTTAAAGAAAACACTTGACCTATTTATAGGGCCTCATAACCGTGCTAAAAGCAAGGTTTGAGATGAATCCCATTGATTGGGATAGGCAGAACCTCTCTATTCAACTTGGAAAGTTAGAATGCATTGGCCTACTTTCAACTGGTAATAATGTAAGGGTCACTCCACATGGCATCAAACTTTGAGTGCCTTCCATCTTTGGCTCTATCTGCATCTCATTTCAGAACTATATCTCCTTCAGTGAATGTTCTGCCAATAGATCTTCTGTCAAATGTCCTCTTAATCTAATCTTGATGGACTTTAAGGGTCTTCATAGCAGCATCCCTTGTCTCTTCAAGTTCCATCATCTCTGCAAGTCTGATTGTCATGGTATCATTTTCAATTAGTTCCAGCTGCTATGCCAACTCAAGAGAAGGAAATTATAATGATAACAGAACCCTTGCTTCACTCCTATACACAAGCATGAAAGGGGAATTATCTATGGCTCTTTTGGGAGTAATTATGTCAACCCAAAGAGCAGTCTTCAGCTTGGAGTGCTAGGTTCTTTGGTTGTCTTCCACTGTCCTCTTGAGAATTTTGATCAAATTTCTATGTGGACTTAGCCAAGCCATTTCCTTGATGATAGTAATTGGATGAGGTCTTCAAGTAAAATACATAGTTTAGTTCCCATTCAATGATTTTTGTGCCTACAAAGGCCTTGGCATTATTAGGAATGATGGTGGATGGCACACCAAACCTTCTAGCTATACCCTCAAGGAAGTCTACAATGGATGCCTCTATGGCATCTCTCAATGCAAATGCCTCTATCAACTTGGTAAAGTAATCGGTGGCTATTAGAATCCACTTATGACTAGCATTAGAAGGTAGATTGATTACTCCAATGATGTCTAAACCACATTGAACAAAAGGTTGATTTGTTTGAATTGGATGAAGAGGAAGAGTTGCCAGCCTTTGCTTTCTGACAAGAAATGCACACTCTTTGCATTTCCTTATCCATCTATGTGCATCATTGAATAAATTTGGCCAATAATAGCCAGCTCTCATGATCTTGATAGTAGTTAATCTTGGAGAATAATGGCCACCAGCAGGGCCATTATGAAATTCTTTCAAAACTCTAGAAACTTGATTTCCTAGAATGCACCTTACAAGGACTCCATTGATGTCTTTCCTAAACAAGACACCATCAAAAATAACATAAGGAATAGATTGGAGCCTGAAATACCTTCTTTTGGTTTGATCCAATCCATTTGGCCATCTACCTAACTATAGGAATGTGACCATGTCATGATACTAGTCAATTTGAGTGTGGGAGTCAGCTAGTTGTGACTGCCATTGGACACATACAAGATCATCTCTATCTTTGATGTCTCCTACCATTTGTTCACATAGGCCTTTGCCTCTCACTAGCTTGGTAATGTTGATGTTGACATCATACTCCATCACTTTTGTGATCCACCTAGCTCTCTTTTCATTGATATCTCTACTCAAGAGGAACTCTTTGATGCTGGGGTGATTCACCATCAACTGTATTTTGCTTTTTGAAAGCATATGTTTGAACTTTTTGAGTTCTTTCAGCATACAAGACACTGGCTTATCAACAAAATCATATTTCACCTCATATCCTTTCAGAGGCTGGATGAAGAAGGTAATTAGCTGCTCCAACTTTTCTTCATTTTGTTGTGTCAAGATAGTTGATATACCCTCTTTGCATCCAAAGGCATTAAGGATAAAATCCTTCTCATAATTAGGGTTTATCAGTGTGGGAGCCTATGCAATAGCTTTCTTGACAGCTTCTAAACTATCCTTGCCTTCTTTGGACCATGTGAAAGCAACATTGTTTTTTAGCATAGCTGTGAGATGTTTTACTATTGTAGAAAAGTTGGGTATGAACTTTCTCACAAAGTTGATCTTTCCCAGAAAGCTATGTAAACCTTTATTATGACTGGGGAGAGAAAGAGCTAAAATATTACTTGTTCTTTTAGGATCAATGGCTAGCCCATCCTTGGAAACCACATGTCCTAGTAGTTTGCCTTCTAGGATAGCAAACACACTTTTTTAGATTCAATGAGATGCCATACTCCCTGCATCTTTCAATGATTTTTCACAAATGACCCAAATGGTCAGCTACATGCTTGGAATACATAGTCATATCATCTAGATATACTAAAATAATATCATTGATTAGGCCTCTGAAGGCCAAATCCATTACTCTTTGAAAGGTTGCCCTAGCATTTGTCAACCCAAATGGCATCTTTTGGTAAACCAAGGTGCCCCACTTGGTGGTAAAGGCTATCTTTTGTTGGTCTGATTCTTTTACAAGAATTTGATTATAGCCTGAGTAGCCATCTAGGAGTGAAAACCTTTTAGCACCTGCGACTATTTGTAGGATATGTTCCATAGAAGGGATTGGATAGTGGTCTTTAAGGGAGGGCTTATTTAGGTCTCTAAAGTCCACACACAATCTGATTTCCCCATTCTTCCTAACTAGAATAAGGTTAGCTAGCCAAGAGGAATGCTTAATGGGATAAATGATTTTAGCCTTTATGAGCTTGGATAGCTCCTTCCTCATTAATGTTTCAATTTTGGGGTTGATTGGCCTTTGCTTATGTCGAACATGCTTTGCATTGGGGGCTAGGTCAATGGTATGTTGGATTAAACCAGGATCAAATAATTTTTGATCCCTATAATCTCAAGCTATTAAATCATCAAATTTGTTACACGGTTCAATAAAACCTTGCCTTTCATCTTGGTTGCATACCTTTCCATGCTTGAGAAATCTGCCTTGCACAATTTCTACTTCTTCATAATTCTCTTTTTTAATAATCATGTTCATATTTTCTTTCTTTAGCCATGCTAAATATGCTCTCTAAGGTAATCAATCCCTTGGTAGCTTATTGGTATTTAGCTAGATTACTTGGTCACCATACTACTCTTGCAATATTGATTGGTTCTTGGCAGCATTCTCTACCTCATCTTTTGGAAAATTCACAATTTCCTAGTCATTTTCAAATACTTGTCAACTTATCACATTGTCAGGCATAGTAGGTCTAACAATAATCTTTACATGCTGATCTAAATTTTGTTTGACACTTTGAGGAATATCAAACTACAAACCAACTATGGCTAGTCTATCAGCATCCTTGTTTTTCTTCCTAGGAGCCATCTGAATGTTGAAGGAATCAAAATCTTCAATTAGGTCCTAGACCCTATGCTTATATGACTTTAGTAAGTCATTCTTTGAAGCACTTAGTTTTCTAATATGGTGGACAACTAGCTCACTATTAGCAAATACCTGCAAACTTTTTATTCCTCTTTTTTGTGCTAGATGTATGCCCTAAATCAAGGCTTCATACTCAGCTGCATTGTTAGTACAGCTAAACTACAATTTGAATGAAGAGAAATAACTTTCCTTTTGGGGTGACATTAGCACAACCCTAGCACCTACTCCACTTTTACTTCTGGAGCCATCAAAATACATTTGCCACATCCCACTTGGATCTTGTTGTGTGGTTACACAACACGCCCCATTTTGACTTGACAAAACATGCACCCAACTTTTTGCTGCTTTGGCTTGTGTTGTTTTCCTACTTTTCAGTGGTTTGGTAAAAGTAAGTCATGCAGGTAGCCCTATATAATGAGGGTGGATAAGTCATCATGATGAGGTTAGTTTGTCAAAGTTAGTATTTCATATCATTAACGACATGTTTGGATAGTGCATAAAATTCCATGCAGGTTTGCCTTTTGGATCACCCCGTAATTCCTTAGGGGATGAAAGTTATGGTAAGTCAAAGTCTTGGTCAAACCTAATATTCTTGGGGGGGTCATATTCCTTAACATCAGTTACCTTATGTTAGATCACCTTGATGAAAGTATATCACCTGATAATCATTTGGTCTGCAAATTTCAGATGTCAATTTTGAGTGATAGTGTTATTTGCCTGTCAAACATCTTCATATATTTCGTGGGGGTCATATTTTAAATATCAGCTGATCTTCCGAATATCACCTGATTTTTCAAATATCACCCTAGTGCCAATATGACGATGATGTCATCTAAGCCCGATGACATAAGAAAATCACCTTGATGGTGACATCATCATCCTTTTTACCTCGCGGAGGTATGTATCTGTTTATCACCTTTTTCAAATAACATGATGGTGACATCATCCCAATCTTTCGAAAGGGGGTCACTTTAGTTTTGAGGGGTCACATTTTAAATATCCCCTGATCTTAATATCATGACCCGATATTCTCAACATCACCTGATTCATTGACATTAGTTTTGCCGCTCAAAACCAGAGGGTCATATTACACAGAGGGGGTCATATTATGAATATCACCTGATCTTCTGAAGATCACCCCCCTCATCTTGCCCCATGACATTAAATGCACATAAATGCAGTAGGTGGATTCCTGTCGATTGCGAACATGATTTAAACACTTGGAAGCGTTTGTAGATTCATGGCAGAAGATCAACAGAGTTGATCAATTTAATCTAATTTTACCCTAATTTGCCATATAGATACATTTAAAGGTAAATTTGCAAAGTCATTTTTCATTTACCTTGCGAAGAAACAAGAAATTTATAGAGTAGAGAGTCAAACCCTTATACAAGCTACCTACGGACGGATAACAGCTTGCAGAAAAATGGAACACGTGATTATCATCATTTGTGACCCCTTTTCCGTAATCATCAACCTAATCCAGGAGATAAGCGTTATCAGGTAAGTAATTTAAAAAATCCTCCTGTTGTCATTTTCTGCATATCCAGGTAGTATGAATTTTCCATTGGTTTGATTCTATAGGTAGGCATATCATGATGAAGTAATGAATATTAAAGGGCATAATATGCATGATGCCGTAGATGTAAGTGTATATGAATGGATGTGGATATTGTGGTAAGACCAGTCGTGTTTATTGCAGGAGTCCATGGTAGACCATAGGAGAAACAAATCTAGAGTAGAATTTCTTAAACCCATGTGCATTAGACCTGAAGGAGTATAATTCAAGTATGGTATCACTGATGACACTCACCAGGGGGAAACAGATTTAGTGGCATGGTCATCCAAGATGCATGATGACAAAGATAATATGCTACTAGACAACATATTTGTATCAGGAATGTGGCGTGTGACTGGATTTCCATATGCCATGGAAACCCCTAAACTTGTAATTGAATGCGCTAGAAATTACAACCCTCAGACAAGGCAAGTGGAGAAACATGGAAGGGTTTATGTAGATTTGTCAATTAAAGGGATCACATCTCCTTTCAATCTCCTAGTTGGAAAGAAGGTAGTCAGTATGGGTCTGCACAAACTTGAAACTGAATATGAAAATAATAAAAAGACTACAAGAAATAGGATATATCAGTGGAGGTCTAAGAACAACACTTTACTACCTCTACCAAATTGCGAGTGTATCTGTACAAATTTGACTTTGATGATGAGTATCAGTATATGATAACCCTGCTTAGCAGGATGACAGGCCAGCCTAATGCTGGGAGTTTCAAGAATTGGATGTATGGAATCATCCTGATGTGTCTTTATACAAATAATAAGCCATTATGGGCTAAGATCATCAGTGATGCCTTAGATGAACAGATGATGAACTTAAGAGGCCTGGAATGCTCATTTCACATGACTTCATATGTTGTTTATTCATGTGCTTACAAAGGGACATTTGATGCATTGACCACAGTTGGAAAGATTGGTGGCAGTCTAGATGATGCCCATATATGGGATCATTATTCTCAGTTACAGAGAAAAGACTATCTCCTTAACTATAAATTGGTGAATGATGCATTTTCCATGCATCTGGTTAGAACAATGGAGGAAGATAGAACCAAAAGATTGAGCATGGAAGCTCAAGAAGTTATATACAAGCATGGTGCCTAGTTCATCCAGTTTGCCACATTTTCCTACATCTGAATAGAGGGTTTTGAAGGACAGCCACTCATGTTACCCAGGTACCCTACTGATGGGGTAGTCCTGATGGAGTTTTTTAGACAAATATTGAATATACTGGATGCGTACAAAGCAATAAGAAAATACCTCCAGTATTATTTCCAATAACTATAGTTTGGTACATGTGCCCTGATTCAGAAAGCATAAAGAAAGCTATAGATAATGGGGAAGCCCATACATCAGAAGCACATAGAGGATTTCTAGACTGATTGTGAGGATGAGGCCGGGGTAAGAAGAAGAAAATATCAAAGGCTCACCCTAAATTAAGTAAGGACATTTGACCATATTTCAGTGCCTACACAATTAAAGAAAGATGATGACAAGATTATGTCAAATGAATATGAGGATAATAAGGTGTATAATGACACCATCTCAGCCCCTGACCTAACACAACTTGAAGACATTTCATTAGATTAGTTTATAGGTGGGGTACTGCAGCTAACCCAATCATGGGTAAATGAACAAATAAATATACTAAAGAAGAAAGGGGTGGCCATCACGGTAGATAACAAGAGAAAAAGGCAAGAGATTCCTGATGAGGAATATGATGACTTTCTTGTTGAGAAAAAGGACACCCTAGAGGAAAGAGGAAAATTGATGATAGTCATAAGGGGGTGATAATTGAAAGAGTCATCATACCAGCTGAAGGTACATCTACATCAGGACAGGCATCAGCCTCATCTAGACAACCTTTGATGGATAAACCAAGAACAAAAAGAATCCTGAGGCCAACTGTAGAGACTACAGGAGTACAAGATGAAGGGGAAGTCTCATAGCATAATGTGGAAGAGGATATCTCTCTTGAGGAGGAGCCAGTGAATAAGGAGCCTGCAGGAGATGACCCCATGATAGTCACTAGAAAGAGGAAGGCGGTGCGGATGATGTCACCACCTAAGAAACTGAGAACACATATAAGGGGTGAGATCAGAAATGACCCCATAGTATTAAGCGGAGCTGGTAGTGAAGTGTTCAGAAGAGAATTGCAACATGATATTCCACTTCCTACCATCATTCAGTTTAAGACTGAGAAGGCCAAGGAACAAGCAAAAGAAGCAACTAAAGCAGGTCAAGGTGGTCATTTCTCTTTGGAGGAAACTATAGACCTATCAGATGATGAGGTGGTACAAAACATTGCTTCTCAGTAGATGGAGACCCTTGCTTCTAGCACTCGCTTGACCCCACATGGAACCCCATCAGTACAGATGGTGGTATTAGAAGAGTTCAAGAAAATAGAGAAAGAAAAAGAAAGTAGCCCAGAGAGGGTAGCCCAACAAATCAGGTTTGATAAGTTAGTTGATCACGTAACTAGTACTACAGTGATAGACCTGACATATAGGGAGGATGTGACACATCCTGAAGACAAAGTAGGTATACATGATAAAATAGAAAAGATACCAGAAGTCAAGCTGATAGAAGTGGAGAGCCATATTCCAGAGATGGGCCAGCAACAACAAGAAATACTGGCTGAACCCAAAATAGTAGAAGTCCATCAAAAGGGCGGAAATGATAAAGATACATCAAGTGATGATGCCCCCTGGGCTCAAGAAACCTCAGGTGATAAAGAAACATAAGGTCATGATGACCTTAAGACCCAAGAAGAAGATACATTAGGTGCGGAGCAAAATGTAGCCCAAGATCAGGGTGATGCACCTAGGCCAAACACAATGATATCCAAGGATACAAATGTGCCTCAAGGTGAGGAATAGAATAAGATGGATGAAACACAAAAGGAGGTGGTGCAGGATCAAATCTGAGACCAGCATGTAGATACACCACAAGATCCTCCCCCAAAAGAAGTTCTTTAGGAGGAAGAAATAGAACAAGATTCCCCTCATGGAGAATATCATGAGGAAGAAATAAGGAAATCACCCTCTCCATCGAGAACATAGATAGACAATGGAGATCAGGGTGGACATGATGATGATGATGATGATAGACAACAAGGATCCAGAGATCAAGTACCTCAATGGCTTGAAAAAGAAATAGGTATAGAACAAGGCCTTGAAATTCAAGAATTTGATGTTTTGACCCTGTTTTCAGAAACCATTATAAAACCTAAGAGGAAAACTAGATTAACATCTACAATTAGAAGAGATCCTGCTATAGGCAGAAGGACCATCCAAGTGGCACTTCCCATTGTTGGAAAGGAAAAAGACATGATCACCCTAGAAGAATTCCAGATTACAACAATTGACTTGGGGTTTCCCAATGAAGACTAGGAGGGCCAAGAAGGGAAGGATATAATTGATTCTTTAAGCCAAAGGGTGAAGAAAGAAAAGGAGAAGAATAAGCAGCATAAGGAGCACATTGCCCAACTGCATTCATACATAAAAGGGTTGATTAACCCTGGTGATACATCATCAGATCAGGTAGTCCCATTGACTGCGATCTCTCAAGAGGAGGTTGATAAGTTAGACCTTATGAAGCATGAGTCAGTGATCATGCGGAAGTGGATGTTGTTAGCACTCATGGGAGCTGAGGAAGTAGTGAGAGCCTCTTTGCAGAGGTGGAATTCTTTGAGTACCTCTAAGAAGAAAGTTGATAAAATACAGAATAGACCAGAAGAAGATCATTCCAGTTAGAAAAATCCTTGGGTGCTCTAAGTGAAATAAAGAAGATTAATCCTTAGATCCTGATAAATAATTAGGTATAGGATAATAACACTACCATGCTGGTGGATATTTGGTATAGGGACATCAGGTTTGAATGTGATGTGTTGAAGAAGTGCAGTAGTAAGTTAAGAGATATCAGTGTGAAACTACACAACATGGTGTCATATGAAGCAGAAGTCCTGGAAGCCCTAGAAGGAAAAGTAGAGGGGAAAATTGAGAACCAAGACATAGACTTTGCCATAAAAGCTCTACATGATAACTTTTAGCTGATGGCTGATGATCCTCTCACCGACCTGACAGAAGAAGCAATGAATAAGATCATGAAGATCAAAGTCAGGGTGGAGAATTATAATGAAACATTGAGTAACAGGAAGGGTAAGTTAGAGGTGCTCAGAGATAAATTTCAAGCCCACAAGCATGCCATCAGTAAATCCAAAACTCAAGATGGCGGGGAGGTTGATAAAATAGTAGAAGCATATTAAAATGTCAGGACAACATTAAAGGTCCATAT
The DNA here is from genome assembly GCA_027924645.1 of Cunninghamia lanceolata. Classification (NCBI taxonomy): domain Eukaryota; kingdom Viridiplantae; phylum Streptophyta; class Pinopsida; order Cupressales; family Cupressaceae; genus Cunninghamia; species Cunninghamia lanceolata. The sequence continues at coordinate 6,074,702 of BSBN01000155.1, forward strand.
ACAAGGTGATAATCATTAGGGTGATGACGACACAGAAGGTGATAATCATGATGATGAAGAAGAAGAATTTGAGGAGTAAATGAAGATGTGCCACAAGGAAAACATATGCATCAGGTACTTAGAAGAAAATAAGTAACCTAGATGGTTGCCAGCTGGCGACCTGTGCCAGAAGGAAAGTTGACCAAGTCAAAAGTAAATGTACACTATGGATCTTAATTGACACATCCTAACCATAGTTCATTTGTAACCGCTCCCTCACTTTATTCTATAAAAGGTGCAGGGATGCTTTATTTTGAACATTCAGAAGCTTAATTAAAATTTGATTGCTGAAACATCAGGACTTATTTCAAAGTTATTGTAAAAATACATGTTTTTGCATACTTAATGAAAAAGAAGACCATTTTGATTACAAATCATTGTAAATCTTGAGTAGTCTATGTTTGAATTCTTGCTACATGCTTTGATTTGTTGTGTCCCTTAGAGTGCTCATCAGTCTGCATGTATTGTCTTCATTGATTATCCTTTGAAGTTTGCATCATCTGTATCTAGCTGTGGAACATCCTGGTGAAAATATGGTTTGATTTCTTCTCCTCATGACTGTATCAAGTGTGTATGTGGTTCAATAGCTAAGATTCACTAAAATTTGAAGTATTCTTTTAATTTTCTTTCAATTTTATAACATTCCATCATCATAATTGGAAATAACAGATAATTAGAAGCAAGTAACATGAAATATGCTGATATCTCATAGAAAATTGAACATACATAGCATATTTAGAGTTAAAGCATGTTCAATTGATAAATGTCATGCAAAGATCCAAGTGCAGACACATTATTTGAAGAAACATACTGTGTTTAATGACCTTTCTGTGTAGCATCTTTACAGGAAACAGAATCTGATCAATCAACGTAAGGCCCCTTGAATGATTAACAGCAACACACATCGACCACTGAGTAGTGTCAGTAGATTATGAACTAATCCATAGAGACTTGGGATCATGAATTCTTTTAATTCATCGTATCTTTCAAGATGAATAAAGGCTTATGTGTAACTTTTATTGTATGTTTGTTTATGACTAACATCATGATCAACATAAATTGGCACTAGAAGGAGGGCCCACTCATCATAGGTTTTGTTTGATTTGATGATAAGGATAGTAAGGTAACATTCATTATCCTCTGCATTTCCAGTTAGATGCAGAGATTTATTGTTTTGAGCTTGTGCACACTAATCCTTTGTGAAGATTTCAAAATTGATCATAAATATTGCAAGCTTTGTGACCGATCATCGTGAATTTGCAAAGATAAGCTCTATTTTAGGTAAATTTGTGAAAGCTTTGAGGTAACTTGCTTTAGAAACCTAATATCCACCTGCAAGTGTCACTAAGTTTCAATATCACCTCATATTTGCATTGTTCATGCAAATATTCCGTAAATATCCAGTCAGTCTCACTTTCTGACCATAAATACAACCTTTGTTGGAAGGTTTAGACTGATCTTTACAGTCAACCAGCCAATTTCCCTTAAATTTGAGAAATCCTGGCTCTCAGGGCAAATACCAGGTCCTGATCCAGCGGACTCTTTGAAGAATTACCTATAAGGGATTTTAGACCTAGAATTGTAGACATCTGTCACACTCCTAGTTCTAGTGCTTCAGGAGCTTCACCAAAACATCCTCCTGTAACTCCTATCAGCTTACAAATACCTACAGGATCACTTGTCACACCTCAGGTTCAACATCAACCTATCATACCTCAGGCTCAACCACCACTAGTTGCAATGTCTTTCTTTGCAGCAGAATCACCTTTGACTTTTAATGCATATCATGCTTTGCCAAAGAATCCTGATAAATTTTTTCCAAAGTATCATCCATATCAAGATGCTGATGGTCATATCAGAACTTTCAAGGAAGCCTGTTGTAGGGCTAGAATTGAGCATCAAGACGTTGTATGAAGGTTATTTTCATTTTCCTTAGGGGAAGAGGCTTATAACTGGTATATTAGTCTTGGTCAAGGTTCAGTCAATTCATGGGCTATCTTGGAGAAAGCTTTTATAGATAGATTTAAAATACCAATAGATCCTTCAATGAACTATCATTTATTTGCCACAATCAAACGATTTGAAGGAGAGCCTATTGCTAACTTCAACTCTAGGTTCCAGAAAATGCTATCGAAGTTAGTTGCTCCTTATGTTGTAGCAGATGAAGCTGCTAGGATCATATATTATTTAGCCCTGGATCCTTTAACTTCCATGTTTATCAGGAGAGCACACCCTAATGTCACAACTTTGACATAGGATTTCCAAGAAGCTATCAAATTCAGTCAGGAGCTAGTTCCTACTCCAACACCAAACATTGCCTCTCCCACACTTCCTGGTTATCCAACATATCCTACCCAGCAATAGCCTAATGGATCCATGATGCATCCATCTGTCATGTCAAGTCCTTTGCAGATACCTCCGCTGAGTATCATGCCTCCTCCAAATGGAAATGGCTAGATGTTACAGTATCCAGGACAAACACAAGTGTCTTAGGTTGCAGATTAGTCTAACAACAATGGATCTTCCTTTTTCAAGCCTCTAACAGAGAACATAGTGGCCAAGGTTCAGGAAGAGAAAGAAGAGATTAAGGAAATATCAGCTCAGTTAAGGAAACTTACTACTGAGATCACTCACTTGAGAAGTCAGAACTTCTATTCTCAGCCTAATTAGAATAGAGGCTATGCTAATGACAGACCTAATTATCCTGATAGGGGGTAAAATAATAACTACAACAACAATGGCAATAATAATCCTCCTAGATAGCCTAGAGTGTGGAACACTAGGCCAAATAATGGTTCTCTATCATCACCCCTAGATAATCTGCCTCCTAGTGAACCAAAACAGACCACTAGAGTTAACCTTGTAGAAGCAACCCTTACTAGTTGGTGTAGAATACACAACACCAATGCTCATGCAGAGCTTGACTGTCCTCAGTTCAGGATTGCTGCTAGTATTTTTCAGACTGAAGTATCTAATACTTCAGGAAATCCACCTCATGTAGAAGGAAATGAAATTGTCCCTTGTGGATATGACTCTACTTTAGTGCTAGAAAGTTTCATACATCATCCTCATCAGCAGATGATGCCTGCTCACCAAGATTACACTCTGGCATGTGAAGAATCAGCCATGGCCTTTGATTCTAACTATGTTTTTCCCTTTGAGGATGAAAATGAGCCCTCAAATGAACATGAGAAGGTACATGCCTATCAACAACAATATCAGACCAATCATAATTATAACCTGAGGAATAATTCAAACAGGCCTACTGGTCCTTTGACCTCATCCTTGCCTCCAAACAATTTCAACACACCTCCTGATCCCAAGGCAAGTAACAACCCTAGATTTCCTAAGGTTAATGCTCAATACTTAGCATCACCAAATACAGCACCAAAGGCTGCTAATCTGCCTCATGAATCTGATAAGTTGGTCACTTATCTGGTAGATGAAATGAAAAAGATTAAAATCAGCCTGTCACTTGTGAGAGTTGCTCAAAACTCCTGCTATCAAGAAAGCTTTCATGAAATCACTAGATGATCTTGCTCCTAAAGAGGATAGTCATATCTCAGGTCAGTTTGGTAGAAAATATCATGCTGGTAGGGATCCTAATGTCAAACACAAAGTCCCAGCTACTGTTCAAGCGGTAGAGACCTCCCACATAACCTTGTATAGAGACAAGAGTGAGTCACCTCCTTTCCTCCTTACTATAAGCATGTTTAGTAAAAATTTCAACAACTACTTAGTAGATTCAGGAGCATCTACCAATGTAATGCCCTTGTCCATATGCAATGCTTTAGGGTTGCATGTTGTTAAATCATTAAAGAAAGTGACACAATTAGACAAAACAGAGGTGAGTGTGGTAGGAGAACTTACTCACATTCACATGTAGCTAGCATCTGATCCCAGAATCCAGTATTATATTGATATTTAGGTAGTTGATATACCTGATACATATGGGATGTTACTCAACAGGGACTAGTCAAAAACCCTTAATGGATACATGGCCACCGATTTTAGTCATATGTGGTTACCCTGGAAGGGGATACCAAATCAAATAAGAATTGATGCTGAGCCTCGCATGAAGCACATGATCACTAAATATAATAAGACCAATGAGATAATGTATGTGGATATTGAACCTAGAGTTTACTCCATCAGGCCACATACTATCAGGATAGAAGAAATCCTAATGTATGATGTTCATCATCATCATGATGACCCTCAGGATGATAAAATAGTTGTAGAATCTGATGGTAACCCTGAGACTGAAAATGAGGTAGACCATTACAAGAATTTTGAGATGCACTTGTCTAGAGAGGTAAAATGATGTCAGTTGTTGGAAATACCTGTTCATGATATTCTAATTGATGGATGGTGTAGGTTGCATAATGAGGCACATTCTAAAAAAGCTTGTGATGCTTGCATAGACATGCTGGACCTAGAGCAAGCATATAGTGATGCATTAGCAACATCATCATCATCATCCATGGTAAGTTCTGCAGACAGTGATAATGATAGTGACACTGATTATTGTTTGTCTCCTACAGGAACAGGAGAATACACACACTGTGATGGATGTCATATTCAAGTGATAGAGGAGATGCTAGTATGTGACCAGAATAATGTTATAAGAAAAAGAAAATCACCCCAGGGAGTGATTGTTTGGTAGAATCAGATTATGAGTTATCTGATGAAGACAGAGGTAGCAATCTGTCTAAATTTGAAGAGTTTTTAGCAAAAGAGATTTAGAAGATGACACAATAGCAGAGATCTCCACAAGATGCCTTGATTGAAGGCTGGTGCAGGTTACATGAAGCACGTCATTTAGAGACCACTTTCTCATTATGTTTGCATCTTCTGAAAAGATAGACATTGCCTAGTCCAGAAGATTTACCTTCTGGTGATAAAAGGAAAGAAGAAGCCTCAGCTTCACATAAGACAGAAAAGGTGAAGTTGGAGAAAGCTGAGATACCAAAGTTGAAATGGATATCAAGTGGTGCAGCTACCAGAGCTACAAAGAAAAGAGAAGGCTCAGATAAGCCTTTGGCTGAGGATAGGCCATGGATCCTTAGATTTGATGGATCCAAGTCAAAATAAGGAGCTAGAGTAGGGATAGATCTTGTTGATCCATAGCAGCATACAGACTGCAATTCCCATGTTCCAACAATGTGACAATGTATGAAGCTCTGATTCATGTGATCCTATTTACACTTAAAAAGAAACTAAAAATTACACATGTCTATGGAGACTCAAAATTGGTTGTGAGACAGGTAAGAGGTATATACTCTTGCAATTACAAGAACCTATCCAATTATAGACATAGGTTGTGGGACCTGATAGAAGCTTTTGATGCATTCAATATCACCCATGTACCCAGAGAACAAAACCACAGGGTAGATGCCTTAGCTCAGGTTGCCAGTACATTGGAACCATTGTCCATATCTAGTCTGAAAAGATTTTCAGTAGAATTAGTATCAGTACCTTCAGTGCCAGATAATGTAACCAACCTCCAAGTATTTGATGATGATCAGCATATTCTAGATTTCATTTCCAACAGGGATGTCTTTGAGGCATAGATCATAGATGAGCAAAATATGGAGGACCATGTCTGGGAAGAAGAAGAAATCTTAGAGTTGCCTAGTAATAAGATTCCTAAGGGAATGATTGAGCTAGAAAGAGCATTTGATCTAGACAACATGCTAAAATAGAAGGATCTTCCAAAAGTAGATGGAGGATAATATTCACAAGTCAACATTGGACAAGATGATGAAAAGAAAAATGTCCTGAATGGGAAAGTTTGTACAATAGAAGAGTTAGAAGAAATAACCCAAGCTCTCAAAGATTACATCCATGTCATTGCTTGGACTTATGATGAGCTAAAAACTTACGACACATCACTCATCACTCATACCATACCTTTGAAGCTAGATGCTAAGCCTTTTAGACAGAAGCAAAGACCTATCAATGCTTTGTTGGAACCTATCATTTTTGAGGAGGTTAAGAAATTATTAAATGCCAGGATCATATTTCCTGTGAGGCACTCCACCTAGGTAGCAAACGTGGTCCCAATAAGGAAGAAAAATGGTGAAATCAGACTATGTGTAGACTTCAGGAACTTAACATAGCATCTGAAAAGGATAATTATCCTTTGCCTTCCCTGGATGAGGTCCTGCAGGTTGTGAACGGTGCCAAAATGATGTCATTTCTAGATGGTTTCTCTAGTTATAACTAGGTGATGGTGGATAAAATTAACAGATTAAAAACTACATTCACCACAAAGTGGGGGATCTTCGCCTACAGGTAGATGTCGTTTGGGTTAATAAACGCTGGAGCAACATTTTAGTAAGTAATGGACATAGCCTTCAGAGGCTTAATTGGTAAATGCATAGTCATATACATGGATGACTTAACAGTGTTCTCTAAAGAAAGAGGAAACCATGTAGATGACCTTAGAAGGGTGCTAAAAAAATGTGAACAATATGGGATATCCCTAAACCCCAAGAAATGCATATTTGGGGTAACCACATGAAAATTACTAGGCCACCTGATAACTAAAAATGGGATCATCATTGACCCTGACAGGGTGGAATCCATCATGAAGATACAGCTTCCTGGAAATAAGAAGGAGCTCAAATCTTACTTTGGTAAGATTAATTTTGTGAGAAAATTTATCACTGGCTTTGCAGAAATTGTTAGGCCCTTGAACGCCATGCTCAAGAAGGATGCTAAAATTGAGTGGACACCAGAGGCTAGAGAAGCTTTTGAAGATATAAAAAAAGCTATATCTGATGCTCCAATTTTGATCAGTCTAGATTACACCAAGGACTTTTACATCTATTCATTTTCTTCAGAGCATACTTCTACAGCAGTGTTGACACAAAGAAATGAAGAAAAGGAAGAAAATCCTATAGCCTTCATGAGCTGCCCTTTCAAAGATGCAGAACTTAGATACATGGATGTTGAAAGGCAGGCACTTGCTCTGGTTTGAGTAGTTCAGAAGTTCAGGCATTATATTTTGAGAAGTAAAGTGATTGCTATGGTACCTGATGCAGCAGTCAATATGTTATTAATGCAAAGTGAACCAAGTAAGAAGAGGGCCAAATGGATCACTGTTCTCCAGGAATATGATATGGATATTACTCCCATGTAGTTAGTGAGAAGATAGGCACTTAGCCAGATGATATCAAAGATTGATCCAAATATCATGAGTCAACAGTATGTTATTAATGCAAAGGATGATGGAGAATGGTACTCAGACATCAGGCACATCATGATTACTAGAAGATGTCCTCCAAGACTACATGCTTCACAAAGGAGAGCCCTAAAGATGAGGTCACAGAAATATATGATGAAAGGGGGAGTCCTTTTCAAGAAAAACTATGAGGGGATATACCTCAGATGCCTGGAAAGGCCAGAAGCAGACAAGGTGCTATCAGAATTACATGAGAAGTTTGGAATAGCACATGGGTCATCCTTGGCCACCACTCATGCTATCCTCAGGGCAGGGTACTATTGGCCCACTATTTTTAAGGATACTACTGAGCATATTAAATGTTGTCACACGTGTCAGGTTGTTGCAAACAAAGAAAGATATGCTGCCCAACCTTTGTAGCCAGTGATGGAGATGTACCCATTTCCTCAACGGGGAATGGACTTCATAGGACCAATTTATCCTCCATCATCATCAGGCCACATGTATGTTTTAACTATTACTGATTACTGTACCAGGTGGACTGAAGTTGTCAGCAGCAAGACATGTAATGCTGAGGATGTCATCAGATTTTTGGAAAGTAATATAGTCACTAGGTATGGAGTTCCCTATGCTTTGGTATGTGATAACGGGTCTGCTTTTGCTTCTACAAGATTATCCAGCTGGGCTTTTCACTATGGGATCATATTGAAATTCTCCTCAAACTACTATCCCCAAGGGAATGGATTAGCAGAATCCATAAATAAAAACTTACTGAACATCATAAAAAAGTTGATAGAAAAGAACCCTAGGGAGTGGAACACCCTACTGAAGTATGCCTTATGGGTAGATAGAACTAGAATGAAAGTTGCATTAGGAAATTCACCTTTTCACTTAGTATATGGGGTGGATCCCATCCTCCTTGTTAACTTAAAGATTCCTACACTATAGTTTACACAAGAATACCTAGGCATAGATAATAACCAAGAGGTTAGGTTGCTTCAATTGATGCACCTAGAAGAGAAAAGAAGTCAGGCAATTGATCAATTTGCCAAACATCAGGCTATTGTCAAATGTTGGTTTGACAAAAGAGCCAAGGTCAAAGTTTTTAGAATTTCAGATCTAGTTCTAATGTGGGACAAAGCACATGAGAAGAAGGGAGATCATGGTAAGTTTAATAAACTTTGGATAGGTCCCTTCCAAATTTTAGAAATTCTAGGAGACAACACTTATAGGCTTAAAACCTTGACAAGTGATGATGTTCCATTACTAGTTAATGGACAGTTCCTTAAACATTATTTCCAAGCTTGAGTCAACTTCATGCAAGTCATGTGTATCATAGTGTACATGTTTGTATAGTTGTTTGTACAGTTTTGTTTTCTTGTTTTGTTTTGTTTGCTTGTTGAGTTCTGTTTTGGTTAGTCAAGATGATGCAGCTCATCACCCTAAGAAAATAACTAAATTGTTAAGATTCAAGTGATGATAACACATTCATATATAGGTTATGACTCATTTTGAGAAGTACTTGTGATCAGATCTGTGATATCTTTTCATCAGGGTGCCTTTTCTTGACCAAAGTGATTCTTTCACAATGACTCACCTAACAGCCTTGGGCTTGTTGAACACACAAGTATAGGTGTTAAGTGAAAAATCTAAAGGGACTCCCTTGCTACCAATACAATCTCCAACCTAAATTAGCAAGTGACCATACCTTGCACACTAAGCTTACATGATGACATCAGATTTATAGAGTATAAAATATTGAAAAATCAGAAAAAGAAATAAAATTAGGCCATCTAAGTAACTCTACTGGGGCTATAGACGCCTGCTAGTAGTGGAGCTCTACTTAGGGGGATTGTATAGATAACCTTGCCAGGGCTATGGACACCTGCTGGTAGTAAGGTTCTATCCAGGTTGGCTATAAGGGATGATCCCAAACTATGTAGCTTAACGTTAGTTACTCATGTTTTCAACTTGCTTTCAAGATGAGGATAATTAATGATTTGCACACACCTAATCCTTTGTTAGCATTGTTACCATGATGAAGACCTTATCATTCAGAAAGATTATAATGCTTATACTTAGAAAGAGTTAGAATACTATATATGAAATTGATCACCTCACTTGAATCATTGGAATTTGGTTGTTTTCTTTGGTGGCAAGTTGTGTGGTTACACAACACGCCCCATTTTGACTTGACAAAACAAGGACCCAACTTTTTGCTACTTTGGCTTGTGCTATTTTCCTACTTTTTGGCGGTCTGGTAAAAGTAAGTCATGCAGGTAGCCCTACATAATGAGGGTGGATAAGTCATCATGATGAGGTTAGTTCATCAAAGTTAGTATTTCATATCATTAACCTCATGTTTGGAAAGTGCATAAAATTCCATGCAGGTTTGCCTTTTGGATCACCCCGAAATTCCTTAGGGGATGAAAGTTATGGTAAGTCAAAGTCCTGGTCAAACCTGATATTCCTGGGGGGGTCATATTCCTTAACATCAATCACCTTACGTTAGATCACCCCAATGCAAGTATATCACCCAATAATCATTTGGTCTACAAATTCCAGATGTCAATTTTGAGTGATAGTGTTATTTGCTCGTCAAACATCTTCATATATTTTTCGGGGGTCATATTTCGAATATCACCCGATCTTCCGAATATCACCCGATCTTCTGAATATCACCCTATTTTTTGAATATCACCCTGTCGCAAAATATCACCGCAATGCCAATATGACAATGACATCATCTAAGCCTGATGAAATAAGAAAATCACCCTAACGGTGACGTCATCATCCTTTTTACCTCGCAGGGGTATGTATCCGTTGATCACCTTTTTCAAATAACATGACAGTGATGTCATCCTGATCTTTCGAAGGGGGGTCAGTTTAGTTTTGAGGGGCCACATTTTAAATATCCCCTGATCTTACAATCATGACCCGATATTATCAACATCACCTAATTCATTGACATTAGTTCTACTGCTCAAAAGTCGAGGGTCATATTACACAGAGGGGGTCATATTATGAATATCACTCGATCTTCTGAAGATCACCCCCTCATCTTCTCCCATGACATTAAATGCACATAAATGCAGTAGGTGGATTCCCACTGATTACGAACATGATTTAAACACCTGGCAGCCTTCATAGATTCATGGCAGAAGATCAACAGAGTTGATCGATTTAACCCAATTTTACCCTAATTTGCCATATAGATGCATTTAAAGGTAAATTTGCAAAGTCATTTTTCATTTACCTTGTGAAGAAACAAGAAATTTATAGAGCAGAGAGTCAAACCCTTATACGAGCTACCTGCAGATGGATAACAGCTTGCAGCAAAATGGAACACGTGATTATCATCATTTGTGACCCCTTTTCCGTAATCATCAACCTAATCCAGGAGATAAGTGTTATCAGGTAAGTAATTTAAAAAACCCTCCTGTTGTCATTTTCTGCATATCCAGGTAGTATGAATTTTCTGTTAGTTTGATTATATAGGTAGGCATATCATGATGAAGTAATGAATATTAAAGGGCATAATATGCATGATGCGATAGATGTAAGTGTATATGAATGGATGTGGATATTGTGGTAAGACCAGTCGTGTTTATTGCAGGAGTCCATGGCAGACCATAGGAGAAACAAATCTGGAGCAAAATTTCTTAAACCCATGTATGTTAGACCTGAAGGAGTATAATTCAAGTATGGTGTCATTGATGACACTCACCAGGGGGAAACGGATTTAGTGGCATGGTCATCCAAGATGCATGATGACAAAGATAATACCCTACTGGACAACATATTTGTATCAGGAATGTGGCATGCGGTTGGATTTCCATATGCCATGGAAACCCCTGAACTTGTAATTGAATGCACCAGAAATTACAACCCTCAGACAAGGCGAGTGGAGAAACATGGAAGGGTTTATGTAGATTTGTCAATTAAAGGGATCACATCTACTTTCAATCTCCCAGATAGAAAGAATGTAGTCAGTATGGATCTGCACAAACTGGAAACTAAATATGAAAATAATAAAAAGACTACAAGAAAGATGATATATCAGTGGAGATCTAAGAACAACACTTATACTACATCTGCCAAATTGCCAGTGTATCTGTACAAATTTGACTTTGATGATGAGTATCAATATATGATAACCCTGCTTAGCAGGATGACAGGCCAGCCTAATGCTAGGAGTTTCAAGAATTGGATGTATGGAATCATCCTGATGTGTCTTTATACAAATAATAAGCCATTATGGGCTAAGATCATCAGTGATGCCTTAGATGAATAGATGATGAACTTAGGAGGCCTGGAATGCTCATTTCACATGACTTCATATGTTTTTTATTCATGTTCTTACAAAGGGACATTTGATGCATTTACCATAGTTGGAAAGATTGGTGGTAGTATAGATGATGCCCATATATGGGATCATTATCCTTAGTTATAGAAAAAAGACTATCTCCTTAACTATAAATTGGTGAATGATGCATTTTCCATGCATCTGGTTAGAACAATGAAGGAAGATAGAACCAAAAGATTGAGCATGGAATCTTAAGAAGTTATATACAAGCATGGTGCCTGGTTCATCCAGTTTGCCACATTTTCCTACATCAAAATAGAGGGTTTTGAAGGACAGCCACTCATGTTACCCAGGTACCCTACTGATGGGGTAGTCCTGATGGAGTTTTTAGGACAGATATCTACTATACTGGATGCGTACAAAGCAAATAAGAAAATACCTCTAGTAATGTTTCCAATAACTATAGGTTGGTACATGTGCCTTGATTCAGAAAGCGTAAAGAAAGCTATAGAGGGTCTGAACCTGATGAACCTACAGTCATTTCCATTAGCTAGATCATATGACCCATATGGAAGAATACAAAAGATAATGGGGAAGCCCATACATTAGAAGCACATAGAGGATTTCTAGACTGATTACAAAGATAAGGCCAAGGTAAGAAGAAGAAAATATCAAAGGCTCACCCTAAATCAGGTAAGGACATTTGACTGTATTTCAATGCCTGCACAGTTAAAGAAAGATGATGGCAAGATTATGTCAAACAAATATGAGGATAATAAGGTGTTTAATGACACCATATCAACCCCTAACCTAACACAACCTAAAGACATTTCATTAGATTAGTTCACAGGTGGGGTGTTGTAGCTAACCCAATCATGGGTAAATGAACAAATAAATATACTGAAGAAGAAAGGGGTGGCCATCACGGTAGATAACAAGAGAAAAAGGCAAGAGATTCCTGATGAGGAATATGATGACTTTCTTGTTGAGAAAAGAAAATCTAATGGAGAAAGGCTACCACCCCAGAAACAAAGTAAAGGACCCCCAGAGGAAAGAGGAAAATTGATGATAGTCCTAAGGGGGAGATAATTGAAAGAGTTGTCATACCAGCTGAAGGTGCATCTACATCAGTACAGGCATTAGCCTCATCTACACAGCCTTTGATGGATAAACCAAGAACAAAAAGAATCCTGAGGCCAACTGTAGAGACTACATAAGTACAAGATGAAGGGCAAGCCTCACAGCATAATGTGGAAGAGGATATCTCTCTTGAGGAGGAGCCAGTGAATAAGGAGCCTGTAAGAGATGACCCATGATAGTCACCAGAAAGAGGAAGGCGGTGCGGATGATGAAACCACCTAAGAAACTGAGAACACATATGAGGGGTGAGATCAGAAATGACCCCATAGTATTAAGGGGAGCTGGCAATGAAGTGTTCAGAAGAGAATTGCAACATGATATGCCACTTCTTACCATCATTCAGTTTAAGGCTGAGAAGGCCAAGGAACAAACAAAACAAGCCACTAAAGCAGGTCAAGGTGGTCATTTCTCTTTGGAGGAAACTGTAGACCTATCAGATGATGAGGTGGTACAAAACATCACTTCTCAATAGATGGAGACCCTTGCTTCTAGCACTCACTTGACCCCACATGGAACCCCATCAGTACAGATTGTGGTATTAGAAGAGTTGAAACAAACAGAGCAAGAAAAAGAAAGTAGCCCAAAGAGGGCAGCCCAACAAATCAGGCTTGATAAGTTAGTTGATCATGTAACTAGTCCTGCAGTGATAGACCTGACGTATAGGGAGGATGTGACACATCCTGAAGACAAAGTAGGTGCACATGATAAAAAAGAAAAGATGCCAGAAGTCAAGCTGACAGAAGTGGAGAGCCATATTCCAGAGATGGGCCAGCAACAACAAGAAATATCAGCTGAACCCAAAATAGTAGAAGTCTAGCAAAAGGGCGGAAATGATAAAGATACATTAGGTGATGATGCCCCCCAGGCTCAGGAAACCTCATGTGATAAAGAAACATCAGGTTATGATGACCTTAAGACCCCGGAGGAAGATACATTAGGTGCGGAGAAAAATGTAGCCCAAGATTAGTGTGATGCACCTAGGCCGAACACAATGATATCCATGGATACAAATGTGCCTTAAGGTGAGGAACAAAATAAGATGGATGAAACACAAAAGGAGGTGGTGCAGGATCAAATCTAAGACTAGCATGTAGATACACCACAAGATCCTCCCCCACAAAAAGAAGTTCTTTAGGAGGAAGAAATACAACAAGATTCCCCTCATGGAGAATATCATGAGGAAGAAATAAGGAAATCACCCTCTCCATCAAAAACAGAGATAGACAATGGAGATCAGGGTGGACATGATGATGATGATGATAGACAACAAGGATCCAGAGATCAAGTACCTCAATGGCTTGAAAAAGAAATAGGTATAGAACAAGGCCTTGAAATTCAAGAATTTGATGTTTCGACCCTATTTTCAGAAACCATTATGAAACCTAAGAGGAAAACTAGATTAACATCTGCAATTAGAAGAGATCCTGCTATAGGCAGAAGGACCGCCCAAGTAGCACTTCCCATTGTTGAAAAGGAAAAAGGCAAGATCACCCTGGAAGAATTCCAGATTACAACAGTTGACTTGGGGTTTCCGAATGAAGACCAGGAGGGCCAAGAAGGGAAGGATATAATTGATTCTTTAACCCAAAGGGTGAAGAAAGAAAAGGAGAAGAATAAGCAGCATAAGGAGCACATTGCCCAGATGCATTCATACATAAAAGGGTTGATTAACCCTGGTGGTACATCATTAGATTAGGCAGTCCCATTGACTGCAATCTCTCAAGAGGAGGTTATTAAGTTAGACCTTATGAAGCATGAGTCAGTGATCATGAGGAAGTGGATGCTGTCAGTACTCATGGGAGCTAAGGAAGTAGTGAGAGCCTCTTTGCAGAGGTGGAATTCTTTGAGTACCTCTAAGAAGAAAGTTGATAAAATATAGAATGAGACCAGAAGAAGATCATTCCAGTTAGAAAAAGCCTTGGGTGCTCTGAGTGAAATAAAGAAGATTAATCCTTAGATCCTGATAAATAATCAGGTATTGGATAATAACACTACCATGCTGGTGGATATTTGGTATAGGGACATCAGGTTTGAATGTGATGTACTGAAGAAGTGCAGTAGTAAGTTAAGAGATATCAGTGTGAAACTGCACAGCATGATGTCATATGAAGCAGAAGTCTTGGAAGCCCTAGAAGGAAAAGTAGCAGGGAAAATTGAGAACCAAGACACAGACTTTTCCATAAAAGCTTTGCATTATAACTTTTAGCTGATGGCTGATAATCCTCTCACCCACCTGACAGAAGAAGCAATGAATAAGATCATGAGGATCAAAGTCAAGGTGGAGAATTATAATGAAACATTGAGTAATAGGAAGGGTAAGTTAGAAGTCCTTAGAGATAAATTTCAAGCCCACAAGCACGCCATCAGTAAAGCCAAAACTCAAGATGGCGGGGAGGTTGATAAGATAGTAGAACCATATGAAAATGTCAAGACAACATTAAAGGTCCATATAAAAGGTGATAATCATCAGTGTGATGACGACACAGAAAGTGATGATCATGATGATGAAGAAGAAGAACCTGAGGAGTAAATGAAGATGTGCCACAAGGGAAACATATGCATCAAGTACTTAGAAGAAAATAAGTAACCTAGATGGTTGCCAGCTGGTGACCTGTGCCATAAGGAAAGTTGACCAAGTCAAAAGTAAATGTACACCATGGATCTTAATTGACACATCTTGAGCGTAGATCATTTGTAACCGCTCGCTCACCTTATTCTATAAAAGGTGCAGGGATGCCTTATTTTGAACATTCAGAAGCTTAATTGAAATTTGATTGCTAAAACATCAGGACTTATTTCAAAGTTATTATAAACATACATGTTTTTGCATACTTAATGAAAGATAAGACCATTTTGATTAAAAATCATCGTAAATCTTGAGTAGTTTGTGTTTGAATTCTTGATACATGCTTTGATTTGTTGCGTCCCTTGGAGTGCTCATTAGTCTGCATATATTATCTTCATTCATTATCCTTTGAAGTTTGGATCATCTGTATCTAGCTGTGGAACATCCTGGTGAAATTATGGTTTGATTTCTTCTCCTCATGACTATATCAAGTGTGTATGCGGTTCAATAGCTAAGATTCACTAAAATTTGAAGTATTCTTTTAATTTTCTTTCAATTTTATAACATTCCATCATCATAATTGCAAATAACAGATAATTAGAAGCAAGTAACATGAAATATGCTGATATCTCATAGAAAATTGAAAACTACTTAGCATATTTAGAGTTCAAGCATGTTCAATTGATAAATGTCATGCAAAGATCCAAGTGCAAAGACATTATTTGAAGAAATATAATGTGTAGAATGACATTTCTATGTAGCATCTTTATAGGAAACAAAATCTGATCAATTAATGTAAAGCCCTTTGAATGATTAACAGCAACACACATCAACCACTGAGTAATGTCAGTAGATTATGAACTAATTCAAGGAGACTTGGGATCATGAATTCTTTGGATTCATCATATCTTTCAAGATGAATAAAGGTTGATGTGTAACAATTATTCTATGTTTGTTTATGACCAACATCATGATCAACAGATCTACTGTTACCTTGTCAATATTGGGGATGATAGCATCATCATCATGGATACAATAAGTACACTGTCAGGTATTTCCTCCATGTGATTAGGAGTGTCAAACTAAAAAAATGTTTACCCACTCATCAAGCAATATATCAGGTATTTCCTTCACAGGTGTTGTAACCTCATTCCTACTATTGTCATCATCTTCCAACTCACAGATTATATTAGTCATGTTGGTTAGGTTAGGAAAGTAGAGCTCTATATGGTCATTAGCAATAGGCTCATCTTTGATGGTTACTTTGGTGCCATACCTACTTCTAAATAACACGTGGGACATATCAGAGGATAGATACCCACCTATTTTGGCTATAAAGTCTCTTGATAGGCACATGACAAAGTAGGCTGGGAGATCAATGACAAAGATGTCTTGGGAAATAGAGCATCTAGGGCATGCATGCAAAGTGAGTTTTAAACCTTTTATTGTAGGAGTTAAGGACAACACTGAGGCGGGGGGGTGAATTAGTGTTGTGTGAATTTTTGAATCTTTTTACAAAATTTAACTTAGAGAGCACAAGGAGAGAAAGTTATCATTGAATTGTCAAACACATATGCACATAACTTTGTCAAACACATAAACAAGACTCATGAGTAAAACATACAACCATAGAGAGAAGATCAATATGAATCAAGACACAAGAATTGCATGAGTGGAAAACCCTCCAGGGGTAGAAAAACCACTCCAGGACTGCCTCACTGGCTTAAATGAAAAATCTTCTTACAAATGTCTCACTGATATATATAGAGGTCTCACTGACCACGGTCTCACTGACCACAAGCCTCATTGGCATGCTATACCTCACTGGCAAACACAATCACTATTAACACAACATCAAACTTTGTGTGCAAGACATGATTGCCGTTCAATCAGATTTGCACCATTGTATACAACCTTAGACCTCCTGTTTGATTTTCAAATCAAGACCATTTTCTTTTACATACTTCTGCAAACAAGCTACATATGTGATTTTTCCATGTGTATGTCTCCAATCCTACATTTGATGCTCAAACAATTCATTCTCTGTATACAGTTCCACACACACACACTGTCAATGTACTTGTTAAAACATTATATACAAATTCTAAATATCTTTTCATATTCCTTTCCTCTAAAAAAATCTTTTCATATTTCTCTGTTCATTTTCAATTCTTCAATAACCCCTTCAAATTCAATCTGTAAAATTAACTCTTCACCAAATTGTCAATCTACAAAGAATAAATCAAACTTCTCTGCAATAAAAAATTTGTACTTAAAGAGAATAAAATCTCTTTCAAACATTATCTTTATCTACAAGGACAATTTCATCTTCAGATGTAAAAATAAAATTAATCTCTTGAAATAAAACTTTTCACCTTCTCTTTAATAAATTTCTCACACAAAATATCTCCAGATCCTCTTCTCAAAAAATCTCTTGATCTTCTCTTTCAATGCCCTGTAAAGTATTTGAGCAACTTCATCTTCCATCTCTGCATCAAATTTCTTTCAATCTGAAAAACCAATGACCTTTCATATCCTTCAAGAATAAAAAATTCACCAATTTTTCTTAAAAAAATCTCCTCAAGAATTTTTGATGTTTATCTCTTTACTTCCAATATCCTCAAAAATCTCTTCATAAAGATTTTTCTCATTTAGAAAAAACAATAAAAATCTCCTTAAAAAAAAAACTCCTTACATTTATGACATAAGGGACCGACCACAAAGATTTGAAAGGAAATTACTAAGTTTTAAAAAAGAAACTATTTATCTTTGATTCGGGCTTCAAAAAAAATTCTAAACTCTTCACAAATTTTTAAGGAAGAATAATAGCATTTTCCTTAATGCATCGGGCTCACACAAACCCGTGCCTTCTTAAACTTTTGGCGGTGATAAATTTTAAATTCAAAAACATTGAAAGCCCACCCATATAGCAGACTTGCTCCATCGGTGAAAAGAAGGGAAGGGGCCGGTTGCCCCCTGGTCTTAAACCCTCCACACGGTGACATTTTAAGTTGTAAACCCTCTATCACAAGTCACCAATCAAATATAACAAAAGTGCAACAAATGTAGATGGGTAAATATGAACAAAGGTTTTAAGGATTTAAACAACCTTTTGGTACACATTTAGTGCATTAGAACTAGGATTTCAAGAAATTAACCTCCTAGCACTTGAAACAATTACCACAGAGATAACTGCACACCATGACCACAGAGATAACACTAGATAACTCTACATAACCCTACATAGATTGAATATATTTTGCCACTTTGTTTTGCAACCAAATAAAAGAACCATGACATTGATTTCTTAACTGAGATCACACCAAATGCCTTGCAACTTATGATTCTGTGCCATGAGCTATCATCAACCAATTCAGTCCATATGAACTATTAGAAGCATCAATCAATTAACAACATGATTTCATCTAACTGATCATCCAACAAGGAAGGCATCTACTACAGACATAGTGTCATCAATGTATTCCTGTGATCCTGTAAGCACTTGAAACACCAATAAAGTGAGTATGATTGATACATGAATGTTATCAATGAGCTAACACTTATCAAGTCAACCCTGCATATGATGATGATCTTATCAAACACATGAACTAACATTATTCTTCATAACTCCTGACTATCTTGATGATCTTAATGTCTTGATATGAAGATTAATCTCAACATCTATGACAACCTGAAAGACACCTCAACACAACTGTGATCAAATGAAGTCATACTACAGCTGTCACTATGAAGACCATTCTGTGTTATTTGTATCAAGCCACTGTCTCTTGTAAACAACATGATGTCAAATGAACTCCATCACCTTTTTGACATCAATGACAACTTGACTCCATCAATCTCCCCCTTTGTCATTGATGGCAAAACCACCTGATGCAATTTATCTTTCTCCTCCTTTTTGACATCTGATGACAAAGACAATTATCTCCCCCTGAGAAAAATAACTCATATAGATCATCAGTAAGAGACTAGCAAAGTATGCCGATATCAATCAATTCTCATTTCTTGAATCACAAGCACTATTACTCACCTTATCATCCTTCATACCAACCAAGAATTGAAATACTACTTAAGGCACTAATTATTTTTGCAAAACTCCCCCTGAGAACAACTCCAACTCCAACAGAAAAAATGTTATAGCATGATCATAACAATTATAATCACATTGAATTGAAGGTATAAATTCTTGTTAACTTTTGAACAAGTAATGATTTATAGTGATAACAATCCTGAAACCAACATAAGACCAACCTTGCTGAACATTATCATCTGCTACCAATCTATTCTTGCACACCCCTTTTGACATGAAAAAGAATGAAGATCATCTGAAAAGAATGAAGACTATCATGTTGTTCATGCTCATCCTTTTACAATACACTGTTAAAACTGATATATACATAACCACATCTAAAACATACTGCAATCAATAAGAATTAAAGCCTCTTGACTCTCAAATACAAACCAGCCAACTAATATCTTCTTGCAACAACATTTTTAAAAACACTTTGGATCATGTTAATTCAACCTTTGAAATCATCAACATGATCAGGAACAATTTGTGCATCTTTTCAATAGCTTGAAAGCATAATAAGCCAATGAACACCTGTATCACTGTCATACACTAAACATCAAAATTATTAGCAACATCATCATCAACAATTTCATAGCATGGCAAGAATGATAGACAAACAAGATCATTATATCAAATGGTCTCCTTCCTAAAACTTCTTGGGGTTAACTGATAGAACATTTGATACCTCCCCCTTACTTCATGCTATGTTATGCAACAGATGAAATGACTTGTGCAAGATGCACAAGCTTAGATTCTGACTTCTCTTTACTTTCTTTCTTCTTCCAAATTTTCACAGGTGCTTTCTTCCTTCAAACCTTTTCAACCTTTTTCTTTTCCCAACCTTTCAAATTAGGTGATGCTCTCCTGCAACTGTGTGCTTTATGACCAAGAGAGTTGCAATTATAACAAATTATGTTGTAATCAAAATCAATTGACTAATAATACCTTTGAGCACTCATATTAAGCTTCCATGAAGGATCATACACTCTGTTCATTTTGCAGTATCCTTGAATATGACCAACATTATTGCACTTGTAACAAACAATATCAGTATTCCTTTTCCTTCTACAATTAACTGATTTGTGTCCAAATTGATTACAAGTATAACATAACCACTAAAAGAATAATTATACTTGTACATGTATGCTTGTCTTACAGGAGCATTTCTTCTAAAATTTCTTCTTCTTTGATTTTGCATTTTGTTTTCAGTGGCAGCATTCAAATCAATCTTCTTTCTAGGTGTCTCTCTAGCTTTTGAACATTCTCCTTCTTCAAAACCAAGTCCAGTACTGTCTTCATATAGTTTTTGTTTACCAAGCATCTTATCAAACACTTGATATTTCTTAGATAAAACCTTGAGACCATCATACTCTTTTCTCAGATTAATAATTTCACCCTCCAGTTTTAGATTTTCAATCCTTGAAACTTCAAGGTTAGAAACTGAGCCATCATCTATCCTCTTAGCTTCTTCAATTTTTGTCTTCAATCTAGCAATTAGTTTGTCTGAATCATCAATATATGTCTTTAAACTAATAATTTGACATTCGGCCTCTTCAAGATCTATAAGAGCTTTGTCTTTTAAAACTCTTTCTTGTTGCAGCTGCAACATTAATTTTTGGTTCTCCTTCTTATACTTCTTGAGCTCACTTAGAGCATATATAAGCTCTCCTTCCATATCAATCTCACAGTCTTCTTCATCATATACCAAATCATGATCTTCTTCAGAATCTGATTGGGTCTCAGCTTCTTCATGTGATTGCCTTTCATTGCCACTTTTTTCACACACCAGAGTGTCCCCTTCTTTATCATTATCTTGATAAATTCTTTTCAATCTCCTCCACATATCCTGAGTTGTAACACAATCCATAACTTTACAAATAACATCATTAGACAGAGTAGATAATATAGCCTTTTTTGCAATATCATTACATTCAAGAGCTTCTTTGTTATTTGCAAAATTACAATTCTCAACTGAAAGCATCATATCCTAAGGAGGATAAATACACTTGCATTCTAACATACCAAACTAAAAAATTTGAACCATCAAACTGAGGAACATCTGAAACCTTTTCTTCTAAGATAATATCAGACTCAACATGGAGAACATCTTTATCAACATCTGGATTTGATATGAATGATGTCTTTTGTGTCTTTTGACCAGAATGAATCTTAACATTTCTCATATTCTTATTTCTCCTGCACTTACCCATTGAACTCCACACACAAGACCTACCCAAGCTGATTAAGCTACAAGAGGGAAACTAGCTCTGATACCAATTTTTGGAGTTAAGGACAACACTGAGAGGGGGGTGAATCAGGGTTGTGTGAATTTTTGAATCTTTTTACAAACTTTAACTTGGAGAGCACAAGGAGAGAAAGTTATCATTGAATTGTCAAACACATATGCACATAACTTTGTCAAACACATAAAAAAAACTCATGAGTAAAACATACAACCATAGAGAGAAGATCAATATGAATCAAGACACAAGAATTGCATGAGTGGAAAACCCTCTAGGGGTAGAAAAACCACTCTAGAACTACCTCACTGGCTTAAATGAAAAATCTTCTTACAAATGTCTCACTGACATATATAGAGGTCTCACTGACCACGGTCTCACTGACCACAAGCCTCATTGGCATGCTGTGCCTCACTGGCAAACACAATCACTATTAACACAACATCAAACTTTGTGTGCAAGACATGATTGTCGTTCAATCAGATTTGCACCATTGTATACAACCTTATACCTCATATTTGATTTTCAAATCAAGACCATTTTCTTTTACATACTTCTGCAAACAAGCTACATATGTGATTTTTCCATGTGTATGTCTCCAATCCTGCATCTGATGCTCAAACAATTCATTCTTTGTATACAGTTCCACACACACACCGTCAATGTACTTGTTAAAACATTATATACAAATTCTAAATATCTTTTCATATTCCTTTCCTCTAAAAAAATCTTTTCATATTTCTCTGTGCATTTTCAATTCTTCAATAACCCCTTCAAATTCAATCTATAAAATTAACTCTTCACCAAATTGTCAATCTACAAAGAATAAATCAAACTTCTCTGCAATAAAAAATTTGCACTTAAAGAGAATAAAATCTCTTTTAAACATTATCTTTATCTGCAAGGACAATTTCATCTTCAGATGTAAAAATAAAATTAATCTCTTGAAATAAAATTTTTCATCTTCTCTTTAATAAATTTCTCACACAAAATATCTCCAGATCCTCTTCTCAAAAAATCTCTTGATCTTCTCTTTCAATGCCCTCTAAAGTATCTGAGCAACTTCATCTTCCATCTCTGCATCAAATTTCTTTCAATCTGAAAAACCAATGACCTTTCATATCCTTCAAGAATAAAAAATTCACCAAATTTTCTTAAAAAAATCTCCTCAAGAATTTTTGATGTTTATCTCTTTACTTCCAATATCCTCAAAAATCTCTTCATAAAGATTTTTCTCATTTAGAAAAAACAATAAAAATCTCCTTTAAAAAAAAAAAAACTCCTTACATTTATGACATAAGGGACCGACCACAAAGATTTGAAAGGAAATTACTAAGTTTTAAAAAAGAAACTATTTATCTTTGATTCGGGCTTCAAAAAAAATTCTAAACTCTTCACAAATTTTTAAGGAAGAATAATAGCATTTTCCTTAATGCATCGGGCTCACACAAACCCGTGCCTTCTTAAACTTTTGGCGGTGTGATGTAGAGTGGGACGCAACGGAGGCTAACTAACAGGAAGGAGTAGCCAACAATACAAACAGCATGATAAAATTCTCTATTGGCTGAACATCATCATCATATTTCCTAGAGACACCAACAGCATCATCATATTCCAACAGCATCATCATATTTCGGATGATCGCAAACATCCTCTAGCTGCACTGTTCATCGGGTGCCAAATACAAGCGGCATCCTCATGATATTCAATATCACCTTCGTCAGCAGGATATCCAAATATCCGGTTGCTCAAAATATCCTAATGACGTTGCACTTCAACAACTTGCCTTCGATGCTCCACTGCCCGACGATACAAGCAACAGCATCATGATATTGTTCATCCGGTTCCTCGAAACCTCCTGATGATGCTAATACAACTTCCTGCCTATGCCGATACTTAATCACTTAGCGACAACAGGATAAACTCGCATTGAGGGATTTCTTAATATCCTGATGACGATGACGTCATATCCTGATGACGATGACGTCACACATCATCATGATGAACTCTTCAACACTTAGCCAAAAACTGAACTTTCACACCCGCATCCGTTAGCGATATGCGGATGATGAACTTCCCCGAGAGATGATCCTGACTGTGATATATACACTGAGTATATATCCAACTCAAAACATCATGATGCACTTGCAACATGCAAACTTCAACAGCTTCACGACCCGATCCTGATGGCGATGCATTCGCAGATGACGATGCGGCTCATTCCGACTGGAAACGCACATGCAGACTCCTGTGTATCCTTCCACTGCATGTAAGCACTCCGAACCGCTCTATTTCACAAAGATCATGTGACGACCGGGCCGGATCATCTTCAAACCAACATCTAACAACTTATCTTCTAGACCTAGCACATGAGGATGCTAGGCTGATTCACAGCATGCTCCTAATTGATCTCCTGAACAATGCAATGCAGAAATAGAAAACACAAATGCAACCTAAACTATGATACAGGACCATTCCACCGATTTGCAGGATCAACCGGTGGAAGGGTTGTAAGTGCCCATTAACTTGCAAACAGAAAAGGAAATCAACACAGATACAACTGATACAACCAGATACTGCAAAAGATGAGATCTTATTCAATTGAAATTCAAAAGTCCTGAATACAGATTCACAATGTCTGAACTGCTCTCAACTCAACACAACACCAGTACATCTATCAACACCAATCTCAATATCAATATGAACTGTCAATCTGAACTGTCCCTAAACCCTAACAGATCGAAGGTATATATAACAAATCCTTCGAGTACTACCAACTTCACTTCCCAGCGGCTGGGAGCTTCCAAGCGGCTGGGAGAGAGAACAACTCAGACAACCTTATCCCGATCTCTAACTGCCTACACATACTCCTAGGCTGAACTAATACATAGCATCGGTCCAATGGACCTTATTACATGACAAAGTCAAACATACTAAAAATAGCCTACCCTATCATCATGCTGATAACTATCCTATATCCTGATCATGTACGTCATCATGCGGACCTATAACCACTAACTGCCTCAAGGAGGCCAGCTTTTAGGTAGGTGCTTCTGCACCATACTCCCCAAAAGAAAAGAACTCATGTCCCATGAGTTAGGATATGGAAGTCCTCCACCTTTGCACTTTGCTTGTGTAATGTTCTGCCCTGTTCCAGCTTTGTCTGCTGCTGTCTCTTGGCTGCTCCAAGACTTCTGAACTGTAACTTGCTTTCTGGCAAGTAAATCCTCATGCCTGTCAATGTAGGCTTTCCTCTCACATACCTTGTGTTTGTCAGGTTGCCTGACCAAAACCTCTTTCTGAACTGCCTCTTGAACTTCTGAAATGTTCAACTCTATCTTCCTGTCAATCTTTATAGGACAAGCAATAGTCCCAACTATGACAACATCCCTGTCATTCTTCTGAACTGGTTGCTGTTTACCATCCTGTTTCTGAACCTGCTGCTGACCTCTGTCAGTCACAACTGAAACTTTCTTCAGCTTGTTGTCTTTAACAACTCCTTTCCTTGCAGTGTCCTGAACTGCCTTTATGCCTGCTCCTCTAGGCAGCTGCACAAATTCCTTCTTTCCCATTAAAATGACTTTGGCTGCCTTCTGTGCTGCAGCATCTGCCGGCAATGGCATCAACTTAATAGTCTTTCCATCCTTCTAGATGGTGTAGGTATTAGCATACCCATCATACAGTACCCTCCTATCAAATTGCCATGGTCTACCCAACAGTAGGTGACAACATTCCATGGGCAATATATCACACAAAATTCTATCCTGATATGCTCCAATCTGGAAATCCACATATGCCTGCTCAGAGACAAAAAGTGAATGCCTATCACTCACCCAAGATGCCTTGTAAGGGTGTGGATGTGGAATCCTTTCCAAATGCAGTTTATCCACCATCTCCTGAGATACCATGTTGTCTGTTGAACCCGTATCAATGACAACCTTGCATATTTTACCTCTGCTCTTGCATGTGGTCTTGAAAAGAGCTCTTCTTTGCATCATATCCTTTGATGCCTGCAAACTAATTCTCCTTAACATCAATGATTCTCCACTCTCTGGATATCCAACATTATCAGCATCCTGATCCTTTTGATAAATGTTTGGACTCTGCACACTTTTCTCTTCTTTCTCTTCTTGCACCAGTTGTACTCTCTTGTCACTTGTTCCATCATTTCTGGATGATGAACCTTTGTTTTCTAGACATTTGAAGGATGGATGACCAAACTCACCACAAGTATAACATTTCCCTGAAAATGTAGTAGAACTTCTACCACCTCCAAATCTTCCTTTACTACCTTTCCATCCACCTCTGAAATCAAACTGTCCCTGTCCTTTACCAGTATCTTCTTGACTCTCATTGGTTTGCTTTGTTCTATGGGCTGATCCTCTTCCTCTATTGTTTTGTTCCTGTTTTCTCTTCAGCCTCTCTTCCACTTTCAAGGCCAACTGGAAGCATTTCTGCACTGTATCTGGGTTATGCAGACTTAGATCATCCTGAATATTAAACTTCAATCCATTAAGGTATCTGGCTACCTTCTCTTCTTCACTTTCTTTCACCTTGGTCTTCATACAGAGTTTCATGAACTCTTCTGTATATGAGCTGACATCTAGCTCCTTCTGCTTCAGGTTCTGCTTCCTCTTGTGTAACTGGATACTGTAATCTAAAGGAATATAAGCCTCCTTTACCAATTCCATCATCTTCTTCCATGTGGCAACTCTACGTTTTCCCTCCTGCACTCTATCATCCTGAACAAAGTTCCACCATGTCAAGGCAGCTTCTTTCATCTTTGACTGTGCTATCTTCACTCTCTGCTGTTCTGGTATCTCCTCTGTCACAAAGAAATTGTTCAAACAATCTATCCATTCCATTACTGAATCAGGGTCCATCTTACCTGTAAACACTGGCAAATCCAGCTTCACATCCATGGTTCTCCTCTCCATGGCCTTGAGGGTGTTCAACAGCGGCCTCTGGTCTGCAGGAACGACCTCCTCGCTCCAATTAGGGATCTCTTCTTCTTCCCTATCATCTTCTCTACCAGAACCTACTCTGCTCCTCAACTTTGCTAACTCATCTTTCAACTCCTGATTCTGAGCCTTCACGGCCTTGCTTTCTGCAATCTGCTTCTTCACCAGAACTGCCAACTCAGTGTTGGTCATCCTTGCTGGAACCTCAGATGTTCCTTCTTCGTCTGACATCCTGCTTATCTTTTCCAGAAGATCCTAAACTTGGCTCTGATACCACTATGATGCAGAGTGGGACGCAACGGAGGCTAACTAACAGGAAGGAGTAGCCAACAATACAAACAGCATGATAAAATTCTCTATTGGCTGAACATCATCATCATATTTCCTAGAGACACCAACAGCATCATCATATTCCAACAGCATCATCATATTTCAGATGATCGCAAACATCCTCCAGCTGCACTGTTCATCGGGTGCCAAATACAAGCGGCATCCTCATGATATTCAATATCACCTTCGTCAGCAGGATATCCAAATATCCGGTTGCTCCAAATATCCTGATGACGTTGCACTTCAACAACTTGCCTTCGATGCTCCACTGCCCGACGATACAAGCAACAGCATCATGATATTGTTCATCCGGTTCCTCGAAACCTCCTGATGATGCTAATACAACTTCCTGCCTACGCCAATACTTAATCACTTAGCGACAACAGGATAAACTCGCATTGAGGGATTTCTTAATATCCTGATGACGATGATGTCATATCCTGATGACGATGACGTCACACATCATCCTGATGAACTCTTCAACACTTAGCCAAAAACTGAACTTTCACACCCGCATCCGTTAGCGATATGCGGATGATGAACTTCCCCGAGAGATGATCCTGACTACGATATATACACTGAGTATATATCCAACTCAAAACATCATGATGCACTTGCAACATGCAAACTTCAACAGCTTCACGACCCGATCCTGATGGTGATGCATTCGCAGATGACGATGCGGCTCGTTCCGACTGGAAACGCACATGCAGACTCCTGTGTATCCTTCCACTGCATGTAAGCACTCCGAACCGCTCTATTTCACAAAGATCATGTTACGACCGGGCC
The DNA here is from genome assembly GCA_027924645.1 of Cunninghamia lanceolata. Taxonomy (NCBI): domain Eukaryota; kingdom Viridiplantae; phylum Streptophyta; class Pinopsida; order Cupressales; family Cupressaceae; genus Cunninghamia; species Cunninghamia lanceolata. Next base: position 6,102,352 of record BSBN01000155.1, read on the forward strand.
GGATCATCTTCAAACCAACATCTAACAACTTATCTTCTAGACCTAGCACATGAGGATGCTAGGCTGATTCACAGCATGCTCCTAATTGATCTCCTGAACAATGCAATGCAGAAACAGAAAACACAAATGCAACCTAAACTATGATACAAGACCATTCCACCGATTTGCAGGATCAACCGGTGGAAGGGTTGTAAGTGCCCATTAACTTGCAAACAGAAAAGGAAATCAACACAGATACAACTGATACAACCAGATACTGCAAAAGATGAGATCTTATTCAATTGAAATTCAAAAGTCCTGAATACAGATTCACAATGTCTGAACTGCTCTCAACTCAACACAACACCAGTACATCTATCAACACCAATCTCAATATCAATATGAACTGTCAATCTGAACTGTCCCTAAACCCTAACAGATCGAAGGTATATATAACAAATCCTTCGAGTACTACCAACTTCACTTCCCAGCGGCTGGGAGCTTCCAAGCGGCTGGGAGAGAGAACAACTCAGACAACCTTATCCCGATCTCTAACTGCCTACACATACTCCTAGGCTGAACTAATACATAGCATCGGTCCAATGGACCTTATTACATGACAAAGTCAAACATACTAAAAATAGCCTACCCTCTCATCATGCTGATAACTATCCTATATCCTGATCATGTACGTCATCATGCGGACCTATAACCACTAACTGCCTCAAGGAGGCCAGCTTTTAGGTAGGTGCTTCTGCACCACGGTGATAAATTTTAAATTCAAAAACACTGAAAGCCCGCCCATATAGCAAACTTGCTCCATCGGTGAAAAGAAGGAAAGGGGCCAGTTGCCCTATGGTCTTAAACCCTCCACACGGTGACATGTTAAGTTGTAAACCCTCTATCACAAGTCACCAATGGAATATAACAAAAGTGCCACAAATGTAGATGGTCAAATATGAACAAAGGTTTTAAGGATTTAAACAACCTTTTGATACACATTTAGTGCATTAGAACTAGGATTTCAAGAAATTAACCTCCTAGCACTTGAAACAATTACCATAGAGATAATTGCATACCATGACCACAGAGATAACACTAGATAACTCTACATAACCCTGAATAGATTGAATATATTTTGCCACTTTGTTTTGCAACCAAATAAAAGAACCATGACATTGATTTCTTAACTGAGATCACACCAAATGCCTTGCAACTTATGATTCTGTGCCATGAGCTATCATCAACCAATTCAGTCCATATGAACTATTAGAAGCATCAATCAATTAACAACATGATTTCATCTAACTGATCATCCAACAAGGAAGGCATCTACTACAGACATAGTGTCATCAATGTATTCCTGTGATCCTGTAAGCACTTGAAACACCAATAAAGTGAGTATGATTGATACATGAATGTTATCAATGAGCTAACACTTATCAAGTCAACCCTGCATATGATGATGATCTTATCAAACACATGAACTAACATTATTCTTCATAACTCCTGACTATCTTGATCATCTTGATGTCCTAATATGAAGATTAATCTCAACATCTATGACAACCTGAAAGACACCTCAACACAACTGTGATCAAATGAAGTCATACCACAGCTGTCACTATGAAGACCATTCTGTGTTATTTGTATCAAGCCATTGTCTCTTGTAAACAACATGATGTCAAATGAACTCCATCACCTTTTTGACATCAATGACAACCTGACTCCATCAATAACACCCACTGTATTAACAGTGGTACCATCTAATTGTACTACCCCCTCGTTCACAGGTCCATACTTTATACCCAATCTATCAACAATATTTTTAGGCATGACAAAGGTACATGCCCCAAAATCTATCATACAATTATGCAACAATTTATCACCTATGATTAAGGAAACATAAAATAGTGGAGGGGCTTACTAGTTTTGCTTGTGCTTTCTTCCTCCTTGGGTTGGCATAGGTTTGCTGGGGTGGTTGTCTTTTCTTTTGTTGTCTCCATAGCAAGCTGACTGAAGCTTGTTAGGGCTTCTTGAAGTAAATCTCTCTAGGCTAGGAATGATAATGCATCCCACATAGTGACACTTAGATTTGTCTTCTTCATCTGATCCACTATCCTAAAGGGTATCTAACTGACCTTCTAGGATACCTTTGTGACCACAGTGTCAACTTTTGACTGTTGATTGGTCTGGGGCTGCTATTATGGCACTGAATCTGCCCTACCAATAGTCTAATCTTCCTACCTTGAAGGAGTCTCAGGCATTTTCTCTTTTTCTATAATTGTTGGAGACACATTAGGTATAGGTGTCTGACCAACTACAGGCACTAATGTAGCTTCAATAGCTCTTCTCTTTGCCATTGTATTGAATACTATTTGACTAGTACCTTGATTAACACCACAATAGTCATCAAGGGTCCAATTCATCAAGGTAGCATTATTTTACATTTGTTCTTGGCCTCCAACCATTCATTGATTGATGCTAACTTGATGTTCTGAATTCATTGGTTGTTCTTGCATTGTCAAAGCATGACTGGACTATCCACTTTGGTACAAATTTTAGTCATGTGGCTAATTACAAGGATAACACTAGTCACTGTCTTGGGCCAAGGTGTTTTGAATTGGCACAAGTGGTCCAAAGGAGCTTTCTGCATTAGGGTTAACAACATTTAATGGTATAATATAACTAGGTTGCCCTTGCCTTTGCATATTACCTTGGTATGGAGGTATGTTTTGCTGATATGTCTTTTATGGTTGATATAGTCTGATGGGTTGCACCTGCTACCTCTCTAACATCACCACTCAATTGGTCAACCTTCTTATCTTGGTATCTTTATCCTCCAGTTGTTCAATCGAAGGTGTAATTATAGGAATAATAGAAGTGGTGTGGAAATTAGAGCCACAACAGGATGAATAATAGAGGCCTCCAGAAATAAAGGCATCAGTGGCCTTGGAGAAATCTTCCATGCTTGAATTAGGTGATTTTTTACCCTTATTGTTGTGTCATAGGAATTAGGCAATACAGTCCCTCCCATGGACTGAATCATCACAGCAATATCTGGATTCAAATACCTTAAGTAATAGATGAATGCTATGTTTGGAGAGGGCTTTACCAGTAGCAGGATTCTATCCCATTTCTTTTGGAATTGGTAATTAAAGTACCATGTATTCATGAGGAGCTCTCTTAATTGTAGCTAATTGCTCCATTAGTGACAAGTGATCACTCTTATCTTCAAAATACTGGCACAATTTAGTGCCCAAATCATCCCAACTATAAATTGAATTCACTGGGAGGCTTCTATACCACTACAAGACTTTTCCTTTGAATGAAGAGGCCAGCAGTCTCATAGACATGCTATCAACAGTGACATGGTGAACTGAACATACATGGGAAATGTCTTGGATGTGTTCAACAGGGGTAGTGGAGTTCTCATAACTAAAAAATGGTATATCCTTTAAGGATTAAATGGGGAAATCATCATACTACACTAGGTCTAAAGGACTATCCCCATGGAATGCAATGAATGGGAGGTTTCTTGCCATGTTAGGGATATTCAAGTTAATTATGGGTATGCATAGGGTTCTTCCTGAATACTGAAACCTAACATGGAAAATTAACTAGAGGGGGAGTAGATTGAGATCTTGAATTAGATGAATTACTACTGCTATTTTCCCTCATAGGGGACCTATATAGTCTAGTTCTTCTTCTTCTTTCAATAAATGAGAGTTCTATAAATTGGAAATTACCTCTAGAAGAAGACCTTGTCTGCACTTTAGGCATGAAATGTTGAATTGTTACATAGGAACTAGATCAACAGAGTCACCAGGTGCTTGTGGAACCCTTTCACAGCAGCAAATAAAATTGAGACTGGCACCGAATTCTCATTCCAACTCTCACTCAGAGCATAGTCTAGTGTGTCCCACTAGGTGTTCCAGAAACTATTGTTACTTAGAATTGCTCCCTTCTTGGAGACTTCCAAGAAATCTAATGACACAATGGGAATGATCTCAAGGTGTGGGACCTTGCAATTTTGAGATCAAACCTCTAGAGAAGGTTGGTTCTTTCTAATCTTAAGTCTTGAAAAATTTACTAACTCTAAGGCTAAACTTGTGATGCAAAAGCATCCCTAGTTCAAGAGCAATCTTGCATCAATCAAAAACTTTTGCATTTCAGTTTGTTTCCTTTCCTTTTCTAGTTTAGTTTAGTTAGTAGTAGTTTTCGTATTTTGGTCCGCATTCTACAATAATTGTATTTCACATCTTGCGGAGCTAAACTTAGCACCTAGATTCATTCATCTACATCATATCTAGAATTTAGAGCATTTGGATTAAATACCAGAAAGTTAATGCTACAAGAAGATCAGATGTTTTCTCATAACATAACATCCTAACAGTCTTTGATAATTAGCTAAAGGAGAAGACTTGTGAAGCATTTCTCAACTTATGGAACCTAATGACACATCATTCAATGATCTTTGGTTCATCATCGACCTTCCCTAAGATATGCACATCATTCTATACATTTCTAGAGGTGTTCTACATAATTTGGTCCAACCTATCCATATACACACATTACAGCTCTTCATTGGAGTTTGTGACCTTCCTTGGCTAATGTGGAGGAATCTATTGTTCCAGAGATGATATATATTGATGTCAAAAATCCTTATGAGAGTAGTAAGAGTTAGATTCATAATTGGTAGTTGAGCTCTTTCGTGAGGGAACTTCAATGCTATATCTTGTGCATATTCTGATATTCTGTAATCAGGCATGTGAGCCCTAAGTGTAAACCCGCATGATGCCGACTAGATTGTATTTGAATTCTATTATATACTAAATGACCAAGTCTATGTTTGTTTCATATCTTTGAGTTGTTTCCATTGTGTTTACTCTTGCTGCAAAGCTTGGACAATTCATTCTGTGAACCCTCCTACCGTGACTGCACCAAGTGGTATCAGAGTGAAAGTTCAAATCTTTGGAGTGAGTTGAGTGAAGTTGGCAAGGGAATTCTGTAAGATCTTGTTGTGGACAGATTGCTGAATTGAGGCAAATTACTTATGTCACAATAGATCATCAATTTTGAGGCAGTTGTCACCTTGTAGCCCAATCATCAATTTTGAGGTAGTTGTCACCTTGTAGCTCGATTGTCGAACTTGAGGCAGTTTGCACTTGATCCTAGGAAGAATGTTGTCGAGGAGAGTTGCCACTATTGGAACAATGGCTGGTAGAATGGATGAGATGGTGGAAATGATGGCAATGATGTGAATTCGTTTGGATGTTGTTGAGGAAGACTAGTGAAGAGGATTGACCTCGAGACGTAATGTTGAAAGTGACGATGAAGAAGAATTTCAATCTGTCGAACAAATTGGTGAAACCCTAGAAGGTGAAGAAGAAGAAGAATCAGGTTAAGTAAATATGTTGTGAGCTATTTCAAAGATTTGAAAGAGACCTAGAGTTGATGTGCCGAACTATACTGGTAATTTGAACCTTGAAGATTGATTAACTGGATAAATGACATGGAAGAATACTTTGAATATGAAGAAGTTGAAGATCCGAAGAAGGTGAAATTTGCAAAGACAAAATTGAAAGGACATGTTGCTATATGGTAGAAATAAGTTTAGTTGGAAATAAATAGAAGAGGGAAAGAAAATATTACGAAGTGGGATAAGATGGTGACAAAATTGAAGAATCAGTTTATACCTGTTGACTATGAGTTGGAGCTGCTGAAAAGATTGCAAAACTTGAGATAGAAGGAGAATTTGTGAGGGAGTATACTAAGGAATTTCATAACATGATTATAAGAACATGACATAGTGAAGAAAGCAAGGAGAAAGTGGCTAGATACATCAATGGACTGAGATTGAGCATTCAAGAAGAACTAAGCTTGGTAAGGATGACATCTTTGGAAGAAGCATATCAGTTTTCTCTAAAGGCTTAAGAGAAGTTGAACAAAAGGCATGATCCAAGACAAAGAGGCAAAGGAGGTAAATTTTAGAGAGGTAGAAAATTTTCTGGAGGAGATAGATCATTTGCAGAACAGAACAAGCCTGACAACCTGTTCAAGAAGGAGGACAGAGATAATAATGCTTACTGGAGAGATGACATAAATTTTTGCTAGAGAGGAAACCCTAGTGCATTCCAGAATGAAGGATACAAAAGAGAGGTAAGAGGATTTGATAAGAGAACATTTAGAGGTAGTTGTTTCAAGTGTGGAGGTGAAGGACATAGAGCATTCAAATGTAATTAGGGTAGTACAAGTAAGAGGGCAGAAAATAGTGGAAGAGTAGCCTATGTGGAAGAACCTGTTGGATCACTGAGTTTAGTTGGTAAACTAGAGAAAGGAGAATCACTTTTGATGAGGAGAGAACTATTTCAAATGGAGATAGATGAAGAACCACTGCAGAGGAAAAGTTTGTTCAGAACTAGATGTAAATCAGGAGGTAAGTGTTGTAAAGTTGTAATTGATAGTGGTAGTTCAGATAACCTAGCTTTAGAAGAGATGGTGACTAATTTGAAGTTGGAAAGATTGAAACACCCTAAACCCTATCAGATAGCATGGATTCAGGATGATAATAAGGTACTGGTGAATGAATAGTGTTTGGTAAAATTTCATATTGAATCTTATCATGATGAAGTTTTGTGTGATATTATGCCTATGGATGTTTGTCATATCTTGTTCGGTAGACCTTGGCAGTATGATAGAAAAGATATACATGATGGGAGAAAGAAGACATACACTATAACAGGAAATGGAAAGAGAATTACCTTGATTCCTTTAGAAGATGATCATAAGAGTGAAGTATGTGGAAATGCTAGAATCTGTTTAGTAGATGGAAGTAAATTTATGGATGGTTTGAGACACGAGAATATGTGTTACGCTTTGATTCCTAAGAAGCCTAAAAAATTTAAGAAGGAGACAATAGGAGAACAGCCAGAGAAGATAACAGAGGTACTGATAGAGTATGAAGACATCATATCAGATAATGTGCCTAAAGGATTGCCACCTATAGGGAGTATTAGTCATCGCATGGATCTTATACCTGGAGTAGGTTTGCCTAACAAAGCAGCACATCAAATGACACCAGCAAAGAATGAAGAGTTAAATAGATAGATACAAGAATTGTTGAGGAAAGGTTTGATTAGAGAAAGTTTGAGTCCTTGTACAGTACCTGCAATTTTAGCACCTAAGAAAGATGGAGAATAAAGAATGTGTACTAACTCTAGAGAAATAAACAAGATCACAGTTAAGTATAGATTTCCTTTACCTAGGATGGATGATATCATGGATTGTTTGAGTAGAGCAAGATATTTCACAAAGATAGACTTAAAGAATGGATACGATCATATCAGAATCAAAGAAGGAGATGAGCAAAAGACTATTTTTAAGGCAAATGAAGAATTGTATGAGTGGTTAGTGATGCCTTTCAGATTGACAAATGCATCGAGTACTTTCATGAGATTGATGAATAAAGTCTTGAAGAAATTCTTGGGTAAGTTTGTGATTGTATACTTAGATGATATTCTAATTTTTAGTAAGACAAAAGAAGAACATTTGTGGCACCTTAGACAAGTTTTACAGAGGTTGAGAGAAGAGAAATTACTGGTAAACATCAAGAAGTGTAGTTTCATGAAGGAAGAACTAGTGTACTTAGGATTTGTGATTTTTACAGAAGGATTGAAGATGGACCTTGAGAAAGTGAAAGCAATTGTTGAATGGCCTACACCGAAGAGCATTGGAGAGGTTAGATCATTTCATGGATTGGCTAGTTTCTACCAGAAGTTCATCAGAAATTTCAATTCAGTATGTAGCCCTATGACAGAGATAATGAGAGGTGATAGGAAAGACTTTAAGTGAACATCATGAGAAGATAAAAGTTTTGTGAATTGTTGAAGTAGAAAGTGATAGAGAAACTTGTGTTGGCATTACTAGATTTCAATAAGGTATTTTAAGTTGATTGTGATGCAAGTGGAAATGCAATTGGAGCAGTATTAAGTCAAGAGGGTAGACTTGTAGCATATTTTAGTGAGAAGATGAATGATGAGAGGAGAAGATATTCAATTTTGCTGGCAAGAGACACTATATGGATTCATGTATGTTGTCATTTATGGCAATAAAGGTTATCCCACACATCCACAAGACATGATGAGTCTCTACCAGAAGTCAGATTGAAGAAGTGTTATGATCCAGTAAGCAAGAATAGAGTAGTCAGCAAGGTCTGACAGTCAGGTCTGGATCTCTTAGAGGAAGTATTTCAGTAAAGTACGGATTTGGGGAAGTTAAGAGGAGTACCTTGACTAATAGATTCCAAAGATTTAGCCTCTGGTGATGGAAGGGTGAAGAGATATGAGCACTTGAGTGTTGGGTTCCTGTTTGACAGAGTAGACAGAGGAAGAACTGTACCAGCAAAGTGTCAGACCCAAATCCAGAAGAGATATTTCTAATGACTAAGTTTCTTGAGGTATCATTCATGATTGGCCGACATGATTGAAGACTTCTACAAGCATATTCTTGATCCACATTACTTGGTATGCAAGGATTCAGCTGACAGACCAGAGTTTGAGATAATATTGACTATTCCAGATGCTGACTAGAAAAGTGTTGAAATCACCTGTGCAGATATATATACAAGATGGATTTAGATGTGAAGGTATGTGTGATGTATGTATTGAAGTGCGAATAAAAGAAGAAGAATAGTATTAAAGGCAGAAAAATAGGTTTGGAATGTAAGAGGACAGCAGCACTTAAGGAGAGTAAGAATGAAGTGCAGCAGATCAGTCTATTGAGCTTAATTGGAACTGAACTTTAGCATGGGTGGATGCTTCTCATCAGTTCAAGTTTTCTTCTTGTAGATAGTAAGTCTTTTGTAGGTAGTGAGCCTCTTGTGAGCAGTGTACTTGGGCAGTAAGCCCTAATTGGCAAGTGCCATTTTGTATCATCTATTCTTCTAATAGAGAATAATATCTTGGGTTAATCACCCCGTGGTTTTTTCCCTTAATAGGGTTTCCACGTCAAAATCATTGTTTCATGTGTCTTGGTGTTATTTCCATTTCATGATTATGCTTGCTTATTTGATCTGATGTTGCATTAACTATTAAGAAAGCATATAAAGTTGAATTATTAGGATAACCAATTCACCCCCCCTCTCAAGTATCAACAATTGGTATCAGAGCCAAGTTCCTCCCAATAGAGCCTAACAGCTTGAAGAAGATTTGGGAATTCAAATGGATGTGTATGGTATAAGGGAGCAACTTAAGTCTGCCCTTGATGATCTTGAGCAGTCAAATTCTGAAGTCAATGAATTAAAGGAAAGACTCAAACAGGCTGATGACTTCATAAAAGAACTAAAAGAGAAACTGAGTCTCTCTATTAAAAAGTGAAAGGAGCTACTTCAACAATTGGCAAGTCAAGGTGAAGCCAATGAGACAATTGGAGATCTGAAAGAGAAAACTAAGTTATGTGAAAAGTTATCAAAAGAAATCATCATGGTAAGACATGAAATGGAATTAGGAGTTATGAAGTTCACCCAAGAAATTGAAGAAAGAAGAAAATATGAAGATGATCTAAGACAATCTCTCAAGGAAAAATTAGAAGACTGCCACAAGATGGATAGAATAATCAGACATCTTGAATCTGATCTTGAAGATGCTAAAGATAATGAAGAAAAACTTGAGGATCAAATTGTCTTTCTTAAAAGGGATCTTCAAACAACAAATGAATACAAAGAGAAATTCAAGATAAGCTCTGCTCAACTTGAAGTTCTTCTTGAAAGCCAAAAGAGGGTAGATGACAAGTGTGGCCTGGGGTATGAAAAAGGTGAAAGCTCTGGATTTGGTCAGAAGAATTTTGGATTAGAAAATCCAATGAACAGGCCTAGAAGACCTCTGGTAAGGCAGCCTAATGCTCAAAGATATCCATCCTTCAATGGATACTACCACAACTGTAATAACTTTGGTCATAAAGCTAATCAGTGCAGAAAGAGAATGAATCAGACTAATACATCCTTCTCTAGATAGTGTTTCAATTGCAAAAGGTATGGTCACAAATCTCATGAATGCAGAAATATGCAAATGAACAATTCATTCAATGGTAGATGCTTTGTATGCAATAGAATGGGTCATATGGCTAATCAATGCAGATCAAGAGGATATCAATCAAATATGCAAAGAAATGTTGTTTGCCAAATTTGCAATAGATCTGGTCATATTGCAAAATTCTGTAGAAGCAAGAATCAGGACAAAAGAGGTCCGGTACATCATGATCATAATCAAGATAAGGGAAAATGAAAAGTGAATGCAGATGAAGTTCAAAGTGAGATGAACAAGATTTGGGTGAAGAAAAGTACAGAGAATGTACGGGATGGATCCACACCAGACTCTGGTGCTGATATTCCTTCCAGAAATTAAAAAGTGAGCTCTAGCTCAGGGGAAGACACAAAGAAAACCATTTTCCCCCAGCCAGTCAATTGGTGCCAGAACTGGCACAAGGAGAGTTGCGGATTAAAGGGTTCATAAGAGAAACATCTAAATAAACTATGGTTAAGATTTGGAAGATCCGCAAGATGTTTAGATCAAGATTGATCTGGTTCTTCAAGTCATCCGAATAAGGTAAACCGGAATGACTTAAGTCGAGCATTTATTACAACTTGGTATTAGGGTTTGCGGAGCTTCTTATTAAACATTTGTTCATTTTGCATTTAAGAAGAAGAAAAGAGGAGCTCTGCGACAAATTTCCTCAAGCCTGTCAAAGTTCATTTGTAGAAGTCGATTCATCTAGAAATCAATCTGGCTCACTCCGTGAAACCTAAAGGTGTAAAAGGTATTTTCCATTCTTAAATATCTCTCTGTAAATCTTTTTAAGGATGTCTACTCCAAATATTGTGAAGATCACTTATAGGCCTTGCCTCAAATTCAAGAAACATCCCTACAAATCCTTGGAAGTAGATCCCCTAGGAGCATTTTCTAGTGTTCTGCATGGTGTCCTACATATAGAAGATATTAGGGTTTACATTCACGTAAACATTGAAGAATTTAGAGAGTTCAAATTGAGGGATATCTACCACAAACAACTAATAGATGATTCATTTGAGCTCAAACCCCAATACAAGGCCCTCCGGGAGAAGCACTTTGCACAGTGTATACATTTCCCCTACTTTGCTGAGGATGAATGGGTCCAATATGTCTTGAGTAGAATACATGACAACTTCATGTGGTTGAATGGACCATTCAAGATCACAAAAGATGCCATTAGGGCAGTTACTGGTTTGCACTCATCCGGTGAGATACCTATTCTCAAATTAGTCAAGAATCAGACAGTAAGTGAGGCTACCGGATCTAGGTTTGACAAAAGAGCAATGACAATAGAAGATATCACTGATCCAGATATCAAGTTTGCCTCCATGATCATCAAATACAAGATATATCATTCTAGCAGGGAGAATTCAGTACCTGGAATTGCTATCTACACTGCTTATGAGATGTTAAGAAAGAATTCAAATTATGACCTTTGTCAGCTCCTTCTAAACCAACTCTTGGAGAATCTGCAGAAAATAAAGAAAGATAAAAAGAATTCATTTAAGTATGGTGGGTTAATATTGTGCTTATTTTTCTACTTTATGAATGAGCTACCCAGATCTAGTGGATGGGTATGGCAGAATGACAGACTAGTTGCCATACAAATCAGGGACTATTTGCATGGACTTGGTGATGACAAAGCACAAAACATAGCTCTTTGGGGTTTCTTAAAAAACTTCCAGAACATGATGCAAGCTAGAGAGAGAATTCCCCAATCTCTAGTTGAGAAATACAAAGACATAGTATGCTTTATGGTAGAGACTGATCAGTGCCTAATGGAGGCAGTGTAACCAAGATCAGTGTGGATCATGCTAATGGGGTATGAGGTGGATGAGAAAATTGTAGAGCTGCATGTTCAGCACATGCTGAGTCAACCAAAGGATCCCAAGGTAGAAAGGTTTGGAACCTTTAAAGAATTGAGTGTGAAGATCCATGTTGAGCTAAGGCAACCAGAGATGAAAAGAAAGGTAAGAAAAGAAGTAGAAAACATTGCCAAAAGCCTTGACATCTCAAAAGAGGCACTTGATGCCAATAGGGAAAAGAAGGAAAGGATTGAGAAAGAGAAGAAAGAGGTAGAAAAGCAAAGTGTTCCAGTAGAATCCTCTTCCCGGACCAGATCTTCTAGGAGCTCTGCTCCTACCACTAATAAGAGCTCAAATAAATCAAAACTGGAAGCAAAATCATCCGGCAAAGTAGAGAAAAGAACTAAGACAAAGGCCACAAAGTCTTACATCAGTCAGAAGGATGATGAAGAGACTGAGTCAGATGAGGAGGTAAAGAAAATGAGGAAAAAGAAGAAAGTATCTGGTGAACCCTCTACTGGTGAAGACAAGGAAGAGATGGCAAAGGAGTTTGTTGAAAAACCTACTCTATCATTAGATGATGTCGTCAAATTAGTTACTGTGGATGGAAACCTTCAACCAATGGCTGAATTCTATGATCATTATAATGAGGCTGACTAAAAGATCTTGCAGGAAGTAGCAGTCAAGTATCTAAATATCTACAATAAGGCTTTTATTGAAATTATATCTCTTATTCCCAAAAGCCTAGAGAAAGAGTTAGAAATAAGGAAGAATAATGCTATGGCAAAAGATCTTAAGATCCGAGAACAGATAGCCATTCAGCTATATCCTTCAATTGATTCAAAGCAAATGAATATGATCTTCAAAGATTGCAAGGATGAGTTACGGAGAAAAATAAGAATGAATCAACTTATACTCAGAGAAACTGACAAAATAGCAAAAGAAACGGAAGAGATCCTCTGAAATGCATACTCAAGATTCAACATTCCTATTATAGAGGACTTGGGTGTTGATCCCTCAGCTACAAGTGTTGAAAAAGAATCTAATGAGGCAATGACAAAAGAAGTAATGGACACCGATGAAGAAAAAGATAAGGACTTGGAATCCTCTGCTCCAGAAGAGGTGGCCAGTGAACAAACAAACATCACTCCTCCGGTTTCCCCTGCTGACTTCGGATCCAAAGGAAAAGAAAGAATAGAAGATAAAGAAAAAGGAGTGAAGGAAAAAGAAGATGACAGTACTAAGGTTAGAGAAGGAAAGAAGACTTCAGTAGAGAAGATCACAGTTGTTAGTGGAAAGAGTGTAGAAGGAGAGAAAGCTCCAAGAGACAGCTCTAAGACTGCAGAAGAGAAAAAGAATCTGTCTCCTGCAAGAGACACTGCAGAAACTATCAAAGAATTCTTAAACAAAGAGACAATGGAGATTGATGAACCGGAACTTCTACAAGGGCCATTTGATTTTGATTCTCTTTCCTTGGTACAAACAATGAAGATAGCTTCATTTGCTAATGCAAAGGCTAAAGAAAAACTCCTGAAGTCTCACATGGAAGACTATGAGCTAATAGAAGTTGCATCTGGAGTATTAGAAAAGATCATGCCATCTTTTTAGAAGGATCCCTCAGTCTCCTCATCCGGTAATCTCAAATCTCTAGTCAATAGTGTTAGCACACATTTTGATTCCCTAGAGAAGTCAGTAGAAGATAAGGTCCGGAAGGAATTTTTGGCAACAAGATTATAAGAGGTACAAGGGTTAATAACTAATGATAGGAAGAATATGAATATTGGGATAAAGAGCTTAGAAAATACTCTTAAAGATGGTGGGGAAATGTACAAATTTTGTTTATCATGGTCCAAAGTAACATTGGATATTGAGAAGAAAGTGAAAGAACAAGAGGACAAACTGACAAAACTCTCTAAGAATTTTGATGCTCTCTCCTCTTCTATAATAAATCAAGAATGTCAAACTATTGCAGTCTTGAATGAAATCAAGAAGCTTGAGAAGGAAAAGAAAAATAGAATAAGCAGGTTGGGTGAACATAGAGGAATATTTATCCCTAAGTTAGAGGCCATGCATGAGGCCTTAAAAGAAGCTCAGATCACAGCCCGGACTAGTGATCTGATAGATCTAAAAAGGGCAAATGCATTTACATTTCTATTGAGTGGTCACATCTCAATTTTGGATAGGATGAAGTAAAGTTGGGCAATAGAATTCATCCAATTGAAGACAACTTTTGCAGACATACTTCAGTATATGTAATTATGCTATATATATATTTATGCGGCCAAGTATAGTTGACTTTTTGAGAATTTTGGTGTGCGGACCCTACCCTTTGCCATTGATGTCAAAGGGGGAGTGAGGAGCAGTGAAACATGAGGAATCTAGCTAAGGGGGAGCTCCAGAAAATGTATATAAAAATAGAGCATCAACTAAGGGGGAGTATAGTGTGACATTTAGTCATTTTTCACTAAGTGTTGCCATCAATGCCAAAGGGGGAGATTATTGGCAAGAGACACTATATGGATTCATGTATGTTGTCATTTATGGCAACAAAAGTTATCCCACACATCCGCAAGACATGATGAGTCTCTACCAGAAGTCAGATTGAAGAAGTGTTATGATCCGGTAAGCAAGAACAGAGTAGTCAGCAATGTCCGACAGTCAGGTCCGGATCTCTCAGAGGAAGTATTTTAGTAAAGTGTGGATTTGGGGAAATCAAGAGGAGTACCTTGACTAATAGATTCCAAGGATTTAGCCTCTGGTGATGGAAGGGTGAAGAGATATGAGCACTTGAGTGTTGGGTTCCTGTTTGACAGAGTAGATAGAGGAAGAACTGTACCGGCAGAGTGTCAGACCCAAATCTGGAAGAGATATTGCTAATGACTAAGTTTCTTGAGGTATCATTCATGATTGGTTGACATGATTGAAGACTTCTACAAGCATATTCTAGATCTGCATTACTTGGTATGCAAGGATTTAGCCGACAGACCAGAGTTTGAGATAATATTGACTATTCCGGATGCCGACTAGAAAAGTGTTGAAATCACTTGTGCGGATATATATACAAGATGGAGTTAGATGTGAAGGTATGTGTGATGTATGTATTGAAGTACAATTAAAAGTAGAAGAATAGTATTAAAGGCAAAAAAATAGGTTTGTAATGTAAGAGGATAGCAGCACTTAAGGAGAGTAAGAATGAAGTGTAGCAGATCAGTCTATTGAGCTTAACCGGAACTGAACTTCAGCATGGGTGGATGCTTCTCATCAGTTCAAGTTTTCTTCTTGTAGATAGTAAGTCTTTTATAGGCAGTGAGCCTCTTGTGAGTAGTGTGCTCGGGCAGTAAGCCCTAATTGGCAAGTGCCATTTTGTATCATCTATTCTTTTAATAGAGAATAATATCTTGGGTTAATCACCCTATGGTTTTTTCCCTTAACAGGGTTTCCATGTCAAAATCATTATGTCATGTGTATTGGTGTTATTTCCATTTCATGATTATGCTTTCTTATTTGATCTGATGTTGCATTAATTGTTAAGAAAGCATAGAAAGTTGAATTATTAGGATAACTGATTCACCCCCCCCTCTCAGTTATCAACACATTTATGATCAAGAGTTCTATGCCATAATTCAAGCCTTGAAAAAGTGGAGACATTACTTGTTGCCTAAGTTTGTCCTATATATAGATCATCAAGCTTTACAGTATTTGAATAGTCAAGGTAAGTTGAATTAGAGACATATGAGATGGGTAGAGTTCATGTAGAGTTACACTTTTGTGTTGAAGAATAGGAGTGGAAAATCAAACAAATTGCTGATGCATTAAGTAGAAGAAGAAACTTGTTGATAGAAATGAGAGTTGAAGTGTTGGGATTTGAAGAATTGAAGAACATGTATGAGGGAGACACTGATTTTGAAGAACCTTGGAAAGCATGTAAGGAACCTGTTGTGACAGATAGGAGTAAGTGGTTGGACTATTTTATTCAGGAAGATATGTTGTTCAGAAGAAATTAGTTGTACATACCTAAGAGTTCAATGAGAGATAATTTGATCAAGGAGAAACATAGTAGTGGATTGGCTGAACATTTTGGCATTGATAAGACAATGGCTTTGGTAAGTGAAAACTACTTTTGGCCTCAGATACATAAGGCTGTTAGGAAATTTGTGCAGAGTTGTAGAGATTGTCAAGTTGCAAAAGGAAGTAGTCATAATACTGGATTCTATAAACCTTTGACAGTACCTGAGAAACCTTGGGAAGACATAAGAATGGATATTGTAATGGGATTGCCAAAGATACAGAGAGGACATGATTCAATATTTGTAGTGGTTGACAGATTTTCAAAGATGTCTCATTTCATACCTTGTAAGAAGACAAATGATGCAGTGCATGTAGCAGACCTATTTTTTTAGGAGATTGTGAGATTACATGGAATACCTAAGAGTATAGTTTCAGACAGAGACACAAAGATTGTTGGATACTTTTGGAAGACACTCTAGAAGAAGATGAAGATAGATTTGAAGTCCAGTTCAACTTTTCATCCACAGACTGATGGACATACATAGATAGTGAATAGGAGTTTGGGAAACTTATTGAGATGTCAGGTTGGAGAGAAAGAAGGAAGTTGGGATTTGATTCTTTCACAAGAAGAGTTTACATACAATAATTAAGTAAATAGGAGTACTGGAAGAACACCCTTTGAGATTGTTACCGAAGTAAATCCTAGAGGAGTTGCAGAATTGAGAGACATTGGTATGGAAGAAAAGAGAAGTACAGAAGCAACAGAATTTATAGACCACATGAAGATAGTGCATCATCAGGTGAAGAAGCATTTGGAGGCTATGAACAGTAAGTATAAGGAAAAGGCAGATGAGAAGAGAAGATATAAGGAATTTGTAGTAGAAGATGAAGTGAGGGTATACTTGAGAAAAGAGAGATTTCCGGTTGGCACTTATAACAAGTTGAAGATGAAGAAGTTTGGACCTTCTAAGATACTCAGTAAATTTGATTCATGAAATGCATATGAAGTGGAATTACCAGAGACATTGCGTATATCACCTATTTTCAACATTGCAGACCTATATCAGTATCATGAAGCAAAGTTTAGTGATAGCATGGAAGAAGACTTGACAAAATAGTTACCACACAAAGCACTGGATTAGATTGAAGACATGTTAGATAGCAGAGTTGGACATAGCACTAGAGGAAGACAATACAAAGAATATCTTGTGAAGTGGAAAGGTAGACCGGAAGAAGATTCATCATGGATTTCTCAAGCTGAGATGGACCGTCTTGGTTCTCCCCTTGCCCCAGCAAAGTGAGGGACTCACTTTTTCAATAACCTCGGATGTCTGATGTAGGAGCATCCGTAGTTCAAGAGAAATCTTACATCAACCAAAAATATTTGCATTTCAGTTTGTTTTGCAATTCAATTTTTTTCCTTTCCTTTTCCAGTTCAATTCAGGCAGTTCAGTCAGTAGCAGTTTTCATACGTATTTTGGTCCACATTCTACCACAGTTGCATTTTACATCTTATGAAGTTGGACTTAGCTCCTAGATTCATTCATATACATCATATCTAGAATTTAAAGAATTTGGATTAAGTACCAGAAAGTTAATGCTACTAGAAGATCAATTGTTTTCTCACAACAGAGCATACTCACAATCTGATAATCAGCTAAAGGAGAAGACTTGTGGAGCATTTCATGAATTATGGAACCTAATGACACATCATTGAACAATATTTAATTCATGGCTGACCTTACCCAAGATCCACACATCATTCCATACATTTGTGGAGGTGTTCTACATAGTTTGGTCTAACCTATCTGTGTACACACATTAGAGCTCTTCATTGGAGTTTGTGACCTTCCTTGGCTGATGTGAAGGAATCTATTGTTCTAGAGATGATATATATTGACGTAATAGATCCTTAGGAGAGTAGTCAGAGTTAGATTCATAATTGGTAGTTGAGCTCTTTCATGAGGGAACTTCAATGCTATATCTTGTGCATATTTCAATATTCTGTAATTAGACCTGTGAGCCCTAAGTGTAAGCATGCATGATGCCAGCCAGATTGTATTTGAATTCTATTAAATACTAAATGACTGAATCTATGTTTGTTTCATATCTTTGAGTTGTTTTTGTTGTGTTTACTCTTATTGCATGGCTTGGATAGTTCATTCTATGAACCCTCCTACCATGACTGCACCAACTTGCCAGGGGAAAAGGGATAGAAGGGATGGCTACAAATAGAAGACCCTAACCTATGAAGGAGCTATTTTACTCACAAAATAGATCACAACTTCAAGTAAAACATAGAGACAAAGTGCAGGAGAGGTAAAATATTAGAGATATATTGATCATGAAGGTCAAATGACCATTACAAATAGTAAATAACCTATTACAGAATAATAGATACAAAATAATCATGCATACATTTATGGTTGAACAATGGACTAGAGACATCAAAGGCTCGAAAATGAGCATGATAAATCAAATCTAGCAGTTCTATAAGTGTATTAGAAGGTCTAGATGTGGCAAAGGAATTTTCCCAGTGTAACAACTTAGAAAACAAGTAACCAACCCCAAATACATCTTTTACACATGCATATATAGCTTTTACAATGAAGTGACATTACCTACTATAATGAATGTGCACATGGGCTTGTCAGAGGTATTTTACAAAAGGAATATTGAATGGAAATCTAATTGTCTTGACATAAATGTAGAAAAATATCTCCAAGAAGTGGTTGAACAAATATCTTCAAATACCTATGCTGAAAATTGGTGTTTGAACTGCCCTTTGCAATCATTAATGCTTAACCACAATTTGCTAGCCGGAGTTGGACATTTGACTTTCATTTGAACTAGATTCCCACCTTGGAACCAAGATTTTGTCATGTGTGATCATCGCAGACCCTTGGTTTAGCCTCTTTGCCTTTGAATCTGAAAACAATGGAAGTCATCAGAGATCAGGCCTTGAGCCTTCGGTGTTTCACCTTCTGGGAGTGAAGGATAAAGGAGAAAAGACTGCTCCCTGATCTTCTATTTGCAATGGTGTATTACAATATTCGTGAACTTCAGACCTCAGGCTTTCCATCTTTCACCTTCAGAGAGAAAGAGGAAGAAGGAAGGTTCGAACCCCAAGCTTTGAAACACTTAGCATTATTTGAAATTGTCATTGAGAAGAAGTCAGCCTTTGGGCCTTCCACCCACTGATCTCCTTCTAAGGAACAAAAGGAAGAAGAGGGAGGGTCCAAACTCTAACCTCTAAAAAACATCAAATACTTAGAGAAACTTGCAAACGACAAGGCAGATTTCAAAGACGATGAGGATGGAAGGATAATTGATAGAACTCTAAACTCTGAAACTCTGAAAAGCTAGAAAACACAAGGAAAACTCAATATTTTTGGGACTTAAGTCAATTTTAGGGTGTTTTTCCTTACATCCTTGGAAGCTTGAAGCACTAGGATCTCATGGATCTTAGACTATTTGGCCAAGGCCTAGCAAAATAGGATAACAATAATATTAGGTAATCTCCTATTTCTAATTGCCTAACATTTGCATAAGACCAATCATAAATCTTAGTATACTATTAAACACCAACCAATTGTTAAGGTTGTTTGTGTAGAAAAGAGAGATCTAGCCTAAGAAGTTAAATTAAGGCAAATCCTCTTCCACTAAACATTAGGACACAAGTCAAGCTTGGCTTCAACCCATGAAAGAGAGCCAAACTATAGGGGTTTTGTCCTTTGTTTATATAGTGCAATGTCAACCAAAACTAACCAACTAAACTAGGGCAAAAGATGAAATGCTAATTGACAAAGATCTACAAATATATGATAGTCATAAATGGAAAGAAAAAATCATAAAGTATAAAAAATATCAAGAGATAGATTAGAACCTGGATGTAAATTCAGGAGTACCAAAAGACTAGGGCACTAGGTGCCCTAGACTAAATTTAGGGTTTTATAGAAACTTTGAGTTTCACTAGACCTGTACCTACAAACCCTTTCTTCTTCTCAGATCTTATCTTCAGAAACTTGTATCTTCAACCTATGCACAAGCAAAGAGGTAAAAGGTTATGGCATGTATAGGGGCTTGCCTTAGTAAAACCCCATGTTGGTGTTTTCACCTCCACTACAACAATGATTAGTGATCCAAGAGTGTGTGCCCTAGAAGGGTAGAGGCAAGATCATCAATATATAATGAAAATATGAATGAAAGTGATAAATATTACCATAAGATGAGAAACCCTAGTTAGAGTAGATAACTCAAGATCATGCACCAACAAGGAGATAGACAAAGATAGCTTGAACTTCCTTCAAAACCTACAAATGAGCATCATAAAATCTACAGGCATGTAGCACATCCAAGAATGAAGAGCACTTGAGCATAGGAGATCAAACATGTAAACAAATCTAATTCTTCTCTTGTCCTCTAGTATATAAAATAAATTGCAAAACTCCTTTATATATGCATTCCCACTCACCAATGATGAATAAAACCAAATGGGGCCAACAAGTAAAAGTTAAGGAGGTGTTGTAAGTTGACACCACAAAATAGGACTAAGGTTAAAATCCAAGACGAAGGTGCTAGGCACATTGGTCCTTTAACCCCGCAAACTTTGGAGGGTGTCCATTTAAGTTAGCTTACACCAATCCCAACCTTATTTTGTCAGTTTTATTCATTGGGACTAAGATTTAATCATTTAATGTTCAAAAAGATATTAAAATAGGTCTTGATTAACAAGTGTATACATTTTACTCTATAATAAAGGCATAACACCATACATAGTTGGTAATACTCACCATTAATTGCACAAAGGGTTCAAAACACAAAAATCTAATAATTTTTATCTAGACAAGTCCAAGTCACCTTCATAAATTCACATTAGAGACAAACCATGAAAATAACAATTCTAAAAATTCATCCAAGATTGAGGCAAATTTAGAGAACCTGACCCAACAACCCTAGAGTAAATGAGATTAGTGTTGATAGGGTGTCCTTTTTTGGCTCGGGCCTATACAATGGGAACTCACTAATTGGAAGATGAGTTTGTAGCCATCTGATGTAGTTTCAGCCTTGAGATAAAATATATCGAAGAGGGAAGGTTGATCAAATTTAGGAACACCCCATACCTCAGAGTCACTCTGTAAACCCCTCCCTTATGGACATGAGGTCCAGGGGCGTCCTTTGCCCAAGAACTACCTACATACCCACTTCCAAATGGGATCGAAGTCACATGTAGTTCTCCTCACAATATTCTCTCAAGGAACATACCATAAGTTTCCCATATTCAAGGTTTCATATCCACTAAGGTAAATTCCTTCATGGCAGTAGAATAGAAAGAATACTATAGAGAGAAAACCATTGAATGAATTAAAACCAAATAGTATAACAAATCACCAGTTAATGTTATGTAAGCCCAATCAAGCCTTGGCTCCTAGTGTTTTATTTATTACCAGCACATATCCCAAAATAGTTCCTTTTAATGCTTCCCATCTACTAATAAAGTTAAACCAAAGGCAAGGTGGTCCAACTAAGTTCACAAATTAACAATATGTATTAAGAGCTTCCAATAAAGAATGCCAAGATCTCCAATTTGGACCTCTTTCCTTATGGTTTCAAATTCAAAATAGAAATGTTAGAATCCTTCATGAATGATATGCCTTAGTAAATAGGTTCATATTAGGAAAAAGTGTCCAAATCAAATCTATACCAAATTTAAACATAATAACATAGTCAATATAAAATAATTCCACTCACAACAAAGTTCAAGGCAGCAACAATAACAATTAGAATATCATCACAAGTGATGACCATGCAAGCATCTATATGACCCATGTGATGCCCTACCATAATATGATTCATTTCCACATTATGACACCCTTCTTGATTGGAAACACAACATGCATCTACAAGGATTCACAAAAACTATATGAAACTTGAAAGGCTTACAACAATAATTATAAACCTACTTTAATCATGGTCAATAGACATAATGGAATCATAAACATCCTTTACCCAAAATCCATAATGGATTATGACAAGTATTAACTTGCAACATCAAAATATGTAATCATAAACCAAGGCTCGTATCAAGTATTATAGTCATATTATATTATAATAACCTTCTTAGCATAGAACAACAACATCAATAAGATTGTATGAAAACCATCTGAACTTGAAATATATACCAATGTTCAACAATTATAATTATTATATGTTTTATAATGTCACCGTGATGGTGGTCAATTTAATTATACTATTTATGAGTATTCCCCAGCCATTGAATGTGGATCATAATAACAACTAGGTTTAAATACTCTTAAATATAATTGTGTACATATGCACATTCAATGCTTGAAGTGTATTAAACATAAGGAAGGATGTCAAACTACAATGATATTCCACCCAACCAATAGATACACAAAGCAAGAGCATACATAGGGCATACAAATTGTTCGGTACCATTCCTCAAGGAAAATAATCCTCACACATACTAGATATGAAATCTTTGACAAAATGCCTCAAGTAAATGCACACGGTTTTAAGGGATACCTTGTTTTCAGGGTATATATGAAATGTTTTGTTACAAAGATTGTGGAAGCTTTTAACCAAATGCAACTGCTCTCCAATGTAATGAAGGGATGTGTCAAAAATTGATAGTGGAAAAAGTCACTATGGACCTAAAAAGGGGAACACTTTTTTGATGCCACATTGTACAAAAAGTTTGATCTCTTCACTGTAGAGAAATTGACCATATAGAACTCGTGAAGGTTTTTCTAAATGATGAAAAATAGATGCTTGCTAGAGGGGAGAAGAGGATGAATTTCTCTGTAGCAGATGAATTCGTATGAACTTGGCCTATAAATCATTGAAAGGAGCTGGTATGTTTGGGCAGTGGCTTTTTTTATTGAAGCAACACTATTAGTCAATCCACAAAGATCTAGTATTCATGGCCATTATTCAATTTTATTATCCATTTGCAGTAAAAGACATTATACTTTATTTGTTGATTTTGATAAGATCCATTTTAGACAAATAGCCAAATAATGGCCATCAAAGACCATTTTAAAATTAAATATTATCTTAAGAAGCTAATTGCAATAAAACAAAGAGTACTTAACTCTACAAGTAATATCAAAGGCATCATGATGTTCCAAAGTGGTAGTTGTGGAGATGAATTCGAACAATAGAAACTAGTTTATCTTTGTAGGCACTAAGACAATGGATGTCCCTATGTCTACATGCCAACCTTTGATCAATTTCCTATGCTTTTCATCTCTCATCTAGTTCTCTTGGAAATCGAGCAAATCTTCCATTTGTAGAAGAGTTATGGGGAGAGTAATATTTGTATTGGATATTCTTGTTACATATGTTCCTCTTGCAGGTTATAGACCATGGAATGAATATACTCTGACAATTTTGTAACACTCATGAGAACATCTTTGCACAAGTATATGTCATGTCGTTGGGATTTTGATACATTGATAGAGAGATCAACGAGAATCCTCGATATATTCTCTACATGCTCATAGATTTATATGTTTATATACTTATCATGGCTCAAAAAAATCATTTTGTAGATTTCTTTATTGCTCACATCCACAATCCCAACCACCATTCCTTTCAACATTCTCATATAGAATGGAAACAAATGTCACTGATAAATAGATATACATCTTCTAACACAAAAACTTGTTGCTGCCACAAAATGACTCTTTCTCCATGAAACTATGAATGAAAGAATATCTAAAACCAAGATCTACATTATGATAGAAAGAATATTTTAACTGCATAGAGAGAGCTCATGTGATTGAGGATATGGTGTGAAACATTTCTTCCCCATTAATTTCTTCCCCTGAATGCCCCATTCTTGTCTAGATTACAAACAACAAATGAGGTGAGGCATGAAGGCAGAACGCCCATACCTTCATAATAGTATGGTAGGTTGTAAGGAAGTTAAAGTAGCAAAAACAACTTCCTACGCTAATCTTGAGGAGAGCTATTATGCAAAACTTCAAATATGATCTAACAGTTACAAAAAATTTAGAAGGACATTCAAAACATGAAATAAACAATAAAACACAGAACACTAGATATACGTGGGGAAAACCCTTTCGGGTTGAAAAACCCCACACTCCAAAATCTTGCTCAATGTATTTCAAATCCAATACCAAGATTACATACACTTGCAGAGCAAGTTTATTATAGGAGTATCACCAGTAAACAACTCTAGAAGAATTCTGGTAGCATTCCGATAGCATAACAATACCTACAAACTCACACGATGCAAATTACTCCTTAAGCCTCCAATTTATAGACTTCTAGCTATACAAGAAACCATCTGTGGTTTTACAAAACCATGTGCAAGGCTTCTCAGCCGAGATTCCAGTCCCAAAATAAGCTCTCACGTCCAAAATAAAATCCCCTATTTTTGACCCTTACAGATGTCATAGAATCTGTCATAATATGCCTAAAAATAGGTCTTACATAATGTACCACCATGTGGGCATCTTTTGACACGTAATAAACCAATTTTTAAAGCACCGACAATGCGTAACAGCTGTAGGAAAATATTAAATAAAAATAACTATAACGGGAAATGTGCAGCAAGGTTGAGACACCTTATTTCCCAACATTCTCCCACTTGTCAAATACCTTGCAAGAGCCAAGGGAATAGCACCATCATGGATCAACTACTAGGGGCCAAAAGGCCCATAGACTCGAAACACCACCTAAATTTCACTGTGTTCATGGGCTTAGTTAATGAATCTACAACATTTGTGATAGTCTCTACCTTTTCCAGCTTCACCGTGTCATCCTCGACCATATCTCTAACGAAGTGATACTAAACATCAATGTGTTTGGTCCTAGCATGAAAAGTCAGGTTCTTCACAAGGCAGATTGCACTTTGACTATCACAATAAACTATAACTGCACCCTATTTCAATCCAACATTTGAACACAAATGCTTCATCCAAATGGCTTCTTTATAGGCATGAGTAGCTGCCATGTACTCTGCCTCAGTTGTGGACAAAGTGACCACAGCCTGTCGCTTGCTCATCCAACTGATTGCACCACCATTAAGAGTAAAAACATATGCACTGGTGGAACTTCTACTATCGACATCACTAGCCCAGTCTATCTAAATCCACAAAACCATGAAGACTCAGGGAATGCTGATCTCCTATACCATGAAAACAAATAGAGTACTCTGCTGTATCCTGCAAATATCTGAAGACCCTCTTAACTACATCCCAATGCACTCTTCCAGGATTAGACATATAATGAGAAAGAACTCCCACTGCTTGGGCAATGTCTAGTCTTGTACAAACCATAGCATACATTAAGTTTCCAACTATACTCTAGTAAGGCACTCTACTCATGTCTTCCATCTCCAATGGGAATGTAGGACATTGTGAAATAGAGAGCTTCGTTCCCAATGTAGCAGGAACACAAAGTGGTTTACAATCCTGCATGTTAAACCTTTGCAAAACTGAACAAACATACTTACTCTGGCCAAACCATAGCTTTCTGTTCTCATGATCTCTTCTGATCTCCATCCCAAGTATGTGTTTTGCTGCACCAAGATCTTTCATTTCAAATTTTGTAGAGAGCTGAGATTTCAATTCTACAATCAAACCTTTGCCTTTCCCAATAAACATGTCATCAACATATAAAGCAATTACCAAGAAACAATCACCAATAGATTTAAAATATACACAGTGATCAAATTTAGACCGCACAAATCCCAAACTCAACACATAAGTATCAAACTTTTGGTACCACATCCTAAGACTTTGTTTAAGGCCATACAGAGATTTATTTAACTTACAAACCAATTTACTTTTAACTTTCACCACGTAGTGCTCTGGCTGTGTCATATAGATTTCTTCCTCTAAATCACCATGAAGGAAAGCAATTTTCACATCCATTTGTTCAACCTCTAGGTCATAAGCTACTACAATAGATAATAAAAATTGAATGGATGTCATTTTACCAACAGGAGAAAAAATCTCACTGTAATCAATACCCTCAACTTGAGAGTATCCCTTTGCAACCAATCATGCATTATACTTTTCAACATTTCCATCTGAACCAATCTTTTTCTTAAAGACCCATTTACATCTAACAGGTTTATGTCCTTCAAGCAAAGGTACAAGGTCCCATGTATCATTTCTTTCAAGGGCTGCCATCTCTTCATCCATAGCAACTTTCTAGGACTCTGTATCATTCATACCCAAAGCCTCTTGCACAGATCTCGGTTCATCAATGTTAGTATTCAAAGTAAATATACACTTCCAATCATCAGGTGAATACTCATACCTTTCAGGTGGTTGCCTATGCCTTGTAGACATTCGAACAAGCTAAGGTGGAGGTTCTTCCACTTCTTCCTCCTCTTCACCCTCTTCTGAAGATTCAGAGCTTGATGAGCTCTCCTTAACTTCTTGTCTATCTTGGGACCTCGATTCAACTTCCTTAGGCATAGAAGGAAGTTGAATCACATCTTTTTTCTATTTAATTTCTTTATACTATTTTGCCTGAAAAGTAATAGGAGAAGATTTAGTCTCTCTAGAAATAACACTTCTGGAATGAATTACCTTATGTGTAACAGGGTCCCAAAGCTTGTGTCCTTTCACACCATAGCTGTAGCTGATGAAGATACATTTGATAGCCTTAGAATCCAACTTTGTTCTCTTCTCCTTAGGCACATGTGCATATGCCTCACAACCAAAAACTCTCAGATGTCTAAGTGAAGGCTTTTTCCCAGACCACACCTCCATTGGCATTTTATCAACAAGCGCTGATGTAGAAGATCTATTTATCAAATAACAAGCAGTGGCAACAGCTTCAACCCAAAACTTTTGTTCTAGACCAGCTCCACTCAACATGCTCCTAGCCTTCTCCATCAATGTTCTGTTCATTCTTTCAGTAACTCCATTCTACTGAGGAGAATACAGAGTTGTCTTTTGTCTTTTAATCCCACAGTTTGTATAGAATTTATCAAAATCTGCAGAATAGTACTCATCGCCATTGTCTGTCCTCAAACATTTAATTTTCTTTCCAGTCTGAGTTTCTACCATAGCCTTTAACTCCTTAAAATGACTGAAAACTTTAGATTTACTCTTTAAAAAATATACCCATGTTCTCCTACTGAAATCATCAATGAAAGTAACATAATAAACTGATTTACCAATAGAAGCAACATCAACATGACCAAATACATCCAAATGGATTAGATCCAAAATACATGAAGACTTATGAGAAGATGAGTAAAACTAAACACAGTTATGTTTGCCATAAATACAGTGTTCACAAAAATCAAACTCTAGATTGCAATCTTTCAAACGTTCAACAAGGTTCTTATTTTTAAGGGGTTTTAAACCCTTCTCTCCAATGTGGCCAAGTCTCTAGTGCCATAACATGGTCTTCCCTGTAGGTAACTTTGATTCGGTAGATAGAGCACCCTTGGGTGCCCAGAAGCCACGACCATCTGCAGAAGAGGAAACCATCTCTTTTTTCAGCAAAGTAGTTTCTAGCTTGATTTTATTAGAAGTACTATTGCACTCAACCGTGCATGCATCAAGCTAGTACAATGTATCCAATCTGCTTCCTCTTGCTATCACCATAGTACCTCTCACCATTTTCACACCTACTTTAGAAAAATGTACATGCACATCCGCATCTATTAGCTTGCTAATAGATAATAAATTTCTTGCTAGTCCTGGGATATGCAAGACACCATCAAATCTTCTAACTCTACCATCAAAAAATGTCACATGAATACTACCACAGCCAACAATGTCAAGGAAAGAATCATCACCCAAATACACCTTACCATCATCATAGTTTTCATACTTACTAACCCAGTTTATGTTAGGAGTCATGTGGAAAGATGCACCTGAGTCTATCAACCATGCATTATCACCTACATGAGTGGCCAAGGCTACAATAAATGCATCTCCATCTTCTTTCTCGGACTCAAAATCAGAATCTTGCTTCTTCTTCTTCTTTTTCTTCTCTTCTTTATAGTCCTTTTGAAAGTGCCTGAATTTGCTATAGTTCCAACATATTGCCTTGGACTTACCAGAAGATTTTGATCTCCCCTTATTCTTGGACTTAGAATGGCCATGCTGCTTCTCATCTTTGCCTCGTTCTTTTGGTCTTCCTTGAACACGCAAAGCCTCTTTGGCATTCAGGGAGGCTTTCCTTCTCATCTCTTTAGAGAGTAAAGAACCAACAATATCCTCCATCTTCAGAGTGACTAAAGTGCTCCCAATGGCCATGACTAGGCTATCCCATGAGTCTGGCAGTGAACACAGCAAAGTTTGGCACCTTAGAACTTCTTCATCTATTTTCACCCCAACTGAGGTCAACTGAGTCACCAACATATTGAATGTTTCTAGATGCTCAAAAATTCATCCACCATCTTCCATTCTCAAGGAATACAACTTCTTCCTCAAGAAAATTTTATTTACTAAAGATTTAGCTTGGTATATCTCACCCAACTTCTTGCAAAGCTTATTGGAAGTGGATTCTTCATGGACATTTATCAAAATCAAGTCTGCAAGACATAGTCTTATGAGACCTTTATCTTTTTTGTCTATTACATCATATTTTACAGCTAAAGCTAGATCCGTAGGCCTCTGGACATTTTCATCCACCGCATCCCATAGATCCCGATCAATTAACAGATCTTCCATCTTCAGCTTCCACATTTCAAAGTTTGTGCCAGAAAATTTTTTAACCTCCATTCTCCGAGATGTGCTTGCCATCTAAAAAAACCTGTAACAAGATCACAAAGTATCCTCTGCTTAAGCTCCCACTCAAACCTTTATTAGCACAAAAAACCCAACAAGCCAAACTGAAACCAAAGTTGATCAGGCTCTGATACCACTTATAAGGAAGTTAAAGTAGTGGAAACAACTTCCTACGCCAATCTTGAGGAAAGATATTATGCAAGACTTCAAATATGATCTAAAAGTTAAAGAAAATTTAGAAGCACATTCAAAACATGAAATAAACAATAAAACACAGAACACCAGATATACATGGGGAAAACCTTTTTGGGTGAAAAATCCCACACTCCAAAAGCCTGCTCAATGTATTTCAAATCCAATACCAAGATTACATACACTTGCAGAGCAAGTTTATTACAGGAGTATCGCTAGTAAACAACTCTAGAAGAATTTTGGTAGCATTCCGACAGCATAACAATACCTGCAAAGTCACACTATGCAAACTACTCCTCAAGCCTCCAATTTATAGACTTCTAGCTATACAAGAAACCATCTGTAGTTTTAGAAAACCATGTGCGAGGCTTTTCAGCCAAGATTTCAGTCTCAAAGTAAGCTCTCACGTCCAAAATGAAATCCCCTATTTTTGACCCTTACAGATGTCATAGAATCTGTCATAATATGCCTAAAAATAGGCCTTACATAATGTACCACCATGTGAACATCTTTTGACGCCTAATAAACCAATTTTCAAAGCACCGACAATGCGTAACAGCTGTAGGAAAATATTAAATAAAAATAATTATAATGGGAAATGTGCAGCAAGGTTGAGACACCACCCATGCATCTACCATTACTATATGTAGAAAACATAGTCTCCCTCCATTTATTTCCCCCATAGATCACTTTAAAGATATATCTTGTTTTATTTATTTATTTCTTTTCCATGTATTTTCTACACAAGGTCTCCCTCCACCAAGGGATGTGGCAATTTTTAAGTAGTGACTCTAGGTATTCCATAGGTGAATTCTAATGTTGATGCTCATATGAGTAGAATATTTGTAAATGATATGCAATAAAAATAAATAAATAGAATGAGTAGAATATTTGTAAATGGTATGCAATAAAAATAAATAAATAAAATGTTATAAGCATTATGTCAACATTCAACCCAAAAAAATTTGTTGCCAAATCATCTCTAAACTGAGATCTCACTTGATGGCATAGTGTGTTGGTTAAAATGTGGCATTGTGGTTGTAGCCACCAAGGTTCAGGTTAAAATGTGGCATTGTGGTTGTTGCCACCAAGGTTCAAACCCCCGTTGGGCTATTATGCTCATGGGCTTTGTGCCTTTGCTGACCCGTTGTGCTCACAGGTTTGAAATATTCACATTGAAGCAGTTAGCATTCACATTCAGGTTGCTGACTATTCTGAGCTCGTAGGTTTGGTTTGAACTATTCGCATTGAAACAGTTAGTATTGGAGCTGTTGAATATTACTGAGCTCGCAAGTTTGGACTGTTTGCCTTAATTCAGTGCGTTTATGTTGGGGATGAGGTCCGCTATTTGTGACCTCACCTAATTCAGGGCTACAAATTCCCCCTTCACTGATCAAAAAATAATTGTTCATGTAGAGAAAATTATAGTTTCCAGAATTTGAAGCATACTCTAAATAAATTATATAGTTTGCAGACATCCGTTTTGATGGCGCTAGAGTCCAGTTGCAACGCCAAAATGAGTCATTCCCATGCACTTGCAATCGAAGGAGGCTGCATTGCTGTAAGAAACTCACACTAAATTTCTATAGGTTGTCTTGTAACCGCTCAGTACAATCACTAAGGACTCATACTCAGCTTACCTGTTGTTCTTGCAGGTAAATGGACAGCACGCACATACACATATACGAGTATATAAAAGTTACAACATACAACAACATACAGACATAGGGTAATCAGGTTTTGAAAAAAAACAGTACACCAGAAAATCGAGCCCAAAGCACATAAAGACTTGCAAATTTAAAGGAGCAGCTTCAAAATGAATTGTTCTTTCATTTCACTAACTAAAAAGACCTTCATTTACATAAATTGCTTGTATTTACAAAAACGCGATCAGAAATGAAACCCCCTTGTTCTTCTCTTTGATACTCCCCTGTTCTCTACTCCTGCACAAAATGGCAAATTCCTCCTTTTGGTGGTGACCCACTTTTACCTCAGATTCTTTTCTTTTCTCTTTCTATGTGGGGTCTCTTTCCTTTCTCGTATAGGGACGAAACTCAGATTTGGCGGCTTCCACCACTTTTGTCTCAGATTGCAAACATAAGTATACACCCAGGCACAAACCAGGATTGAGAGTAAAGAAATAGGACATGGAAGGTAGACTGGAATAATCAGCCTGCATATTTCTCCTTCCTTCAAATACACAACGCCTTGCTGTTCGTTCCTCTACCTGCATAAGATCCTTACCAACGTAAATGCAAATAGATAAAAAAAAAATAGAAGGGAAAGATACTTAACGCTTTGGTAATGGGAAGAAACGGAAGGGCAAGCGAAGAAATGATTGTTTCATGAAGTCTTCCCGTTGCGTTTCTGGTAACGCAGCTTTTACTCCCATATTCAATATCCTATTATTTGTATAGGATTCGCTCTTAAATATGGTCATGGTAAAGTGCTATATTTAGTCATGATAAAGATTTTAAAACAAAAATAAATCCCACGATGAGTTTAAATTGAGACATGTGAATGCGCTCCGAGATGGGCATCATTGAAATGGGTACTAGTAAAAGCACAAAAGGTGCTATTAAATGGTTGATAGGTACAAATATTTTTAGTCCTATCATTAAATAGTATATAGTTATATTTTATTGAAAAGTCATTACATGTAGTAGTTGTGGACAAGGCTATAAATACTATAATAAATTAATTTTTTTTAAGATAAAAACAATGAAATGGTATTAAATGAATAACCACATGAACTAAATCTTGAATGAAGCGTTAGAGAACTAAATCATAAATAAATCATATATTTAGTAATTGCCAAGATCTTTTTCATCTTGTAGAAAGCTTGTCTTACCCCTTATGATTGCCTCATTATGCTATGTCTACAACTCATATAAAATTTTTAATAGCATAAGAATTTTAGAGTCATGAAGACATTGAAATAACAACAGAAAAATGTATAATAACGACATAAAAATCTATAAATATTTTGAATGTAACTTTTAATAATCACATTAGGAAATCATATTAAATATTAAGCTATATGAAATAAGATTACATCAAATATTTTATTTTATACAATTATAATTACATGGACACAATTGAAAGAAAAATTATTATTGCAAGTACAAAGACCATAACATTATTGTTAACAACACAATATTCATTTATGTAAATGAACAACAATTAAATCGAATATTTATTGGATGTTATCTCAATGATCAACATAGAGACAATGATTGCAATCGATGCTCTTCATTTTCCTATTCTTAACATAATTTACACTTTCTATCTTAAGGTATTGTTCAAAAGATAATGGTAGTGATATTCTCAAAGTTGTGAGAGATTTAACTCAAGAGATAGCTTGAATGTTAAACCAACCTTCTCTACATCACCAATATTTATTGGTGATTTTTCCAATCTTACCCCTTGTGACTTGTGTATTGTTAAAGCCCATGCTAATTTGAGGGGAATTTGTGTACAATTGCCTCTTGTAACAGGTGAAAGAGGGACAAACTTTGGGTTCTTAACATCCCAATGCACACCCACATAATTATCAAATTCAACAATCATACACAATGACAACTTTGGTGGTTAAGTACCTTGATGATAAACCATATTTTGAATAGTACCAAGTGCTCTATTAACTAATCTAGCATTTATCCACAAATTGCATACCAACATCATGTGTTGGCCAACACATAGTAGAACCACCCTATCCAAATGATCATCAGCAGCATCATATGATTATATACATCAGGTATATGTAGACACACTATGTGCAATTGGCATGTTGAGTGTGAAAGGAACCAAGGTGTGCGGAAAACACTTCCTACACTAATCTAATGAGGGGAGATGTATGCAAATTCTTTTTAAACCTTTACAGTTATAGTGATGTTAACACAACAATAGAGATATTGCAGTAATACACACACACAAAGAATGTAGACAGAAGAGAGAGAGAGAGAGAGAGAGAGAGAGAGAGAGAGAGAGAGAGGGGATATAACGTGGGGAAAACCCCCACATTCCAAAACCTGCATAACGTATTATCAAAACAAAGAATGTTTACAACACACTTGCAATGCAAGTCTTCCAAGAGTCTTTGACACTCGTATCTAGAGATAATCTGGTAGCATAATAGTACTTGTCAATAACACTATGCATCTCCCATCTAAGCACCTGTTTTTATAGAGTTTACAAAGCAAAATAGGAACCTTCTAGAGATGGATGTCCATCTTGGCCTCATGGCCCAAAACCCACACCTAAGGATACTTGTCCAACATTACAACATGGATTTTACACTTGTCACAACACCCCATCCCTATGTGGGCACCTAGCCCCATGATAGGCTATGATAGATGCTCTTATACACACCTTACAACTTTCATAGAATCCGTCATACATGACAACTCTTACAAATGTAAGAGAATCTATTATAACTACCTAAAAATAGCATATTCCTCTTACAACATATCATAACCCACCTTGGGTGCCCAAATATGCCTTCCTCAAAGATGTTTTTCGACACATGTCTTCACCTATCATAGAATATTTTATACACGACTCTTACATGTCATAGAATCTGTCATAGGAATATGTCATAACACTTACATGTCATAACTCCTTACACACTACACAAGATGCCAACACATGGTAAAAAATTTCTACCACAATATGGGACGCCTATATCCACATGGGATGAGTTGACCATCCTAGTCACATTCCAAGTGGAGTGACAACACATCATACCACTTCACACTAAATGACAAAATAGAATGTGCAACATAAATTACAACATAGGCAATTAAATAAATAAATAATCAAATAATTAATACTAGGAATTACCAAAGTTGAGACTGTTGCAAGTATGAGGTTATCCAGTGTTGTCATTGATGTCAACATACTCATATTGCATTGACAAGAAGGATTTGATGAGCTGTGTGCTGAGGATATTGAGAAAATTAGTCTCAGTCAGGAACAGTGAAGAACAGTGATGAGAAGAAGGTAAATGTACTGTATAGGATGAGAACCGGAGGATGCGGATTAAAGGGTTAGTAGATATGAGTCTTGAGATGCTACAGTTAAGATTTCAGAGGTCCGCATGAAGATCTGAAGGAGTTGTGGCTGCCGGTATAGAACCGGGTCCGGCAAGTATCCGGAGGTGACAGAGGATCACAAAAAGGTCCGGTGAGGTCCGAAATTGTATTACCCTAATTTGCAGATTGGAAGGAGTGTTTGGGATGTCCTTGTGATGTATCATCCTGATTTGTGTATGATTTGGAGGTCCGGAAGTACCTCTTGCATTATGACAGTGGCGACAGACTGTGTTCTTAAAGTTCCGGATGAGGAAGACAAGAGATCCCAGTAAGCAGAGGAGGTGCGGATGTATCCGGACATTCAGACAGGCTTGTGAAGGTTCTTGGATCATGTTTAGGTTGTGTTGTTGGTCCGCATTGATGGTAGAGCCCGGAATTGAAGTTATTCTTCCGGATGAAGTTCTTGCTCTGTGTAGCCGACCGGATGAGTTGTTCATCCTGCGAATGTTCTTGTGATGGCCGACCGGATGTGTTATTCATCTTGCGGATACTCCTATGGTTGTTTGCCGACTTAGATGCTTGTTCCTGAGTCGATGTCTTGTATAAATAAACGTTTGTAAGTTCATTTCAGTGAGTTGTATGTGGATGAGTGTGGCATAGCGAAGAAACGTGCGAAGGGCAGAGCAGAGATGTTGGGCTTAATTGGAACTGATCCGGACATGGTAGAGATGTCATTTTCCAGTTCAAGACTGTGATTTTCATCACTTTGTAGACTGTGTGTCTCCTTGTAGGCAGTGGGCCTCTTTGTGAGCAGTGTGCTCGGGCAGTGAGCCCTAATTGGCAAGTGCCATTTTTATTTTTCCTATTCTTCTAACAGAGAATAATTTTGGGTTAATCACCCCGTGGTTTTTCCCTTAACCGGGTTTTCCACGTCAAAATCTTGGTGTTCAATGTGTTGATGCTTATCTGCTCTTGTGTTTATGTATTATGCTTCCATGGATGATTATTTGATATGCTGCTAACTAACAACAGAAAGTTAAGTGTTTGAATGAGAAGAAGTTCTATACAACTGATTCACCCCCCCTCTCAGTTGTATGCCCTAGATCCAACAATTGGTATCAGAGCCAAGTTCCTCTGACAAGAGCTTAACCGCTTGAGGAGATCCAGGATGTCGTCATACAAGAAGGATAGTCCTAAGTTCGATGGAACCAACTTCACTCTCTGGAAAGGTCGCATGAAGTGTCACTTGGAATGCATGGGAAAAGCATACCTGGGTATGATTTCAAAACCATATGTACCTCCACAAGGTGGTCCGACAACTCTGAATGAAATCACAGAAGCTGAAAACAATCTGCGGACCAAGGAAGCTCTTCTAAGCGCATTGAATGACTCAGATCTCTCGAATGTCATTGACCTACCCACTGCATATGAGATCCTAACTAAACTAGAACTTCTGTATGAAGGAGATGAGTTTGTCAAAAGTGCAAGGTTGCAAAGTCTGAAAGGGAAATTTGAAAGATTGAAAATGAGAGATGATGAAAACATCACTACCTTTATGCCAAGAGTAAATGAGCTGGTATGTGGAATCAGAAATGCTGGTGGAACTTTAGATGAAAATGAGATTGTCTGCAAAATCCTAAGATCCCTTCCTGCTGCCTACAAAATCAAAGTTGCTGCCATTGATGAATTCAGAGCCCACACAACTGTCACAAGAGAACAACTGGCTGGCAAACTAGCTGCATTTGAAATGACCGAGTTTGGAGATGATCCTCCCAAGACTGAATCTGCTTTCAAAGCCAGTGCCTATGTAAAAGGCAAACAGAGATTTGATCCGGGTGAAAACTCATCAAGGAAAATGTCATGGTATGATCAAGCAAGAAGAGACATGGAAGAAGAAGAAGCAGAAACAGCTCAACTTGAAGCCCTCATTGCAAAGAGACTGCCAAGAGGATCCGGTAAGTATGAAGGAAAACTACCCTTTAAGTGTTTCAACTGCAATAAGATTGGTCATTTTGCCTCAAGATGTCCGGAGAGATCTGCAAGATCTAATACTCACAGACAAAGGTTTCAAAAGAATTGCTATTATGTTCATGAAGAAGATGACAATGAAGGAGTAACAGATGATGAATCAGAACTAGGAAGCAAATCCGGAAATGAGTGGGTGTTTATAGCCATCAAGGAAGAAGATTCAATACTCTCTGAATCTGTCAATCACAAAGTTGTTGAAAAAGCCTTGGCTGCTCAAGTGGAAGAAAAGGATGATTGGGTTATTGACAGTGGATGTTCTCACCATATGACTGGTGACAAGAATAAGTTCTTAGATTTGGAAAGATATGAAGGAGGAATGGTAAAGTTTGGTGACAATTCTGCTGGCAGAATTAGAGGTAGGGGAACTATTTCCTTTGATGGTAAGAGCAAAACAGGAAATGTACTGTATGTTGAAGGATTGAAGCACAATCTTCTCAGTGTTGGTCAGTTGGTGGACAAAGGCTATGATCTCCGGTTCAAGAATGGAAAATGCAGAATCTTTACAAGCTCCGGAACTGAAATTGCATCCGGTACTCAGACAAGAGGTAACATCTTTCATCTGGTTGGTTCAAATAAAAGTTGTTTGTTTGTTCAAATTGATCAGAGTTGGTTATGGCATAGAAGAATGTGTCATGTAAATTTTGATAACATCATCAAAATAAGCAATACTCAGGCTGTGAGAGATCTTCCAAAGTTGATAAAACCTACAAATAGTGTGTGTAAAGAATGTCAGTTAGGCAAACAAAGCAGAGTCTCTTTTAAAAGCAAAGATCAGTCTTCTACCGGATTGTTGGAATTAGTACATATTGATCTATGTGGTCCGACAAGAATCAAGAGTCTGCAAGGTGATAGATATTTCATGTTGTTAATAGATGATCATTCCCGGATGATGTGGGTTACCTTTCTAAAAGAAAAATCAGAAGCTTTTGAGAAGTTCAAAATCTTCAAAGCTATGGTGGAGAATCAAACCGGATTGAAACTAAAGTGTCTAAGGTCTGATAGAGGTGGTGAATTTACATCTGGTGAATTCATTGACTTTTGTGAGAAACAGGGTATAAGGAGACAGTTGTCTGCTCCTAAGACTCCACAGCAGAATGGAGTAGTTGAGAGAAAGAACCGAACCATCCAGGAAGCTGCTAGGACAATGATGTTGGAAGCAAATGTTCCTCAAATGTTTTGGAAAGAAGCTATCAGCACTGCAGTCTACACTCTCAATCGAGTTCAAATCAGAAACAACACCGGTAAGACCCCCTATGAACTCTGGCTTGGCATCACTCCTACTGTAAAATATTTCAGAGTATTTGGTAGCAAGTGTTATATTAAAAGAGATGAAGATCTAGGAAAGTTTGATGCTAGAAGTGATGAAGGAATTTTCTTGGGCTACTCCACTCAAAGCAAAGCATACCGGTGTTACAATAAGAGATTGAGGAAGATGATAGAAAGCACCAATGTAAAGGTTGATGAAGGAATTAAGAAGCCTTCAAGATTTTATG
Organism: Cunninghamia lanceolata; assembly: GCA_027924645.1. Taxonomy (NCBI): domain Eukaryota; kingdom Viridiplantae; phylum Streptophyta; class Pinopsida; order Cupressales; family Cupressaceae; genus Cunninghamia; species Cunninghamia lanceolata. The sequence continues at coordinate 6,139,709 of BSBN01000155.1, forward strand.
AGTTTGATGAAGATGACCAAGACAGTGTTCAAGGACCTCAATCCTCTCCGGTGAGACAGAGTCAGCCTGATTCGGTAAATCAGGAAGAAGAGATAGGTTTGAATGAGCCTGATCAAGAAACAGCAGTGCTGGATACTCCCAAAATTCCAAGGTATGTAAGACTGAATCACTCTGAAGATCAGATCATAGGTGACAGAAGCAAAGGTGTACAAACTAGAAGGAATATTGCTCAAGATCAGAATGAATGTTGTCTAATTTCAAAGATTGAACCTAAAACAATAAATGAAGCCTGCAATGATGAAAACTGGACCAAAGCAATGGAAGATGAACTGATGCAAATTGAGAAAAATCATACTTGGGATCTTGTTCCCAGACCTAGAGACAGGAATGTAATTGGAACCAAGTGGGTCTTCCGGAACAAACTAAATGAAGCTGGTGAAGTAATCAGAAACAAAGCTAGATTGGTCTGCAAAGGCTACTCTCAAATAGAAGGAATTGACTTTGAAGAGACTTTTGCTCCGGTAGCAAGAATTGAAGCAGTCAGATTACTTCTTGCATTTGCTGCCTTCAAAGACTTCAAGGTATATCAGATGGATGTCAAGTCTGCCTTCCTAAATGGTGATCTGGAAGAAGAAGTCTACATTGAACAACCGGATGGATTTCAATTGTCTGATAATAATGATATGGTCTGCAAGTTGAAGAAAGCTTTGTATGGATTGAAGCAAGCCCCAAGAGCATGGTATGAAAGGTTGGATAAGCATCTTGTGCAGATTGGATTCAACAAAGGTACTGCTGACAGTAACTTATATTTCAAAATTGATCATGAAAACATTCTGATTGTTGAAGTGTTTGTGGATGATATCATTTTTGGAGGAAGAGATAGTATGTGCAAAACTTTTGCAAATCAAATGAAAAGTGAGTTTGAAATGTCTATGCTTGGTGAAATGAATTTCTTCTTGGGTCTGCAAATTACTCAAACAAAAGAAGGGATCTTCATTTCTCAGACCAAATATGTGAAAGAATTGTTAAAGAAATTTGGTATGGAAGACTCAAAGCCTATGAACACTCCTATGGCAACCGGATGTAAGCTAAGCAAAGATGATGATTCTCCAAAAGCAGATCAGACAAAGTATAGATCAATGATTGGTGGATTGTTGTATCTCACTCAAACTAGACCAGATATAATGCAGGCTGTTGGTCTTGTGGCAAGATTCCAGGCTGATCCTAGAGAATCTCATGTTATGGCAATCAAAAGAATTTTTAGATACTTGAAAGGAACAGTTGAGTATGGTCTATGGTATCCTAGAGATCCGGATTTCTCTCTTCATGCTTACACAGATGCAGATTGGGCAGGAGATGTGGATGACCGGAAGAGCACTAGTGGTGGAGCATTCTTTTTGGGGAAGAGATTGGTTTCTTGGCTAAGCAAGAAACAAGATGCAATATCTCTGTCTACAACTGAAGCAGAATACATTGCAGCAGTAGGTAGTTGCACTCAAATCTTATGGATGAAGCAGATGCTAAGAGACATCAAAGTTGAATATGAGGAGCCTATCACAATTTTCTGTGATAATTCAAGTGCAATTAATATTTCCAAGAATCTGGTATTGCATTCTAAGACTAAGCACATATCTATCAAATTTCACTTTTTGAGAGAACAAGTAAACAAGGAAGAAGTCAGATTGGAGTATGTTCCCTCCAAGGATCAGATTGCAGATATCTTTACAAAACCTCTTCCCAAGGACTCTTTTGAATATCTCCGGGAGAAGTTAGGGGTCATGGCCCCTCCGGTGATGAACTAAGATGCACTGATGTGCATCAGTCCGGTGGCTATCACAGTCATATCTTGTGATCCGGACTAATGGGGAGCTGCAACTAAGGGGGAGCAGCTGGTATGATTCTGATGTATGAGAATTGCAAGTATGAGCCCTTTGCCATTGATGTCAAAGGGGGAGAGAAAACATGTGAAAAACAAGTGATTGATGATCAAAGGGGGAGCAGTAAAGGAAGAGAAGACATATGAAAAGTTGAAGTTCTTGTCTTAATGGTTTTTCACATCATATGTTGCCATCAATGACAAAGGGGGAGATTGTTGCAAGTATGAGGTTATCCAGTGTTGTCATTGATGTCAACATACTCATATTGCATTGACAAGAAGGATTTGATGAGTTGTGTGCTGAGGATATTGAGAAAATTAGTCTCAGTCAGGAACAGTGAAGAACAGTGATGAGAAGAAGGTAAATGTACTGTATAGGATGAGAACCGAAGGATGCGGATTAAAGGGTTAGTAGATATGAGTCTTGAGATGCTACAGTTAAGATTTCAGAGGTCCGCATGAAGATCTGAAGGAGTTGTGGCTGCCGGTATAGAACCGGGTCCGGCAAGTATCCGGAGGTGACAGAGGATCACAAAAAGGTCCGGTGAGGTCCGGAATTGTATTACCCTAATTTGCGGATTGGAAGGAGTGTTTGGGATGTCCTTGTGATGTATCATCCTGATTTGTGTATGATTTGGAGGTCCGGAAGTACCTCTTGCATTATGACAGTGGCGACAGTCTGTGTTCTTAAAGTTCCGGATGAGGAAGACAAGAGATCCCAGTAAGCAGAGGAGGTGCGGATGTATCCGGACATTCAGACAGGCTTGTGAAGGTTCTTGGATCATGTTTAGGTTGTGTTGTTGGTCCGCATTGATGGTAGAGCCCAGAATTGAAGTTATTCTTCCGGATGAAGTTCTTGCTCTGTGTAGCCGACCGGATGAGTTGTTCATCCTGCGAATGTTCTTGTGATGGCCGACCGGATGTGTTATTCATCTTGCGGATACTCCTATGGTTGTTTGCCGACTTAGATGCTTGTTCCTGAGTCGATGTCTTGTATAAATAAACGTTTGTAAGTTCATTTCAGTGAGTTGTATGTGGATGAGTGTGGCATAGCGAAGAAACGTGCGAAGGGCAGAGCAGAGATGTTGGGCTTAATTGGAACTGATCCGGACATGGTAGAGATGTCATTTTCCAGTTCAAGACTGTGATTTTCATCACTTTGTAGACAGTGTGTCTCCTTGTAGGCAGTGGGCCTCTTTGTGAGCAGTGTGCTCGGGCAGTGAGCCCTAATTGGCAAGTGCCATTTTTATTTTTCCTATTCTTCTAACAGAGAATAATTTTGGGTTAATCACCCCGTGGTTTTTCCCTTAACCGGGTTTTCCACGTCAAAATCTTGGTGTTCAATGTGTTGATGCTTATCTGCTCTTGTGTTTATGTATTATGCTTCCATGGATGATTATTTGATATGCTGCTAACTAACAACAGAAAGTTAAGTGTTTGAATGAGAAGAAGTTCTATACAACTGATTCACCCCCCCTCTCAGTTGTATGCCCTAGATCCAACAGAGACACCTTAATTCCCAACATAGTGACTTTAGTATGTTCTTATTATCGAGCATGACCATACTATTTGTGGCATATAAATGCATAGATGCATCAAATATTAGACACTCATCAACACTTATTGAGTCATTTGTTCAACCCATAGCATCAAATGGATTTAGTTAGATATATTGCAACCTCATCCCATCTCATAAATCTGAAACTAGTTTCTATGCTAATGAGGGACAACCATTTGGCTGTTCTTAAATATCATCAGTCGAAGGTCAATTTTGACCAATAAAAGTAGGACAAATATTTACCACTTTTTGTTGTGAATGAGGTATAAAATTGGTATTGAATGTTTGACCATTGAAGTGGATGATATTTAAGTAGAGTGCAACCATTTTAGTTGTAATACACAGTGAGATTACTCATAAACATTTAAGACCATCTTATATTTGTTCAGTTGCTATAATGAACGCCATATTACAGCGTCAAATAAATGTTATTGTTCTGAAGTTTTTAATGGGTATTAATTTTAAATCCCAAAAAAGGGTTTATTGAAAAAAATGACCATTTGTTTTGGTTGTGATGGATCACGTGCACCTGCTGTTGTTTTCCCTTTCTAGAGTAATTGTATGGTTACCTAGTTCTAGGAGAATAGGAAATATGTGCACAAGGAAGTGAACAAGATATTAAGTACCAATATAGTCATTTTTTTATTATATACATTATAATGTATGTTTTTTTAAAACTTTCTAATAGAGAGACTTTGTGTGATGGTGTTGAATTAATACATATAATTCATCAGTAAGAATTCTAGAATCTTCTCTCCACCATGTCTTCAGGCACAATGGGCAACAACCATGTACACCTTTGGTAGATGTCAAAGCTTCTCCTTTAAATAAAACCAAGAAGTTGAGATGGAATAAAAAGCATATATAGATCTAGATGTATATTAACTTTTCTTCTCTTTTTTATTCCTAAACATTCAGTCTTTACGTGTGAATGCCTGAGCAAGTTGATTTTTATAAAATAAGGTAAAGATGGTAAAAGGCTTTAAATTCACCTATGCAATAATTTGTAACAAATAAAGAGATGATATAAGGCCAAATTATACACAACATTTTATTGTGTCCAAATTTGTAAGATAATCATATAAATGCATAAATGGATTACTTGTCCATCAAGTACAACAGATTATTTTGATGAATCTGGTGAAGAACATATTCCTGATCAAAGGAACCAAACTGCTGCATATCAGAATTCTTGTCAAACCCTTACTATCCCTGTACTCACATTCCCCAATAATTTTATAGCTTACATAGATTTTAGAACATGTTCCTTATCTGTTCTATTGACAAGAAACCATTTTTTTGGAAGTATTAGATAGGCCTACAGCTAAGCTTCAATCAAATATCAAGGCCAATCATAATGAATCAAAACTATGCTTACATAGCACATAGTGTGGTAGCAAGTGACATGGGATTTTCATGTTGCTTCTAGTAAGATGAAGTCTCTTACAAGTATTGTAGGGCTCTACCTATTCCAAGCCCACATCAAAATTGGTAATTGTTCATTGATATTCAATGGAATTGCAGGTAGGTCTCATGTCCAAAGCCATAAATCATGGTAATATTGAGAATGTACTGATCTCACTTACTATTTTAGTCATATCTAATTTGGCAAATCATAAATTTTTTTATCATACTTGACATAAGTATTATTGAACAATGGAGAATATTCAATACATCTAGTACAATGAGAACAACTCCCTTAACCATCTGTGAGTTGCAACTGCCCAACCTTTATCACTTAGGATAATACTTAGGATTAGTTATTGATATCATCTGATAAGCCATGAAGATGGCAACTTCTATGTTTGTACTATCTATTTTAGGGTCCCTGGTCATTATCTGACAATGGGTCTTACTTCTGCTTGCTTGTTCACTACAATTTTTTTAGAATAGTTTTAAGTGATTTAGCCCCTAATTTTCTCAGCTAAATAAAGAAGGGAGTCTAACTTTTGCTTTCTTGTTCACTATAAATTATTCAGAATAGTTTAAGTGATTTAGCCTGTAATTTTCTCATCTCAATAAAGGAGGGAGGTTAACAAAATCCACTCATGTTAGCTACAAAACTTCTTGATCATTATCAACCCCACAATTTGATACATGTGCTTCATCATTCACTTAGGTAAAGGCTCCTTTCTGCATAGGGTTGTCTATCATTTTTAACCAACATGTTCAGTCTTTCAAGCATACAATCAGAAAGGGTACAAAAGCATGGAATCAAGTTTCAAACAAGAAGATCCTGGGTGTGATGATTCCATCAATTTAAATTACTAATCATTGAAACATGTCTTCATATGGCTGCAAATGTTCTACTATGAAAATTTGATGCTCTTAGCAAGGTCATCATAATAACAATGGCATTCCTAGAGACAACACATCGAGAGTGGAAGAGTTCTCTACTTAAAGTTTGTGTGCTTTATTGGTCAAAGGATCAAAGGCAATTTGAGAAATGGGAAAATGAGAACTGAACCTATGACCACATGCTCCTAAGAAATCAACTCTGTCAATCTTCCTATCACCTCATCCACATAGAAAAGTGATAGATAATTGCCCAATTTTATAAAAGCAAAAAAAACTGCCATTGACTATTGAACTGCACAAACACTAAGAACAACTGTGGAAGAGCCTACATAAGGAGTTGTTCTCAGCTACAAACCCACAATTGTTTATTGATCTACATAATGATAATGTACAAGTGCTAGGCACTCAAATCTGATAACCATGATTGCAACCCTAGTTCATTTTGATTATAGTAATATGGCTTTCTACACATTATAAAATATGAAGACAAAATTGGTTGCATTTCTGGCTCACAACAAAGTTATAGATTCATCTTGTTGTATCATGAGAGTATAGGTATTGGATTTTGATTATATATTATGCAAATACAAAACACCACACACACAAAACTTATACAACATCAAATCTTACTTTATTTTCAATTCATTTCATCAATAAAACAAACTACATAATTCTACAATAACACATCTATAACAAGATTACACAAATAATAGCCTTCATGGCCTCCCAATTCTTCTACAAAAAACTCCTTTTCCACACTATTCATTGTCCTCTTTCCCACTTGGGCTATCTGCCCCTTTTACCTCGACCAAGCACTCTCTTCCCTCTCTTTGTTACACTTCATCTCCAGCCAACCTCCTCATATTAGCAACAAACTTCTTTACATTTTCTGCCCAACTTTTAGCCTCTAAATATCTCCATAAGAGGCATCCCACACCTCCCTTTCAAATCAAAGTTATCTATATCTTTAAGCTTCTATATGAAGCATCCCCTCTCCAAAAAATAAATTTGTTTGTTAACCATTAAAATCTGCATTAATGTCATGCCTAAGTAGGCCGCCCACCTCCTTTTCCAATATCTCTTCCTTATTTTCTTGTTTTCTGTAGAAAATTTTCAATAATGCTCAGCCCAAAATGGGCCTCTCATACCTTTTTAACGCCTCATAGAGGCTATTTTGAAATAATAAAAGATTCTCCATATTTTAGCTAAGTTTAGTGCCCTCTTCCATTTTTGCCAGTGAAAGAATAAAACAATGTAATAAATAAAAAACCACATGTTGTTACAATTTAAATTTGCAGATTCTTTCCTCTAAAGATAGGCATCTTGACTGCCTGAATAGATAAAAGAAATTATGTACGTTAGGGAGTTGTTACATAGAGGAATTGCGAGTTAAAATGAAGATTTTCTACCTCTACTAAAATGAAACTCTTCCTCTCTTATGAAGGCCCCTTTAGCTTTCAACGCCTTATTGGAAATCAGTGGACTGATAGATTTCAGTGTAGAGATTCTATCCTTTCAAAAATGGGCATTCCCTACATCAATATGCACTTATTTGTTAAATTGACTAGTAAGTTGAATAGATGAATGGATTTCAGATTTATCAGCTAATTCAAAGATAGAAGTTTACTCAGGGAATTCTGATCTCTAAGAAAACACAAAAATAAAAGCTTTCATGATAATAGATCTTCACGGGCAGAGTTGAAACAATTGAGGAAGCAAAAGCCTCAAAAAGATATCATTCAAATTGTATACAGGGGAAAGTCTAGTATAGATTTAAAAACATTCAAAAACATTGATAAACAAATAATGACATTTAAAGAAGTGGCTATCAAATAGCTAACAAGGTTAGGAATTAATGATATAATTTTAGAACAATAGGTATCAAAGTAGTGTACCAATTCATCAATCAATCAACCAAAATATGTGATTTCAGACAAAAAAACAGAATATCCTAAATTTGAAACTAGTATTGGATAATATTTAGCCAATTCTTGTTTTCATTTACTTTGGGCCAAATTACTTGAGTATATATATATATATATATATATATAGTCAAGAAAACTGTAAATCTTCGTTATTGATTATATAGTTTAAATCATTACTCCACAATTGAAAAAATATTCAATAACATTACACAAGTCCTCACTAAAATTGTCATGATATTATTTGAGTCATTTTGAATCCTTCAGTGCCCTTAGATTCATATTGAACTTTCACAATCTCTTTTTTGGCAAAATTCTTGAGAATCAATGATTCCTTACACATGTTTCCACTATCCCAAATCACAATGCTTAGTAAAGATAGTATTCTTACTTGTTTCCTCTTTATATTTGGAATGCTACTCTCTATTCGTGTTAGGAACTCCATGACACATGTTGGGTCCCAAAACCATAGGCTCTCTCCTTTAGCACCATGACCAAGATTGAGACAAGGGAAACAAGGTATCTCAAGAAGGGAGAGTGTGATTTTTGTCCAACACATAGGATTAGGGTAGATCTTCTTCTTCTTCAAGCTCTATAAAACCTAGGAGGTATTTTGTTGCAATCGAGCATTGAGTGCAGATGCAATTGGTATCAACCAAAAAGAATTTTAGTCTATTTCTTCCAATTTTGGTGTGTGGTGGTCTTTTTTGGCATCTCCTATCTTTGGGAACACTTCATATAATTAGATTTGCAAGAATTTAGTTTCTACCAAGTTGCAGATTCAACAAACAACATGTTGATTTTACAAAAACAATTATTTTTGGAGATCTTAGAGGTGTGTTCTTGAAAGAATTTCTCCAAATGTGCAAAAAGAATCTCGAAGACATATCCTTCAATGTCATTTGAGAAATTTTAATGCCAAAATTTTGTGTTGACAATTTATGGAAACTTTAAAATTTTGAAATCCTTGAAAGCTAGAGATAAATCCTTCTGCAAGGGACCTTGATATGTCATTCCAAGCATACTCACCAATTTTTGGGCAAAATAGAGAACTTTAAGGCTTTTGCCCATCGACACCTGATTCTGTACATCTTGATTGTAAAACTTCTAGTTTAAACTATGTAGCTTTTTTTAACATCGACGTTTTAGATCACACTCCATGATCCATCATTAGGATGGGAAAGAGAATGAAATGAATTGAACTGTAGATCAAGTTCTATAAAAAGAGGAGTATACATAGGTTACAAGATAAGAGATACTCAAATAGTAAAGAGAACAAGATAGTAAGGTAAAAATCATAGTTAAAAGAGGATGAGGTTAGGAAATGAAAGAGAGGAGGGAAGTGAAAAACCACCCAATTAAATATCACTCCATAAAATTAAAAAACTCTAATAAAAACCACTCCATAAGATAGAATGAACCATAAATAGTGTAAAGCAAGAAAAACTAAATAGAAATGACACCTCAAATAAGAAGGACAACATAAGGTAATAAAGAAGTAATAGAATAAAATAACACTTAAAGTAAAGAAAGGTGAATATGAGATATCTCATATTCACCTTTCTTTACTTTAAGTGTTATTTTATTCTATTACTTCTTTATTACCTTATGTTGTCCTTCTTATTTGAGGTGTCATTTCTATTTAGTTTTTCTTGCTTTACACTATTTATGGTTCATTCTATCTTATGGAGTGGTTTTTATTAGAGTTTTTTAATTTTATGGAGTGATATTTAATTAGGTGGTTTTTCACTTCCCTCCTCTCTTTCATTTCCTAACCACATCCTCTTTTAACTATGATTTTTACCTTACTATCTTGTTCTCTTTACTATTAGAGTATCTCTTATCTTGTAACCTATGTATACTCCTCTTTTTATAGAACTTGATCTGCATTTCAATTCATTTCATTCTCTTTCTCATCCTGAAGATGGATCATGGAGTGTGATCCGAGACGTCGGTGTTAAAAAAAGCTACACAGTTTAAACTAGAAGTTTTACAATCATATCATGGACTGTGGAAATATCATGTCTTCTATTTGTACATCTTGTCAAATTTTTGGAAGTGCCAATTTTGAGAGGCATCTTCAATGAACATTAATGACACTGTATGGTAAATAAGAAGTTTTCATGTTGTTATCTTGAAAGTCTTTATTGGGATATACACATTTAAAGGAGCTTCTTATTTAAGAGTAGATGCCTCTTGTAGAGGTGAATTTAATATATTAAACAACAACTAGTAAATGTAGATTTCATAAGATAATCATAAAATATTCCAATTGCCAAACATGGGATGTGAAGTATTGTTTTAAATAGAAATTAGAAGAAAATAAAAATGTAAAATAAGGCACCTAAAGTAGGAAAGGAAGATATGCCATCCAAAGAGGCATGAAATTAGTTTTTTATTATAGATGATGAAGAACAAAAGGAGGGTGTTGAGGATGGGAAAATGACTCTTTGAGGCACATTAATATACTCTGAAGTGTTCATAAAAAGAGAGAGTGGGATGCCTCAGAAGGAGGTATTGGTGGTTGAAATAAGAAGAGAAGTTCGCCACGTAACAACAAATTGAATTATTGGCAGAGTTGGAAAAAAATAAGAAAATACAGAGACATTAAGGAGATTATTGGAGAAGGAAATCTCAGCCCATGGGAAGGGTGTAGAGGTTAGAAGGAGTGACTGTTTACAGAAGAATCCATGAAGGCTATGTGTGTAGATTTATGAGAGAGGCCATTGAAGGCCATGAATGTGGATGTAATTTTAATTTGTTGTAGATTTGTTCCTGAAGTAGAACAATATAATTTGTTTGTTGAGTTAAATAAATCAATGAGATATACTAGTTTGTATTTTATGTTTTGTGTAATGTTGTGGATTAGGCTATAAGATTGGGCTCCCTAGCAAGGTACCTTGATCTTGTCTTCACCAAGTGGTATTAGAGTAGGTTGATCTCGAGTGTGTAGAGTATGCACTGGGACCTATAGGTGAAGAGTGGCGAAGAGTGAATACATTGAAGCCACGAGAGAGAATTGAAGTTGTGAAAAATATATGCTAGTTGTCTTCCAGCAGAGATAACGTTGGGTAGAAGGTGTATAGACTTCTTCTACTAAGAGAAAGTGGGTAGAATAGGTCTTGGAGAGGTGCATCTTCGAGAATCTTGTTGGGTAAAGGATAGTTGTGAGAGTTTTTTTGTAGGGAGGACCTATAATTGTAGAGAGTGTTGGCTCTAAAGTGCTTGTGTGTGCAGATTGAGAGTGTGCCACAATTGTTTGAAAAAATGTCTTGGAGACAATGAGAGTGTTTGATGATGAAGAAGGTATTTTTGAATCCATAGAAAGAGAAGCAAAAACCCATCTAAAGGAGTAATTTGTTTTGAATTGTTTGCAAGTCAGGTGGAAAATGTTGCAAGGTGACAATGGAAAGTAGTAGCATCGATAAATTTGGTTGCATTAGAAATGATTGAGAAGTTAAATTTAAAGAGGATGAAACATGTTCCTATCCCATATTGTATTTTTTGGTTACAAGGAGGTCATCAAATTTGGGTAAGTGAACAAAGTATTGTTAATTTTTACATTGGAAGATATAAGGATGATATTTTATGTGACATAGTACCCATGGATGTATGTCATGTTTTATTGGGTCAACCTTAGCTTTGGGATAGAGAAGTTGTACATAATGGTAGATAGAACACATATAGCATAGTCAAGGATGGGAAGGAATATGTTTTAAATCCATTGCAGGATAAAGAAGAAAGAAGTGGTAAAGAAATGTAGCAGTATGCCCTAATGAATTGATGAAGGGGGTAAATCATAAAACACACAACAACAGAAATTGTACATAGAAAATAAAAATTTATTTATTGATTTGGACAACTTATTACATTATAGAAGCTCAAATACAATAAGAGCAATCAACCCTCCATAGGCTGGAACACATTACAACTTCCTCTTCTTAGACTCTAGAATGATCTGCCTTCTGTAACCCCAAATCAACTAGGGTTTCTATTTTCCCACTTATTCTTGACTCTACACTTCCCCCCTAACTCTACTACTACCCATGGTTCCCAAAAATGGTTATTAATAGCCTATTTGGCGGCCAACAACCTAATTTCCAAATTTGCTTCTCCCTCCAAAAATAGGTCAACTTTTGGGAGCCATAACTTTTTATCTAGGTGTCTGATTGACAAATTGTTTTATGCATTGAAAAGCTCACAGAGTGCTCTACGTGCTAAGAACCCGCTCCACCGGTTTCAGTCATTTTCAAGCTCGTATGGGGCCATTTGGTGCCTCAAACCTAAGTTTGAATAATTTTTAGGCATTTTTTAGGAAACAAAAACTTTAATATCTTTTAGATCGCAAATGATCTTTGTGAGATTCCTTCGTCAAAGGTCTTATTTTTCAGTTATGAAACTTCCTGTAAAATTTCACTTCATTCTATGCCCAAATGCAAACTTTTTAAAAATAGTAGGTTGCTATTTTTAGAAGTTTGAAAAAATTGAAAGTTCTACATCATTATTCAAGTGATTATGCAACCAGAACCACAAATTTTGAAAAGAAATGGAAAGAACATCAACAATTTTGAAACACATCTTTTTTTGGGTGATGCAAGATTGCCCTTACACCACGGGATGCTCCTGCATCATGAATGTTTGAAAGAAGAGAGAAAGATTGAAGTTACAATTGTTGAGAAAGAGAAAGAGGAAAATATACCAATGGCTGAAAATCCTTAGAATGATGAAGAAAAAAGAAAAGATTGCAGTAGATAAGAAGAATGAAAAAGAATATGTGGAAATACTTGTGCAAAAGGATCAAAAGGAAAGAGAAGAGATTGAAATAGAGGTTGCAAAGGATGAGAAGAAGTGTTGCAGCCCTTTGATAGTTGGGGCATGGAAGGAGAAACATGTGGGAACAACCCATATAGTCCCAAAAGAAAGAAAACTAGAAAGGAAAAGAAGCAAGGAGATAAAAGAATGGAAGAAGAAATATTTTCCAGCTACAGCATGTCCTTTTGAAGGTAGGGAAGAGGTAAAACATGAAGTTTGTAGAAGAATTTGATCCATTGAAAGATATGGAAAAATTGAAAAGTTTGGGACAACAATGTTAAGAAGAGGCAACTCGTGAAGAATTGAGAAGAGTGGAGGTAAGAATAACTGTATAAGAGATTACAGTAGCATGCCATGAGGAAGGCATGGAAAAAAAAGAGTGAGAAAGAAGAGGAAATTGCAGCAGAGGTTGTTGAGGATGAAGAGGAAAAGGAAGTGAGTAGCACTAGTAGAATTTGGTAAATAAATGACTACGTGGCTAAAAAGTTTAGTCACGACAACTAAAAATGACTAAATTCTACTATTTTTTTTGCAACACAACTATAAATGACTAATTGTAAGAGTTGGCTAGATAGGAGCCACGCAAGATCTAGGACTTCATGAAAGCACAAGAGAGACAATATGAAATAATAATAATGTATTCTATCAATGAATGCTCTATGATACAATGTACATGAAGAGCCTTGCTTATAAAGACAAGGATGAGAGCTAAGATGTTATAGTCATGTGACAAGTGTCTTAATCCTATGACATGTGACAACTATATCACATGTGGATGATAAGACAACTATTAGACAACTATCAACAACTAGCTACAATTAGACACAACTAGGAACAAATAGAAACATCTAGAAGACTCACTAAATCAACTTAACATATGAATTATGTGCGAGAATATTATTTAACTAATAAATAGTTAAATAATATGAATTATCCTCACACAAGGGAAATTAGATAGGAAATATCCTTATTCACACTAACACCTCCCCTTAAGTGCAACTTAGGGAGTAGCTGAGAAAATGAAAAGATAGATGGATGATGGGTCCTAACTACAAGGCCATGGTAGGTACCCATTTACAAACAAGTCTCAAGTTGAGTAAAAGAGAAAAGCTCATGGGAAAAAACTCCTCTCCAAAAGTGAGAATGCATACAAACATGTACAAGTGATGGAATGATGGAAGAATCAAGAGCCCCCAAATACAACATTCATCACAAATATACAATGAATAGCCCCCCCCCTATAAGAGGGAAAGTGTGAGACAAGATGTCCCCCCCATAATGAAGAAGCTATAGTACCAATGGTGAATGCTAGAAGAAGAAGACCAAAGATGATCTAAAGATTACAAAGAACATGTCTTCCCTTGGAAAGAAACCTATCCACTAATGCATGAAGAAACTCCAACTACGAACCAAGAGATGAGGAATGAAGTCTCATGAAGTATGTGTTATGTTTGGCATCTTTGTTGTCTTGTCATTGATGTCAAAATAGTGCATTTTCATGGTTGACAAGTGCTCAGGGTGTCAAGGTATGGTTGATCTCATGGGTACTCTGTTTAGAACTCAAATTATGATGACAATGCAGTGCTTTGTCATTGGGATTCATGAGCATTATGTGTGAGAACAAGATGTATGATGTTGGGATCAGAATGTAAGCTCTTCATGTGGTTGTTGAGATTAGGATGTATACCTTTCATATGGTGTGGTGTCTTCAAGGTGTGGTTCCTTCAAAGATGTTATCTTGTCATTCATATCTATCATATCTTGTTTTTGTACATAACATATTCATATGCTTCCATATGCCCTCAAGATATTGTATGCAGGAAGTCGTATGTCATGTGGTTTACCTTGAGTCTCCTACAACAATAAGATGTTGATACTCTTGTTAATGTTCACTCTGATTAGTTTATTGGGATGATCATTTTGATTTGTCAAAAGTATGTCAAGTATCACTTATGTCATGATGTATAATGTGTTTGGTCTACATTAGAATGAAGAGATTGCATAGATCTTTATGGTTTTGGTAATGCAAAGATACCTAGTTTTTGAGAAATGTCATGGAGAAATTTCTCTTGAGGTTTCTTTGTTCACCTAAACTCTAGTTGAATATTGAAACCTTAATAATTACCTAATGCATATCATATAAATCTTTCAATGCATCTCTTTGTAACCCTGAGTTCCCCGTCACTTACTTTATGTCTAATTCTGCATTGACATGTTGATCCGGTGACATGTAACTTAAGTTACTATTGATGCTCAGAATTGCGCTATTTCCAACACCAACATGGGAAACTCTGAAACGTGGGAATGCTTTTCAGAGTGACCTCCAAATTTTAAAGAAGCCGGCTCTTCTTTATCTTAAAATGTGTTTGGGAAAAAGGATAAAATGAAACAGAATCACAAATGCAACTAACAAGGAAGCTAAAACTATGGCGATGCACCTGAATGTGATTTTGTATCTCAACACTTAAGTACAGTGAAACTATTTTAAGATTCAGTCACATTAAAGAGCAAAATTGCATGATCAATGTAATAGATTAAACAAATAGAATCAAAGACTCACAAACCAGAATGCTTTATAATAACACAGAAAATATCAGCAAGGGCACAAAACTCTGTCTTTATTAATGTTCAAGTTACATAAAAGGCACAGAATCATGCACAGTTATACCAACTTTCTGAATTAAGAAACAGAACAAAGGCAAATGATATTACTGGCCACTACAAAAGATCCTCAAACTTCTCCAACAATCTGTGTTGCAGAAAATCTCTATCTCCAATATTGTATATATATGGCACGGTGATCTGAACCTGTACTTATAGTATGCAACCGGCCCAAAGATCACCTGCATGATCAAAAATCTCAACGGCCTAATCGAACTGGCAATTAACTGAAGGTATCTGACAGAGGATCTCCTTCGAATCGAAAATGGTTAGCCACTCTGCAAATTCATTGGCTGCAACAGATACATGTAACCCCACATACTTGAATCGGAGAGAGACGCGTGGCAGCTTTCTGATAGTCTTTGCGACTATAAACCCTTGAAATGGCTGGCACTCATACGCGCCTCTTTCCTGAAACTCCTTCATCTTTCTAGATCAATTAGAAACAAACACCTGGCATCCTCTGCGTTACTTACTTAAGAAACTGCTTCTTCCTTAGGAAATACCGAAATCTAACACTTAGCAGCGTCCGCAGCCCTTGCAAAAACACATGGCATTTTCTGCTTTATTCTGAGTCTTTACTGTGGCTTATACTAAGAGTGCTCAGGCTCTACCACCTGTCACGGTCCGCTGAACTTTGAAACTCAAGAAATATTAAAATTGGGAACCACCATACTTCTGTGCCTGAGCAACTTCAAAAAGAAAAGGGATAGATGGCGCCTTCTGCTTACACAAGAGACTGTGGACATGGCGGCTTCCGCCGCTCTTGAGAAACTTTAGAAACTTTAACAAAACCTCCGCGGACGTTGCCACTTGGCGCTCTCTGCACAACTCCAAGAAACTTAATAGAAACATTACGGACTTATAAGGATCATGCGGATGGTGACAGATGGCACACTCTGCTAAAGTTACAGGAATACTAGCGGGGCCCTCCATACAGTCTTTTACTTAGCAATGAAAACAAAAGGATCCTGCGGAAGATGACACTTGGAGCTTTCAGCTATAACTTTATGGGACACGCGGCACCTTCCGTGAAACTTCAGGAAACTTTAGTAACACCCTCCGCTTCTGCCACTTGGCACCTTCTGCGCTCACCAAAACTCTAAAAAGGGGCCCGCTTCATTATAAGAAACACTCAATAGGAACATTTGAAACTTTGATGAAACTTGAAAAGGGTGCCGACACCTGGCGGCTTCCGCCTTACTGCAAAAAGATACATGGCATTTTCCGCTGCTACTCTGAGAAACTTTATAAAGTATCACGGCTGCTGACACGTGGTGGTTTCCGCTGCACCAGGAGAAACATAAAAGGGGGCCCGCCAGACTTACTTTACAAAAGGGCTTTGAAACTTATAAAGCGGATCCTCGGATGCCGACACTTGATGACTTCCGCAGGATTCAAAAGGAACGTGTGGCTTCATCCGCGGAACCTTTAGCAACTGTATAATATATCTCGGGTACTGACACTTGGCAACTTCCGCTGAACTCTGGGACTTAGCAAAATTTTCAAAAATGAAAAACCCTCGCGCCCGCGCTGTGTGTCAAAACCATTGCTGCAAAACTGAAGCACTCCGAAACAAAACTGGACCTGCATTGCTGAAACTCAAAATAAAAAATGTAGAGTATTTTACTCTACAGTTCATGGAGACCCCGAGGAATTTTGAGTCTGCTCAAAAAGAATCCCAAAAAATGTATCTATACAGCAAAACCTACAAATTCTATAAAGCTGTCTGATATATAGACCACTCAGCATCAGATAAACCTTGTTTATTCTGCAAGTCCTGGAAAGCCAAATCTAGGTTGATTATGTCTTTATGTGAAAAGCTTTGCAAAACATGAACCGCTGCTTTCAACTGGAAATCAAGCTGGGCCATAGGAATCAAAACAGCTTCCATTTCTGATACCAATGAGGCATCTGTTAGGCCCTAGAAAACTGATTGATCATTCTGTCTGGCTAGCAACAGAGGCTTGATCTCATCAACCATTAGGACTGTGTTGCTATCAGGAAAAGGAGAAGGAAGGCCCAACTGCACCAAGTCTTCTATATGTTTCTTCATATCCTTTACTCCCTCCTTTACCACATCCAGGAGCTCCTGGCATGTAATTGTAGCAGAATTACAACTCAGAACCTCGTTCACCCTTTTGGCAGCAATCATTCTGTCATTGATCCCTGCTGCCGACAAAGTTTCATCAGATGTGTCATAAAGTTTTCCTAGCAGCAATTGAGAATCAGAAACTCTCATGGACACAATGGACAGAGTGGCCTGAACTGAGGTCTCCACCTTTTCACATAGTTGCTGAGCATGTAGCAGGAAGGTTAAAGAGGGTCTGAGCTGGATCATCTCCTTAGAGATTCTTGCCCATACAGATGCATATAACTCCTTGACCAAATTTAACACTCCCGCATTTTGTGGCCTATTTGCCAACTCCAGGGTCAATTGCTTGGCTGTTTGTTGCTCGGCCTGTAGTTGAGCCTGAATAGCAGCAACATTATTTTATTCCTTCAAAAGTTGTTGTTGCAACTGTGTGGCCTGTTGAGAAGAATCTTGATGCCTCTTTTGTAATGTGGCCTTTTCCTGCTTCAAGGTAGACATAATAGACTTCACCTGGGTCAGCTCTTCCTTTAATGAAGCATTTTGGCTCTGTGTAGCCTGATGGATCTGACATGAAATAGTATTTTGCAACTGTTTATTAAGATCCTCAATCTCATCATTCTTTGATTTGACCTCAGTAGCCAGAGCCTCACTATGTGTCTTTTCCTGAGTCAGACTAGCCTCCAACTTCTGCAACTTCCTGGATAACTTCAGATAATCAGTGGCTACAGCAGAAGTGGTTTCATTTAGCAGCTCGACCCTATCTTGTGGCCTGAAGAGTGACATATCCATTGCCACTGCACTCATTGTAAAATCTTGGGGCTGCATCTACTCATTTGGTTTTGCTACATTTGGTGACAAATGGGTCACAGTTAGCTGTTGCTGAATTGGGTCAAATAGTGACCTCATATGTGGGACAGCCTGAGCTTTATTATCCTTCTTTCTCTTCTTATCCATCCGGGCCTCCCTAGCCTTCTTGGCAGTGTCTGCTTGAGCTTGGAAGGTAGGGGGAGAGGCAATGTACCCACCCGCAAAAGGATGACCTTGTGGCAGGCCATAAGGAATAGCCAAATGTTGGCTAGGAGGAATATGAGGAGGTACCCTCCTAGGAAAAGTGGGGGAAAAAGGAGGTAATGAAGTGGCCTGCAATGACATGGCCTGTGTAGTGACAGGTGGGGAAAATTGAGAAATTGGCACAGCAGAGGTGGCAGGGAATAATACTTGGCCAACTGGGATTGCCACCCCTATTGATGAAGAAACAGATGGAGAAGAAGAGGGAGAAGAAGCACATACCTGAGGGGCAACTGAGACACTTGGTGGTGTCTGCGATAAAGGCTCTACCTCCTCATCTGAATCAGGCTGAAGTTTCAGCCTCTTATGTTTCCTTGGCCTCTCTTCTGCTTGCTCTGTTTCTTTCTCCTCAACATTTACCACTGTTACCAGTGGTATTTGCACAAAA
Source organism: Cunninghamia lanceolata (assembly GCA_027924645.1). NCBI lineage: Eukaryota > Viridiplantae > Streptophyta > Pinopsida > Cupressales > Cupressaceae > Cunninghamia > Cunninghamia lanceolata. The sequence continues at coordinate 6,158,387 of BSBN01000155.1, forward strand.
CCAGAAGCCCCACTTACTGAAACTAATGGGGTCCCTCTAGGTGGTGATGACACCACAGTCTTTTGCTTCTCTATAGTTCTAAGGGATTGGGGCCAGGTAGTTACTACAGTTGCAGATGATGTTTGTCCTGGGACCTGCACTGGGTGGGTGGATTCAGGTTCCTCTTTAGCTTCTTCACCCTTTTTTTTTATTTTGCTTGTATCAGGGCTAGAGACAGGGGAAGGATGCCATTCGTCCCAAATAGATTCCCACTTCTCATCTGTATCTACTTGCCAAAAGAATGGGTTATTTCATAAATTTCTTGCCTATATTTCCAATAGGCTTCTATCTTCTTAGACTTCCATTCCCTATCTCTCAATAAATTCTTCTTTAATCCAGCACCCATTTTGAGTTTAGGGTCATAGGCCTTCTCCTTTTTGTAAAACACCTCCCATGGTCTGGGTCCCTCAAAAGGCAAGTCTGACAGCTCTGCATATAGATCTGGGGTGTCTTCCTTAGGGTTTCTTCTGTCATCCCAGAAAGGACGGCCCTTGTGCACAATGTTGGCACCAATCTTATTATTCCTGACCCACGAGGCAACGAAACTGGCAGGGTCATATCTCCATTTGTCTTCGACTAAAAGCAAACCCAAGACAGCTAACTTTCTCAGCAATAAATGCTCTGCATCCCTGACCAATAGGGTCATGTTCTTCTTCACCCAGGGGAGATCATACATCTTTTTCTTCTTCTTCCCAGCCCCATACTCATTATCAACCACAGACACCTACCAGGTGACCTCTAAAAAGGCTAGCCTAGGAGTCAAAACCTTAGGTAGTAACATTGGTTCCCCATTAAACCCATGGACCCTGATAATAGTGTGGTGAGACCCAAAGAAATAATTGCAGGGAATGGGGGAATTTGCCATAAGGCCTCTGACACTCAAAGTCAATCTATTCTCAACGGCTCTGGGCTTAGGTGAATAAAAGATGGGGCGACAAAAAGTTCCCAAAACTCATAAGGGTCAGATGATTCAGACAAAACATGAGTCCATGCAGACACAGGGATGGTTCTGTTTGGATCAAAACTTGGGTCATACATGTCTAAATGCATATACTGGGAAAAGAAGGCATAATTTTGATATAACATAAGGTGGAACAGATAGGAGGAATACCTGAAAACCCCTATTGATTTGAAATTAGCGAGTTGTTCAGCCATGGAGTAGGCAATCTACTCAGAGAAATCTAGCCGAAACTCCTAGGACCTATCAACAGTCTTCATTCTGAAAAGAATGGCCAACTGCCAATCATAAACAGTTATATCTTCCTTCAATCTGAAGATAAAAGCTATCATAGATAGCGCCTCCTGGCTGGCTTGTGTAAATTGTGCCCTTCCTGTGGGTAACGTTGGTATTTGGGTATTGTCGTCTCCCAACTGCATCTCTGCATTCAAACCTCAATTGAAACTTGACATTTACCCACGTCTTCTGCATTTTGGCAACTGTGGGAAATGTGGCTGTGCTGTCATAGTGTAGGGCCAACATGTCCCTGATGGCCTTTGGCGTTATTTGCACCATGAAGGGTCCCTTTTGAATGGTGCTTGAAGTGCATGAAACAATTCAGCGCATACCTCAATCAGGTCCGAGCATAAATGCACGCTCGGGACAATGAATTTCACCAATTGAGAGGTCCAAATTCGCATGCTGAATGTTTCAAATTGTTTAGCTTTGGCCTTCAAGAGGCATCTTTGGTGTGCTCCTTCTCGTAGAGCTTTGCAAGAATTTTGTAGGGCCGGTTCCACAATACCATCTGCAAAATCTAGAACCTTTGCTGGGTCAACTGCATTACCAACCTCAAGAACCCTAGTCCTTGGATAGGTCCTCAATGGTTGTGAAGGTGCCGAAGCGTATGATTTACTGGCAAGGAGACTGTCAACAGACTCGTAAATCCCAAGCCCCTGTTGAGAAGACTATGCTTCCGCCATCTCTGTGCTTGCTGGAAATTGTATAACTTTCAAAAGCTGTTGGACTTGCTGTGAATGAGTATGAAAGCTTGTAACAAGGACAAAAACTTTGCAACAGGGAAGACACACTTAGGAAGCAGTTTTTTGCAATGAAAAGCAGCAACAGGGAAAACACTTAGTAGAAGTAGCAGCAAATGAAACTTGGTTTAAGCCTTAACTCATGCTGTTGGGATATCTTAATGATGCATCAAGTGTCATAAATGGCATTTAAAATGGAAACTGTTATAAAATCTCAAGCGATCTAAGTGGGACAGAGTGTCAGACACGTCATAAAAAGCGGCTGCGCTAGGTACCTTTTAGGAATTTTGGGGATTTGGGAGTTTCAATGAATGCAAAAGTTTCGAGACTTTTAAGAATCTTATGCCATGGCCACGTGTTTATAAAACACTTATTCAAACAAAAAGCGGGAAAAAACAAAGCGGGAAAACAAAGCAACGACAAAAGAAACTATCTAACTATAATACACAGGAAGGCGATGCCTAATTGAAATGCTTCAAGTAGATCCCATTGACAGGAATCTCCTCAGGCTCACCCTCCATTGTTTCAAGCTCGAAAGAATTCTGCTGTTTACAGGAATGAATCTTATAGGGGCCAGTCCATAATGATTCAAATTTACTATGTCGACCCGGCTTGGCAGCTCTCTCATCCCATTTCAGAACAATTGATCCAACTTCAAAATGAGGGTTTGAAGTTTTCCTATCAAAATAGTCTTTTATTATTTTCTGATGTTTCAATAATGATTCATGTGCTGAATCCCTTTTTTCTTGAACCTCTAGGAGCTCAGCAAGCCTGACCTGCATGGGGCCATTTTCCTCAATCTCAATTTGTTTCAATAACTGGAGAGCCGGAATCTCCAAACTCAGGGGCAGCACGGCAGGTTTACCATAGACTAATTCATAGGGGGACATTTTTGTCACTTGCTTTGGTGTAATTATGTCTGCCCACAGTGCTATATTAAGCAATTTATGCCATTCTTTGTGATGGTCAACCCCAATTCTTTTAATAAGTCTGATCAGATTCTTATTAGTTGATTCTGCTAAACCATTACCCTGAGGATAATAATTTGAAGAGGTCTTCAAGTAGATTCCATACTTTAGTGCAAAATTAGATATCTTTGCCCCCAAAAATGCCTTAGCATTATCTAAAATTACAGTGCGAGGAGGCCCAAAGCGAGTAGTGATACTTTCCAGAAAATCTAGAATCACTTTCTCTGTTGCTTCTTTTAGTGGGATTGCCTCACTCCATCTGGTAAAATAATCTGTGGCAGTTAGGATCCATTTGTGCCCCATACTTGATACTGGATTGATCATTCCAATGAAGTCTAGACTCCATTGGGCAAATGGTTCATCAACAATTATAGGACTAAGGGGCATCGCTGCATTCCTTCTCTTCCCTACATAGTACTGGCAAGATTGGCATTCTTTAACCAATTGATAACAGTCTGCAAATAAAGTGGGCCAGAAGTAACCTGCCTGACTTATCTTTATAGCTGTGGTTCTTGCAGAAAAATGTCCACCTGACACTCCATGGTGCATCTCATGTAGTATTCTTTGGGCTTCATCCTTTTCTATGCATCTTAAAAGTATGCCATCAGTGTTTCTTCTGAAAAGAACTTGGTCAATTAAAACAAAATGAATTCCCTGTTGCCTATAGTACCTCTTCTTGTCCTGAGAGAGCTCCTTTGGGAAAATTCCATGTTTCATAAACTGAATCCTATTTGTGACCCAAGAATTCTGATCAACCTCTTGTATCCTCAATACATTTTCTTCCTCTGTTTCTTCAATTATCATTTTTTCCATATCTTGAACCATATACTGGCACAAACCCTTGCCTCTGACAAGTTTAGTTGGTCTGACCTCCACATCATATTCAAGAATTTTTGTAATCCAGTTTGCTCTTTTCTCAGTGATTTCTGCTTCCATAATATATTCTCTGACACTTGGATGCGCCACTAGTATCAGAATCTTATTACTTGTGACCATGTGTCTGAATTTCTTGAGGGCTTTTACCATAGCATATGCATGTTTCTCTACAAAGTTATACCTGGCTTCATACTCTCTAAGAGTCCTTGAGAAAAAGGCTATAGGATGCTCTCCCTCTTGTTGGTTATCTTTCTGTGTTAAGACAGTAGCAACACTAAATTCTCCTCCATAAACATACATTATAAAAGACTTAGAGAAGTCAGGGTTCCTCAGTACTGGGGTTGTTGAAATTGCTTTCTTGACCTCTTCAAAAGCTTGTCTCCCTTCTGCAGTCCATTTGAAAACCAGGTCTTTCTTCAGTAGCAGTGTAATTGGTCTTATTAGGCCTACAAAGTCTGATATGAATCTACTGACAAAGTTAATCTTTCCTAAGAAGGACTGAACTGCTTTCTTATTTACAGGCAGAGACAGGTTCATTATAGCAGTGACTCTTTCTGGATCTATAGAGACTCCTTCTTTAGAAACTATATGCCCTAATAATTTACATTGAGGTACTGCAAAAATGCATTTATTAGGATTTAGAGATATTCCAAATTCTTGGCATTTCTTAAAAACTGCTTCTAAATGGTCAAAATGGTCCGCAGCATTTTTAGAGAAAACAGTGAGGTCATCTAGGTAGATTAGAATGATTTTATTGATAATATCTCCAAATGCTAAATCCATTGCTCTCTGAAATGTGGCTCTAACATTTGAAAGACCAAAAGGCATCTTTGCATAGGCGAATGTTCCCCATTTTGTGGTGAAAGCAGTCTTATGTTGATCTTCATCAGCCAACCAAATCTGGTTGTACCCAGAGAAACCATCTAGTAGAGAAAATCTCTCTGATCCAGCCACAGTCTATAAAATTTGTTCCACAGAGGGCAAGGGGTAATGATCCTTTAAGGAAGCCCTATTTAGGTCCCTAAAATCCACACAGAGCCTTATGTCTCCATTCTTTTTCCTGACTGGTACTAAATTGGACACCCAAGTTGAGTGTTTGATTGGGAAAATGATCTTTGATTCTAATAGTTTCTGTAACTCATCCACCATCAGATGTTCGATCCTAGGGTTTACTAGCCTCTGCTTCTATCTAACTGGTTTAGATCCTTCCGTCAGCTCTATGGTGTGTTGAATGATACTTCTATCATAACCATGGAGATCTGCATAGGTCCAGGCTATGACCCTATCATATTTCTCACATAAATCAATTAATCTCTTTCTTTCCTGTTGAGTGGCAGAATTTCCAACTTTCAGTCTTCTTCCCTCACTAACCTGAATCTCAGAGTAGTCCTCTTTGTTTGCTTGGAATCTCTTCTTTCCTAGGCTAGCATCCTCAGGATCAAACAAGTTTTCCAGTGTAATCAGTCCCTTAGGGAGCTTGTTTGATTTCAGTTGAATGATCTGATCACCATATGCTTCTTCAATTTTTGGTTGTAACTGATCAGCAAATTCCCCTGACTGTTGCAAAAATGAGAGTACTTGAAAATCATTCTCAAAAACCTGCCAATTTTCATCATTGTCTGGGATGGTTGGTCTCATAATAACTTTGACTGACTCATTATTGACCATTAGATCAGTTATTGGATCAAACTGTGAACCAATCTGTGCCATTCTATCTGCCTTAGAATTTTGGGCTCTAGGGACTACCTCTATATTGAAGGCTTCAAAATTTTCTATCAAATCCCAAATTCTGTATCTATAAGATCTCATCCTTACATTTTTGGCTATTGCCTCCTCTCTTATTTGTTTCACCACTAGTTCTAAATCTCCTTTGACTATCATTTTCTTAACTCCTTTCTTTTTTGCCAATATAAGTCCATGCACTAAAGATTCATACTCAGCATCATTATTGGTACAGGCAAAATGGAAGCGAATGGCTCTCAAAATCTTTTCACCATTAGGGGCAGTAAGACAAATCCCTGCTCCAGCTCCATTTTTGCTTCTGGCCCATCAAAGTTTAAGGTCCAGATTCCTGAGTCATTTATAGATTCTTGGGTCTGGGAGGACTCTTTCCTTAAGACATTAGGGATCTCCTGATCTTCCTCAAATATAACATAAGTGCCCAACCCTGTTGAGTCATAGTTCCCAAAAGGATCACTCTGCATCATGGTTAACAACTGATTATCCTCCACTTGCTGATCATATTCAGTCAATCCCCTATTTCTTCAACAAAAACCCTTTCCTCTTTATTTAACATGGCATGGGCTGCTTCTAACTTTGGGGTTGGTTCATTAGTGATATGGTCCTTTGACAATGGTTCTGACAGTACCTTTATCTTAGTCCCATATTTGGTCCTTATGATGAGATGAGACCAATCAAGTGACATATAACCTCCTATCTTAGCTGTGAAATCTCTGGATAGGCATAAGTTAAAAATAGGAGGAATATCTATGACTACAACATCTTGATTAACAATTATATTGGGACAAGTATATAGTTGTAGTGGAAGTTGTTTAATTTTCCCTATTGTTTGTACAGACTTCCCATCTAACTGCATAACTCCTTTTGCAAGTGGTTCATATTTTATCTTCAAAGCATCTGCTATTTGCTTTGGCATCACTGTGGTACTAGCCCTAGAGTCTATCATTGCATTGTGTAATAGCTTCTTCCCAACTATCAAAGTCAAATAAAAGGGATCTGGCTTGGATTTACTTACCTCTGGTGCATTGTTCAGAAGTGCTATTGTCTGTAGAGAAACAGTGTCCCTGAGCTTTTCTTTATCAGTAGGTCCTCCTTTGGCAACAGTCTGTTTAGGCACATCTTGGCCCTGTAAAGCTTCTTGCAACAGTGTTTTTTGCTCAGGGATAGCTAACATGTCCCATATTGACACATGTGCTGGAGTCCTCTTCAACTGATCCACCACATTCACAGGTCCTATTGCTTGTGCTCTGGGATAATAAGGGTATCTTGCTTTTTCTTGGAGTTGTCCAGAAACTACTTGATTCTGCACTGGATGAGGTATTTCTTGCCTAGTAACTGTATTTTGATGATCTTGAAATGGTGGAACTCCCATAATTTCATTATTTGTAACTCCAGGCTGTTCCATCATCCTCCTCTTGGCTCTAGTATAGTAATCTGATTGTACCAATGGCTTCTCAGAAGTTGAAACTTCATTCAAGAACACTAACTCTTCATCTTCAATCCAAGAGAAAAGAGCATGCTCAGGGGCTATTTCTTCCTCTTGCTATAAGGACATTCCTTGCATCTAAGCCACTAGAACTAAATTTTACATGCCAGGGGATTGATAGGGCTGAGTGTCAGAAGTATTTGCAAATTGTCCATACACTCTTCTTTGCTCTACTATCTTTTGTTGTAGATTACCCCTAGGACAATCTCTGGGCATGTGTGCATTATTACAAGGAAAACACCAGGCATTGGTGCCATCTACATAATTATTCTGCCCTGGGACAATCTCTCTGTTTGCATTGGGAGGAACAGTCTGCAAGGGTGTAGGGACTGCAACCAGTTGGTTTGACGGCTGAGGGCTATTTTGTCTTTGGGGGCCCTGATATTGGTTTGGCTGTGGAGGAGGTCTATTCCCCTGATAGCCTTGATATTGGGGTCTGGGATAAGGATTCTGTTGTCTCTTTAGGTTAATTATTTCATTTGAAAATGTTCTCAAGATGTTCTTGACATCATCCATCTCTGAAGACTGGGTAGGGGCAGCAACTTTAGCAGGTTGTTGGGGAAACGTATACATGGACATAGGTGGGGTTATGGGATTAGGAGCTTCTTGAGGCAATGGTAGGGTAATCTCTGGAAACATAGGCATAGGAGGCCTTGGGGGCAACTTTCCAGCATCTATCAAATTATTTTCGGCTCTGACTACATAGTCATAGGCTTCTAGCAGGGTCTGACCTCCAAGTGACTGAATCATTACTGCTATATCTAAATTGAGGGCTTTAAGATAAAATACTATGGCCATACCTGGTAATGGTCTTGCTGTAGCAGGAATCCTTTCCCAAGTCTTCTGAAATCTAGAATTGAAATCAGTCATTGCCTCTTGCGGTGCCCTTTTGATGGTGATCAGTTGTTGTAACAGAGAAGATTTATCACCCTTTTCTTTGAATCTTGCAAAGAAAGCGTCTCCAAGTTGATCCCATGTAGAAATTGAATTTGGGGTCAAAGATCTATACCAGTCCAGAGCCTTTCCCTTAAAAGAAGCTGCTAAGAGTCTTATAGCCACATTTTGCTGTGTGATCACATATATCACACAGACATTAGACACATCTTGTAGATGTTCTTCAGGTGTTTTAAAATCCTCCCCACTGAATTTGGGCAGAGCTTTCAGGGCATTTGCTGGAATAGGACCCCAAGTGGCTGGAGGTATTGGAAGAATCAGGGCACTGCCAGTATTCTAATTTGCATAATTCCTTGGGGCTACAGGTGCTCCCATGTTTGCACTTGAGGTTACTGTAAACTGATTGACCCTTCTTCTTGAATTATTTATCAATGGTGATAAAAGAATACCTGGGTTCACAGCTGATTGAGCTCTTGTCACAGGTCCACAGCTCTGACTCCTCGTGACTCTCTGGCTCATGCAATCTTGAAAGAAACTTCAAGAAATGGTCCCACCGGGCGTGCCAAAAACTGTTGATGCTCAGAATTGCACTATTTCCAACACCAACATGGGAAACTCTGAAACGTGGGAATGCTTTTCAAAGTGACCTCCAGATTTTAAAGAAGCTGGCTCTTCTTTATCTCAAAATATGTTTGGGAAAAAGGATAAAATGAAACAGAATCACAAATGCAACTAACAAGGAAGCTAAAACTATGGCGATGCACCTGAATGTGATTTTGTATCTCAACACTTAAGTACAGTGAAACTATTTTAAGATTCAGTCACATTAAAGAGCAAAATTGCATGATCAATGTAACAGATTAAACAAATAGAATCAAAGACTCACAAACCAGAATGCTTTATAATAACACAGAAAATATCAGCAAGGGCACAGAACTCTGTCTTTATTAATGTTCAAGTTACATAAAAGGCACAGAATCATGCACAGTTATACCAACTTTCTGAATCAAGAAACAGAACAAAGGCAAATGATATTACTGGCCACTACAAAAGATCCTCAAACTTCTCCAACAATCTGTGTTGCAGAAAATCTCTATCTCCAATATTGTATATATATGGCACAGTGATCTGAACCTGTACTTATAGTATGCAACTGGCCCAAAGATCGCCCGAATGATCAAAAATCTCAATGGCCTAACCGAACTGGCAGTTAACTGAAGGTATCTGACAGAGGATCTCCTTCGAATCAGAAACGGTTAGCCACTCTGCAAATTCATTGGCTACAACAGATACATGTAACCCCACATATTTGAATTAGAGAGAGACGCATGGCAGCTTTCTGATAGTCTTTGCAACTATAAACCCTTGAAACGGCTGGCACTCATACGCGCCTCTTTCCTGAAACTCCTTCATCTTTCCAGATCAATTAGAAACAAACACCTGGCATCCTCCGCGTGACTTACTTAAGAAACTTCTTCTTCCTCAGGAAATACCAGAATCTGACACTTGGCAACATCCGCGGCCCTTCCAAAAACACATGGCATTTTCTGCTTTATTCTGAGTCTTTACTGTGGCTTATACTAAGAGTGCTCAGGCTCTACCACCTGTCACAGTCCGCCGAACTTTGAAACTCAAGAAATATTAAAATTGGGACCCACCATACTTCTATGCCTGAGCAGCTTCAAAAAGAAAAGGGACAGATGGCGCCTTCCGCTTACACAAGAGACTGTGGACGTGGCGGCTTCTGCTGCTCTTGAGAAACTTTAGAAACTTTAACAAAACCTCCGCGGACGTTGCCACTTGGCGCTCTCCGTGCAACTCCAAGAAACTTAATAGAAACATTACGGACTTATAAGGATCACGCGGATGGTGACAGATGGCACACTCCGCTGAAGTTACAAGAATACTAGCGGGGCCCTCCATACAGTCTTTTACTTAGCGCTGAAAACAAAAGGATCCTGTGAAAGACGACACTTGGAGCTTTCCGCTGTAACTTTATGGGACACGCGGCACCTTCCGTGAAACTTTAGGAAACTTTAGTAACACCCTCCGCTTCTGCCACTTGGTGCCTTCCACGCTCACCAAAACTCTAAAAAGGGGCCTGCTTCATTATAAGAAACACTCAACAGGAACATTTGAAACTTTGACAAAACTTGAAAAGGGTGCCAACACCTGGCGGCTTTCACCTTACTGCAAAAAGATACATGGCATTTTCCACTGCTACTCTGAGAAACTTTATAAAGTATCACAGCTGTTGACACGTGGTGGTTTCCGCTGCACCGGGAGAAACGTAAAAGGGGGCCCTCCAGACTTACTTTACAAAAGGGCTTTGAAACTTATAAAATGGATCCTCGGATGCCGACACTTGGCGACTTCCGCAGGATTCAAAAGGAACGCGTGGCTTCATCCGCAGAACCTTCAGTAACTGTATAATATATCTCAGGTACTGACACTTGGCAACTTCCGCTGAACTCTGGGACTTAGTAAAATTTTCAAAAATGAAAAGCCCTCATGCCAGCGCTTTGTGCCCGCGCTATGTGTCAAAACCATTGCTGCAAAACTGAAGCACTCCGAAACAAAACTGGACCGGCACTGCTGAAACTCAAAATAAAAAATGTAGAGTATTTTACTCTACAGTTACATCTTGAGGGTACTGGCCCTATGAGGTGACCAGCCTCGACCTCCTAGGGATACTGAAGACAAAGGGTTATTAAAGTCATATGGGAACCAAAGTTCATCAAATGGATGTCATTTAAAGTGCTTTTTGAAGCCCAATAGACAATTCATTTCTCTAAATTTACGTGCTTTGTTCTATAAAAGGCATAAAAACTAATTTTTCTCTCTATTAGAGAGCAGAGGGCTAGAGAATTTTGTTATGAGATCTATACGATATCTTTTTGGATTTTGTTTGTTGTTCTAAGTTGATAAAGGGAATATTAACATATAAGAATTATCAAATATATGAAGAACATGATGAAGTTTAGTGTATTTGAAACTTGAAGATAAATTAGAGTATGAAGATTATACATAGTGCAAGAGACAAAATGCAGATGTTGATTCTTGGACAGAGGCAGACATTATAAATTGCAGAGATTCTAATGTGTAGGTGATTGATTGTCATGTGTATTAGAAGCTTGGTTCATCATATTATGGATGAAAATAATTTTGTCAAGTGAATACAAAATGAGAGACAAGTTTTTGTGAAGAAGTGAATCAGGGAAATCCCCTGAGTTGTTTTTGTTTTTGTATTCAAGGTGATTGTACAAGTCATTGAGACTTTCTTTTTTGCCAGTGAGGCATTCATCAGCCAGTGAGGCTATGTAATTGATGATTTCAATGATTAAGCCAATGAGGAAGTTTTGAGTGGTTTTTCATCACTATGAATGTTTTCCTCTCATGAAACCTATTGTGTTATTATCTCAATTTATGTGTGATTAATTTTTCCTTCATGTTTGAATACTCAAGATTTGATTTCTTCTTTTGATAAAGTTTATTGTCAAGTTTGATTCCCTCAATTTCCTTTTTCAAGTTTGATAAAAAGTAAATATCTTGTTTTAGATACAACACTGATTCACCCCCCCTCTCAGTGTTGATTAAACTCCAACAAGTCATATCAGAGCATAGGTTCCCTAGAGAAGCCTAATCATCTTGGGTATGTCCTATAAGTGGAGTACTAGTCATTGCAAGTCAAGAAGGTTTTCTAAATTCAAAGCACCTTTATTTTATGGGTCTAATTATGCTTTCTAAAAATTTAGGATGGAGTCATATTTAACTTCCTTGGGGTTGATGTTTGGGCTAATATAGAACTGAGTATAAAGCAACAAGTCCTCCCTCAACTACTGATCAGAATAAGGCCTATGACAATAATGCTAAGGCTAAAAATGCAATCTACTATGGTTTTTCCAATGAGAAACTTGTTAAAATTATGGATTGTATGTCAGCCAAAGCTATTTGGGATAAGTTGTCCAATATCTATTAGGGAGATGAAAAAATCAAAGAAAAGTTACAATCCTATAGAGCTAGGTTTGAAAGTCTCAAAATGAATGATGATGAAAAGGTGGCCGAGTATCTTCTCAGGGTTCAAGAGGTTGTTAATGCTATTAGAGGTTTGGATGATACCTTAGAAAAAAAGGCAGTTCTAACCAAGGTTTTAAGGAATCTAACTCCTAAATATGAGTCCAAGGTTTCTAAAGCAGAAGAGAGAGATTTGAGCAAAGTGACCTTTGATGAACTTCATGGTACCTTTACTGCCTTTGAGATGAGGGTTTGCAATGAAACTCCATCAAGTAAAGAAGCTATATTTAAATTAGTCAAAAAGCAGAAAGAGATAAAGTCTGATTCAGAAGAGGTAGATGATGATCAGGAATCTTCCTTTATCAGCAGATTGAAAAAGGGGCTAGCAGGAAAATATAAAGGTAAACTTCCTTTCAAATGTTTTGGTTGTTGAAGAATGTTGGAAATTAAGCCATCTCAACCTTGGTAATTCCTTGTATTATTTTCATTATATTTATTCATTTATTTCCTATGTTGTAAATTAATTGTAAATTCCATATTGTCATTTTGTGTGATGTGGCACGGCGATATGTCATCCTACATGGAAGATGACAACTTGTAATTTTGTCCTCACATGAGGCGATAGGCATCCCACTTTGTGGTAGGAATATTTTGTCATGTGTCAGCATCTTGGATGTTATGTAAGGGAATATTGACCATAATGGTCTTGGCAGATTCCTATGATGAGGTTATGACAGTTAAGAGTCAAAAATAGGAGATTCTATGATAGGTGAAGACATGTGTTGCAGAGCATCTTTGAAAAAGGCATCTTTGGGCAGCCCAAGGTGGATTATGACATGTTGTAAGAGAATATGTTATCTATAGCCTGTGTATGATAGATTCTCTTATAGATGTAAGTTGTAACTGCTATGACAGATTCTATGATGATCGTAATAGTCATAAAAGCATCTGTCATAGCCCATTTTAGAAATGGGTGACCTCTTTAGGATGGAGTCTATGGACAAGTGTTAGGAGCATCTTAGAATGTTGACCAAGTGTCCATAGGCATGTGTTTTGGGACATGAGACCAAGTTGAATGCCCATTCCAAGATAGAGGCAATTTTGCCTCGTATTTTCTATATAAATAGGTGCTTGGAGGAGAAAATGTATTAAAGGTTTGACAGGTACTGTTATGCTGCTAGTTTGTCTCTAGATACGAGTGTCAAAGACTCCTGAGAGCTTGCATTACAAGTGTGTTGTAAACATTCTTTGTTTTGATAATACATTGTGCAGGTTTTGGAGTGTGGAGTTTTTCACCCGATAAGGGTTTTCCCCACGTATATCTTGTGTCTCTCTTCTTCTATCTCACTTTCTCTATTATGTGTTTGCTGCAATATCTCATTTTAATGGTTTAATGTTGCTGCAATAGTTAGAATAAATTTAAATTTGTACTCTCCTCCCCTCTTTAGATTAGTGTAGGAAGCAATTTCTGCACACCTAGCTTCCTTTCAGTTGGTATCAGAGCCTGGCCAGTTTTTGGTTCTAACTATTGGGTAGAGGTTTTTTGAGCTAATCTTAGGTTGAGTGGGAGTCTTGTATAGAGTATTTTGTATCTTATTACAGTAAGGAGATGGAAACCACATCTAGAAGGTTAGATGTTGACAAATTCAATGGCACTAATTTCAAGTTGTGGAAATTGAAGATGGAGGACCTACTTGTTGAACGTGACCTATGGGAAATGGTATCTAGTGTAAAGCCTATAGAAATGAAACAAGCTAATTGGGACCTCAAAGATCAAAAGGCTAAGGGTCTCATAAGACTCCATTTAGTTGACTCTATCCTCTTGAATGTCCATGAGGAGAAGACAATGAAAGATCTTTGGAAGAAGTTGGGTGATGTTTATCAGGCCAAGTCCTTGGTAAACAAACTTTTTCTAAAAAAGAAGTTTTATCTGAAGATGGAAGATGGAGGATCTATTGCAGATCACATGAATTCTTTCAACATGATTGTTGTAGAGTTGACATCTGTGGGTGTGAAAATGGAGGAGGATCAATGCATGACCCTATTTTGTTCTTTGCCAAATTCATGGGATCATCTTGTCGTGGCTATCGAAAGCACCAATACCATCTTCAAGATGGAAGATGTGGTATCTTCACTGTTATCTAAAGAGATGTGGATAAAGTCTTCTGAGCTAGCCAAAGAGGCTCTTGCAGTTCACGGAAGACCCAAAGGAAAAAGGGTAGATCCAAATCCTATGGGAGATCTAAATCTCCTAGAAAGTCCAAGGCTCTTTGTTGGAACTATGGTAAAACTGGGCATTTCTGAAAGGAATGTAAAGAGGAGAAGAAAAAGAAGAAGAAAGCTCCTGATTCAGATTTTGACAAGTCACAAGTTGATGGTGATGCCTTCATCGCAGCCCTAGCCACCCATGAATCTGATGATGTGTGGTTGATTGATTTTGGTGCATCATTCTGCATGACCTCATATTGAGACTGGTTCATGAAGTATGAAGAGTTTGATGGTGGAAGAGTGTACATGGGTGATGACTCTCACCTAAAGATTGTTGGCTCTCAATCTAATTCCCTGATGGATGAGTGAAGGCGATCACTGGAGTTATGCACATTCCAGGCCTTGCACGAAACCTACTTTCTGTAAGTATGTTGAATGATGTAGGTGTGTAGGTTGTCTTTTAGAAGGATGGATGCAAGATGACTAGAGGATCTATGGTGCTTGCGAAGGTTACTTGGAGAGGTACTCTATTTTAGCTAGAGGCATGCGCTTCACAGTGTAATAGTTCTTGTGACTCAAAGAAATGAGCTGCAGTCACTTCAACCCCACCATTTGAACATGCAGTGAAGAAATCTATTGTAACCAGTTCTGATGTTGTGCACATGCCATGGAAGCTAAGGTTCCTACTAAAAAAACTATGTTATGGCACTTAAGATATGGCCACATTGGTGAGAAGGGTCTACATACCATGAAAAATAAAAACATCGTTGAGGAGTTAAATGATTGTAATCTTGAGTTTGACTTTTGTGAACATTACATTTATGGAAAGCAAAACCATGTTTAGTTTTACTCTAGTTCTCACAAGTCTTCTGGTGTATTAGATCTTATTCATTCTGATGTGTTTGGTCTTGTTAATGTTCCTTTAATTTCAAAATCTATATATTTTGTATCTTTCATAGATGATTACAATAGAAGATGGGTTTATTTTATCAGAAGCAAGACTGAAGTCTTTAGTTAGTTTAAGGAGTTTAAAGCCTTTGCTAAAAATTAGACTTGTAAAAAGGTTAACTATTTTAGAACTGACAACGGTAGTGAGTTTTGTTCAGTAGAGTTTGATAAGTTTTATAAGGAACAAGGGATTGAAAGGCATAAGACAACTCCATATGCCCCGTAGAAAAATGGAGTTGTAGAGAGGATGAATAGGACACTGATGGAGAAGGCTAAGAGTATGCTTAGTGGACCAAGCCTCAAACAAAAGTTTTGGGCTGAAGCTGTTGCCACTACTTGCTATCTAGTAAACAGATCTCCTACATTAGCTCTTGTTGGTAAGACACCTATGGAGGTGTGGTCTAGTAAGAAGTCTTTAGTTAGACATTTTTGTGTTTTTGGTTGTGAGGCATATGCACATGTGCCTAGGGAGAAACTGTCTAAACTGGAGAACAAGGCTATTAAATGCATTTTCATTGTCTATGGTGTCAGTGTGAAAGGATACAAGCCTTGGGATCTGGTGGCTGAAAAAGTGTTGTATACAAGAAGTATTCTCTTTAGACAGATAACAACTTCTTTTGTTGTTCTATAGCTAGAACTGATAGAAAAGATAGAGGATGTGATTTAGTTTCCTTCTACCCCTGAAAAGACTAATTAGACAAACCCTATGAGACCTGATGATGAGGAGAGCTCTAGCAGCTCTGAAAGCTGAAAAGAAGAAGCAAAACATCAACCTTAGCCATTGAGGAGGTCTACATGAACAAGAAAGCAAGCTAATAGGTTTGGTTATTCATTACTTGAATCTAGTTGTGCTTTTTCTTTACTTGCTAACACTGATGAACCTAGAACCATGTCAGAGGCTATGGGTATGAAAGATGCAGGTTCCTGGAAGGATGTCATGCAAGATGAGATGGATTCTTTAGAAAAGAATAAAACATGGGACTTCGTGCCTTTGCTTGATGGACAAAAACCCCTTAGATGCAAATGGGTGTTCAAGAAGAAATTTGGTGCAGATGGTAGTGTTGAAAAGCACAAGGCCAGATTGGTTATGAAGGGGTATTCACAAGTGGATAGAATTGATTATGGTGAAATTTTCTCTCCCATTGTAAAGATGACATCCATGTGATTTATGTTATCTCTTGTAGCTACTTATGACTTAGAGGTAGAACGGATGCATGTGAAGACAACTTTCCTTCATGGTGATTTGGAGGAAGAAATCTACATGTCACAGCCAGAGCATTACATAGTGAAAGGTAAAGAAAAGTTTGTTTACAAGATTAAGAAGTCTTTGTATGGTTTGAATTAGTCTCCTATGATGTGGTACTTCAAGTTTGATGCCTTTGTGTTGTCAATTGGATTTGTGAGATCAAAATCGGATCACTATGTGTATTATAAGTCTGATGGTGATCATATTCTCATTGTTGCATTATATGTTGATGATATGTTGTTCATTGAGAAGGGTAAGAATATGATTTTTGATTTTAAGTCCCATTTGGTAGCACAGTTTGAAATGAAAGATTTAGGGGTAGCCAAGTACATTCTAGGAATAGAAATCAGAAGAGATAGAACTAACAGAATACTTTGGTTAAGATAGAGTAAGTATGTGAAGACCGTGTTGGATAGGTTCAGCATGGTAGATTGTAGACCATTGTGTGTTCCTGTTTCATTGGGGACAAAGTTGTCTATTAATGATTGTCTAAAATCTCCTAGTGAGGTGGAGGACATTATCAGAGTACCTTATGCTAGTGTTGTTGGTAGTTTGATGTATGCCATGGTCTGCACAAGACCAAACATTGCCCAAGTAGTTGGAGTCCTTAGTCAATTAATCGCTAATCCTGGATAGGTTCATTGGGATGCAATTAAGTGAGTGTATAGATATTTGAGGGGTAATTTTGAGTATTCCATTTGTTATCATGGCAATGCTACAGAACCTTTAAATTCCATTTATATTCATGGATTTGTGGATTCTAATTGGGCAGGTGACATTGATAGCAGGAGATCCACAAGTGCATATGTGTTCACAATGTTTGGTGGTGCAATTAGTTGGATGAGTAAGCGACAACCTATGGTTGCTTTGTCCATGAGAGAAGATGAGTACATGGTAGAAACTCATTCTTGTAAGGAAGCCATTTGGCTTAAGTGATTATGTTCAGATATTGGTGTTGATACAGGACATATTATGATTTGTTGTGACAGTTAGAGTGCAATTTTCCTTGCAAAGAATCCAACTTTCCATGCTAGAACAAAGCGTATTGATGTATAGTTTCACTTTGTGTGAGACATGGTAGAGGATGGGAAGGTAAATTTGGAAAAGGTAGATACTTTGAAGAATGTTGCAGATGCATTGATAAAGCTAGTGGGCACAAAGAAGTTCAGATGGTGTTCAGAGTCTATGGGCCTCTCAGCCTATAGTAGTTAAATCTTGTTAATTATATTAGCTCTTACAAGTTGTTTGACAAATGGAAGAATGTTGGGAATTAAGGTGTCTCAACCTTGGTAATTCATTGTATTATTTTCATTATCTTTATTCATTTATTGCCTATGTTGTAAATTAATTATAAATTCCATATTGTCATTTTATGGGATGTGGCACGGTGATGTGTCATCCTACATGGAAGATGACTTGTAATTTTCTCCTCACATGAGGAGATAGGCTTCCCACTTTGTGGTAGGAATATTTTACCATGTGTCAGCATCTTGGATGTTGTGTAAGGCAATATTGACTGTAATGGTCATGACAGATTTCTATGATGAAGTTATGACATGTAAGAGTTAGAAATAAGAGATTCTATGACAGTGAAGACATGTGTCGAAGAGCATCTTTGGGTACCCCAAGGTGGACTATGACATGTTGTAAGTGAATATGCTATTTATATCTTGTGTATGACAGATTCTCTTATAGCTGTAAGTTGTAACTGCTATGACAGATTCTATGACGGTCGTAAGAGTCGTAAAAGCATCTGTCATAGCCTATTTTTGAAATAGGCAGCCCCTTTGGGATGGGGTATGTGGACAAGTGTTAGGTGCATCTTAAAATGTTGACCAAGTGTCCATAGATGTGGGTTTCGGGACATGAGGCCAAGTTGAATGCCCATTCCTAGATAGAGGCAATTTTGCCTTGTATTTCTATATAAATAGGTGCTTGGAGGAGAAAATGTATTACAAGTTTGACAGGTACTATTATGCTGCCAGTTTATCTCCAGATATGAGTGTCTGACTCCTAAGAGCTTGCATTGCAAGTGTGTTATAAACATTCTTTGTTTTGATAAAACATTGTGCAGGTTTTGGAGTGTGGGGTTTTTCACCCGATAAGGGTTTTCCCCACGTATATCTTGTGTCTCTCTTCTTCTGTCTCACTTTCTCTATTATGTGTTTGTTGGAATATCTCATGTTAATGGTTTAATTTGCTGCAATCATTAAATAAATTTAAATTTGCACTCTCCTCCCCTCTTTAGATTAGTGTAGGAAGCGATTTCCACACACCTAGCTTCTTTTCAGTTGGTATAAGAGCCTAGCCAGTTTTTGGTTCTAGCTATTGGGTAGGGGTTTTTTGAGATAATCTTATGTTGAGTGGGAGACTTGTATAGAGTATTCTATATCTTATTGCAGCAAGGAGATGGCAACTACATCCAAAAGGTTAGAGGTTGAGAAATAAAATGACACTAATTTCAAGTTGTGGAAATTGAAGATGGAGGACCTACTTGTTGATCGTGACCTATGGGAAATGATATCTGGTGTAAAACCCAGCAATGCAACAAGCTAATTGGGACCTCAAAGATTGGAAGGCTAAGGGTCTCATAAGACTCTATTTAGATGACTCTGTCCTGTTGAATGTCCATGAGGAGAAGACAACGAAAGATCTTTGGAACAAGTTCGGTGATGTTTATCAGGCCAAGCCCTTGGTAAATAAAGTTTTTTCTGAAAAAGAATTTGTTTTCTCTGAAGATGGAAGATGGAGGATCTATTGCGAATAACATGAATGCTTTCAACATGATCATTGCATAGTTGACATCTGTGGGTGTGAAAATGGAGGAGGAGGATCGATGCATGACCCTACTTTGTTCTTTGTCAAATTCATGGGATCATCTTGTCATGGTTACTAGAAGCACCACTACCACCTTCAAGATGGAAGATGTGGTATCTTTGCTATTATCTGAAGAGATGTGGAGAAAGTCTTTTGAGGTAGCCAACGAGGCTCTTATAGTTCATGGAAAACCCAAAGAGAAAGGGAAGAAGAAGGACAAGAAAGGTGAAAAGAGTAGATCCAAATCCCATGGGAGATCCAAATCTCTTGGAAAGTCCAAGGCTCTTTGTTGGAACTATGGTAAAACTGGGCATTTTCAAAAGGAATGCAAAGAGGAGGAAAAAAAAGAAGAAAGCTCCTGATTCAAATTCTAACAAGTCACAAGATGATGGTGATGATTTCATCGCAGCCCTGGGCACCCATGCATCTGATGATGTGTGGTTGATTGATTTTGGTGCATCATTCTGCATAACCTCACATCGAGACTAGTTCACGAAGTATGAAGAGTTTGATTATGGAAGAGTGTACCTGGGTGACGACTCTCACCTAAAGATTGTTGGTCGTGGAAGAGTCTCAATCCAATTCCCTGATGGACGAGTGAGGGGGATCACTGGAGTTATTTACATTCCATTTCTTGCATGAAACCTACTTTCTGAAAGTATGTTGAATGATACAGGTGTACAGGTTGTCTTTTTGAAGGATGGATGCAAGATGACTAGAGGATCTATGGTGCTTGCGAAGGGTTCTTGGACAGGTACTCTATTTCAGCTGGAGGCATGCACTTCATAGTGTAATATTTCTTTTGACTCAAAGAAATGAGGTGTAGTCACTTCATCCCCAGCATCTAAACATGCAGTGAAGAAATCTTTTGTAACTGATTCTGATGGTTGTGTACATGCCATGGAAGCTAAGCTTCTTACTGAAAAGACTATGTTATGGCACTTGAAGTTATGGCCACATTGGTGAGAAGGGTCTACGTACCCTAAAAAATAAAAACTTCATTGAGGAGTTAAATGAATGTAATCTAGAGTTCAACTATTGCGAACATTGCATTTATGGAAAGCAAAACTGTGTTCAGTTTTACTCTAGTTCTCACAATTCTTCTGGTGTATTGGATCTTATTCATTCTCATGTGTTTGGTCCTATTAATGTTCCTCCAATTTCAAAATCTATATATTTTGTATCTTTCATAAATGATTACAGTAGAAGGACATGGGTTTATTTTATTAGAAGCAAGACTGAAGTCTTTAGTCAGTTTAAGGAGTTTAAAGCCTTTTCTGAATATTAGACTTGTAAAAAGATTAAGTGTTTGAGAACTAACA
Source organism: Cunninghamia lanceolata (assembly GCA_027924645.1). Lineage (NCBI taxonomy): Eukaryota > Viridiplantae > Streptophyta > Pinopsida > Cupressales > Cupressaceae > Cunninghamia > Cunninghamia lanceolata. The sequence continues at coordinate 6,178,922 of BSBN01000155.1, forward strand.
ATGGTGGTGAGTTTTGTTCAGTAGAGTTGGATAAGTTATATAAGGAACAAGGGATTGAAAGGCATAAGACAACTCCATATACCCCACAGTGAAATGGAGTTACAGAGAGGATGAATAGGACACTGATGGAGAAGGCTAGGAGTATGCTTAGTGGAGCAAGCCTCGAACAAAAGTTTTGGGGTAAAACTATTGCCACTGCTTGCTATTTGGTAAAAATATTTCCTACATTAGCTCTTGTTGGTAAGACACCTATGGAGGTGTGGTATGGTAAGAAGCCTTCAGTTAGACATCTTTGTGTTTTTGGTTGTGAGGCATATACACATGTGCCTAGGGAGAAACGGTCTAAACTAGAGAACAAGGCTATTAAATGTATTTTCATTGGCTATGGTGTCAGTGTAAAAGGATATAGGCTTTGGGATCTGGTGGCTAAAAAAGTGTTGTATAGTAAAAGTGTTATCTTCAAAGAGATAACACCTTCTTCCGTTGTTCTATAGCCAGAAAAGAATGAATAGACAAACCCTGTGAGACCTGATGATGAGGATAGATCTAGCAGATTTGAAAGCTCAAAACAAGAAGCAAAACCTCAACCTCAGCCATTAAGGAGGTCTACATGAACAAGAAAACAACCTGATAGATTTGGTCATTCATTACTTGATTCTAGTTGTGCTTTTTCTTTACTTTCTAACACTAATAAACCTAGAACTATGTTAGAGGCTATGGGTATGAAAGATGTAGGTTCCTGGAAGAAGGCCATGGAAGATGAGATGGCTTCTTTGGAAAAGAATAAAATATGGGACTTGATGCCTTTGCCTGATGGACGGAAACCCCTTGAATGCAAATGGGTGTTCAAGTAGAAATTTGGTGCAGATGGTAGTGTTGAAAAGTACAAGGCCAAATTAGTTGTGAAGGGGTATTCACAACTGGAGGGAATTGATTATCATGAAATTTTCTCTCCCGTTGTAAAGCTGACATCCATGCGATTTCTATTATCGCTTGCAGCTACTTATGACTTAGAGGTAGAACAAATGGATGTGAAGACAACTTTCCTTCATGGTGATTTGGAGGAAGAAATCTACATGTCATAGCGAAAGCATTACATAGTGAAAGGTAAAGAAAATTTGGTTTGCAAGCTTAAGAAGTCTTTGTATGGTTTGAAGCAGTCTCCAAGGATGTGGTACTTGAAGTTTGATGCCTTTGTGTTGTCAATTGGATTTGTGAGATTAAAATTGGATCACTGTGTGTATTATAAGTTTGATGGTGATCGTATTCTCATTGTTACAGTATCTGTTGATGATATGTTGCTCATTGGGAAGGGTAAGAATATGATTTTGGATTTTAAGTCTCAGTTGGCAGCACAATTTGAAATAAAAGATTTAGGGGCAGCCAGGTACACTCTAGGAATGGAAATTAGAAGAGACAAAACTAATAGAAAAAATTTGGTTAAGCTAGAGTAAGTATGTGAAGACCATTATGTGTTCCTATTTCATTGGGGACAAAGTTGTCTGTTAATGATTGTCTAAAATCTCCTAGTGAGGTGGAGGACATGAGCAAAGTACCTTATGCTAGTTCTGTTGGTAGTTTGATGTATGCCATGGACTGCACAAGACCAGACATTGCCCAAGGAGTGGGAGTCCTTAGTCAATTTATGGCTAATCCTGGACGAGTACATTAGAATGCAGTTAAGAAAGTGTTTAGATATTTGAGGGGTACATTCAAGTATTCCATTTTCTATCATGGTAATGCTACAGGACCTCTGCATTTAGTTTGTATTTATGGATTTGTGGATTCTGATTGGGCAGGTGACATTGACAGCAGGAGATCCACCAGTGCATATGTGTTCACAATGTTTGGTGGTGTAATTAGTTGGATGAGTAAGCGACAACATGTGGTTGCTTTGTCCATGACAGAAGATGAGTACATGGCAGCAACTCATACTTGTAAGGAAGCCATTTGGCTTAAGAGATTGTGTTCAGATATTGGTGTTGATTTAGGATAGATTACAATTTGTTGTGATAGTTAGAGTACGATTCACCTTGCAGAGAATCCAACTTTCCATGCCAAAACAAAGCATATTGATGTATAGTTTCAGTTCATGTGAGACATAGTAGAGGATGGGAAGGTAAATTTGGAAAAGGTAGATACTTTGAGAAATGTTGCAGATGCATTAACAAAGCCAGTGGACATAGAGAATTAGATGGTGTTTGGAGTCTATGGGCCTCTCAACCTATAACAGTTAAATCATGTTAATTCTATTGGCTCTTACAAGGTGTTCAACAAGTGGGAGAATGTTAGGAATTAAGGTGTCTCAACATTGGTAATTCCTTGTATTATTTTTATTATATTTATTCATTTATTGCCTATGTTGTAAATTAATTGTAAATCTCATATTGTCATTTTGTGGGATGTGGCACAGTGATGTGTCATCCTACATGGAAGATGACAATTTATAATTTTGTCCTCACATGAGGAGATAAGCGTTCCACTTTTTGGTAGGAATATTTTTCCATATATTGGCATCTTGGATGTTGTGTAATGGAATATTGACTGTAACAGTCATGACAGATTCCTATGATGAAGTTATGACATGTAAGAGTTGGAAATAGGAGATTCTCTGATAGGTGAAGACATGTGTCAAAGAGCATCTTTGAAAAAGGCATCTTTTGGTGCCCCAAGGTGGACTATTACATGTTTTAAGAGATTATACTATTTATAGCCTATGTATGACTGATTCTCTTACATTTGTAAGTTGTAACTGCTATGACAGATTCTATGATAGTCGTAAGAGTAGTAAGAGCATCTGTCATAGCTTGCTTTGGAAATAGGAAACCTCTTTGGGATGGGGTCTATTGGCAAGTGTCAGGAGCATCTTAGAATGTTGACCAAGTGTCCATAGGTGTGTGTTTTGGGCCATGAGGCCAAGTTGGACACCCATTCCAAGATAGAGGGAATTTTGCCTTGTATTTTCTATATAAATAGGTGCTTGGAGGAGAAAATGTATTACAGGTTTGACAGGTACTGTTATGCTACCAGTTTGTCTCCAGATCTAAGTGTTGAAGACTCCTAAGAGCTTGCATTGCAAGTGTGTTGTAAACATTCTTTGTTTTGATAATACATTGTGCTAGTTTTGGAATGTGGGGTTTTTCACTTGATAAGGGTTTTCCCCATGTATATCTTGTGTCTCTCTTCTTCTATCTCACTTTCTCTATTATGTGTTTGCTTCAATATCTCATTTTAATGGTCTAATGTTGCTGCAATAGTTAGGATAAATTTGAATTTGCACTCTCCTCCCCTCTTTAGATTAGTGTAGGAAGCAATTTCCACACACCTAGCTTCCTTTCCAAGAATAGGACACTATGCTGATAAATGTTCTTATAAAGATCTAGATAGTGATAAAGAAGAAAATAAGAAACAATTCAATCCCAAAAAGAAAAGCAATTTCAAAAAGAAGAAGATATTGTTTATAAAAGATGTTGATATAACCGATAGTGGTTTAGAGGAGTCACTTGAGGAAGGTGTAGAGACCTTATTCATGGCTATCATAAAAGAAAATTAGAGTAATAAAGGTGAAGATCAATCTAAAAATGATGAAGAAGTGGTTGATCTTGAAGGTGAGTTGAAGTGTGCTCTTGGAGAAGTTAAGAAGATAAAAAAGGAGGCAATTGCTCAAAGAAGTCAATTTCAAAAGGATAATAAAATTATGATCAGCAAGGTCACTAATTATGAGAAATAAATTGCAGACCTAAAATTGTGTCTTGAGGAGAGTAAAAGAGTTTTTGATGTTACAAGCAAGGAGTTAGATGCCAAAGTCAAAGAGTGTCATACTCTAGAAGCTGAAATTGTAGTCTTAAGAAGAAAACTTGATATGTGTAGCAGCATTGACAAACTTGAAGATCTCTTGGAAAAATAAAAAGGCTTCAAAGACAAAACTGGTCTAGGGTTTGAAGAAGGATAATACTCTTACACCAAGAATCTTCAACATGTTGATATCAATAATAAAAGTATCATGAAAGCAACAAACTTCAAAATGTGTGATTCTTTCAGGTATAATGTGCATTTTCTTGGTTATTGTTTTTATTGTAACAAGTATGGACACATAGAAAATTAGTACAAATTTAATTTTAGAAGAAGAGCAGATTTTTTGAGAAGGAATCCTTTTGTGTTCTTAAGAGGATTGAGGTGTTTCAATTTCAATAATTTTGGGCACATAGCCATGTTTTGTAGGCCTAATATGAAAGAAAACTAGGATGAATACTCTTACCAAAATGTTTTCTTTAAGTGCTCATAAGAAAATAATGTTGCAAGGTGTGGCCCTTGGTCTCCTTGTTCAGTGTTGTGCTACAGTGGTTTGCGACAAGGGCTTAACCTCCTCCCATGCTTGTTAACTCAAGTGGTTGTATCGGGCATTAAAAGATCAATCTTTTGGTGCAACGACAACTAACAATTGGTATCAGAGCTGAGGTCATGGGTTCAAACCCCGTGCTTGTGCTAGGGGGATTGTTGCAAGGTGTGGCTCTTGGTCTCCTTATTCAGCGCTGCACTATGGTGGTTTGCGACAAGGGCTTAACCGCCTCCCATGCTTGTTAAGTCAAGTGGTTGTATCGAGCATTAAAAGGTCTATCTTTTGGTGCAACGACAACTAACAAATACTTGTTTGGAAACCTAAGATAATGAGTAATAATGTTGAAGCTATGATTGTTCAAACTACCTTTCATGCATAGAAGAAAAAAATAGTGGGTTATAGATAGTGGCTGTTCTAAACATATGACAGGAGACAAAAGCAAATTCGTCAAGCTTGAAGATCACACTGAAGGATCAATCATGTTTGGTAACAATGTTTGCATTTTGATCAAAGGAAAAGGTACTATTCTTCTAGATGATGAGACTCCATTACATGATGTATGTTATGTTGAATGCTTAAAACATAATCTATTGAGTGTAAGTCAAATGTGTGACAATGGATTCAATGTTGTTTTTAATGCTCATGGTTGTGAAATCAAAAATAAATTAGGAAAAGTGGCTGTAGCAGGGTTAAGAACAAGTGGAAATATCTATAATCTTCATGAGACTGAAAATAGAAGTGTAGATGGACATATTTGCTTCATGGGTCAAGATGAAGAAAGTTGGCTATGGCATAGGAGACTTGGTCATGTAAATTTTGATAATCTTGAGAGGATCAACAAAAATCAAAATGTAAGGAATATGGCTCACATCTCCAAGACAAACAACACTACCTATAAAGAAGGCCAATTTGGTAAGCAAACTAAGGTCAGTTTTAAATCTAAAGAGTATTCTTCTTCTAAGCCTCTACAACTTGTTCATTCTGATTTATGTGGTCGTACAAGGACTAAGGCTTTAGGAGGTGAAAGATATTTTATTCTCTTTATTGTTGACTTTTCTAGAATGACCTAGGTGACCTTTTTGAAGCATAAATCAGAAGTCTTTGACAGATTTAGGATCTTTAAGAAGATGGTTGAAAAGGAATCAAATTTCAACCTCACATGTCTAAGATCAGATAAGGGTGGAGAGTATACATCCAAGGAGTTTCAAGAATAATGTGAGAAACATGGGATCAAAAGATAATTTTCAGCTCCTAGAACTCCACAACAGAATGGAGTAGCTGAAAGAAAGAATAGGATTGTGAAGGAGATGGCAAGGACATTACTAGATGATGCAAATCTACCCAATAGTTATTGGAAGGAAGTTGTCTATACAACAGTATACACTCTAAATAGAGTACAATTGAGGGTAAAAGCTAACCATACTCCTTATGAATTATGGTATGGTAGGTCAACTAATGTTGGTTTCTTTAAAATTTTTGGTAGTAAATGCTTCATTAAGAGAGATGATGATAATTTGGGAAGTTTTGAGTCTAGGTGTGATGAAGGCATATTTCTAGGCTATTCTACACATAGTAAAGCCTACAAATGTTTCAACAAGAGACTTAAAAAGGTGATAGAAAGTACTAATGTAAAGGTGGATGAGAGTTTATAGCCATGTGTGCAGCTGATTCAAAACAAAGAAGAAGAAGGACACCATTCAGAAAAAGAAGAAGAAATTCAAGTGAAAGAAGAAACTCCTGAAAAGCCTATTGAAACTAAAGGCAAAACTCCTTCAAAGGCATTGCAAAGAGATCATCCACAAGATCTAATTATTAGACATAAAGATATTGGTGTGTTAATAAGGAGTCTTGCTGCTGCAAGTAATCAAGCACATGTATGTTTGATATCAGAAATTGAACCAAAAACCTATGTGGAGGCCAGCAAGGATTAAGCTTGGATTAAATCTATGGAAGAGGAATTGAATCAAATAGAGAAGATTAGGACATGGGAGCTTGTTACTAGACCTAAAGGTAAAAATGTTATTGGTGCAAAATGGGTTTTTAGAAACAAACTTGATGATAAGGGAAAAATTGTTAGAAATAAAGTTAGATTGGTTTGTAAAGGTTACTCTCAAATTGAGGGGATTGATTTTGATGAAAATTTTGCACATGTGGCTAGACTAGAGGCAATAAGAATGATCTTATCTTTTTTAGTTTATAAGAATTTCAAGGTGTTCCAAATGGATGTCAAATCAACCTTTCTAAATGGTGACCTTGAGGAAGAGGTTTACATGGAACAACCTGAGGGTTTTGAATGCAAAGACAAATCAAATCATGTATACATGTTAAAAAAGGATTTGTATGGCTTGAAACAAGCCTCAAGAGCATGGTGCTATAGGTTGGATAAGTACTTGTAGGATCAAGGATTTACTAAAGGTGGAGTGGACAACAATTTGTACTATATTGCCAAAGGTGAGGATATTTTGGTTATAGTGGTTTATGTTGATGATATCAATTTTGGAAGCAATAATGATGATATGAGCCATTCCTTTCCTAACATTATGAAATCAAAATTTGAGATGTCTATGCTTGGAGAATTGTCTTTCTTCCTTGGTTTACAGGTTTCTCAACTTGAAAAAGGGTTTTTTACCTTACAAGTCAAGTATGCCAAAGAAATGCTTAAGATGTTTCAAATGGAGAAATGTAAACTAGTGGGTACTCCTATGGAAATAGGGTACAAACTAAGAAAAAATGATGATTCACCTAAGGTAGAACAGTCCTTATATACATCCATGATTGGCAGCCTCTTGTATCTAACGGCTTCTAGGCTTGATATCATGTAGGTAGTTTTCTTGGTGGCAATATTTCAAGGATGTCCTAAACAATCTCATTTAAATGTAGTGAAAAGAATCTTCAGATGTCTTAAAGGCACTCTTGATTTAGGATTGTGGTATCCTAGACACAAGGATTTCACTCTTCTTGCATATACAGATGTTGATTGTGTAGGATGTCTTGATGACAGGAAGAGCACAATTGGGGAAGCCTTCTTTCTTGGTGGTAGACTAGTAGCTTGGCATATTAAGAAGCAAGATTGTGTCTCTTTATCTACTACTGAAGCTAAATATGTTGTAGCATCTTCATGTTGTATTCAAGTACTTCGGATGGTTCAGTCACTCCAAGACATCAAAGTGGAAGTTTCAAAGGCTGTCTCTATTCTTTGTGATAATACAAGTTCCATTAATATATCCAAGAATCCAGTCATGCATTCTAGGATGAAACATATTAGGTAGCACTTTCTAAGAGAAAAAGTTCTTACAAATGATGTGGTGTTGGATTATGTTCATGTACCTCTAATCAAATTGCTAATATATTTAAAAAACCATTGCCTAAAGAAGTGTTTGAATCCCTGAGACAAAGGCTTGTGGTTTTGTCACTCTTCTCTCTTCAATGAGTTCATCATGAGATTGGATTTAGGGGGAGTAATTGTATGGTTCTTTTTGTTGTCCTGAAATCCAATCAAACTTTTTGTTTTTGATTTTTGTATATACAGTTTTGAGCAAATTCAATGTTGGGTAGTGTTGCTAAGAATATAAAGAGTAGGGTAGTTTTGATAAGTTGCAGGGCAATTTTAATAAGTATACATTGGGCATAGTTTGGATAGTGTTTGGACAGTGTTTGGCATAGTTTGGATACGGTCTTGAAAGATGGTGTGATTAGTATAGTCTGCATAGACTACATGTTGATGGTATGCATAGACTGCATGCATAGACATGAATGTGAGGACTATGTTTTAGTTGTACTATGTTTCAGTTGAGGACTATGAGGACTATGTGTCAGTGTTCAATTTTAGTGTTCTTTCACTTTACCAGATAGTCAATTAAATGTCATGTTCTAAATTTCCTAAGATAGGGGGAACCTCGGTGCTGTAATGAGTATTCTTCTCTTATAGTCTACTTCATAACAATTACTAATTAATAGGTAGTGAACATTCAGAGATAGTGAATAGGTAGAGACAGTGATTATT